>QCXZ01000086.1:16613592-16986507 GCA_025024175.1 Rhyzopertha dominica | reverse complement strand
TGCTTTAGCTCAGCATGCATCTAGTACCGGACATTCTTTTGGTTTCCTAAATACTGCAATTTTAGACATAGAAGCTAATAAATCAAAACGTTTATTTTTAGAAATGTGTTATATACAACAAAATTCCAATTCTATTAATAAAAGGTCAGATATACAAAATCTTAGTTCTATTATTGCCAACTTCTTCAAATTGACAGTGTTAAACTAAGAAGAAAATAATACAACTTAAAATTTATATATAGAATTTTAAATAATATTTATATTTGATAAATCGCTCATGAATTTTAAGCTTGTTCAACAACTCTATCCTTGATTATGTCGAAAAATTTTGTCAGTTTTGTCAATTTCACGGTTAGACACCTTTTAATTATTTATTCAGTTTTGCCATACGGCATTCTGTAATAGTTTATTCCTTTACAAAGTTATATGTTTTCGTCGTTTTGTTTCCTTTAATATTTGGAGTTAAGAGTAAGTGTTAAGAAGTTTAACTATAAAAAGTGCCTGTTATGTATTTAATTTTAGTGTCCTGACGAAGAGCCGATTTTGGTTCGAAATATAGACAAAGTTAAAAAATCCATTTCTTAATTTAGCCCAAACACCCTTGCCGTTTTCCCAAGAAAATATTTTATATATGTATATATTAACATCTTTTATGCCACCAAAGATTTTAGTTACCACTTTTAGAAATATTTCTGGAGCAATTTTGATACCAAAAGGTAACCCAACAGGCGGTGATTTCTTAATAGCGTGTAAAATTTCATCTTGATGGGTGACTCGTTTCTGTAGTAAACAATACCTTATATACACAGGCTCACCTTGGAGCACCATTCGTCTTCTTGACAATAGGCATCGGAAGACCTATATTGCTGGTTACGCTTTGCAGTATGTTGTAGTGGTTGTCATATTCGCTGTACATCAGCACAAGTATTTATAACGGCTTTAAGGATACGGAATGACTCCTCGCTATCTTCAGCTTTACGCTTATTCCCTGGGGGAGTCGCCCATGATTGATGTGAATTCGAAAGCGACAACATTGGTTTGATGGTGTGTTAAGCGTTACAAAACTTACCCACTTTTTTAATGTATTAATGTTAGTTTTTAACTGTCAAATTCTTCTTATCCAAACACACTCCATGAATCTGCTATAATAATTGCAAAACGCTACAAATCTTTTTACTGCATACGCATTTGGTTGTGGATAATTCTGAATTATTTCAAATTTTGATCACACGGATACCTCTAACTATTATGCTATGTCCTAGGTAGGTTACTTCTTTTCGGAAAAATTGATACATCTGAGTTTAACTGAAGGCAACATTTATACAAGTTTTGAAAACTATTCTAAGGTTTTTTGATCGGTGACTTTCTGGATATCCGATCACGATTAGGTCATCCATGTGCATGAAGACTTTTTCAGAGATAACGCTGAAAATGTTAAATCAATATTGTTTGAAAACTATTGGCACTGACTGAAGGACCAAAAGGAAGTCTCTTAAATCTAAAAGTTCCAGAATCAACCGTGAATCTAGTGGTGTTGCATTTACTGTTATAAATATATAAATAAATATTCGGCTAAGTTTGCAGTTTCTAATTTTATATTCAATTGCTACATCAGGTGTCGTATTTAAAAGTGAAACAAGCGCTCTTGACCCCAAAACATCTGTAATTTGCTGACCATTTATTAAACAACTTTTATATGGTTCACTTAAGTGAACTCCCCTTGTTACCTCTGACCATGATGGAAAGATTAGTATCTAATACCTTACCGTATCTATTTTCTATTAATATTAATTTTCAGTGTGCAATTTGTATAATCTACAGGGGCGGCGCTTAAATCCGGACAATTTATCTTTTTATTTCAAAACAGATTTATTGAACAAAAAATGAACATAATTGAAAATTCATTTACAGAAATATAGTTTCTACCTGTCAAGAGTAAAATTATTCTATATAACTTCCTTTAGCTCTAATGACCGCCTCCATCCTTGGCAATAAAATGGCCACATGCTCGTCTTTAAAACAGCGCTGGTCCATATTGGTTAATGCTGTTTCGATAGCGGTGCGTTAAGAGATCCGACATTAGGGTGCCTGGACTTGTTTAGTAACCTTTCGACTACGCTCCAAACATAATAGTCCAGGGGGTTCAAATTTCGGGCTATTGGGGGGCCAGAACTCTGCTTCTGAACAAGTCTACGTTATCAGATAGCCATTTTTGGACTAAATGGCTCGTGTGGGCCGGTACAATACCGTCCTGCTGAAAGACATATTGTCTACCCGAGGCTACAGTTACCATCCACGGTTTCACGACATTTGTCAAAAACTTGCAGGTTAGATCTCTTTATTGATAGGTAGTCCTTTTTCGAAGAAATGTGGCGAAATGGCATCACCTTCACTTGACACAACACCTAGGACGTGAACACGTAGCCGGAAACTTTGTTCGAGCAACAATCGGGTCGTTCTTGACCTTCGCATCAACAGTGAAAATTTTCTTCATCAGAAAAGAATCTCAGACAGCATCTGTCGCACTTGTAACGTAGGTCCTCTTCTGCAATCCCACGCATGGTTCGCTCGCTGACACCCAATACTAAGGCCAATTTCCGCAACGATTGCCTCGGGCCCTACGAAATCAGCGCCTGAGCCTTTTCCCACGACTGCCGGAGTTCGGTGACCTGCGTTCCGTCGAATGAGTTCTCCTCGCTGGGTTAGAGGAACCTTCCCTAGACTCTTCAGAAGCATTGTACTTGGATACAATATCGTATACAGATGATCTCGGGTACCCGAAGAATCGAATTATTTCTGTCGGCGAACGCCCAGCGCGAAGAATTTCGATAACCGCGGCTCTTCGGTTTGTACTCAGCACTTGTATGTAACATCCCGGCCATTTTGAGGTTATGACTATTTACTAAATGCCAATGACTTTCAAGAACGCCAAAAGCGGTCTCTGGCGGAAAAATTCAAATTGAAATTTGTCCGGATTTAAGCGCCGCACCCTGTGTAATAAATTTATAATAGATTAGGAAGTCTGCCTAAAATACCATCAACTGGAAATAGGAAAGTCGTCATCGACTATTTTAAATTTGCGTATAACGAATTTATTGTAATTTAAATAAATTTGTGCTTTAGTTGCTACGTATGGTACAATAATAATTATAGACTATACAATTTGACTTAATTTTTGATTTCGTAACTTGTTTCAATATAAAATGTGAACGCTCATTTGAAGAGTTTATATATCTAGGGTTTACAGTTTATATATCTAGGGAAACGAAATTGGAATACGATAGTTTCAACACGAACACCCTCTGAAATGTAAGCCGATAGTAAACTGGCCTTAATTAACATATGCCCAAACAAGTTATTGTTGATTCGTCATTTCTCTGGCTAAAGTAGTATTTCGTTTAGTTATCAAGGAATTAAAATAATAAAATACAAAATAATATTGACACTGCAAGCGTTTTGACCAGTACCGATAACGAGCACCATTAAAAAGCTTAATTTGTCCATTTATGCTTTCCATAGTAAACTTTCAAACTAAAATATTACATAGTTTATGCGTAGATAGTGGCGTAACCAACTTCTACGCACCCATCACTGTTTTAGGTGTATCACTGTTTGCCTCTCCTTACCACCCCTAAGTACGAACAGCCATTTAGATTCGTCATCAAGAGATTGTAAATTTCGGTTGCAGGCCTTTATATGGGCGTCGATAATACGTAGCTCTCCAGGGTGGTCGTTGKAATCGTCACTGCATGGGGAAATTTTTGTTTCAAATTAGCTGGCATCAGGAATGTGTGATAGCGCCCAGTATTAAGTTCGGTCAATACGATAGTTCGCGTTTGGTGTTGCAATCCAATTTAGTATATTTTATAGCGTTCCCGAATGCATTACAAGAATCTAAAGGTATATTTAGTACTATAATGCTTGAATAATTGCTATAATATCATCGATTAGTATACGCAACGCGTCGAGTGAATCTTTACTCATTTCAGGAGTAATTCATCATCGCTTACACATTACTTTGATTGATTAGGCGTTCGTTTCTATCTCTTTTTTGTAATAAAGACCACGCTGACGTATGATTAGCATCCGAAATCGTCAAGAAATCAATACTGCGACTAGCTCTTTCTTTTAGACTAGATTTCAGGTAATGAAATTTCCGGCAATTATTCATTATTCAAATTCTTATTTTCCTGGATTAAACTGTTGAAAGCATCACAAAAAGGTAACCACTCCATATATGGGCCACTGAATTTTGGTAAACTTATTTCAGGTGTGCTACGCCAAGTATCAAGGGTAATAAATAACAAATTCGCTCAAAACCAAAACAACTTTATTTATCAACGCTTCTATATTAACAGTGACAATGAATGTCACATTCGCCGCCGTCTTCGCTCGTATCTCGTTCGCTTGCCTGCTTCTGTTCTCCTCCACCCTGGACGTTAGCCATCACCGGTCACCGGTCTCCACAATCCCTCCCTTTCTTGTAGCGGTGTCACCTTCGGCCCCGACCATATCCTCACCTCATCCTGGATCGGCACTGGTGAAGGAGTTGCGTCGACCTCGTTGGCTGGTCCGTCGGGTCACGAAGTAGGCATGGTTGATTCCAAAACATCGCTGTTTGAACTTTCGGGTATCTTCTTTCAGTGCGTAATGTGTGATTTGAAGATCTTCTCATCTTTTCTTATCGTTACCTCATTCCTGTCCCGCCAATAACTTCGTATTCTTCATTTTCAAAACTAGCATCCAGTTTATCTGAGGCATTTATAATTTGTGGTGGAACTTTGTCCCCAAGCTGTATGTTATCAAATTTTGATCCTCTGCGTTTGTCCTCTCATTCTTTTCTATTTTGTTTGTTGATGATATCACTGTCCTTAGCTTCTTAGTACATTTCCGTTTGGTAATCGCGACCACTAGCATGGGTAATTTTTAAACGTTCCTGGATCGTTTTGTTCATATTCTCCACCTCGCCATTCGCTTGAGGCCGATAGGGTGGCGTTTGGATCAATTTAATGCTATTGTTGTTACAGAACTGTTTAAATTCGGTGCTCAGAAATTGTCTGTCGTTATCGGCCCTTATGCTTCGAGGATACCTAAGTCGCGAAAATACTTCTGCCAACCGTTCTATTATTACCGAGGATGTGGTAGTTTCCAAAAATTTCATTTCTTGGTATCTAGAATAATAATCTATTACTTCCATATTTTCACGTTCCAGGTCGCTTAAGGTCATTTCACGTTCGACGAGAAGCTCTGGTACAGGTACAGTTACGGTAACATCTTCATATTCGATGTTCGCAGTTTGTTCAGCCAGCATCTGCTCGAATGCTTCATGCAACGGAGATCGTCTGTACATCACAAATTTGCTCGGTATATAGGGCACATATAGGGTAATATAATAACTTTTCATCCCTTAGAGGTTTCATGGTTTTGACTTAATTTTTTAAATTTGTCATTCTTGCACAAAAATTTACTTTTCTTGTATGTCGATAAGATTAACTGTTTTTGAGTTAAACGACATTTTATTCAAACATGCTTAAACAGAAACGGGATATTCGAATCACATCAACAAGCCTATGGCAAATTACTGTCACAATTAAGTAAAAAATTTTCAGATTCCGGTTTACAGTCAATCATGCTTAGCGTGCTTACACACGCTGAATATGCCGATATGGTATGTGTTTTGTTTTTCCAACAATTTAGGGTTATATTTTACTTTGTAATGTAAGTAATAACAATAATTTGCATGTACTAAGCCACACAACATACACAACTACGTCCGTCATAACTGCCTTTTGTTGTGGTCACAAACTTGAAAGCGTATACAGTCATTCTCAAACTTAAACTAACTGAATTTTACGATTACGGAAGAATTACTGTAGTCACAACTGTGATACATAACCTAAAAGTTCTACGAAACTGAACTTTCTGCAATATTACAGTTAACTATTCCACAAAACGCCATGGTGTACGTCAAAAATACACACTGCCATGCATTTTCTCATAACAAAATATATCAAACAATTCGACAATCGGTGATGACAAGTATCCGACAAAGTAATAGTTGTGTTCACTTTTGTGAGAGGCGGCAAACTGATTTAATGGATAATTTCCATAAGCGCCTGGATGCACGRATCATTTATAGAATCCCTGTATATGTATATGTGTTCTTTGCCTTTGTTATTTACCACAGTTTAATGAACACTGTCACATAATATTATAATTTGTAAGTTTGGCTATTTGCTATTCAGTGTCAAACCTTGAAATAATCATGGAAAGTCTAAAAAAATTCATAAATACATATTTTAGAAAATGTTTTTCAGTATTGCACTTCTTATAGTCTTTAAGCTTAGTTTAAAGTTACTTCAGTTTTTCTTAGAGTTTGTTTTCGTAATGCTAATTTTTACTGTAGACTTATAAACTACAATCATAATTAATTTCAATTATTTTTTGTAATTTTTGCTTTTCTTTACACATGGATAATAGACATTATTATAATTATTATTATTATTATTATGTTTTTTTTGTTTTTACTGACAATCAATAGAAAATGTTCGCCTACATTGCTAAGCAATATTTTCTTTTATCTATACTACCTAACATTAATATTTTTTGACTTGCTTTAACTATTCTTGAAAATTCCATGCTTACACGATTCTAAAAACGTGGTTCAAATTTTGTGGTTACGATTCCGGGTTCAAAGAACGACAAATTGCGTTTCCTTGGCATTACGGCCGTTCCGGTTTCGAAACCAACTGGCAGCACTAATGTAAAATCATGTTTATAGCATCATTTTATCAAACTCACCACTACTAGAGCCCGAAGTAGTTCCTTCCTCGCTATCATATACTTGACTGTATTGGACAGTACGCATATGGCGCTCACTTCTCTCATGTCGCGTGGCACCATATTTTCACGTTCCAGGTCGCTTAAGGTCGTTTCACGCTCAACGAGAAAGTCTGGTACAGGTGCAGTTACGGTAGCATCCTCATACACGGTGTTCGCAGTTTGTCAGCATCTGCTCGAATGCTTCATGCAACGGATCTTCTGTACACCACAAATTTGCTCGGCATATAGGGCACTGCGTTTTGCGTAGGAACCATTGTTTTATACATTCCTCACGAAATCTGCAACAATAAGATAATTTACCAATTCTATGTGCTCGATMAATATTATTTTTCGCGAAATTAAGATTTAGCTTATTATTAAAGACATCAAGMACTACATCATCAATGTTCTCCATGTGCTCCATTCGKTCTACTTCCGTAGCCAATTTCGYATTTTGGTCAGTTMACGATCGGTTTTTATTTTCTAGTACACTGACACGTCCCTGAAGGTCTGATACTGTTTTATTAATTACAGAAAAAGTTGTTTTCAATTCCTCTTGGACTATGCTTTATCATCAAGCAAGTTTTTTATTGAATAATCAACGACACTTCTTATATCGCACAGTTGGCTTTGCGTTAAAACCATTATTATTATTATGAGCGCCTTACAGTATGTGTATAAGGAAACGATGACACATGACGTAGAAGTGTAGCTTTATACTTTAGATCGCACCAGTTTCAGGAAATAAATGTTCGTATTTACCAGGTTTTTCACAAAATTCACGAACCGCCAAGCAACACGTATTCACTTAGGGATATACATGTTTGCACTAGTTCCTTGGCATCGAGTGGTTGGATGTTTCTCAGCTTCAGATGTTGTTGAAGTAGCTTTCTGTTGACGTTATCTAGCGATCGGCGTGTGTCGTGGATGGCTTCTCGGAGAATTGCCAAGCTTTTATTATTAACATCACTCTTGTGTAGAGATATTCTGTTTTTCAACCAATGGGATGTTTGCCCTACATATATGTTATCACAAGTTTCACATTTTAATGAATAAACATCTGACAAAATTCTTTAGAGTTTTTGCTTTTAGTTTACTAAATAAATTATATCCTGTTTTAACATTTTTAATTGCAATTCTAACATTTTCTGAATAAAAACTTTTTATTAATTTTGTTGTAAGTCCTGTTATATTAGGAAGAGACCCAAATTTCTGTAATTCATTCATTCCTGAATCGTGGTCTATTATTCTGAGATTTTCTTCAATATCTTCACATTCATTAAGTCCTCTTATATTTGTAACTTCAATTTGGTTATTTGGAGTTGAAAACAGTATTTTATTAACTTGTGACAACAACAGTTGTTTTGGATAGAGAGCAGTACCATCGAAAGATGATGGATATTTTATTAGATAGAAAGTACTTTAAAGAACTGAAAAGCGATCCGACTCGGACTATACAAACCAAAGCAAATTCTTATATAAGTAAGTTAGAAAAAATAAATTTTCTCAACGTGGAAAATGCAAAATTGTATAAAATATACAATTCAATAACACCAAGGATTTATGGGAACCCTAAGCTCCACAAACCTGATGTACCTTTGAGACCAATAGTTTCCAGCATTCAAAGTCCAATGACAAACTTATCCAAATTACTTTGTGATATTCTAACCAAAGCGTATGATACCAATAACAGCTATTATATAAAAGATATTTTCCATTTTGTTGAATCTATAAAGGACATACAAGTTCCTCCAAATCATGAAGTAGTATCATTGGATGTAGTAAACCTTTTTGGAAACATTTCAAAACAGTTAATTATCAAGGTATTGTGTGAACACTGGTACAAAATTGACCCTTTTTTCGTATGTTTCAAAACTTTGACCACTGATAAAAGAAGACAGTTGTTCTTAGAGTTAATATCCTTCATATTAGACAATAACTATTTTACTTACCAAGAAAAATACTACAAACAAATTTGTGGTTGTGCCATGAGCTCAAAATTGAGTCCAATATTAGCGCAGTACATAATGGACCATCTACTTGATACCTGCATACCGAAACTATCTTATAACTTATTTATCATCAAAAAATATGTGGACGACTTGTTATTGATGATTCCAAGGGACGGCATGGAAGAAAGTTTAACAATTTTTGGCTCTTTTGCTGAAAATATTAGATTTACAATTGCTATATATATATATATATATATATATATATATATATATATATATATATATATATATATATATATATATATATATATATATATATATATGTTTTGCTTCAGGCTTCCGCGGGGCTCCTACGACTTGTTTGTATTTTTGGTCCTTGTAGCTATATACAATACAAACAAGTCGAGGGAGCACCGATGGGTTCACCGCTATCGCCGATAATATCGAACTTGTTCATGCAAGACCTGGAGGAGAGAGCAATCAGAACAGCACCCTGGAAACCAAGATTATGGTTACGCTACGTGGACGACACCTTCGTTATCTGGAGCCATGGAGAGGAGAAACTCAAGGAATTCATGGACCACCTGAATAGTATCCACAACAACATAACTTTTACGATGGAGATTGAAAACAATAACCAGCTACCATTCCTGGACGTCCTAATAACCAAGAAGAAGGACAAGTTAAGGTATACAGTGTACCGAAAACCTACACACACGAACCGGTACCTGAACGCTCAATCGCATCATCATCCAGCCCAACTGCAGTCAGTAATCAAGACTCTAGTCGCCAGATCGGAACGCTTAACGGATATAGAAAGCAGACCTACAGAAATTAAGAGGACCAAAACAACACTACAGCAGAACGGATTCACCAGAGATGACATCAAAAAGGCGCTACGACCACGTCGACAGAGGGATCCAGCAGAAGAGGAAACCAAACCTGTAGCCAAAGCTCACCTACCATATATCAAAGGAACTACAGAGAGAGTCAGCAGAGTCCTGAAGAAGCACAACATTGCGACCACGTTCACCACATCGAGGAAGATAAGCCAGATGCTTCCGAATGCGAAGACGAAGATCGAACTAGAAGCACAAGGAGTCTACGAAATCCCATGTAAAGATTGTGAAGGCAGCTACGTAGGACAAACCAACAGGAGAATCAACGTACGACGCGAAGAACACCAAAATGCTGTCAGGAAAATGGAAACATCGTCATCTTTAGCAGAACACGTGAGAAGTACTTCGCATCGAATAGACTTCGATAACACCAAAGTTATAGCGAGCATCGAACACAAAACTAAACGTATCATCAGAGAAGCCATAGAGATTGAAAGGAGACCACACAGCTTGAATACAAGAGATGATACACAAAGATTACCACCGACCTGGAAACCAGCCCTCAATACAAAAACAAGGACACGGACAACAACAMCCACCAACCGTCCAATARCCAGTCAAGCAGGAAGCCAACCAAGCGCGACGARGCCTGGCACCCGRCGGGTATATATACCAGCAGCAGCAGCACCGGATGTCAGTKGTAGCCATGTAACGCGGAGCAGAACAGCAGCAGCAGCGGCAGCAGCAGCAGAGAAGACCTGAAGATGGCACGTGAGACCGTGCCGAAACGTCGTCAGTTCAACGGTCCAGTGGAGGATCAACATTTGACAACGCGGAGCAGATCCCGGAAACCTAGTTTATCATATATATATATATATATATAATAATAATAATAATAATAATGCGTCTTTATTCGCAAGCTTTTACAATATTAATAATTTTAAGCATAAATATACAATTGCATTGGTGCTAACACTTGCGAAACGGCGAAGTTCAGCGGCCACTTAAACGAAAATGGCAGCTGTTCTTCCACTTAACCGAGAGCGAAGAAAAAAAAAGAAACAAACAAAATAAAAGCCTTATTAGCTTATAAATATGGGTAAAACAAAAAAAAATAACAAAAAATTTATTTTTATTTAGAAGGCAAATTAAATCTGGCCGAATTTCGGAGAAAAAAAATTGTTAACTAACATTCACAAAAAAAAACAGTAATATTATGTGCTGGATAACAAAAACTTCCTGTATTCACGCTTAAAAGAATGTAAACTTTTAGATTTTAAATCTATAGGGACAGAATTATATATATTGGACACACAATAAGAAAACGAACGACGAAAAAAGCTGTGCTTATGAATTGGAATCAAGAGAATATCTTTTCTGCGTATATTGATACTGTGTACATCTGTCCTAAATGTAATTTTTTCATGTAAATAAGCGGGAGATTTATATAAGATCACTTTATGAAATAAACACGCAGAATGCAGCTTTCTACGAGATTTCATATCCAACCAGGGTATTAACTTGAGTTTGTGATTAACATGGTGTACTCTCGTTAGCCCAAAAATCAAGCGTAAACAAGAATTTTGTACGACTTGAATCCTCCTGCAATCGGCATAATCCAAGCAAGGCCCATAGACACTATCAGCAAAGTTAAACAAAGAAAGGACCATAACATCACACAGATATACTTTTTGCTGTAAATTTAGTAGGTGGCGGATATTATAGATAATTCTAAGATTGCAGAATGCCTTACTAATAAGATTGTTTACATGCTTACTAAAACGCATTCTATTATCGATCAATAAACCCAAATTTTTGGCACATCCAACAATTTCCAAATTCTGACCGCCCACCTTAACATGTAAGTTCGTAACTAATTCAGTATACCAAGGGGAGGCAGGAGACATACAAAATACAATAATTTTAGACTTTGATGGATTCAACGACAAAGAATGGTCCATAGAAGCGCGATATAAGTTCCTTAGATCCGCCTCAAGTTTTTCCCTGGTATCCAGAATAGTATTTCTATCGGAATAATAAATAAGCTGAGTGTCATCAGCATAAGAATGGCATTCACCATGTCGAATGACACGAGCCAGAACAGACGTATATAAGGTAAAAAGTATAGGACCCAGAATAGATCCCTGTGGGACACCACAAGTTACACCAAATGGTTCGGATAAAACGTCACCAATTTTAACAATCTGAACCCTGTCCGACAGATAACTTTTAAATAATTTTAATGCATCGGATCCTATGCCTAGATGATGCAAGATGGCCGTAAGTAAGCAATGGTTAAGGGTATCAAAAGCTCTAGAATAATCTAAAAGTACCAAAAAACAAACTTTTCCTATGTCCAGGGCTGATAGGATATTATCTGTAATGTTCAAAAGTGCAGTCTCACAACTATATCCCTTTCGGAAGCCAGACTGAGTCCCAGGGAGCAACTTAAACTCACCAACATGCGTCAACAACTGGGAAGCCATAATCTTTTCAAGGACTTTAGAAAGAATGGGTAGCAGGCTAATAGGCCTAAGATCCTTATACTCAGAAGGTTTTTTAATTTTGGGGATGGGAACTACTATGGATTTTTTCCAGCTATTAGGAACAGTATTAAGACCAATGCAAGTATTAATTATATGGGTTATATATGGAAGAATGACAGGCAAAGCGTTTAGTAATAAATTAATATTTATACTGTCATAACCACATGCATTAGTTTTAATTGACGTTATGATTTTAGATATTTCGTATTCGTTAGTAAACGTAAATTCAAATTTTGTATTAATCAGTGTTTTGTTCATATAACTGTTTATTAACTGTTGGTCTGGAACAAAGTCCCCCAGAGGTAAGTTCAAAAGAAATTTATTGTAATCTGTTACCGAGTTTAAGTGCTCTGGTATGGTATATTTGGTGTTTTTAAAAGTGACCCCCATATTCTTCAGTTCAGTGAACAATTTAGTTTTGGCAACAGTAGCCAGCCTATATTGTAGGTATGCCTTCTTTTCTAATTGTACCGTTTTATTTACTAAATTTCTAAGAACTTTGTAGTAGTCCCAGTGGTGCCGCACACCGGATCGCCTATATCGTGTAAGCGCCTTATCACGAAGGTTCATCATTAATTTAAGATTATCTGTCAGCCACGGTGCTCTGKGTCTCGTGACTCGACGTTCAACAATACGTACATGAGTATTGTATACCAGTAACAGTTTATCATTTAGCATGCGT
Organism: Rhyzopertha dominica; assembly: GCA_025024175.1. Classification (NCBI taxonomy): domain Eukaryota; kingdom Metazoa; phylum Arthropoda; class Insecta; order Coleoptera; family Bostrichidae; genus Rhyzopertha; species Rhyzopertha dominica. The sequence continues at coordinate 16,973,666 of QCXZ01000086.1, read as the reverse complement.
ACCTTATCATCTATATCAGGCATGTCATATATAGTCTCCAGATTGCTGAACTGCAGATCAGACAAAAACCCTTTTCTATCAAAATTTTTATACGAACGATAGGTAATAAAGCTAGGATCACTACAAAGGTTATTAACTTCACCAGTTATTTCACAGCAAATAACACTATGATCCGAGATAGAGTGATCAGACCTTACAGACACTCCTTGAACAACATCCAAATTGGATGTAATAATATGGTCTATTAAAGTAAGCGATTGCAAGGAGACTCTTGTCGGTTGGTCGACTACTTGATGCAAACCAAAGGCTCCCAATAAATTTAAATAATGTTTAACGGTAGAAGAAGTAACATTTAGAAGATTAATGTTCATATCTCCTATAAAGATAATAGTGTCGGCTAAAAGAGTAACATGTGAGAGAAGGGAATCAAATTGTTCAAAAAAGACATTATAATTTTGCAATGATGGGGATCGATAAACACAGCACAGTAAAATAGATATTGATGGCAACTGCAATAATAATGCCAAGTATTCGAACGAATCAAAGCGCAAGTCCAAAGAGACAGTTCTAAATTTAATCTGTCTACATACATATATGCATATACCACCGCCCCGTCCAGATCTACGATCTTGGCGAAATAAGGAGTAATTGTTTAAATAAATAGAATCATCTGAAATATTTGGGCCAAGCCAAGTTTCAGTAAGTGCCAGCACCTCACACTGATAATTAGAAAAATAATCTTGAAATAGATGAAAGTTATTCGTTAATGAACGTACATTCAAATGTGCAACTCGCATATTTACTACAATCAAATAAAACTACTAAACCGCAAACAATTTAAGTATAATTAAGGCTATGTAAGAAAACAAGAAACGTATACATATCGATGAGTGAAGACAAAAAAAAGTGCAAAAGTATATTTTGAAGCTCTATCTAACCCCACTATAAACAAAAATACAGAAAAAGGAAAGTCCGGTAAAAAAGAACAAATATCTATAAGCTCACATTATGTATGCAAATAAGTTCACATATTAACCAGTGCTTCAGCGATACTGCGTCTTAAACCACCCTTCAGGGACTCCATGCCCACTCCATCGCTTTGGGATAGTTTAACCTTAATATGCTCATTTAGGTCTTCCTGGCTTGAAATAACGATCCTCTTACCCTCAGTGTTAACATAAATTTTCCCATTATATAGCCAAACATTCTTCTTGTCCCACTTTTCCATGCTTTGCTTTAAAAGTTTATAACGCGAAGATGTGAGATCTTCAGCTATAAAAATATGAGAGCCTTTCAAACGTCTCTGATTGGATATAACTTGGATCTTGTGACTATACCGTAGGAACTTAACTATAACAGGCCTTTTTCCATCAGCCCTTGGCTTGCCCACGCGATGACAACGGTCCATATCATGAGGTTGTAAGCTTACATTGAGCTTAGATTGGAACATCTCCAATACCACTGTTTCAATATTTTCATCCTGTACTTCTTTGATGCCGAAAATTCTAATGTTATTCCTCCTGTTATATTGATCCGCCATATCGGCTTGATTTAACAAAAGAGCACGCTCATCTCTCAGTGCGCTAATCTCAGCTTCACAGGCCTTCACTTTTTGTACCAACTCATCTATGCCTAGGTTACTTTTTACCTTGTCTGCCACACGAGAAACAAACGAGTCATCTGAGAGTAATTCGGTAATAGTTTCTCTAATAATTGATTTGATATCAATTCCTTTACTTCTGGTGGCGGCCATACTTTATTAAGCACTATATTACTATCACAAATATTTAAAATAGCGTTTTAACCGGTAATATATATATATATATATATATATATATATATTTAAATCTTCGGTTTAAGGGGAATTCGACTTTTGTTGAAATTATGTAAACTCTTTTTTCTTTGCCAAGCTTTCGATTTTATTTTAAATCTTCTTCAGGGCTTCTACAACATTTATAACAGGATGTACCTAAAACTACATGTAACTCGTAACCTTACTGAAATTGAGGTTTATAAAAGGGGGCCAATTTTATCTTCCAAATCTTGCATAACTTATATAATTTGATTGAATTTGAAGTTTCATTACAGATTTGATTAATGACAATATATATATATATATATATATATATATATATATATATATATATATATATATATATATATATATATATATATGTTTTGTTTCAGGCTTCCGCGGGCGTTATATGAAGAACTAGGTTTCCGGGATCTGCTCCGCGTTGTCAAATGTTGATCCTCCACTGGACCGTTGAACTGACGACGTTTCGGCACGGTCTCACGTGCCATCTTCAGGTCTTCTCTGCTGCTGCTGCTGCTGCTGCTGCTGCTGCTGCTGCTGCTGCTGTTCTGCTCCGCGTTACACGGCTACAATCACGGCTACAAGTTGTAGCCGTGTAACGCGGAGCAGAACAGCAGCAGCAGCAGCAGCAGCAGCAGAGAAGACCTGAAGATGGCACGTGAGACCGTGCCGAAACGTCGTCAGTTCAACGGTCCAGTGGAGGATCAACATTTGACAACGCGGAGCAGATCCCGGAAACCTAGTTCTTCATTATCAATATATTATTCCTGAACCGATTGACTTTAGCTAAAATCCTGAACCATCCTTAAATCAGGCTCAAACCAAATATTTTATTGAGTATATTTGTTAATTATTTACTATCACTGTCAATTTACTAAATTATACGCGACAAAATCACAAAATTAATTTTAATTTTTATACAAAGAATTTGTATGTTCCTGATCCTATTGATCAATCCGGTCCTGAACCAGTATGTATGTTCATCAGGAGATCCTGATCCATGTGGTGGGGGAAGTAGACGTAAGACCAAATAGTTGCCCGGTCAGCCATGAGCCCTCAGTATCTGACTACATAGAATTAATGAATAATAATAAATGTCAATGCTCATTCTTTTAATAATCATAATTGCAGTAAAATATAGGTAATACAATTTTGTTGATTTTTTAATTATTAAAATAAATTACACTATAAATTTGGTGAATGAACAAAATACTATTTTTGATTATATTATGGCCAAATATGGTTCCAATTAAAAACAGTTTGACCAGTACATCAGAAAAAAAAACATTATTTTAAAATACTGAAGTAGACTTAAAGAAAAGACAACGAGTTAGTGTAAAATATTTCTGTAAAATTGGACCCCCTGTACTGTACAGTTAGAAAGACTTTTGTATAGTTTTTTTGTAGTATAGCTGGTCAAATAATTTTACTTCCGCATCCAATGGATATGGAAGCACTGTATCGGGAAAAAAAATTTCAAAAATTTTTATTTGCTCGATCGCTTTAAAATGTTCGAAAACGTCCACAAACAAATTTTGAGCAAAAAAAATTTTCTCGTCTGTGTGTGTAGTCCATAACTTTCGAAAGACAACATATGAACTTGAAATTTGGCACTCAACTACCCAAACTGTTTATAAGTTATTTGCAAAAAACAGTCACTTAAAAAAACGGTTTTTTTCTAAATATTTCCAAAAATACTTAACATATTCAAAAAGTAAAAGTACCATCAGATAGGAAATAATATTTTTCACCAAAAGTATTGTAAAAAGTTTTTCCAAAATTTTGATATTTTTGAAATATTTCAAAGAAACTGGATTTTGGACCCCGTCCACACGATTTTCTTTTAAATTTTGCTATTATGTAGAAAATCAAATTTACGATCGAAAAGCACTCTTGCAATTTTTTTGTTATGTTAATAATTTTCGAGTTATTTAGAAAAATCTGATTTTACAAACTTATGGATTTTTGCTAATATCGCGAAAACCGTTTGTCGTAGAAAAAAATGTGTACAAAAAAAATGCTCAAAACCTCATAATTGATGGTATAATATAAGAAATAAAAGTGTAAATGTCATTTTTAAAATGAAATTAAATACATCCTAACAATACATGAAGCGGCACCTTTGATCTTTTCGATTAGGTTTCAATGACCTTGAACAACTAGTCCCTTTAAATGGATTGTGCATTTTGCCCGCGAAGTTCAATTTGATGAACTGTTATGGGAATTCTGTCCGCAGTGTCCGGCCGGATAAACATCAAAATCAGCTGGCTTGCAATAAGAAGGCGCCAGGATGTCAATTTTAATTTAACCAACAGCGGTATAGTATCAGCGGAATACTAACGAATAGGTATGTGAACATACCGAAGAGTCCTTTAAGTGGGTTGTGTCAGTTCATCTGTCTCTAATTTTAAGCTTCCTTTTTCAAGTGTCACCTATTGTTAGGATAATTACCCTTTAATTATGGCTTGTTCAGGTTGTTTCAAATTTTAGAGCAAATTTAGTGATACATTTAATGAATATAATTCTTAATTTTTTATAAAAGGATGTAATGTCTACATCTTCGACAAGGAATGTGGCTGCAACATGAAGATGTGCCTCTTAACAAGGTCACGAAGTTTTTAAAACCAACAATACTAACACAAAGGAATCGGTAGAGGTTGAGCAATAAATTGCGGCCACCCAGGTTCCCAGATTTATCAAGACTATGCTTTTTATGAGGATGCATAAAAAGTATTATATAGCATACAACACCTACGCCTTCTATATGTTTATTTTTCAATACTGATAGTTGACGTACCTAATTTAGATTTATGAATAAATAATTGATTTTATAAATACCTTTTTTCTGCATCAGCATATGTTTCTATTTGCTATTTTACAAAAAAATATAAAAAATAATAAAAAGATAAAGAATAAGCCGATAAAGGAATAAAAATTAGCCATTTGCGCATGTAAAAAATTATACTTTTCTATTAAAAAATAATGTATCAGTGATGTGACTTAATGAAATGTAAAAAGTGTCCAGTAGATTTTATTCCCTGATGACAATGCCAAAGTAGTTGTAAAAGTTGCTATTTATTTTTTTTAATTTTGGTACTGACGGTGGCTTTTAGGTAGCAGAAGACGCTCTACCATATTATTGTAAATAAATAATACAAAACAATGTGTTATTTGTATCATGCCATGTATAAATCAAAATGTTTCTAGATTAAAGCGGTTTAATGATTCATATAAGTATAATTTGTTTCTGACCTTACATAATCAGAAACCTTAAATCAAAATATTTTAATACAATCAATAGCATATCATAAGTTATAGCCCGCAATTCTCCTCTCAACGTAGCCTCCCCTACGCGTCCTCCCTTCTTCGACTCACAGTCCCCGCACAGAATTATAGGAGTAAAATTGTTGTTGGTTCAGGATGATTATTATACAGATATACACCCGCGGTGGCGACTACAGCGCCACCATCGGCTCGGTGCTAAAACGGTGAAACTACGAAATGGAGATTCGTCTAAACATGCGCCATTTTGAAATTCATTCTACGGGCATTAGAGGTCATCATGGAAGCGTGCGTACGGCTTGAAAACCTGAACCACATATATGGTTCAGGTTTTCCAGAGTGGTTCAGGTTTTTGCATTCAGAAACATACATTTGGTTCAGGAACATACTATTCCGCTATATATATATATATATATATATATATATATATATATATATATATATATATATATATATATATATATATAACTATATAACTATATAACTATATATAACTATATAACTAGTTTATTCTTACCTTTAACACACGTAGCAATATATCATATAAAGTCGCTCCGGAAACATATTCATATAAAAGACAATATGTGGGTCCATCACAAGAATGCCAAATGCACCAGACCACAAAAATCCATCAGGCGATTCTATACTGTTATGTGGAGTCTTATCAAAATTCTTCATTGCTGCCTCCAGTTGATGGTAAGTATATGCTTTCAGAATGGTATTCAATGACAATACTGGTAAGTGTAATAGACAAGTGGAACGTGATTAATTTTTTAAGACTATGTAGTATTTGAAGTCTCTCATGTATTAAAAAAAAGGACGGCAGGAACTGCTTTCTCCAATCATACAATTTGTGTTAGCCATGTTCAATGCACTAAATGCTGGTTGTAATATTTGTCACTTGGAAATGCGACAGCTGCAGAAGGTGCATTATCATTTAAACTTAAAAGTTTCGAAAACGCAGGAACTTCATGGCTTGAAGCGTTTTCGTGTTTTACAATTGATGAATCTGGGCTGATTATACTATCTCTAGATTCTTATTAGTATCAGTCACACAGTCCTCTCCAAAACTGGTTACTTCTGACCCATTTTGCTGCATCAAATAACTCAATCGTGGCAAATTTTCATCATGCACTGGACTCTAAGGTCCGATTCAATAATGATTTTTCAATGCCTTTCACACATTGAATTCTATCACTATAATTGATATTAGTACATAAAGCAGTACATTTAACACCATCCATAACTGTCGAAGTGCCACACTTCATATTTTTAAGGAATTCTTCTAAGTCTGAATTGGAATCTAATTTAGGAATTCCAATGGCAGCCGGACCTAGTTTAGGCCTGCCAGGGAGTGACTGACCTAAAAGGCGTACTGCCACATAATCGGCAGCTCGAGAAGCCTCTGCCTTTATAAGAAGTTGTAATAAATGTCCCACCTTTGGACGAACCATGCCAGATGTGCCCCATTCATCAAATAAAATTTCAGTAAATGATCTACGTGTTCGGATAGCTTCATCTTCGACCAGCCTAAAACCAAACAATTTACTACATTAACAGTGAAATTTATTTATCATTACTATCAAATAATTGTGTGCTGTCACACATTGTGAATTGAATCACATTTACAAATAGGTAACTTACTTTATCTCCACTGGACCATACTTATTTTGTTTAATATTATCAGCGTTATAATTATCATTTAAAGTTTTAGGTACAATCGACATGAGTGTCTGCCATTGTCTTCCTTGGTCTAACATTTGTTCTAATTCTTTCCTTACATTAGGTGCTAATTTCCTGATTTCCGTAGATGCATTGCAAGCCATGTTAATGGTGAACAATGTACGAATGGACCTTATTATTAGGGGAACTGTGCTTAAGATGACATACTCAGGTAAGATGACATAGTTACTGTATCAGTTCAAATAAACGTGCCACAAGCTCGTAATAGATTGTCATACGTCGGCTAACAGATGGCGCAATCACTCAAAACATTAGAGGCCGCCCGCTTGCGTTATTCGGATGTGGTGGCATTGTTTCTGATTTCGCCACTCGAAAATATTATTTTGTTCAAAGTGTTTGTGCCGATAACTATCTCTCAGGTAAGTTTTTTGAGGTATTTGACTAATTTACTATGAACTGTGGTTGATATGAGTTAAGAATATGGAAGAATCATTAAACTAACCTTACAATTTTTAAGTCGCAAAAAACACCAAAGATTTCTTACCTCGTAGGGCAAGATGACATACCAACCATCGGCTTAAAATGACATAGTATGTCATCTTACCTTGAATTTCTTACTTGTAAAAATACTTCAAAATTATGTTATATTTTCTTTTCAGGATGCCCGCCAACTATGTGAGGAAGACCACACGCAATGCGTGGTCAGATGAAGATATGGCAAGCGCCATAAAACATGTTAGACGAAACAAGATGGGGTGGTTAAGGGCTTCTAAAACATTTAATGTGCCACAGGCCACACTACGTCGTCACTTCATGAATGTTCCTCAAAATATGGGCCGTTTCAAACCCACATTTGATTCAGTCACAGAAAAACAATTTGTGGACCATTTGCTCGATTTTGAGCAACGATTTTTTGGATTAACTACAACGGATGTGAGAAAATTGGCGTTTGAATTTGCCAACAGAGCGGGTGTGTCCCACAGATTTTACGAAGAGACACAAATGGCAGGTTGGGATTGGCTAAAAGGGTTTAGGAAGCGTAACCCCTCCATCTCGTTAAGGACCCCTGAAGCCACTTCCGCAGCTAGGGCAAGAGCTTTTAATAAGCCACAGGTCATGAAGTTCTTTGAACTCTTTACAGAAGTTGGTGACTGATAATGATATTTCTCCATCAAACATTTACAACATGGATGAATCTGGCCTCAGCACCGTCCAAAGGCCTCCAAAGATATTTGCATCGAAGGGGAAAAACAAGTTGGTGCATTGACAAGTGCCGAACGAGGCCAGCATGTCTCTATCGCTGTTCGCGCTAATGCTGCTGGGAATTTCATTCCGCCTGCAATGATTATTCCTAGAAAAAACTTTAAACCTGAATATTTCGATGGCGCACCTCCAGGAACCTTGCAACTATGTTATGAAAGTGGCTACATGGTTGGACATTTATTTGTCAAATGGGTGAAACATTTTGTTAATTCTACTGGCTGCAACCCTACAAACAAAGTTATTTTGATTCTGGATGGCCACGGTAGCCACAAGAACCTAGAAGCATTAGAATTTGCTAAGGCTAATGGAGTCATATTGCTGTGTCTACCCCCGCACTGCACCCATAGGATGCAGCCGCTGGACGTGTCATTTTTTGGACCACTTGAAGCATTTTACAACCGTGAAATTACCACCTGGCTAAAAGCACACCCTGGTAGAACTGTAGGGCGTTATCAAGTCGCCAGTATTTTTGGGAGAGCATACGGAAGTGTTGCCTCGGTCGGTAATATAACGAGTGGCTTTGAGAAAACTGGAATTTATCCGTTAAACCCACATGTTTTTCCGGATCATTTGTTTCTGCCCAGTGAAGTAACTGAAAATGTTATTGAGATGGAGATGGATGATGAAGGCCACGAAAAAGAAGCTGATAAAGAATTTACTAGAACAGCTGATCAACTGCAGCCTGATCTTGAAGATATTGCTGGACCTTCTTCGTCGACCACAGCACAGCATAAAATAAATTCTGCCAAAATCAGAGTTCAGAGTGATCACCAAGTCATTGCTGAATCGTCTAGCACCCAAGAGATTTTAAATGAGATTTCTCCACTTCCCCAATCAGTTTCTACAGGGCAAGCAAGAAACACGAAGGGGAAAATCACTGGCTCTCAAGTTTTAACCGGCACTCCTTTCATGAATGAAATTAAAATGCAACTCCAGAATAAAAAGGAGAAAGAAAATCGCGTTAGAGTTCGAAAGCAGGTGAAGCGGAATCTCTTTCAGGATGATTCAGATAGCGAACCTGATTTTAGTCAGGGCGCTGATGATATGGATGAATCCGATTCTGCATGCCTTTATTGTAATGAATTATATAGTAAATCAAAGCCAGGAGAACACTGGGTACGATGCCAATTATGTAAGGGACGGTGCCACACCCTTTGTGCTGGCGTGGCACCAAGAACTCGGGAGTTTATATGCGAATTGTGTACCGATAATTAGGTATGTCAACTTAGAACGACGTGTGCCATCTTACCTCTGTGAACAAGAGGGGCTTTTTTCTTTATTTCATATATAAAGTTCTTCATAATGACGGTTTTCTTTTTTGTATTCCGTACTTACATAAACGTTTTAAATATATAATCTGAAATTTATTTTTTAGCGCCTTTGACTTTTCGAATATCTACCACAAAACAAAAAGTATGTCATCTTAAGCACAATTCCCCTATATGTCACGCACAAACACCTCTAGGCTTTAGGTAAGTACCCACAACGTATAAACACAAAACAATTAAAAACGGAAGTAAGGGTGTCATCGCTCTCAAAATCACGTTGATATTTTACGGATTTTCTACAAATGCACAAAATTCTGAGTACTACCCTAGAGATAGATGAACTCAATATCTATAAATAACAACGTTTAATAATCATAAAGAACCCCTAATTTAACCAAAATTTCATCATGCACTGGACTCTAAGGTCCGATTCAATAATGATTTTTCAATGCCTTTCACACATTGAATTCTATCACTATAATTGATATTAGTACATAAAGCAGTACATTTAACACCATCCATAACTGTCGAAGTGCCACACTTCATATTTTTAAGGAATTCTTCTAAGTCTGAATTGGAATCTAATTTAGGAATTCCAATGGCAGCCGGACCTAGTGTAGGCCTGCCAGGAAGTGACTGACCTAACAGGCGTACTGCCACATAATCGGCAGCTCGAGAAGCCTCTGCCTTTATAAGAAGTTGTAATAAATGTCCCAGCTTTGGACGAACCATGCCAGATGTGCCCCATTCATCAAATAAAATTTCAGTAAATGATCTACGTGTTCGGATAGCTTCATCTTCGACCAGCCTAAAACCAAACAATTTACTACATTAACAGTGAAATTTATTTATCATTACTATCAAATAATTGTGTGCTGTCACACATTGTGAATTGAATCACATTTACAAATAGGTAACTTACTTTATCTCCACTGGACCATACTTATTTTGTTTAATATTATCAGCGTTATAATTATCATTTAAAGTTTTAGGTACAATCGACATGAGTGTCTGCCATTGTCTTCCTTGGTCTAACATTTGTTCTAATTCTTTCCTTACACTAGGTGCTAATTTCCTGATTTCCGTAGATGCATTGCAAGCCATGTTAATGGTGAACAATGTACGAATGGACCTTATTATTAGGGGAACTGTGCTTAAGATGACATACTCAGGTAAGATGACATAGTTACTGTATCAGTTCAAATAAACGTGCCACAAGCTCGTAATAGATTGTCATACGTCGGCTAACAGATGGCGCAATCACTCAAAACATTAGAGGCCGCCCGCTTGCGTTATTCGGATGTGGTGGCATTGTTTCTGATTTCGCCACTCGAAAATATTATTTTGTTGAAAGTGTTTGTGCCGATAACTATCTCTCAGGTAAGTTTTTTGAGGTATTTGACTAATTTACTATGAACTGTGGTTGATATGAGTTAAGAATATGGAAAAATCATTAAACTAACCTTACAATTTTTAAGTCGCAAAAAACACCAAAGATTTCTTACCTCGTAGGGCAAGATGACATACCACCCATCGGCTTAAAATGACATAGTATGTCATCTTACCTTGAATTTCTTACTTGTAAAAATACTTCAAAATTATGTTATATTTTCTTTTCAGGATGCCCGCCAACTATGTGAGGAAGACCACACGCAATGCGTGGTCAGATGAAGATATGGCAAGCGCCATAAAACATGTTAGACCAAACAAGATGGGGTGGTTAAGGGCTTCTAAAACATTTAATGTGCCACAGGCCACACTACGTCGTCACTTCATGAATGTTCCTCAAAATATGGGCCGTTTCAAACCCACATTTGATTCAGTCACAGAAAAACAATTTGTGGACCATTTGCTCGATTTTGAGCAACGATTTTTTGGATTAACTACAACGGATGTGAGAAAATTGGCGTTTGAATTTGCCAACAGAGCGGGTGTGTCCCACAGATTTTACGAAGAGACACAAATGGCAGGTTGGGATTGGCTAAAAGGGTTTAGGAAGCGTAACCCCTCCATCTCGTTAAAGACCCCTGAAGCCACTTCCGCAGCTAGGGCAAGAGCTTTTAATAAGCCACAGGTCATGAAGTACTTTGAACTCTTTACAGAAGTTGGTGACTGATAATGATATTTCTCCATCAAACATTTACAACATGGATGAATCTGGTCTCAGCACCGTCCAAAGGCCTCCAAAGATATTTGCATCGAAGGGGAAAAAACAAGTTGGTGCATTGACAAGTGCCGAACGAGGCCAGCATGTCTCTATCGCTGTTCGCGCTAATGCTGCTGGGAATTTCATTCCGCCTGCAATGATTATTCCTAGAAAAAACTTTAAACCTGAATATTTCGATGGCGCACCTCCAGGAACCTTGCAACTATGTTATGAAAGTGGCTACTTGGTTGGACATTTATTTGTCAAATGGGTGAAACATTTTGTTAATTCTACTGGCTGCAACCCTACAAACAAAGTTATTTTGATTCTGGATGGCCACGGTAGCCACAAGAACTTAGAAGCATTAGAATTTGCTAAGGCTAATGGAGTCATATTGGTGTGTCTGCCCCCGCACTGCACCCATAGGATGCAGCCGCTGGACGTGTCATTTTTTGGACCACTTGAAGCATTTTACAACCGTGAAATTACCACCTGGCTAAAAGCACACCCTGGTAGAACTGTAGGGCTTTATCAAGTCGCCAGTATTTTTGGGAGAGCATACGGAAGTGTTGCCTCGGTCGGTAATATAACGAGTGGCTTTGAGAAAACTGGAATTTATCCGTTAAACCCACATGTTTTTCCGGATCATTTGTTTCTGCCCAGTGAAGTAACTGAAAATGTTATTGAGATGGAGATGGATGATGAAGGCCACGAAAAAGAAGCTGATAAAGAATTTACTAGAACAGCTGATCAACTGCAGCCTGATCTTGAAGATATTGCTGGACCTTCTTCGTCGACCACAGCACAGCATAAAATAAATTCTGCCAAAATCAGAGTTCAGAGTGATCACCAAGTCATTGCTGAATCGTCTAGCACCCAAGAGATTTTAAATGAGATTTCTCCACTTCCCCAATCAGTTTCTACAGGGCAAGCAAGAAACACGAAGGGGAAAATCACTGGCTCTCAAGTTTTAACCGGCACTCCTTTCATGAATGAAATTAAAATGCAACTCCAGAATAAAAAGGAGAAAGAAAATCGCGTTAGAGTTCGAAAGCAGGTGAAGCGGAATATCTTTCAGGATGATTCAGATAGCGAACCTGATTTTAGTCAGGGCGCTGATGATATGGATGAATCCGATTCTGCATGCCTTTATTGTAATGAATTATATAGTAAATCAAAGCCAGGAGAACACTGGGTACGATGCCAATTATGTAAGGGMCKGTGCCACACCCTTTGTGCTGGCGTGGCACCAAGAACTCGGGAGTTTATATGCGAATTGTGTACCGATAATTAGGTATGTCAACTTAGAACGACGTGTGCCATCTTACCTCTGTGGACAAGAGGGGCTTTTTTCTTTATTTCATATATAAAGTTCTTCATAATGACGGTTTTCTTTTTTGTATTCCGTACTTACATAAACGTTTTAAATATATAATCTGAAATTTATTTTTTAGCGCCTTTGACTTTTCGAATAACTACCACAAAACAAAAAGTATGTCATCTTAAGCACAATTCCCCTATATGTCACGCACAAACACCTCTAGGCTTTAGGTAAGTACCCACAACGTATAAACACAAAACAATTAAAAACGGAAGTAAGGGTGTCATCGCTCTCAAAATCACGTTGATATTTTACGGATTTTCTACAAATGCACAAAATTCTGAGTACTACCCTAGAGATAGATGAACTCAATACCTATAAATAACGTTTAATAATCATAAAGAACCCCTAATTTAACCAAAATTTCATCATGCACTGGACTCTAAGGTCCGATTCAATAATGATTTTTCAATGCCTTTCACACATTGAATTCTATCACTATAATTGATATTAGTACATAAAGCAGTACATTTAACACCATCCATAACTGTCGAAGTGCCACACTTCATATTTTTAAGGAATTCTTTTAAGTCTGAATTGGAATCTAATTTAGGAATTCCAATGGCAGCCGGACCTAGTTTAGGCCTGCCAGGAAGTGACTGACCTAAAAGGCGTACTGCCACATAATCGGCAGCTCGAGAAGCCTCTGCCTTTATAAGAAGTTGTAATAAATGTCCCACCTTTGGACGAACCACGCCAGATGTGCCCCATTCATCAAATAAAATTTCAGTAAATGATCTACGTGTTCGGATAGCTTCATCTTCGACCAGCCTAAAACCAAACAAATTACTACATTAACAGTGAAATTTATTTATCATTACTATCAAATAATTGTGTGCTGTCACACATTGTGAATTGAATCACATTTACAAATAGGTAACTTACTTTATCTCCACTGGACCATACTTATTTTGTTTAATATTATCAGCGTTACAATTATCATTTAAAGTTTTAGGTACAATCGACATGAGTGTCTGCCATTGTCTTCCTTGGTCTAACATTTGTTCTAATTCTTTCCTTACACTAGGTGCTAATTTCCTGATTTCCGTAGATGCATTGCAAGCCATGTTAATGGTGAACAATGTACGAATGGACCTTATTATTAGGGGAACTGTGCTTAAGATGACATACTCAGGTAAGATGACATAGTTACTGTATCAGTTCAAATAAACGTGCCACAAGCTCGTAATAGATTGTCATACGTCGGCTAACAGATGGCGCAATCACTCAAAACATTAGAGGCCGCCCGCTTGCGTTATTCGGATGTGGTGGCATTGTTTCTGATTTCGCCACTCTAAATTATTATTTTGTTGAAAGTGTTTGTGCCGATAACTATCTCTCAGGTAAGTTTTTTGAGGTATTTGACTAATTTACTATGAACTGTGGTTGATATGAGTTAAGAATATGGAAGAATCATTAAACTAACCTTACAATTTTTAAGTCGCAAAAAACACCAAAGATTTCTCCGATTCTGCATGCCTTTATTGTAATGAATTATATAGTAAATCAAAGCCAGGAGAACACTGGGTACGATGCCMATTATGTAAGGGATGGTGCCACACCCTTKGTGCTGGCGTGGCACCAAGAACTCGGGAGTTTATATGCGAATTGTGTACCGATAATTAGGTATGTCAACTTAGAACGACGTGTGCCATCTTACCTCTGTGGACAAGAGGGGCTTTTTTCTTTATTTCATATATAAAGTTCTTCATAATGACGGTTTTCTTTTTTGTATTCCGTACTTACATAAACGTTTTAAATATATAATCTGAAATTTATTTTTTAGCGCCTTTGACTTTTCGAATATCTACCACAAAACAAAAAGTATGTCATCTTAAGCACAATTCCCCTATATGTCACGCACAAACACCTCTAGGCTTTAGGTAAGTACCCACAACGTATAAACACAAAACAATTAAAAACGGAAGTAAGGGTGTCATCGCTCTCAAAATCACGTTGATATTTTACGGATTTTCTACAAATGCACAAAATTCTGAGTACTACCCTAGAGATAGATGAACTCAATACCTATAAATAACAACGTTTAATAATCATAAAGAACCCCTAATTTAACCAAAATTTCATCATGCACTGGACTCTAAGGTCCGATTCAATAATGATTTTTCAATGCCTTTCACACATTGAATTCTATCACTATAATAGATATTAGTACATAAAGCAGTACATTTAACACCATCCATAACTGTCGAAGTGCCACACTTCATATTTTTAAGGAATTCTTCTAAGTCTGAATTGGAATCTAATTTAGGAATTCCAATGGCAGCCGGACCTAGTTTAGGCCTGCCAGGAAGTGACTGACCTAAAAGGCGTACTGCCACATAATCGGCAGCTCGAGAAGCCTCTGCCTTTATAAGAAGTTGTAATAAATGTCCCATCTTTGGACGAACCATGCCAGATGTGCCCCATTCATCAAATAAAATTTCAGTAAATGATCTACGTGTTCGGATAGCTTCATCTTCGACCAGCCTAAAACCAAACAATTTACTACATTAACAGTGAAATTTATTTATCATTACTATCAAATAATTGTGTGCTGTCACACATTGTGAATTGAATGACATTTACAAATAGGTAACTTACTTTATCTCCACTGGACCATACTTATTTTGTTTAATATTATCAGCGTTATTATTATCATTTAAAGTTTTAGGTACAATCGACATGAGTGTCTGCCATTGTCTTCCTTGGTCTAACATTTGTTCTAATTCTTTCCTTACATTAG
This sequence comes from Rhyzopertha dominica, assembly GCA_025024175.1. Classification (NCBI taxonomy): domain Eukaryota; kingdom Metazoa; phylum Arthropoda; class Insecta; order Coleoptera; family Bostrichidae; genus Rhyzopertha; species Rhyzopertha dominica. Next base: position 16,958,084 of record QCXZ01000086.1, on the reverse strand, counting down.
GTGCTAATTTCCTGATTTCCGTAGATGCATTGCAAGCCATGTTAATGGTGAACAATGTACGAATGGACCTTATTATTAGGGGAACTGTGCTTAAGATGACATACTCAGGTAAGATGACATAGTTACTGTATCAGTTCAAATAAACGTGCCACAAGCTCGTAATAGATTGTCATACGTCGGCTAACAGATGGCGCAATCACTCAAAACATTAGAGGCCGCCCGCTTGCGTTATTCGGATGTGGTGGCATTGTTTCTGATTTCGCCACTCGAAAATATTATTTTGTTGAAAGTGTTTGTGCCGATAACTATCTCTCAAGTAAGTTTTTTGAGGTATTTGACTAATTTACTATGAACTGTGGTTGATATGAGTTAAGAATATGGAAGAATCATTAAACTAACCTTACAATTTTTAAGTCGCAAAAAACACCAAAGATTTCTCCGATTCTGCATGCCTTTATTGTAATGAATTATATAGTAAATCAAAGCCAGGAGAACACTGGGTACGATGCCAATTATGTAAGGGATGGTGCCACACCCTTTGTGCTGGCGTGGCACCAAGAACTCGGGAGTTTATATGCGAATTGTGTACCGATAATTAGGTATGTCAACTTAGAACGACGTGTGCCACTTACCTCTGTGGACAAGAGGGGCTTTATTCTTTATTTCATATATAAAGTTCTTCATAATGACGGTTTTCTTTTTTGTATTCCGTACTTACATAAACGTTTTATATATATAATCTGAAATTTATTTTTTAGCGCCTTTCACTTTTCGAATATCTACCACAAAACAAAAAGTATGTCATCTTAAGCACAATTCCCCTATATGTCACGCACAAACACCTCTAGGCTTTAGGTAAGTACCCACAACGTATAAACACAAAACAATTAAAAACGGAAGTAAGGGTGTCATCGCTCTCAAAATCACGTTGATATTTTACGGATTTTCTACAAATGCACAAAATTCTGAGTACTACTACCCTAGAGATAGATGAACTCAATACCTATAAATAACAACGTTTAATAATCATAAAGAACCCCTAATTTAACCAAAATTTCATCATGCACTGGACTCTAAGGTCCGATTCAATAATGATTTTTCAATGCCTTTCACACATTGAATTCTATCACTATAATTGATATTAGTACATAAAGCAGTACATTTAACACCATCCATAACTGTCGAAGTGCCACACTTCATATTTTTAAGGAATTCTTCTAAGTCTGAATTGGAATCTAATTTAGGAATTCCAATGGCAGCCGGACCTAGTTTAGGCCTGCCAGGAAGTGACTGACCTAAAAGGCGTACTGCCACATAATCGGCAGCTCGAGAAGCCTCTGCCTTTATAAGAAGTTGTAATAAATGTCCCACCTTTGGACGAACCATGCCAGATGTGCCCCATTCATCAAATAAAATTTCAGTAAATGATCTACGTGTTCGGATAGCTTCATCTTCGACCAGCCTAAAACCAAACAATTTACTACATTAACAGTGAAATTTATTTATCATTACTATCAAATAATTGTGTGCTGTCACACATTGTGAATTGAATCACATTTACAAATAGGTAACTTACTTTATCTCCACTGGACCATACTTATTTTGTTTAATATTATCAACGTTATAATTATCATTTAAAGTTTTAGGTACAATCGACATGAGTGTCTGCCATTGTCTTCCTTGGTCTAACATTTGTTCTAATTCTTTCCTTACATTAGGTGCTAATTTCCTGATTTCCGTAGATGCATTGCAAGCCATGTTAATGGTGAACAATGTACGAATGGACCTTATTATTAGGGGAACTGTGCTTAAGATGACATACTCAGGTAAGATGACATAGTTACTGTATCAGTTCAAATAAACGTGCCACAAGCTCGTAATAGATTGTCATACGTCGGCTAACAGATGGCGCAATCACTCAAAACATTAGAGGCCGCCCGCTTGCGTTATTCGGATGTGGTGGCATTGTTTCTGATTTCGCCACTCTAAATTATTATTTTGTTGAAAGTGTTTGTGCCGATAACTATCTCTCAGGTAAGTTTTTTGAGGTATTTGACTAATTTACTATGAACTGTGGTTGATATGAGTTAAGAATATGGAAGAATCATTAAACTAACCTTACAATTTTTAAGTCGCAAAAAACACCAAAGATTTCTTACCTCGTAGGGCAAGATGACATACCAACCATCGGCTTAAAATGACATAGTATGTCATCTTACCTTGAATTTCTTACTTGTAAAAATACTTCAAAATTATGTTATATTTTCTTTTCAGGATGCCCGCCAACTATGTGAGGAAGACCACACGCAATGCGTGGTCAGATGAAGATATGGCAAGCGCCATAAAACATGTTAGACAAAACAAGATGGGGTGGTTAAGGGCTTCTAAAACATTTAATGTGCCACAGGCCACACTACGTCGTCACTTCATGAATGTTCCTCAAAATATGGGCCGTTTCAAACCCACATTTGATTCAGTCACAGAAAAACAATTTGTGGACCATTTGCTCGATTTTGAGCAACGATTTTTTGGATTAACTACAACGGATGTGAGAAAATTGGCGTTTGAATTTGCCAACAGAGCGGGTGTGTCCCACAGATTTTACGAAGAGACACAAATGGCAGGTTGGGATTGGCTAAAAGGGTTTAGGAAGCGTAACCCCTCCATCTCGTTAAGGACCCCTGAAGCCACTTCCGCAGCTAGGGCAAGAGTTTTTAATAAGCCACAGGTCATGAAGTTCTTTGAACTCTTTACAGAAGTTGGTGACTGATAATGATATTTCTCCATCAAACATTTACAACATGGATGAATCTGGCCTCAGCACCGTCCAAAGGCCTCCAAAGATATTTGCATCGAAGGGGAAAAAACAAGTTGGTGCATTGACAAGTGCCGAACGAGGCCAGCATGTCTCTATCGCTGTTCGCGCTAATGCTGCTGGGAATTTCATTCCGCCTGCAATGATTATTCCTAGAAAAAACTTTAAACCTGAATATTTCGATGGCGCACCTCCAGGAACCTTGCAACTATGTTATGAAAGTGGCTACTTGGTTGGACATTTATTTGTCAAATGGGTGAAACATTTTGTTAATTCTACTGGCTGCAACCCTACAAACAAAGTTATTTTGATTCTGGATGGCCACGGTAGCCACAAGAACCTAGAAGCATTAGAATTTGCTAAGGCTAATGGAGTCATATTGGTGTGTCTGCCCCCGCACTGCACCCATAGGATGCAGCCGCTGGACGTGTCATTTTTTGGACCACTTGAAGCATTTTACAACCGTGAAATTACCACCTGGCTAAAAGCACACCCTGGTAGAACTGTAGGGCTTTATCAAGTCGCCAGTATTTTTGGGAGAGCATACGGAAGTGTTGCCTCGGTCGGTAATATAACGAGTGGCTTTGAGAAAACTGGAATTTATCCGTTAAACCCACATGTTTTTCCGGATCATTTGTTTCTGCCCAGTGAAGTAACTGAAAATGTTATTGAGATGGAGATGGATGATGAAGGCCACGAAAAAGAAGCTGATAAAGAATTTACTAGAACAGCTGATCAACTGCAGCCTGATCTTGAAGATATTGCTGGACCTTCTTCGTCGACCACAGCACAGCATAAAATAAATTCTGCCAAAATCAGAGTTCAGAGTGATCACCAAGTCATTGCTGAATCGTCTAGCACCCAAGAGATTTTAAATGAGATTTCTCCACTTCCCCAATCAGTTTCTACAGGGCAAGCAAGAAACACGAAGGGGAAAATCACTGGCTCTCAAGTTTTAACCGGCACTCCTTTCATGAATGAAATTAAAATGCAACTCCAGAATAAAAAGGAGAAAGAAAATCGCGTTAGAGTTCGAAAGCAGGTGAAGCGGAATATCTTTCAGGATGATTCAGATAGCGAACCTGATTTTAGTCAGGGCGCTGATGATATGGATGAATCCGATTCTGCATGCCTTTATTGTAATGAATTATATAGTAAATCAAAGCCAGGAGAACACTGGGTACGATGCCAATTATGTAAGGGATGGTGCCACACCCTTTGTGCTGGCGTGGCACCAAGAACTCGGGAGTTTATATGCGAATTGTGTACCGATAATCAGGTATGTCAACTTAGAACGACGTGTGCCATCTTACCTCTGTGGACAAGAGGGGCTTTTTTCTTTATTTCATATATAAAGTTCTTCATAATGACGGTTTTCTTTTTTGTATTCCGTACTTACATAAACGTTTTAAATATATAATCTGAAATTTATTTTTAGCGCCTTTGACTTTTCGAATATCTACCACAAAACAAAAAGTATGTCATCTTAAGCACAATTCCCCTATATGTCACGCACAAACACCTCTAGGCTTTAGGTAAGTACCCACAACGTATAAACACAAAACAATTAAAAACGGAAGTAAGGGTGTCATCGCTCTCAAAATCACGTTGATATTTTACGGATTTTCTACAAATGCACAAAATTCTGAGTACTACCCTAGAGATAGATGAACTCAATACCTATAAATAACAACGTTTAATAATCATAAAGAACCCCTAATTTAACCAAAATTTCATCATGCACTGGACTCTAAGGTCCGATTCAATAATGATTTTTCAATGCCTTTCACACATTGAATTCTATCACTATAATTGATATTAGTACATAAAGCAGTACATTTAACACCATCCATAACTGTCGAAGTGCCACACTTCATATTTTTAAGGAATTCTTCTAAGTCTGAATTGGAATCTAATTTAGGAATTCCAATGGCAGCCGGACCTAGTTTAGGCCTGCCAGGAAGTGACTGACCTAAAAGGCGTACTGCCACATAATCGGCAGCTCGAGAAGTCTCTGCCTTTATAAGAAGTTGTAATAAATGTCCCACCTTTGGACGAACCATGCCAGATGTGCCCCATTCATCAAATAAAATTTCAGTAAATGATCTACGTGTTCGGATAGCTTCATCTTCGACCAGCCTAAAACCAAACAATTTACTACATTAACAGTGAAATTTTATTTATCATTACTATCAAATAATTGTGTGCTGTCACACATTGTGAATTGAATCACATTTACAAATAGGTAACTTACTTTATCTCCACTGGACCATACTTATTTTGTTTAATATTATCAGCGTTATAATTATCATTTAAAGTTTTAGGTACAATCGACATGAGTGTCTGCCATTGTCTTCCTTGGTTTAACATTTGTTCTAATTCTTTTCTTACATTAGGTGCTAATTTCCTGATTTCCGTAGATGCATTGCAAGCCATGTTAATGATGAACAATGTACGAATGGACCTTATTATTAGGGGAACTGTGCTTAAGATGACATACTCAGGTAAGGTGACATAGTTACTGTATCAGTTCAAATAAACGTGCCACAAGCTCGTAATAGATTGTCATACGTCGGCTAACAGATGGCGCAATCACTCAAAACATTAGAGGCCGCCCGCTTGCGTTATTCGGATGTGGTGGCATTGTTTCTGATTTCGCCACTCGAAAATATTATTTTGTTCAAAGTGTTTGTGCCGATAACTATCTCTCAGGTAAGTTTTTTGAGGTATTTGACTAATTTACTATGAACTGTGGTTGATATGAGTTAAGAATATGGAAGAATCATTAAACTAACCTTACAATTTTTAAGTCGCAAAAAACACCAAAGATTTCTTACCTCGTAGGGCAAGATGACATACCAACCATCGGCTTAAAATGACATAGTATGTCATCTTACCTTGAATTTCTTACTTGTAAAAATACTTCAAAATTATGTTATATTTTCTTTTCAGGATGCCCGCCAACTATGTGAGGCAGACCACACGCAATGCGTGGTCAGATGAAGATATGGCAAGCGCCATAAAACATGTTAGACAAAACAAGATGGGGTTGTTAAGGGCTTCTAAAACATTTAATGTGCCACAGGCCACACTACGTCGTCACTTCATGATTGTTCCTCAAAATATGGGCCGTTTCAAACCCACATTTGATTCAGTCACTGAAAATCAATTTGTGGACCATTTGCTCGATTTTGAGCAACGATTTCTTGGATTAACTACAACGGATGTGAGAAAATTGGCGTTTGAATTTGCCAACAGAGCGGGTGCGTCCCACAGATTTTACGAAGAGACACAAATGGCAGGTTGGGATTGGCTAAAAGGGTTTAGGAAGCGTAACCCCTCCATCTCGTTAAGGACCCCTGAAGCCACTTCCGCAGCTAGGGCAAGAGCTTTTAATAAGCCACAGGTCATGAAGTTCTTTGAACTCTTTACAGAAGTTGGTGACTGAAAATGATATTTCTCCATCAAACATTTACAACATGGATGAATCTGGCCTCAGCACCGTCCAAAGGCCTCCAAAGATATTTGCATCGAAGGGGAAAAAACAAGTTGGTGCATTGACAAGTGCCGAACGAGGCCAGCATGTCTCTATCGCTGTTCGCGCTAATGCTGCTGGGAATTTCATTCCGCCTGCAATGATTATTCCTAGAAAAAACTTTAAACCTGAATATTTCGATGGCGCACCTCCAGGAACCTTGCAACTATGTTATGAAAGTGGCTACTTGGTTGGACATTTATTTGTCAAATGGGTGAAACATTTTGTTAATTCTACTGGCTGCAACCCTACAAACAAAGTTATTTTGATTCTGGATGGCCACGGTAGCCACAAGAACCTAGAAGCATTAGAATTTGCTAAGGCTAATGGAGTCATATTGCTGTGTCTGCCCCCGCACTGCACCCATAGGATGCAGCCGCTGGACGTGTCATTTTTTGGACCATTTGAAGCATTTTACAACCGTGAAATTACCACCTGGCTAAAAGCACACCCTGGTAGAACTGTAGGGCTTTATCAAGTCGCCAGTATTTTTGGGAGAGCATACGGAAGTGTTGCCTCGGTCGGTAATATAACGAGTGGCTTTAAGAAAACTGGAATTTATCCGTTAAACCCACATGTTTTTCCGGATCATTTGTTTCTGCCCAGTGAAGTAACTGAAAATGTTATTGAGATGGAGATGGATGATGAAGGCCACGAAAAAGAAGCTGATAAAGAATTTACTAGAATAGCTGATCAACTGCAGCCTGATCTTGAAGATATTGCTGGACCTTCTTCGTCGACCACAGCACAGCATAAAATAAATTCTGCCAAAATCAGAGTTCAGAGTGATCACCAAGTCATTGCTGAATCGTCTAGCACCCAAGAGATWTTAAATGAGATTTCTCCACTTCCCCAATCAGTTTCTACAGGGCAAGCAAGAAACACGAAGGGGAAAATCACTGGCTCTCAAGTTTTAACCGGCACTCCTTTCATGAATGAAATTAAAATGCAACTCCAGAATAAAAAGGAGAAAGAAAATCGCGTTAGAGTTCGAAAGCAGGTGAAGCGGAATATCTTTCAGGATGATTCAGATAGCGAACCTGATTTTAGTCAGGGCGCTGATGATATGGATGAATCCGATTCTGCATGCCTTTATTGTAATGAATTATATAGTAAATCAAAGCCAGGAGAACACTGGGTACGATGCCAATTATGTAAGGGATGGTGCCACACCCTTTGTGCTGGCGTGGCACCAAGAACTCGGGAGTTTATATGCGAATTGTGTACCGATAATTAGGTATGTCAACTTAGAACGACGTGTGCCATCTTACCTCTGTGGACAAGAGGGGCTTTTTTCTTTATTTCATATATAAAGTTCTTCATAATGACGGTTTTCTTTTTGTATTCCGTACTTACATAAACGTTTTAAATATATAATCTGAAATTTATTTTTAGCGCCTTTGACTTTTCGAATATCTACCACAAAACTAAAAGTATGTCATCTTAAGCACAATTCCCCTATATGTCACGCACAAACACCTCTAGGCTTTAGGTAAGTACCCACAACGTATAAACACAAAACAATTAAAAACGGAAGTAAGGGTGTCATCGCTCTCAAAATCACGTTGATATTTTACGGATTTTCTACAAATGCACAAAATTCTGAGTACTACCCTAGAGATAGATGAACTCAATACCTATAAATAACAACGTTTAATAATCATAAAGAACCCCTAATTTAACCAAAATTTCATCATGCACTGGACTCTAAGGTCCGATTCAATAATGATTTTTCAATGCCTTTCACACATTGAATTCTATCACTATAATTGATATTAGTACATAAAGCAGTACATTTAACACCATCCATAACTGTCGAAGTGCCACACTTCATATTTTTAAGGAATTCTTCTAAGTCTGAATTGGAATCTAATTTAGGAATTCCAATGGCAGCCGGACCTAGTTTAGGCCTGCCAGGAAGTGACTGACCTAAAAGGCGTACTGCCACATAATCGGCAGCTCGAGAAGCCTCTGCCTTTATAAGAAGTTGTAATAAATGTCCCACCTTTGGACGAACCATGCCAGATGTGCCCCATTCATCAAATAAAATTTCAGTAAATGATCTACGTGTTCGGATAGCTTCATCTTCGACCAGCCTAAAACCAAACAATTTAGTTATTCGGATGTGGTGGCATTGTTTCTGATTTCGCCACTCGAAAATATTATTTTGTTGAAAGTGTTTGTGCCGATAACTATCTGTCAGGTAAGTTTTTTGAGGTATTTGACTAATTTACTATGAACTGTGGTTGATATGAGTTAAGAATATGGAAGAATCATTAAACTAACCTTACAATTTTTAAGTCGCAAAAAACACCAAAGATTTCTTACCTCGTAGGGCAAGATGACATACCAACCATCGGCTTAAAATGACATAGTCTGTCTTCTTACCTTGAATTTCTTACTTGTAAAAATACTTCAAAATTATGTTATATTTTCTTTTCAGGATGCCCGCCAACTATGTGAGGAAGACCACACGCAATGCGTGGTCAGATGAAGATATGGCAAGCGCCATAAAACATGTTAGACAAAACAAGATGGGGTGGTTAAGGGCTTCTAAAACATTTAATGTGCCACAGGCCACACTACGTCGTCACTTCATGAATGTTCCTCAAAATATGGGCCGTTTCAAACCCACATTTGATTCAGTCACAGAAAAACAATTTGTGGACCATTTGCTCGATTTTGAGCAACGATTTTTTGGATTAACTACAACGGATGTGAGAAAATTGGCGTTTGAATTTGCCAACAGAGCGGGTGTGTCCCACAGATTTTACGAAGAGACACAAATGGCAGGTTGGGATTGGCCAAAAGGGTTTAGGAAGCGTAACCCCTCCATCTCGTTAAGGACCCCTGAAGCCACTTCCGCAGCTAGGGCAAGAGCTTTTAATAAGCCACAGGTCATGAAGTTCTTTGAACTCTTTACAGAAGTTGGTGACTGATAATGATATTTCTCCATCAATCATTTACAACATGGATGAATCTGGCCTCAGCACCGTCCAAAGGCCTCCAAAGATATTTGCATCGAAGGGGAAAACACAAGTTGGTGCATTGACAAGTGCCGAACGAGGCCAGCATGTCTATATCGCTGTTCGCGCTAATGCTGCTGGAAATTTCATACCGCCTGCAATGATTATTCCTAGAAAAAACTTTAAACCTGAATATTTCGATGGCGCACCTCCAGGAACCTTGCAACTATGTTATGAAAGTGGCTACATGGTTGGACATTTATTTGTCAAATGGGTGAAACATTTTGTTAATTCTACTGGCTGCAACCCTACAAACAAAGTTATTTTGATTCTGGATGGCCACGGTAGCCACAAGAACCTAGAAGCATTAGAATTTGCTAAGGCTAATGGAGTCATATTGCTGTGTCTACCCCCGCACTGCACCCATAGGATGCAGCCGCTGGACGTGTCATTTTTTGGACCACTTGAAGCATTTTACAACCGTGAAATTACCACCTGGCTAAAAGCACACCCTGGTAGAACTGTAGGGCTTTATCAAGTCGCCAGTATTTTTGGGAGAGCATACGGAAGTGTTGCCTCGGTCGGTAATATAACGAGTGGCTTTGAGAAAACTGGAATTTATCCGTTAAACCCACATGTTTTTCCGGATCATTTGTTTCTGCCCAGTGAAGTAACTGAAAATGTTATTGAGATGGAGATGGATGATGAAGGCCACGAAAAAGAAGCTGATAAAGAATTTACTAGAACAGCTGATCAACTGCAGCTTGATCTTGAAGATATTGCTGGACCTTCTTCATCGACCACAGCACAGCATAAAATAAATTCTGCCAAAATCAGAGTTCAGAGTGATCACCAAGTCATTGCTGAATCGTCTAGCACCCAAGAGATTTTAAATGAGATTTCTCCACTTCCCCAATCAGTTTCTACAGGGCAAGCAAGAAACACGAAGGGGAAAATCACTGGCTCTCAAGTTTTAACCGGCACTCCTTTCATGAATGAAATTAAAATGCAACTCCAGAATAAAAAGGAGAAAGAAAATCGCGTTAGAGTTCGAAAGCAGGTGAAGCGGAATATCTTTCAGGATGATTCAGATAGCGAACCTGATTTTAGTCAGGGCGCTGATGATATGGATGAATCCGATTCTGCATGCCTTTATTGTAATAAATTATATAGTAAATCAAAGCCAGGAGAACACTGGGTACGATGCCAATTATGTAAGGGATGGTGCCACACCCTTTGTGCTGGCGTGGCACCAAGAACTCGGGAGTTTATATGCGAATTGTGTACCGATAATTAGGTATGTCAACTTAGAACGACGTGTGCCATCTTACCTCTGTGGACAAGAGGGGCTTTTTCTTTATTTCATATATAAAGTTCTTCATAATGACGGTTTTCTTTTTTGTATTCCGTACTTACATAAACGTTTTAAATATATAATCTGAAATTTATTTTTTAGCGCCTTTGACTTTTCGAATATCTACCACAAAACAAAAAGTATGTCATCTTAAGCACAATTCCCCTATATGTCACGCACAAACACCTCTAGGCTTTAGGTAAGTACCCACAACGTATAAACACAAAACAATTAAAAACGGAAGTAAGGGTGTCATCGCTTTCAAAATCACGTTGATATTTTACGGATTTTCTACAAATGCACAAAATTCTGAGTACTACCCTAGAGATAGATGAACTCAATACCTATAAATAACAACGTTTAATAATCATAAAGAACCCCTAATTTAACCAAAATATCATCATGCACTGGACTCTAAGGTCCGATTCAATAATGATTTTTCAATGCCTTTCACACATTGAATTCTATCACTATAATTGATATTAGTACATAAAGCAGTACATTTAACACCATCCATAACTGTCGAAGTGCCACACTTCATATTTTTAAGGAATTCTTCTAAGTCTGAATTGGAATCTAATTTAGGAATTCCAATGGCAGCCGGACCTAGTTTAGGCCTGCCAGGAAGTGACTGACCTAAAAGGCGTACTGCCACATAATCGGCAGCTCGAGAAGCCTCTGCCTTTATAAGAAGTTGTAATAAATGTCCCACCTTTGGACGAACCATGCCAGATGTGCCCCATTCATCAAATAAAATTTCAGTAAATGATCTACGTGTTCGGATAGCTTCATCTTCGACCAGCCTAAAACCAAACAATTTACTACATTAACAGTGAAATTTATTTATCATTACTATCAAATAATTGTGTGCTGTCACACATTGTGAATTGAATCACATTTACAAATAGGTAACTTACTTTATCTCCACTGGACCATACTTATTTTGTTTAATATTATCAGCGTTATAATTATCATTTAAAGTTTTAGGTACAATCGACATGAGTGTCTGCCATTGTCTTCCTTGGTCTAACATTTGTTCTAATTCTTTCCTTACATTAGGTGCTAATTTCCTGATTTCCGTAGATGCATTGCAAGCTATGTTAATGGTGAACAATGTACGAATGGACCTTATTATTAGGGGAACTGTGCTTAAGATGACATACTCAGGTAAGATGACATAGTTACTGTATCAGTTCAAATAAACGTGCCACAAGCTCGTAATAGATTGTCATACGTCGGCTAACAGATGGCGCAATCACTCAAAACATTAGAGGCCGCCCGCTTGCGTTATTCGGATGTGGTGGCATTGTTTCTGATTTCGCCACTCGAAAATATTATTTTGTTGAAAGTGTTTGTGCCGATAACTATCTCTCAGGTAAGTTTTTTGAGGTATTTGACTAATTTACTATGAACTGTGGTTGATATGAGTTAAGAATATGGAAGAATCATTAAACTAACCTTACAATTTTTAAGTCGCAAAAAACACCAAAGATTTCTTACCTCGTAGGGCAAGATTACATACCAACCATCGGCTTAAAATGACAGTATGTCATCTTACCTTGAATTTCTTACTTGTAAAAATACTTCAAAATTATGTTATTTATATATATATACATGGCAATCCATTTTGATTTATTKACMGATAATGTAATAGATGCAATTTCTGATCAAAATTGAACTTCTACTGACGAAATTTCAATATATTACGACGTCGCCATACGCGTAACGTAAACGCCATAGAAATTAATAATAAAATACTACAAGAAAAAATTCCCGGGAAAGAAAGAGTCTATTTGAGCGCGACTAGATTAGAGTGTCGAGACCGATCAGGACGGATCTGAGCTCTCTTCAGAATTCATAAACAGTCTTTGCCTTCTCATGAACTGCGTTTGAAAGTGGGAGCAATTGTGATGTTGTTGCGTAACGTAAATACTCAATTAAATTTGTGCAATGATACACGTTTGGTAGTTAAAGAAATGAAAGATAATATTTTGAATTTAGAGGGTATCTGTGGAAAATTTAAGGGCCAAAAAGTCATTTTGCCAAAATTTTAATTACCAACGGAGGAGGACGTACCATTTCCATTGACACGCACACAATTTCCGGTCAAGCTCGCATTCGCGATGACCGCACATAAAGGTCAAGGACAAACGTTTAAAAAACTGGTCGTCTATTTAAAAACACAGCCCTTCGCCCACCCGAAATTGTATTTTAGTTTATCTCGAGTCACCAGTCGTAATAACTTAAAAATCCAAATAACACAAACAGCATGTCAAGGTCGAGCTGGTGATAAAACTTATACCAAAGATATTGTTACACTAGGCGCTCTATAGTCTTTCTCTGTACGTCTGACTAATAACCACCCATCTTCATATTTGTACAAATATATACATACTTAAAAATATATATTTTTACATTATCATTACCACATGAATTCGTTAAATGTCTACCGATCATGGCACAAGATGACACATCAGTCAATAATACGATATGCGCCACAATGACGTGGGACTTAGATGTAGAAGTTACAGACGCAATATATAAAACTATCAATCCATACAAATGGGAATTGGTGTGTCCCAAATACTATTTTTCTTATGCGGGGTCTGGTTCTTCGGTTACGGCAGCATCTGTTATAGAAGCGTACGTATCCGGATTGCGCCACAGACCTCTCACGGACATGCACGACTGAAAATTACACAAACGATTCAGAGCTGTAGAAACCATGCGCTCTTCGAACGTTACCAATCCCAATACCACTAGCTATACATCGCCCATCATAGGAACTGGTGCGAATGCTGCCAGTATGTTTTACAACTTACGAACGGTGAACGCTGAACGTAGTACAATGGAATGGACCAATACAGTGTACAATGTCATTAGAACCTCATCTTTCATACCAATACCAGAAACAACGGCCACATAAATACAACATTCCAGTAAGGAAAGCCATAGAAAGGCAAAGGTTTCCAGTGCAAACGTGGGATTCACAGGAGAAACTGGTTAAGCAGAACACCTCCAGGAACACGACATACACCAATGCACCTATGAAAACTGATGCGAAGAGGGGTACGGCCATAAGCGAATGTACAGTGCAGAATTCTTACATTAACCCGAAGGCCAGGTCTCGGTTCAGGGATACAAGTAAACAACCGAAGTATGGGCAGCAGACGACGCAGACCTGGCGATGTGGTTAAGCTACATTTCTCATTCCAAGAAGGTATTTAGAAAAAAGGGCAAGAAGCAAAAAAAATCTGGAAAATCGAAACTTTTGTCGCTTAAATCTAAGGTCAAACTCGAATCTACCTGACAAGCTATATAGAATCAGGCAAAGGCTCATGGAAAGTCGAAACAGGACAAGGTCACCGATGAAGTCCATGCGGATCCAACTGCTCAAGGTAGAGATGTAGGAATTACGAGCTGTCGTTGACTGATCTTGAAAGTATTGTTCAAAACACGCGTCTATTTTAATTATATCGTTTTGTTACTGTGTATAGTGTGCGAATAAAATAAATATGAGTACTTCGGATCATACATAATAAGATTTGCTCTGTTCTTAAAATTATTTGGTAGAGAAAATGATGCCTACCGTCATCCCTAAAAGTCTCAATCAATTAGCGTGATGATAGCAATGAGCTGTTGTAACTATATAAACATAGAAGCAGGTATACAAAATTATGTGTAATACTACCAGCAGTCGAAATGGTGTGTAAATAAAAACTGCAGCCACGAGTAAAATAAATGTTAACAAACAGTATTTATTCGTAGGGGTTATAAGAAAGACTTCTAGGCAAATGACTACTCTACAAACCCAACTTTCCGATATTCTCAAGAAGGTAATAATCTCTAATGTCATTTATTAACTTTGGTGGATTGATAGCTTACTGGGCGAAAATATACACCGAACTAAAGTCTGATGAGGCGTTGAACACTACAGCGGGTCCAAGAGACGTAAACAGGTCATAAATGATGACGTTTTCAAACAGACAGCAAAAATGCAAGCCCATAAGAACTACACCCGATTTGCCAGTCACATATGACACCCGCAGTTGCTCCTGAAATTATAACTATAAAAGGTTCGCCTTCGTCTAGTGGGAGACAAAAGGGTGTCAAGAATAAATGCAACATTCCAGTAAGGAAATCCAAATAAAGGCAAATGGATCCAATGCAAGCGTGAGATTCACAGGACAAGCAGGTTGTTAAGCCCAATACCTCCAGGAACACGATATACACCATTGCACCTATCTAGCGATCTGGTTAAGCTGGAATCCTTAACCAAAGAAGTAGTTTAGAAGAAAGGGCAAGAAGCAGAAAAATCTGGAACGTCGAAACTTTTGTCTAGCTGGCAAGCTATATGAAATCAGGCAAAGGCTCATGGAACGTCCACAGGACAAGGTCACCGTTGAAGTCCCTGTAGATCCAACTGCTCATGGAAGAGATGTGCAGGAATTACGAGCTGACGTTGGTTGATCTTGAAAGTATCGTTCAAAAACACGCGTCTATTTGAATTACATCGTTTTGGTACTATGTTTAGTGTGCGATACAACAAATAAGTGTAGTGTCGGCAACTGTGCTACCAAAGTCTGGAATACACAATTTCCAATGAGAAGAAAACCATTTAAACCGTCTTTGCAATGAATTATCTTTAAAAGACCTATAAGTTTTAAACATTTCAAAAATTTAAAACTCTTAATGCCTGAAATACGTTTAAGTCAGGTACGACCTCACTTTAAAAAGCTACCATTTTTAAATGATTTTATAAATGCCAATAATGTAGGAAAGGTAGAATTACAATGGCTTAAACCTTTAAACATCGATTGGACTCCAGTTACTGCAAACAGTTATTACAGAATAATGTGAATCTGTTTTGGTCAGCGGTTGCACAATTTAAAAATACTGGGGGAAACTAAGTTTTAGAAGAATTGGGCAAATGTGCACTGAATTTGCTTTCTTTACCTTGCAGTAACGCGATTGTCGAGAAACTTTTCTCTGTGATGAATATTGTCAAAACAAAAGATCGCAACAGAATGATGTTGGATATGATAGAAGCCATATTAAAAATCAGAATTCGCTTATGTAATATAGCACAATGTTGCAAAAAGATTGTCTGTACCAAAGATATGATCTCTCTTTTTAAAACAAACATCATCTATAAGACTGAACCTAATAATAATGAAATGAAAGTGCTATTACTGAAGCGGTAGAAATATTTTCAGGATGTGATAATACTGATAATAATGTTTGATATGTTAAAAATATATATAATTTTATATATGTATACCTAGAAATAGTTTTTTCAAGTTTGTTTTTTGTTTATTGTTCTGAAAAAATACTTAAAAAACAAAAATATTATTTAAGAATACTGTCAGAACCTTGGCGCAACGGCTTGAGAATACGTACGGATCCCTCTGAAATCTAAAGTTAAGCTTGAATGCTTCTGGCAAGCTATATGGAATCAGGCAAAGGCTCACGGAAAGTGTAAACATGACAAGGGCAGCTGCTGAAGGCAGAGATGTGAAGGAAATACGACCTGACGTTGGCTGATATTAAAAGTATCGTTCGAGAACACGCGTCTAKTTGAATTATATCGTTTTATTGGTGTGCGAAAAAAATAAATATGAGTACTCWGGGTCATACAGAATAAGGTGTATTATTTTGTTAAAATTATTTGATGGAAAAAACGATGCTACCGTCTTCCCTGGAAATCTAATCAATTAGAAATTCAAAACGCAATAGGATCTCTAGTCAGAAAATTATGGTTTTCACATAAAATGGATATTCTCGTAGCGAAAGGCTTCCAGACGAAAACTGTAATAATTTAAATATGTAGCACTGCAATATTATCAATAAGCTGTTATAATTACAGAAACATACAAGCACAATGATAATCCTCACAGAAAGTACTGCGTTCATACTAATTATTAACTATTACGTACAAGACAACAATAACCAATAGCAAATAGGTTGATTTCAAATTAAATACTTTGCACATTTATCTTCTAACATTTTGTCGCGTAGCTTCTGGAAGCGGAAATATGTAAAATAATGCAGGTAGTTTTATAATGTTGTTTTTTATCTAGCTTATGGTTCACTGGTCATTCTATTTTAAATAAGCAGATCTTCAAAATATGTCTATTACAGTAAGATTTGAAACTATCGTTACCAGTGCGTACAAATACTTAAATAATTATGTTTTTAGGATTGGCGTTTATTTATTGAACAAAAGAATAGGTCATGAGATCTTCACATTCTACAAGAAAAATAAAATGCTAAATAATCCTTTGAGAATCAAGATAGTTAATGCCACATGTGGTAAATTAACAGAAGTATTTGGATCGAATGTGCCAGAAACAGCAAAAAGGGATTTAGGGGAAGCAGTTATAAATACATTTCCAAACTAAAAAGATCCAGCGGGTATAAGTGGATATGTAAGTAATACAACGAAAGGTTTAGATTCGGTTGCATAAACGCAGTTCTGGTAATTTTTAGTGAGTACACTTATACACATTTACCTTACTCGTATTAAATGGCAACGTTTACGTGCAAAAGTACAATATTTTTCTATCAGTACAACGTAGCAAATTTAGAATTCATGAGCTTACAATGTTTATGAAAATACTGAAAAGCACAAATTAGTGACCTTCATTTAACGTGATCATACAACTGATCTCTTTACACAAAAGTGACAAAATATAAAACAAACCTTTTACAGTTTGAGTTGTGACAAGGCAAAGGTGTTTTACAAAAAACGGGTTTCATGTAAAACATGGTTCTTTTGTTAATTCACGCAACTTATTTTTGTATCCAAAAATAGATAAAAGAGAAACAGAAACTCAATCGCTGCACTTCTGATTAAAAGAAAACTCGTTTGTGTATGATTACTAGTATAACTTTTAAACAATTGATATTACACAAGATATTTGTAGTAAATATTATGGTATAGTAACCCAAACGAATTTTGGCCTACCTAACCTAACCTAATTACCCAGTTCAATAAAGACTGTATTGTTACCAAACGCAAGTAATTTATGATATTTAATATATCTAAGCATGTTTTAGATGAAATTTCTTCAAAACTTAGTAAAACACAACTTTGTGATTCTGAAAAACGTATGATAAAAACAATTTACAAAAATCTTCTGGCACAGGGTGAAAGATCTCCTGTAAACGTGATATCAGAATTGACTGACCTAACAGAACAGTTCAAAGAATCATTCACACTAATGAGCAAGAATTGTCACGAAAACCTTATTCTTTCCGTTCGTCAATTATTACTAAATTTGGTGAAGGTGGTATTGACGAAATTAGGTCCATAATTTATGACATGTACGAAGCAAAGCAAGTTCCGAAAGCGGCAGTTAAACAACGTTTACGAGAAAAGAAAATGCCAGCTGATTTTTCTGATGAAACAATGCGAATGATTATAAGAAAATTCGGTTTCAATTACAAGAAACTGAACTAGCGATGTGCGATAATGGAAACAGCTCGTTTGGTTGATTGACAAACAAATAAAATTAACAAGATTCGAAAATTTAGAACCCAAAATAAAAACATTGTGTACCTGGATGAACGACGTTTTAACTTGCGGTTGGGTTGATCATTCCAGAAGGTGCCGTCTGGATACCCCGGTGGGAAGAAGAAAGCGGATAATAATCCTGTTGTGCAGTGTTCCCTGTGATTCTGTTCACAAGGATGTAAATATTACCACACAAGACAAGAATCCGTAGAAAAACATAAACACAACCTGGTTCGTCCGGCTTACCAGATAAGACACCTTGTAAGGCAAAGCTGTGAAAGCAGCTTTTTGCATCAAAACTATCTGCAAAAACTAATACATATAAGAATAAAGTACTGAAGGAGTCTGTAAGACGACGTAAATTAAAAACTGTATAGTTGAAGGCTGTAATTCCAGCTTTATAAAAAGAAAATTTATTATATGACGAACAGCAGCATTATTAAATAATATGTCTGATATTATAAGAGAATTTTACAAAAAAAAAGCAGCATTCAAGAACAAAATATTTGTCAATATGAAGACAAATTGCAATAAGTATTTTTTTAGTCCGAATGCATATAATTCCGTCCAGAATACACTTAGTAGATGTTTACCACATTGCAGTACAATTAGTAAATGAGCATTAATTGTAGACCCGGATTCACATACGAAGCTTTAGATACTCTCTGGCACAAAGCATTAAATAGAAAAATAACGTGTACATTAATTATAGGCGAAATGGTCATTTTAGGTCAACTGGATTGGGACCGAGAAAACGTTTGTCAGTTTTAAGATGGGATTACGGGATGATTCCAATTAATTAGCAACTGAGGCATTTATAACATGGGTCGGCAACTTATGGCCCGTGGGTTAACGAGTGTCCTATTTGGTAATTTCAAGTGACCCACTTTAGTTCCCAAAAATTGACAATTTTAGTTTAGAAATGATTGATTTTAAAAGTTCAACATTATGGACAGATAAATTCGATAAATTGCGGAACGATTTGGAAAATACAGGATATAATCATTTTTTCATAATATCAGCATGTTGGACATCACTTCCTAGAGTGTTTCATCATTAAAAATTCCGGTCCACTTATAAATGTGAGCAAATATTTTAACAAATGAAATTTATTTTACGCAAAAACAGGAGCAGTTTAACTATTGCAAATTCAGATACTTGTGTTCGACTTAAAACGACTTACTATAAACCAGATTTGACTAAATTGACGTCACAAGTTCAATATCAGGGGAGCCACTGATATCGTAGAGAAAGTTTATAAATAAAGTTTATTCAACTATGTTGGTAATTATTTTCTTAATAAAATATATCTTATTATTTACTAAAATGCTATTTCAATACGTACATATCTATGCCTCAAACATCTCTTTAATACTCGCATTTTGGTTGATTTTGACCCGCGGGCAAAAAAGGTTGCCGACCCCTGATTTATAATCTTTGTTGTATGCATTACATAATGGAACATGGAAAGTGCCATGTGCGTTTTTGTACTGAATACTGGATTTCCGTCTCGCACAAAAACCTACCGTCAGCATCTCTGAAAATAAAACCACTCCAACTCTTTCTACAACTGGACAGAAACCTAATCCCAATCCGAAAGGTAAGGGTAAAAAATCTAGAAGTTTCCAGAGGTCTGAGAAACATCATGAGACTAAATCCGTTGCGACTGACGCTTATGCTAAGAAGTCAATTTACGATAAACTGTACTTTGATTTCAATACTGAACATGAGACCTTGGAGAATCTTCAAGTTGTACCAAACACCAGGGGTGTCATCCTAGCAACGACCACCAGGGCGATTGGCTTTATCATCCATGTGATGCTTTGCAAATTTGCTCGCCTTGAAGTCCGAAATTTAGATATCAATCCTTTATGTTGTGCGCTGTACCGTATAACTTTGCGAMAATTTGAAGTTAAACTATTTACTGCACTACAAACGTCTTCGACTAAAAATCGACGACAGGGATTTCAAAATATTCTCGTTGATTACGAMACAACTCAGGCTCTTTGCACACTTGGTACATAATTCGCACCTTTAGCCAATATAATTACAGCAGTTGGAACTTTGAAGGCATTCGTAGCAAAATTAACTGCCAGAACCTTATATTCAAAGCTTTATACCTAAGAACATATTAAACAGTTTTAAAAGTACCGGGCTGTGGCCAATAGATCGCCTAATTTTTATTCAGATGATGACTTTTTGGAGGCCTCTGCTACGGATCGACCGATTTTAGAGCAGAGTAAAAAAGCTACACAACCGAGAATGAAAATATTAACAGATATAATGCCATATCTGAAAGCAGGGCCACGGAAGGCAAACAAAAGCAAAGGCAGGTCCAGAATTTATACCAGCACTCCAGAAAAAATACGAATCGAAGAATTAGAAGAACAAAGACGCGCAAAATTACAAAGTGAAAAACCAAGCGAAAAATTGGAGGTATAGAAAAAATTAGAAAGTAAAGCTGCATTCCACGATACAAAAGCGCAAAAACAAAACAAAAAGTATAAAAACTGAATCCACATCCTCGGATTCTGATGTTGAGTTACCATCAGAAATGATAAAAAGCAAACTTAATTCTGTGTCTTCTGATTCAGACATTAATATGAAATGTGAAAAATAGTAAATTGACAGATTGCTAGGTGATGAGAAAATTATAATTAATGATTTTGTGCTGCTTAAATTTGCCACGAAAAAAACAGTACTCCACCATATTGGACAGGTACAAAGATCTGACAACGAGGAATGTCTTAAAATTTCTTAGGAAAACTGCCCAGGGCTTTTATTTTCCCATTGTAGATGATGTTTCATCAGTTTCGAGACAAGACATTGTTTCAAAATTAAAACAATCAAAAACAGGGCTGGGACTTGTAGAACATGCAACTGATATTTTGCATTACGTTATTTTTTTTATTCCATTTCTTCTCTAATATTATCCAAACGTACCCCATCATGAGGCACAGCCGGACAATTGCACTTTTAGTAAATGTTCAGTAGTTTCTACTATACTGCTCATAATGGTGTCTTATCTCTGTCATATTAACAATTTCATTCTTATATTGTAGTTTTATTTTACATAGAGAATAGCTGGTCAGATACACTACACAGATATTATTATGTACATTATTTCATGCCTTATTTTGTCATTTTGCTTCTTATTTTTTATACACTTCTATAAAATTTCGTTGTACGCTTTAATTCCAAAACAAAATTCTGTTTCAAATCTATTAATGAAATATTTGCAGGCTCTGAAAATTTTATATAGATGGAACGACGACGAAAATAGCCACTGGAGCAGTTCTGGTAATGTTTCATAAGGAAACATTTGTACTTTTATGAAAAGAAGAGCGGAAGAACCCAGAAAATAATTTAATGTATCATTTTCTTCCAGATCATCAACTGTTAGTGTTGTTAGTACCCCTCATGCGACTGAAAACCAAGAGGCTGACTTTAGTTTAAGGTCAACTACTAWAAGCGAAGAAATATGGGAAAATTTTGAAATTCCCTGGAATATGTTTATAAGCTCTCGGCTTGCATGTTAAAAAGGCATTAATATAAATAATCATATTGAAAAAAATATTCAACTCACAATCAATGCTGTCCGATACATCCGTAAACAGCCCGGCTGCAAAGCATCGAAGATTATTGCAAAAAAATGTGAAGGAGAATGTCTATGTTAAAGACGTAGACGAAAACAATGTTCAAATAGGATCTCGATATTCTAGCATTTTCATAAAACTGCTCGAAAGAAATAGTTATCGCAATAGACCTGATAAGCTACCTCCAAACCAAATCGACCCACACAATGTGCGTCCGAGCAAAATTGAAACTTTCCATGCCGTGTGAGAGGGTTACATTTGCGGTGACGCTCACACGAGCGGTACATAGACTTGCAATCTTTCTGCGCTACTATAGTAATAAAAATTATTAAAATGGAGTGGTCGAATGAAGTGGTGTTGGAGTTTCTAGATTTATATGAGAACGAACCAATTATATGGTGTTCAAAACATTTAAAACACAAAAATCGTGAGCAAGTCGACGCTGCTTGGAAGAGGATTCAGGAAAACAGTGAAAGAATTACCACCATATACTTTTAAAACCTGCATAGATTTGATGCTATGTCCGTAGTGCAAAGTCTGGGGAAACCTGCTGCGGTTAAAACATTTGCGGAATATGTCGCCATATTCAACTCCATCCTCTTTCAAAATAAATTCGGCGCCTCCAGGATCGACCTTGTCTTTGACCACTACACTACCAGGTAGATAAAGGATTTTAAACGAGTGAAACGAAAATCTGCAGCTGGTGTAACGATACAAAGAATTATAAATACGCCTAAACCTCATTTACCTCAACAACGGCATCTTTTTATCCATTCATCTCAAAACATACATAAGCTCACACAATTTCTCTCCGATTATTTGCTATGTCGTCAACATGAATCCAGGGTAGAGGTAGACACAAGTGGAGAATTTGGTACAATTCTACAGTACAAAGCAACTAAGGACTAATTGCTGACCTCTTGGAATCCTCACACGAAGAAGCAGATACATGCCTACTTCTTCACATTTTATCACCAAAGAAAGCAGGTTACTCAAGATCTATTGTTGACTACAAGGACACTAATGTTATAGTGTTACTGGCTCATTTTAAAAACCAGTTAACCAGAGAAACTTGGTTGAAGGTTGCTTCCAAGGAAGTCACAAGAATCATACTAATACATATTTTACACACGGATACCAGTCTTCTGAAAAACCTACCAGCTTTTCATGCTCCTACAGGCTGCGACACGACGAGCCAGTTCAATGGTTTTGGCGAGAAGTTGTGCTAGAAAACATACCTATCGCATTATGGTCTTCTCAGCGACTTGGGCACCGATGAATTCGACAATTTAAAATTTGCTCAAGTGCAGAAATTCGTGATTAATCTGTACAGCCAGAAATCCCCTCTTACATCTGTGAACGACTTACGTGCAATGTTGGCCATATCTCGCATAATTGACAAACTCCCTCCGACAGAATATAGTCTTTTTGAACGCTGTTTACGAGCTCATTATCAAACCAAAGTTTGGTTGAATAGTTTGAATCCCAGACCTGAATTGCCAGAGTTCACTACACATGGCTGGATTGTTGATAAAAATGACATTGTTCAACCTATTCTTCAAACACTACCGGCTGTTCCAGATGATACTCACATATTAAATACACGCAAGTGTAAAAAAGATTGGTCAATATAATATATTCTATAACTCTATAACTTCACAGAAAATTTAACCATTTTTAAGCAACAGGTGCATATTAAGTTGTTGAACAACGAGGTGCATTATTTACTAGGGGTTCATTTGCGCCCTTGCCATTTTTTACGACAAACGGATTCGTAATGCAAAAATCTTGTCTATAAAAATGCATTGACCAAACATTTAGCCACAAAATAGTGCCTACGGAAAGAACGATAGCCAACACTGCACTCCACTATATATCTACTGAATGCTGGCGCCTGTTTCCTTACTGTCATCGCAGGTCCTCAGTGCCGGATTTACGATAAGTATCTCTTCAGTATAAGAACTGTCGCGAATATCGGTTAACAAAACGCCCTCCGGAAAATCTGTGTGTGCAAAAGAACTTTTGTATCACCCTTAAGGTGGTTAACACCGTATAAAGCAGCATTTTCACAACTATTGCATAATTACAGTTTCCGTATAACTATTTTGTTGATCCTTAGTTCATTATCGCTTATGAGATTCGTCTTTTGCTGATCACTTTAGCAGGGAACTATTACTGTACATTAATATAGGGCATTTTGGTAAAACGCTTGTTAATTATTATTATAGCATACTCTGAGATCTTGTCGTAGTACTGCAGCGGGGCACTCTTTCTTTCGGTGTTGTCAACCTTCATAGATTGTTTGTTCGCCACATACTTGAGATTTTCAGTACCGTTAGTATTTTGTGCAGTTTGATTTGCGTTTTTTGTCAATTTTTTCGTGTTCCCTTGTATTTCGTGGTACTTGCCAGTTTTCGTATTTCGCTTTGATTTATATACATATATATTGGGTTTTGGGGAAAAATAAACGGGATAAAATATTTATCTACCATTAACATTAGTACTTTATTTTACTAGAATCCCACCCTAGAGTCTCATCAATAGCCTAAAAACGACGGCTAATTTTGTGGAAAATATAATAATTTTAATTTATTGGTGATGATTTTGTAATACAGCCGGACTCAGAGGACTGGTACATTTGACAAATACGCCAATATTTGTATATTTGCCAAATGCGCCAGGCAATGGACAAGCAAAGGACTCACACGATGTGTACAATATTCTTTGTATAATACGCCAGCAACTTGGCAAAATAAACAGAAGGCAGTTGACCAGTATGGATAGCGCACGATCTGAAAACATTGTTGCTTGTGCAGCTTTTGTTTTGATGAGTGGATATTATTTAACATTTAAAAAGAAGAAAAAGATTAATAAATAAATAAAATTTGCCAACAATTAAACAAAGATCAAGACAAAATAACACCTTATGCGTTGCAAACTAAAATGCGGACTGAATAGTAGCGCAGAAAGTTTACAACTATATGTACGGCTCGTGTGACCGTCACCGCAAGTGTAGACAAGTTCTTACTTGTCAAATGCGCCAATAATTGTAATCCCTTTGACTTGTGCCATTTTTACCGACAGACGATGGAAAACTGACCAGTGACAAATAATTGTACAAGTAACCCTCTCACACGACATGGCAAATATACGCAAGTGACAAATATTAGGCAAATATCAAATACCAGTCGTGAGTCCGGCTTAATAAACAAAAAAAAGTACAAAGAAATGTTTGGCTGTAGTAGTTAGAATATTAGCTAACAAAATCAAAGACCGTTTTTTTGGGACTAATCGAGTTCGAATCGCTTACAACAGAACAATTACTTATAAAAATAAAACGTATTACTGAAAATAATAAGGCCATACAAAAATTTTATAGGTTTTGCTGCAGACAATGCTTCTGTGGTGACTGTCCCGGTATGAGGTTTAACTCCACGATTCAAGACTGAAGTACCTAAATTATTTGTATTAGGCGGTGTACGCCATTCATTTAATTTATGCTTGTAATAAGCTACCAAGTACTAAAGAAAATCATGCGAGAACTATTTATTCATATTTCGCTCACAGTTCCAAACGAATTGATAAACTTAAAGAATTCCAAGTCTTCTTAAATGTAGAGCCCCACAAAATTTTGAGATTACCCCAAACAAGATGGCTTTCATTACAGAATATTATAGTTTAATTGTTGTCCTATTATAGAACGAAATTACACTAAAGGAACTGTATTAGAATATTTTAGAACGTCAAATGAATGGTTTATTGAAAGCTTAGGATTTTTATATCATAAAATTATCTTCTCTCTGAATAATTCAGAACGATTAATCTATATTTTAGATAACATTCGTGTTAGCTTCAAACGTGAAGCTTTTATAATATTAATAAAAATTGATGAAAAACTTCAATGAATACCATTTAACGTACCCTGTTAGTCTTAGAAATTTCGAAAGTAAATTCTTTGAAGATATTCATAAAAAAGAACTACCTTATGGAAATGTGCAAGCAATCTGTGAATTATATAAATTTTATCCAGAAAGTTATATTAAAACTGTATAATGTATTGTATGTGTACACTAAGAAAATATCAATTTTAAACTGAATAAAAGTTGGTTTCATCTCTACATATTTTGTTCTTATTATATCAATATACAATGATAACTTTTCCCTTAAAGTATGAATTTTGAATGCAATTAAAATATGAAACCTTCAATCTGCTTTTACGCTTAATTTTAAGATGAGAAATATGTACTTATTAATAAAATCGACTAAATAACAATAATTAACAATGGAATTCTTCATTTAGTACACACAAAATTTATTTAAGTTACATGCTAGTAACTTTTTACGTATTTTATCTGTTCACTTAATTGTTTTCTAACCATTAGAATAAGAAAATTACTTGATTACGCAAAACGAGCATCAAGTACAATATAATGTCCCACTTAACATTCACAAAGGTTGCTTAAGTTACATTGTAGCAATATTTTTCATATTTTATCTGTTCACTTAATTGTTTTTCTAACCATTAGGATAAGAAAATTAGTTGAAGAAATAAAACTAATAGGAAGTGGACTATTTAAAGTAATTTATTAATAATTTCCATAATTTAATGAGGTAATTTCTAAAATTTGTGTGGTGCGTAACTATAGCGCCACTAAAAAAAGAACTCTTAGGTGGCTGCGGTCGAACGTCAAAAACATGTTTATATTTTATTATTATTTATTACATTGTCACTTTGCTGTAACAATTGTGTTAAAAATGCCTTGTGGAAGGTATCTGAGTGACATGGAAAAAGGTAAAATCTTGGCATTTTGGGATGAAAGCTTTAGTCGCTGAAAAATTGCTCAAGGAACTAACCGGTTTCGTAAAGTTGTCGCCAATTATTTGCGAAACCCTGAACAGTATGGCACTAACAACAACAAGAAACGTGGCCTTGAGAAAAAAAAATCGCCCAAAGCAAAGCAAAGAATTATTGCTACAGCGAGTAACACTTCAAAAAGTCAAAAAAGAATTGCCTGAGTGAAAAGTGAACACATTGTATGCCGAAAACTTGTATCCGAAGGAATATTGCCCTTATGATTCCTCGACAAGATCTGCCTTTTACAAAAAGTCATTCAGCTAAAACATAACTAAAATAATTGGTGTACTCCCACCATCCTCGAGATCAATGTCGATTGGTGCATTTAAATAAAGTTATTATTATTATTATTATTATATTACATACACAAAAATACAAAAATTCCATGTGCAATTAGATGCAAATAATTTGCAGTTCATGCAATACTTATGTGGATAACAGTAAACAAAACATACGCTGGTTTAGTCTGCAAAACGAATCATCGCCGTAAATGTACAATTTAGACATTAAAAATATCTTTATATCTAAGCTGAGCATAAGTCGATTGATAGGACATCTGGGATCTATTGAATGGCTTTCTAGGTTACTTGATTTAAGTCCAATAATTTTTTACTCTGGAATCATTGAAAGTCTACGAAGAAAAACCACGAAGATTGTGAAACCTGGAAGCCAGAATTAGACACGAAATTGAAGAAATACCACTTAAAAGGCAGCAAGATCCTTTGCTCTGTCATTGCCAAGMTGTAGGAGGCCTTTAGTTTGAGCATTTAATTTAATGTAAAGATTTATTGAAGTGAATAAGATAGGAGCATTAGAATTATTATCAWCAAATCAATAAAAACAATTACTGACACCTGCAGAATCWGATTTGAGAACATTATTATTTGTTTATTTGAAAACACTCCAAAAATTTTATGAACCACCAGAATATTTCAAGGATAAAAAAAGGAAAACAAATCCACAAAAATCACTTCATTTGTATTTACAGAAATAAGCCTTTTATTCTGTACTTTAAACTGAACCCGTATCTATAAAATGTCTTTATAGTACAGACATGACTAACATATATAATGTAAATATTATTTATTAGACAATGTGGTGAACTGCTTTGTTTTTTATTTTGATAAAGCTATACCCTTCTCCTAATAACCTGGAGACAAAATTGTAATTTGAAAATAAAACTTATTTTGTATTGTGTCAAAGGTAAAGTAATGATTTTCAGCATTTGTAACAAATTAATATTAAGAATAAGCTGATTTAACTAATTTTAGTACGGAGGTTGATATTAACAGAATTGAAGGGAGTCAAAATTAAGAATTTAATTAGATTTTCTTTAATTTGTTTGGCGGGCTTTGGATTGCAATATCTTAAAAATTTTTTGTATTTTTGTTTTGTCCTTCCTTACACTCAGTTTAGACAAAAAAGAAGTTTCAGCTGTCTTTTACTGCATAAAAAATGTCTATCTTATTGACATTGCTAGGATGAACTATTTAAAAGTAAAATAAATTTTCCTGTATCAATAATTTAGCACAGTTATTACACACCTATTTACATTTTAATTGAACTAAGTTAATTTTCAGACAAAAAATTACTGGAATTTTATAATTCAACGAAGCTGTCAAAATTTTGTTTGAACTTGTGTCACAATTTTTTGAGAGGTTTCTTCTTTGACAAAGATTACAGGTATGATCGAACTGTCTTATTAATTATTTTGGGTCAGTGATTGATACTGACAGCGATTTTTCTGGTAACACCATCTGATATTATGGACACTGAAATGCTTTTCTTTTGTAAATGTCTACTCCTAGCTATGCCAATAAGGTAAACCGTTTTAGATGCAAAATGAAAAATTGGTGAAAAACAGTTTTTTAAAGTCAACTTTAATACCTGATAAGTTTAGTTACATCGGCATATTTGTATTCAATAATTGATCTACAGATCACAGATGTCCCTTTCTCTATGAATCATCCTGTATACATCAGATATTATATTTAAACTACGTTTATTATCGTGTTGTTATTTTGATATCTCTCACACTGTGGCAATTTTCAGATCATCTAAGAGGCCCAACACCCATAAGCTGTGGCAGCCAACCTCAAGAATTAATTGACCTCATACGGGACTCTTTAAATTCAGCACAACACGGATGCAGCCATTGGGGGTATGTAAATCTAACATCCTTTAATATGTATGCATATGATATTATGGACACTGAAAACATTCACCCTCGTTAACTTTATTATTTAAAAATAAATCTCACTTGTATCTATTTTTAAAGATGGTAGAGCACTTTCATATACTACGTCTGTATTACTAGAAATGTAGGCTCCTTATAGGTTTGAAATTAAGTGTGCTAGCTTCTGTTTCATAAAGTCAAAAGTATCCGTAAAAGATTTTTTTCCTTTTATTTATTTTTGATACTTGCCATTACTTTCAGGGAGCTGAAAAAGCTTTACCGTGCTATAAAATAAATAAAGTGGATAAAACTTTCAGACTGGGTTTTAAAGAGGACTATTGTTATGTTTAATTGATAAGAATCAGATTGGAGCCAATCAATTCTACCCCTTGTGCACCGTTACAAACACATAAGCTCTTCTATAGGTGTAGGCAAATGATTAGCTAATTCTAGGAAAAGTTATTAAGCAATTAGAAGAAAGGAGTATACGCCGTGTTATTCTTCGGAAGAATCGTATGATAGTGAGGAAAAGGGATAAAGTTAGAGTTGCTGGGGTACATAAATTCGATTCTAATTACGGAGAACACTACGCAAAGCCTGATTTAGATGCAGAAGTGTTCCAAATAGAAAAAAAATCTTCAGAATTTACAACGAACAGACGAGGAAAGGTTTCAGTTGGAACAAGCTACGATTTTACAAGCACTAAGTTGTTTTTCGCTCGTGGAAAGAAGGAAACTGTTAACAGCCTCTTCTTTCCATTCAGTTTGTACACGGCGAAGCACAACTTTGTCTGCCCCTATAGTAAGGGCCTTGTTATACAATCCTTCAAACCTGAATGTGCCTTCCCTTAGCCACGGAAGAAAACAGGAAAAGGACGCAATAAAGGCCTCCCTTTTTAGGTAGGCATATGCTAAACATTGTTTTCTTAAAATTACACATTCGTTGACGTTTAGACGAGTAAATTGTTTTGATAAATAAACAACCTTTTAAATACCATGTTTCAGGAGCTACACCAGACGGAGTCATATCGAAAGAGTTGATAGTGGAAGTTAAATGTCCATTTTCAGCATATGGAATGTGCCCAGATAAAGCTATAATGGACAAAATTACATTCTGGAAGTACCATAATGGTACTTTTGAAATAAATTGTAATCATAAGTGGTACTACCAAATACAAGGACAATTACATGTCACCAATAGAAAGGGCTGTGTTTTTGGAGTATGGACAGGTGAACAATATAAAATGAAGGTAGAATACACAAATAGAAGAGACGACTTCTGGCAAATGATGGAACCTAAGTTACATAAATTTTATTTGAACTGTATCCTGCAGGAATTAATTGATCCCAGACATACCAGAAATATGCCCATTAGGGAAACAAAATATACTACTGAAGATACGTTGCAAGCTTCAAAGAACTTTATCACAGTCTAGAAGTGTAAGAAAAAAACTTAAATATTAAAGTACTTGTATAAAAAAATATATTAAGTGTGTTAATGGTTTAGTTTGTGATATTTGTGTTATTTTGTTTTGTAGTGTAGCTAGTTGTCCGCCGGCGATACTTGCCAAGCGTGAGACAAATTGGCCTTATAATGCCACATTTTCAAGATTCCGCCGCTTACGTTATTTCAATAAAACTATAATAAACGATCACGGGTAATAATAACAGTTACTATAACAAGCATTTTTTGCAGCAGCGGGAGAAGAATAAGAAGTTGTTGTAAATGTGCTTTACTTTAAATATCCTTGCTAATTTTGTATAAGTACCTAATTTTTTGTAATAGAAACATCGTACTATACATACAATATGTGTTGCTAGTATAGTGTCCGGACAAGCTATAGCAAACGTCTGTGTGTGGCAAATTTGTTGACACAAATTAAATACCGCTGGCGAACATTTAGCCATGCCTTTTATTTTTTCAACATAAAAATACATTTTGTTGCCGCAACAAGTTGTCGCTTTAATGTTATTCCATTTTGACGGTCTCTGCAAAGTTTATCGCGCAATTTTAGATTCTGGTCCGGAGCGATTTCAAACTACATACATAGCTGCGGTGAAACAAATAATACAAGAACGCAGAATGCAGAAAGCACTCGCGTAGCAACGTAAGCCCTCGATTATACTTCTAGGCGTCAGGTGTCAGGTGGTAAGCGGCAGGCGACAGGCGACGTCACCTACGTTTGTTTTGCTAACTTTTTAATGTTGGCGTTTATACTCGATCCAGGTGGTGGGAGACAACGCGGCGACGTCGCCCGCTGTCACCTGTATCTGCAAAATGCGACAGATTTCAGCCTGCCACCTAGCGCTCGGGGCACTGTTGCGTGTTGTTGCACCGAAAAATTGTTATAATTCGTTTCTTTTAATTTAGAATGGCAAAATGTGCAATATCGAAAGAAGATCGCGAGATCTTAATTAGTGAAGTGCAGACCAGACCTGAAATTTGGAATGATGCTGATCCTAACCACAAGAATGTGGATTATTTGGGTAAGAAATGGCGTGAAATTGCTCAGGTTGTGGGAAAGGAAGGTAAATAATTATATTATTTAGTAAAAAAAATACTTATTTGTAATAACGTCATTCAGGTGCAAAAAAACGTATGGCCAGAGGTATGGTTTGGATTTTGACAAATTAATGGTTCTGAATGACAGTGACTGATAATTTTCATTAAAAACGGACACCAATTATTTTCAAAAGTTTGTTGTTACCGCTGTTTAAATTGTATTAAACAAAGATAAACAAAAATGCATCATTACAAATGGGTAATTTTTTTAAATATTAATAGTGATCTCGTATTTTTGGCGTTTATTTATATTAACTTTATTGTTTTTTTTTTTAATGTTAATGATGCATCATGTAGTCGGTAAATGTGTCTCGGATTTCCCTGCTTTCAGTCGTGTAGCGTATTCGTAAACCTTGTGGGACTTCCATTTGATCTTCTCGGTAAATTTGGTTCACCACCTGGTTGTAGTGCAGATCGTCATTTCCATCTCTTTCCCTTATTACATTATGTAAAATGCACATACATTTAATTATATCATGGGAGTCTTCAGGGGCTTGCTCAATATCTTTTCCCAATAGCCTCCACTTGGCTCTCATAATTCCAAATGCACATTCAATACATTTTCTGGCTGTTGAAAGACGTTTGTTGAAATTTTCTTTTATAGGGGTTAATTCGCGACGAGGGTAGGGTCTCATGAGATATGGTTTAAGAGGATAGGCTTCATCACCAATTAACACATGCGGCAATATAGTATTTGTCTCCGGAAGGGCCTTAGGTTCGGGAACATTAAAGAGGCCTGACTCAAGAAGCTGGAAAAGGGTTGACGCAGCGAATGTTCCACCGTCACTCTGTTTTCCTCTAGCGCCAATTTCAATGGTAATAAATTTTTTGTTTGCATCAGCCACAGCTTGTAAA
Source organism: Rhyzopertha dominica (assembly GCA_025024175.1). Classification (NCBI taxonomy): domain Eukaryota; kingdom Metazoa; phylum Arthropoda; class Insecta; order Coleoptera; family Bostrichidae; genus Rhyzopertha; species Rhyzopertha dominica. The sequence goes on along the minus strand of QCXZ01000086.1, from coordinate 16,925,854 downwards.
ACAACTGAAAAGTACTTTAAATAATTAAAATATATTGATCCACTATGTCCTGGAGCTTTTATTTGGCAATGTTTCCCGTCAATAGTACCTATGCAATTCGGAAATTTCCATCTTTTGTAGTCCGTCAGTTCCGTCAACTTCCCTTGCGTAGGCACTGGCATGAAATCGTCTACAAGTTCGGCCCAAAGCACTTTGCAACAATTATGAATTATTTCACCAATTGTCGTTTTACCCATGCGCATTTGGTTAGCTAAACTGGCAAATGAGAGCCCCGTGGATAAGTATCTGAAAGAAAGAAAAACATTGCAGTACTGCAGAAATTCCTTTTTTCAAGTTTTTCTTTATTTAATTACGCTGTGCTTTTTTCCAGTTTCAGAACTTAAAAGCAAATGGAAAATTTTAAGAACAAAGATGCGCAAAGAGCTACTAAAAATGCCAAAGACAAAATCCGGCGACCCCGCTGCAGGTTGGAAATCTTGGAAATTTTTTGACATGCTATTTCTTAAAGATGTTATACTGCCGGCTCCCACTACAGGAAATCTGGTAAGACGCTTTGAAAATTCCGAAGAGGATAGAGAAGACCAAACAGCCAATGATTCTTCCCTATACGTGAAATTCGCACGCCTCGAACTCATGTTCCGGTCGCCTCTCCCTCTCCAGATTGTGCATCTTCTAGTCGTTCGTCTTCAGTGTTTTCAAATAGACAAAATGTTCCTCCCAAACGTAAAAATAACCAGCACCATTATGACCAAATGCATGCAGAGGTTAGACCTAGAAAAGAAAAAGGTCCAGATTCTGCAAGAGACTTAAGCGGTTGATAAACAATTCATGCAAAATGCTACCAATGCTGATTATAGGTTTTTAATGAGTTTGCTTCCATTCATTGAACCGTTGACATTGATTGAAAAACTTGAGCTGAGGGCTAAGTTGCAGAAAGACGTCCATGAAGCGTATATGAAACATGCAGGAAAACCTTGTCAATCCAGCGATTTTGATTCATTTTCTGCTCGGAATGCTCAGGCCAATAATTCATTGTCAAGCACTCAACGAACAGGTGCACATGCAACGTGGAGTTCTGGCAGTACCAGTGACTACATACCCAGTGGTCAGCAATTTGCTTACCCTTTACAGAATGATAATAATTATTTTAACGGTTAACAGTTAGTAAGATCCATTTTATAATGTCCGCTTTAAATTTTTTTGTTTTTCTTTCCTTAGGTGGTTAATTTCACTTTAGAATTCCTATCTATTTTTGCCTATATTAAGGAATTATTCATACTGTTTGTAAAATAAGTATTTCACTTTAAAGTTATTTTATATAAAAACTGTTAATAATAAAATAATAAAATGTTATTCATACTGTATGTAAAATGTTAAGTATTTCACATTAAACTTATTTTAAATTAAAAAATGTTAAATCCGTTTAGTTACTTCCTTATAGTTACATATAACCTCTCCACGGAAGATATTGGTGCCATGCAGGTATTTTTTCGTAGCAGCTTGGCCTCTATCCGCGTTAAAAGAAAATCAAATGTACCTATAGACATCCGCATAAATTCAAAAAATCTTTCAGGATGATTTCTGAGGTCTCGATATAGGTGATGGAATTCGCCGTATTGATATCTCAATTCACTTACCGGATGAACACTATACTCTCTAATTCTTTTCCTGGGAATATCTTCTTCTGCATCTTCGAGCAGGAGGAGCGCACGACGCGTTTTAAACGACATTTTGAAAATACTAACTACCTACGTACTCTTTTTTCGGTTTGCAACCAAGCGTTAACACCTAAAGTATAATTACGTTATGACTTAACACCTGCAACCTGACACCCGTCACCTGACGCCTAGAAGTATAATCGCGGGCTAAGAGTAGAACTTTTTCATAGGACTGTACAGTTCAGGCCATTACGTCTACTTTTGTAGTGGGAGACAATACTAGTCGAAGGGGAAATTTGCGAACATAGCGAAGCGTACGGATTCCTCTTAACTTTCAATGCTTTTCTTTTGTAAATGTCCATCCCTAGCTATGTCAATAAGGTAAACCTTTTTAGATGCAAAACGAAAAATTGATGGAAAACAGTCTTTTAAAGTCAGCTTTAATACTTGATAAGTTTAGTTACATCGGCATATTTTTATTCAATAATTGATCTACAGWTCATGGATTTCCCTGTCATAATKAATCATCCTGTATACATCAGATATGATATTTAAACTACGTTTATTATCGTGTTGCTATTTTGATATCTCTCACACTGTGGCAATTTTCAGATCATCTGAAAGAGGCCCAACAGCAATAAGCTCTGCCAGGCAACCTGACCTCGCCACGGACGTGTTAAGTTCAGCAGAACCCGGCTGCAGCCATTGGGAGTATGTAAATCTAACATCCTTTAATATGTATGCATATGATATTATGGACACTGAAAGCATTCACCCTGGTTAACTTTCAATGCTTTTCTTCTGTAAACGACTACTCCTAGCTACGTAAATAAGGTAAACCTTTTTTGATGCAAAATAAAAAATTGGTAGAAAACAGTTTTATAGTCAGCTTTAATACTTACGAAAAGTTTAGTTACATCGGCATATTTTTATGCAATAATTAATCTCCAGATCATGGATTTCTCTTTCATTATACATACATTACACATATACATCAGATATGATATTTAAACTACGTTCATTATCGTGTTGCTATTTTGATATCACTCACACTGTGGCAATTTTCAGATCATCTGAAAGAGGCCCAACAGCAATAAGCTCTTATTCAATAATTGATCTACAGATCATGGATTTCCCTTTCATTATGAATCATCCTGTATACATCAGATATGATGTTTAAACTACGTTTATTATCTTGTTGCTATTTTGATATCTCTCACACTGTGGCAATTTTCAGATCATCTGAAAGAGGCCCRACAGCAATAAGCTCTKCCAGGCAACCTGAAGTAATAATCGACCTCGCCACGGACGTGTTAAGTTCAGCAGAACCCGGCTGCAGCCATTGGGAGTGTGTAAATCTAACATCCTTTAATATGTATGCATATGATATTATGGACACTGAAAGCATTCACCCTGGTTAACTTTCAATGCTTTTCTTCTGTAAACGACTACTCCTAGCTACGTAAATAAGGTAAACCTTTTTTGATGCAAAATAAAAATTGGTAGAAAACAGTTTTATAAAGTCAGCTTTAATACTTACGAAAAGTTTAGTTACATCGGCATATTTTTATGCAATAATTAATCTCCAGATCATGGATTTCTCTTTCATTATACATACATTACACATATACATCAGATATGATATTTAAACTACGTTCATTATCGTGTTGCTATTTTGATATCACTCACACTGTGCCAATTTTCAGATCATCTGAAAGAGGCCCAACAGCAATAAGCTCTGCCAGGCAACCTGAGGTAATAATCGACCTCACCACGGACGTGTTAAGTTCAGTAGAACCCGGCTGCAGCCATTGGGAGTATGTAAATCTAACATCCTTTAATATGTATGCATATGATATTATGGACACTGAAAGCATTCACCCTGGTTAACTTTCAATGCTTTTCTTCTGTAAACGACTACTCCTAGCTACGTAAATAAGGTAAACCTTTTTTGATGCAAAATAAAAAATTGGTAGAAAACAGTTTTATAAAGTCAGATTTAATACTTACGAAAAGTTTAGTTACATAGGCATATTTTTATGCAACAATTCATCTCAAGATCATGGATTTCTCTTTCATTATGAATCATCCTGTATACATCAGATATGATATTTAAACTACGTTCTTTATCGTGTATGCTATTTTGATATCCCTCACACTGTGGCAATTTTCAGATCATCTGAAAGATGCCCAACAGCAATAAGCTCTGCCAGGCAACCTGAGGTAATAATCGACCTCGCCACGGACGTGTTAAGTTCAGCAGAACCCGGCTGCAGCCATTGAAGGTATGTAAATCTAACATCCTTTAATATGTATGCATATGATATTATGGACACTGAAAGCATTCACCCTCGTTAACTTTCAATGTTTTTCTTCTGTAAACGTCTACTCCTAGCTACGTGATTAAGGTAAACCTTTTTTGATGCGAAATAAAAAATTGGTGGAAAATAGTTTAGGTGTAGGTGTAATAAGTTCATGTTGTCCAAATGGTTTTAAAAAATCGGATCGCAAAGCAAATGCGTCATCGCCTACAAACACATAAGGCAATTCTTGTTCACTGTTGATTGGTTTGTCAGGTTCGGAAATGTGTAGTAATTATTTGTTAGTTTGTGATAAAAGTCAGTATTTTGAATAACCCCTCCATCCGAAACCCTTCCATTGGTACCCACTTCACAAAAGATAAACTCATAGTTTGCACTGATAATAGCAAGTAAGACAATGCTATGGTACCCTTTTTAATTATAAAAATAAGATCCACTATTGGGCGGTGCTTCTATGTGTGTATGTTTTCCATCAACAGAGCCTAGTCAGTGAGGAAATTGCCACTTCATTTCGTAAGGTACCTCTGGGTATTAAGGCCCACATGTGTAGTAAGGCCCACCCCTGTTTACCGCCACAAATGAGATGCTTGGGCCTTTTGGCGACATCTACTGACTCATAGGCTAGTAAGAAGGGCGTCGAATATAATAGCGCATTTCGGCAGCAGGCGGTCGACAATCCACAGACTAGCGAAATGCCGTGAGAGTTGAAGCGGCTTAATTTTATAGTAGCAGCAGTGACCTTAGAATCGTGTTTAACAAAACTGTTCCGAAATACGAGTTCCGTTACCAGGTATGTAATGCCAAAAACATTTAGTTACACTCCTTAATTACCGGATTGGAGTAAACGTAAGCGTGCAAAGAATTATAACCTAAAAATGTCAAACATGTGCTGTTCGGGTAATAAAGCCCGGCTGTACTCGTGGGCCTAATTACCCAGACGCATAATTTAAATTATTTTTGTAGCAATTATGGGGAAAAGAAATCGCGGAATGCGCGGAAATTGGACGGAGGACATGTTAGAAGAGGCCCTAGGACTCCTTCGCGATGGGAAAAGCCAGCGTTTTGTGGAAGAAAAGTGTGGGATACCACGGCGAACTCTACGCAACCACATCAAAACGGGCTCGATAAAACGACTTTTGGGTTCTAGACCGACATTATCAAAACAGCAAGAAGATGACCTGGCTCGAAAAATAGTCCGATTTGCAGCCATGGGGTTCCCCCTAACCCCGAAAAGTATCAGGCGCAGCGTTTTTAAGTTTGCCGAACAGCAAAATTTGGTTCACAGGTTCAATCGAGTGAAAAGGCTTGCTGGATATGACTGGTACAGGTCATTTTTGCGCCGCCATCCTCAGTTGTCTCAAAGGAAGGCTCAGTCTATGAATCCCGCACGAGCCCAAAAGCTTAATCTTTTTATTGTGAGCGATTATTTTGAGAAGTTAGGCAACGTGATGGACACACTCGACATCAAAAAATCAACCTGAAAAAGTTTATAACGTGGACGAAAAGGGATGTCGTCTCACGTTACACCACCAACAAACAGTGGTCGCCCAGAAAGGTGTCAAGCGGGTCCATTTAGTTGCACCTGAACACGCGGAAAACGTAACCGTKGTCGCATGCGCTAATGCTGTGGGAAACGTCATCCCTCCGATGMTATTATTTAAAGGGCAACGCATGAAACCTACTTTTGAAGMTGGGCTGCCACCAGGGTCTGCTGTTCAAATGGCTCCGAAAGGCAGCATGACAACGGAGCTTTTCATACAGTATTTGCACCACTTTGCAAAATTCATGCAACCACCACCTGTCCTTTTGATACTGGATGGTGCAGCTTCCCACCTGGATTTCACAATTGCCGATGTAGCGAATTCTTTGGGAATAACGTTATTGTGCCTTCCAAGCAACACGACACATGAGCTGCAACCCATGGACAAGAGTGTCTTTCGTTCCTTTGAACACTTCTGGGACGAGGAACTTTTGCGTTACTGGGAAAGGCATCCCGAGCGAACAATGAACAAAGAGCGTTTCTCAGAAGTCTTCACCCCAGTGTGGGGCAAATGTATGACGATCGAAAATATCGTGAGTGGGTTCAGAGCTACGGGGATTTGGCCCTTTAATAAGAATGCAATTCCAGTGCATGCATATGCTCCTAGTTTGGCAACACAGAGAAATAACCCTGAAGTCAGGATTGAAGATGAGGCACCTATAGCGACCAGCAGCCCAGTGCCACATGAGGAATGGGAATTTGAAGATGACCTTCCATTAGCTGAGCTGTGTGGTCCAAAGAAAGCAAAATCTGAGAATTCTTTTTCCGAGGTACTTATAACACCCGATCCTAAACCCAAGAAGGCCACCCGGAGAAGAAAGGCCATCAACTACAAAGCGCAGTTGGTTACTAAGGACCTTTTTCAAAAACAGCAAGAGCCGGGACCCAGCTGTAGCAACAAGGCAAGCTCGCAACGAAACAAGAATGAGGAACGCTGGTACTGCGGAATTTGTCAAGAAGACAAACTGCTGGATATGCGCCAATGTCCGGTATGCAACAAATGGTTTCACGAAGAATGTCTGGGAATTGAACCTGAAGACCAACATGCAGTCGCCTGTCCTGATTGCGAAAATAAGCATGGGCCTTACAACCGTTAGTTCCTGGGCCTTGCTAAACACATATGCGGGTAATAAAGCCCATAAACATGTTTTTGAGTGTTTTTGTTTTACGTTCTTGTTTAGTTATATTTTATTTTTGTTATATCTAAGCAAATAAATACTTGTTTACGAACACCCTTTTGATATTCTCATTCCGTTAATACAGTTTTTAGGCAATTCACGGGATTTCTTCTCTTAGGTGGGCCTTATTACCCTGAGGTACCTTACTCCTTTGCAATATCTTTCCATGATTGCTCCTTTTCTCGAAACTGAAAATTACAAAAAAAACATTACTTTAATTTAATTCTTTTGCAAATGATTTTATTTTAAGATGAAATATCAGTAGATACCGATGATTCGAATATTGTTGAAGCTGAAGACTCCATAACAGGTTCTACTGTCCCAGTACAAAGCAGGTTTGAAACGCCAGTATCTACTGCGTCTAGTAAAACTACAAACGTTTACTAAGAAGAGAAAACAAGGAAACGACCTTACTACGAACATATTAAAAAAGTTGCCGTACAGTTGGATATACCGGACAGCCCACACGATGAATTCTCTGTTATCGGTATAAATATTGGCAACAAACCAAGAAAATTGCTAGCTGAAACAGCTATTGTCGTGGAAAAACTTTTTATGGACATACTGTTAGAAGCACAACTGGGAAATATTACCTGACATACAAGAATGAATTTAGTTCATTATCAACATTCTTCCTTCTCAAGAACCAAAATGATCAACCAACTATGCCACGGTACAACCAGTTACAACCCATTCATCATGTCAGTAACACAGCAGCAGGGACTTCACAAGAAATTACGAAAACTTATATGACACTTATTCAACGTCAGATGAAACTGTAGGTTGATATTATCAAACGTTTCGAAAATGTTATGAAATGGGTGTTTAAAGTAGGTGCCTAATAAACTTCTTCAAGTACTGGTATTACAATTTTAATAGTGACTTCCCATTTTTCCTAACGATTAATAAGTAATAATGATAAGTACTATATACACTAAGAAACATTTGTTATAACGAACGAATGAAAATTGCTCAATTTACCTTTAATGCAATGGACGACTTTTATAAAAAAAAATCAAACCTGATATAAAAGATACTTTAAAGCCAAAACTTACCTTCATGTATTCCTGGAGTGCCTTTATTATTGCTCGACAGGTTTCTGGAATAATGCCTCCTAAAGCTTGCGGCGATATAATTGTAGAGAACTAAATCTTCATAGCTTCTGCCACTTGCCAAAAAGCAAGATGTGGCAGATAAACGTTCATGCGGTGAAATAGATGGCCTTAATCTGATTTCTTTTCGTATTATAAGAGGAGTTACTAAGTTTAAAAGTTCATTGTAGGTGTTCTCATCCATCCTGAGATATTTAATCCAATCAAGTGGCTCTGGCTTTAATTCATTCAAAAGCTTTATGTGAGAAAATGTATTTCTCTTCAACAACCACTCCTTGACCCATCTAGAACGCTGTTTTTTCAAATTATTCTTTTTTTAAAGTACTACTGTGATTCCAAGTAAACGCAAAATACGCTTGGACGCCATTTTACTACGTACTAAATAAAAAGACGGAACAGTTCAAACTGTTCGGGAACATTAAATAAAAAGAACGAGTGTGTGTGCCTTTCAGCAGGATTTAGGAAACCCGCCAAAACCGGCCAGGCAATTACGTTCATTGACATTATTAAATGGACACGACATCTCATTCATAAATACGGTTGGAACTGACGCCAAGACCAATGAGGGTGAAGGGAGCGCGGGTACAAAGGGGGATATACAGTTTTCCTCCAAGTACATTGCCGTACTGTTATAAAAGGGCCAACAGTGAGATAATTTAACTTCCAAGTAAAAACAAAAGCGGAGCGAACATTAATAATATTTCGAACAATCTTTCAGTTAAAGCAAAGAAACATCTTTTTGTACAACACACTAATTTAATTTCGTTACAAGCGGAAAAAAAGTTTTGGCCGAATGAAAGCATCAACACAGTTCTAGCATTCATTAGTAGGTATTCATTAAACAACACTTAATGAGAAAACACTCAACATTCTTCACATAGAAATATAAGGAAAAAAAATTCAGAAACTGCGAAAATGCAATTTATTGTCAAATAAAAAGAAATACGTAAAATGAAAATCCGCATTAGGCATCAGTAAAGTACCTACTTACTCCGAACACATCGGCTCTCTTCTTCTACCTACAAATATTTATTTTTAAAACGTCTACCACTAACAGTAATCATTTTCCATATGTATTAATCATTCACTATCAACTTCATTACATTTTATAAAAGTATTCCTCTATAAAGTAAATAATTTCGCTAAATTTATCAAACGACGCCTATGACAACAAATATAAACATAACCTAAACAATGCTTAACGGTGAAATGATACGGTTTTCTCCTTAGAGCTCACTTTTTGCACACTTGACACATCCGCACCATTGCCTGGATTAATTTTTTATACGACTTGTCCTTAAACAGCTCGCAATAAGCTCTTTTTAACCAAAAATTTACACCACACTAGTCAACACATACAGAACATCTAAACGCCAGTAGTACAGTGGACCATCTAATGCGCGTGAAGACGGGCAATCGCACGATGCATTGAGTATTGCTCTGGTCAACTGTACGTTTCTGTTTTCCTCCAATTCCACCTTAGAATGTGAATGTGTTAGCTTCACTTGAAAATGTAAACAACCGACTCCAGACACCTCGATGATTACGTTCAGTTAAAAACTGTCACGAATCCTGAAAGTGTGTGGGGCGCTTAAAGGAGAATTACGTATGTGGGGGGCCTTAAACAGGCTCGCCACGCTTTAATGTCTGTGGCTAGCTAAAGGCACGCGCTGGCACGCCTTGTGATGCGCGCGTCGTTTTTATTTTTAATTTTATTTACATACGATTCAGGGCACCGGACAGAACTAGTTGCGTATTTTGTGTGTTTTAAATCACTATTTGTGATCCTACAGTGATGGAGTGAACTAATGAAATGATAAGCGATTTTATTCAACTCTGAAGATGCCTCTGGAGAACAAAAATGACGAGTCGTGGTAGATTATAGAAAGTTAAATGAAAAAACTATTGATGATAAATACCCGTTGCCAAATATTACTGATGWGTTGGATAAATTAGGAAAAGCTAACTATTTCACTATACTAGTCTTAGCGTCAGGCTATCATCAAATAGAAATTCATCCAGATGATGTAGAAAAAACGGCATTTACTACAGAAAACGGACACTTTCAATTTTTACGGATGAGTTTCGACCTTAAAAATGCACCTGCAAGTTTTCAGATAGTAATGGATAATATATTACATAGTATTCAAAATGAAAAATGTTTAGTGAATCTTGATGACATTATAATTTTCTCGACATCCTTAGAGGAACACTTAAAAAATTTAAAGTCAGTAATCGAACGGTTAAGACAAACTAATTTTAAAATTCAGCTGGACAAATTAGAATGTTGCGAAAGGAAGTTGTTTATAATCACACCAAATGGAGTTAAGCCCAAGCCAGACAAATTGATGCTATCAAAAACTTTCCAATTCCGAAAAATCAGAAACAAATTAAATCATTCCTTGGATTGTTAGGTTATTATCGTAGATTCATTAAGAATTTTACAAAAATCACACCTCTAACAATTTGTTTAAAGAAAGAGTACAAAGTAGAACACACTAACGAATTTGTTAAATGTTTCGAATTGTGTAAAAATTTATTAATTAATGACCCGATACTTCAGTATCCAGATTTTGAAAAACCTTTTAACTCAACTACCGATGCAAGTAATTATGCAATTGGCGCTGTTTTATCTCGAGGAACTATAGGAAAAGATTTACCAGTAGCTTATGCCTCACGTACTTTAAATGATCACGAGAAAAATTATTCGACTATCGAAAAAGAATTATTGGCAATAGTTACAACATATTCAAAATTGGGTGAATCTTATTTGTTTTGGATGGAATTAGAAGAAGCATATTTGCAGCACCCAGAAATAGATTTAAAACGTGATGCCTTACTTTACTGGAAAGTTAACGCCTTTTGCAGCAATGTGCTTAAAGAAATTGTCAAGTATCTGTCCGTGTTGGGTCTTCTGTGCAGTGTGAAAAATTATTTTCGCAAGCAGGAAACATGACGGCAAAAAAATATGTTAAAGGTTTACAGACTGCCAAAACTATTATTTCTTAAATGTTTAGATCTGAACCAGTGGCAGTTGCAACTAATTAAAGTTAAATTTAATATATTTGCCAAAGTTTATTGCATACAAGTCGTTATTATTGGTTATTGTTAATTGGAATATGTTAGAATATGTTTATAAACATTCGATATTTGTTATCGAATGTGATTTGCTTTTTTGTGTTATACGTTTTATTTAAAATTAAATATAAAATATGAATATTTTAGTTTAGCCTTCATTCATCAAATGTGTTATTTCTCACCAATAAATATCCAAATAAACGCAACAATTCAGTTTAATAAAATTCACTTATTCATTTCCCTGTCCTTGGTGACAAATTACTGATATGTTTAACTTGATGCACTAGTAATAACTACACGAAGACGAAGAATAGAAAAGTTATTAGAAACAGTGATGTACATTAAGAGTAAATTACGTAAAACAAAAAGTGTTTAAATTAATTTTATTAAGATTTCCCGGATCGATATTTATCCGATACTACTACTATACGATACTGAGAACATGATACGATACCTGTATCGATGTACATTATTGCGATATGTATCGGTATTATGCACAGAATACATTTTGATGTATCGCCCAACATTACAGGAAACTAGTTTTCGCTAAACAGTCATCCTCCATTAGCTGATAACTCGCGATAACACCCTAAATCACCCGAATTGATTCGATTGTATTAGTAGGTATCCAGCGGCCGAATATCCGGTAATCGGGCCTAGCAGCTCGCCGGATATCCGGTATCTGCCCAAACAAGTATCCGTTTCATCTCTACTCTAAGCACATGTAGTAAATCAGAAAACAGATTTTTATAATTTATAAGAATACACAAATTGTAAGCTCCTTAACGCAGAACCTGTTTACATGAACTAAATTCATTAACACATTTATTCAGTAGATTTCGTAGCTGGGTGGATGATGGTAATTTAGAAGAAATTTGTAATGAGTACCGCGAAATTATGTAGACTTAACTTCCAAGTTTTTTTGGCAAGAATTGTATAACTTCAATAATTCAGAAATGAAAAGTTTTTAAAAACATTTGCGAACTTGTTTTTAACGTCTTGAGTCCTCTCCACAGCAGTAGTACTGCTGAAATATTTTCTCAGTTTCTCAGTCAGGTTTAACACCTGATACATGCAACTCGCTAATACTTACCAAAGAGCTTTTAAACAGACATAACTCTTAAATGCAACCTTTAGCTGAATTTTGTGTTACTAGGTCGTAGAGTGTTATTCTCTAACTATTCAATTTCTCCATGGTCAAGTCCAACTTGAATTGTCCCTAAGAAAGCTGACACATCCGGTAAACAAAAAATGGAGAATGGTAACAAATTATTGGAAGTTAAATGAAAAGACAATCGATGACAAATACCCTTTACCTAACATCACAGACATTTTAGACAAGCTGAGCAAAATATATTTCACCACTTTGGATTTAGCCTCAGGGTTTCACCAAATCTAAATGCACTCTGGTGATGTAGAAAAAACTGCTTTTAGCACTGAGCATGGGCACTCACTATGAATCCTCACGTGCTCTTCGGGGTAAAAAAATTCCTCCTTCACTTTTCAACACGTGTTATGGGTCATTGAATATACTGAGAGGGTTACAAACTGTCCAAAGCATAGTTTATCTAAATGATATTATTGTGTAGAGTACTTCTCTACAAGATCACATCGAAAAATTGAAAACCGTATTCGAAATTTTGCGGCAGGCCGTTGCAAAGCAAGTTCAACCCAATAAATCTGAAATCTTGCACAAAGTAGTTGCATATTTAGGACATATTGTAACTCCCAACGGTGTTAAACCTAATCTAGATAAAATCAAAGCTATTCTAAATTTTACAATTCCACGGAGCCAATAAGGAATCAAATCATTTTTAGGTCGTTTAGGAAATTACAGAAGATTTATTACAGACTTTGCCAAAATAACAAAGCCCTTAACAAAATGTCTCAAAATAAAGGAAATAAGGTGGAATTAAACGAAGAAAATGTATCGCCATTTGAAAAAGCAAAACATATTTTAACAAACAATGTTGCAGTACCCCGATTTTACAAAGCCCTTTGTTTTAACGACTGACACATAAAACTATGCGCTTTGTGCAGACTTATCTCAAGAAGCATTGGTTCAGATAGATCAGTAGCGTACGTTTCACGTAGCTTGAACGAAACAGAACAAAATATAGCACAATAGAAGCTATTGGCTATCATTTGAACAAAAAATACTTTAGGCCTTACCTATATGGTAGAAAATTTATTATTTCCGCTAACCACAGACCGCTAACATGGCTGTTCAGTATAAAAGAACCAAATTCAAAATTAGTACGTTGGATATTAAAACTTTTAAAATATGATTACGAAATTCAATATAAAAAGGGAAAACTTAACATAAATGCAGACGCATTGAGTCCTACAACTATTTCACCAAATTTAACTTATGAAAATTTTTTTGAAGACATAACTAAAGTTTCAAACAATAACATAACCAATATATTCGTTTGGTATCAAAAAATTATGCTTTAGCAGATTTGTGCTTCAAAAGATTTTAAAATGAATGCTGGATTGGATTTACAAATCAAACGAAGATTTGGAGGAGTTAACGAATTAAGAAGTCAAAATAAATCCGTAGGACAAGTCGCAATTTTGAATTCAGACATATACAATATTTATTATTATTTACCAAAGCTCACTTTTTCGACAAACCTTTGCGCTCTGATTTATTTAAAACACTTGTAAGAGTTACTAACTGATACATCTGTAAAAGACAGCATAGAGGCTGAAATGGTTGCTCGAGAAGCAAAGAAAAGAGCAAAGACTTTACCTCAAAAACCAAAAGCAAAGAAGGCATTATTTGATGAGAGTAGTTCATGTGACGACACATTTTCAATCTATGATGAATCACATAATAGCGGTGATGGTAGGTCAACTGCTTTGGAGGAAACCGAAGAACTTACCTTAATTAAACCAAACGATTTTGTTGTAGTACAGTTCTGCACAAATATATTAGAATGATTATGAGTAAGAGCAATGATGTTTGCGGAAGAAAGGTCAAAAGTTTTATTTCCCAACTATTGAATACATCGTTACGGTATCGTTTATCGATATAGCGAAAAAGCTATCTACCTCCGCTAAAAAAAGGTACTGAAAGAAGTTCTGCATTAATGGAATTTAAAATTAATGATGATACTTATAACTTTCGTTAAAGTGTGTATTAACCAAAGTAATAAATGAAAAGTTTTCCGGAAAGTTTCAGAGCTACTTCTGAGGAAGGCACCGACATGAGTGTCGCAACGTCAAGGTCAAATAACCAACGTGGGAACCAGCCCGGAAAACAACATGTCATCGACAACAACCATGGAAGACTTCAAACAAAAGTAATAAATGTTTGGAAAATATGAATGTTCATTATGTGTCCCACTGTCTGTTCAAAGCTACCCCATGAGTGGGTGTAGGTTTCAATCTAAAATCAGATTTTGCTATGGCTGAATCCTATTCAATAGTAATCGTCGGTACTAGTACTAGTACTTTTTATATAATATAATAACTTATTAACAATAAAATAGTTGTGGCGTAACTACTCCTAAGAAAAATAATTTTCCACGATATGGCGTAAGTGCACAACAAAATGTTTTTCTCAAAAACTGTAAGATGCTAGTCGGATTTTATATAGTCAGATTGTAGCTTTATCACCTTGCGACCGATAAAGAAATCGATGGGGAGATTCTTTTAACTTTACCTACTAATGCGATTGCCTGTTTTATGATTTTACGTTTCTCACCTTCCTGTAAAATCAGTAAAATACTAGATATGCCACTACATGTGGAGGCCGACGTCACAAACACAATATACAATGATTTATGGTGTGGTTACGCAAATTATACTTCCAACCCCAAAATGTTTCATGAGCAGTGAAAATGCTTACATGTTTACCAACGATCCGTGTATTAACAGGAGATAAATATCAAAACTATATTAAAGAGAATTGTGAATATCAAATATTGCATAGCGTCAAACCTTATCAAAATTGTGATATACATACTGTAAATTCATCTTGGAAAATTCAAAGCATAAAAAATAAATGCACTGAACCAAATGATGTAGTTTGAAACTTAAAATGTCAAAATTCAGAAAGGAAAATTGATTTAAAAGCCAGCTATTTGATTCAACTACCAAAGGGGTGTATGTTTCAATCACATGGAGAACATTTAGTAACTTTTGGATACTGCAATTACTTTGCCAACAATTTATTCGAAAAACAAAACCAAACCACTTCAGTTAAACCTAGAAGAAATACACCTGGATGACTTGATGCTACTCAAAACTCAGCTTGCACAACCCCCGGATCTAGAAGACGTTCCACCCCTATTGACACATACAATTAGTTCTTGGACAATTATGCTTTAATTCTTGCAATAAGTTTGTTCTTAGTACGAAAGTATATAATGCCACGATACCAGAACCATTGGCTACACTTGAGGAGGACTTCCCCGAAACCAGGAAACGACGCCATCTTTGATGACATTGCGCTTCGCTAGCCCCTGATGTCGTATCTTCGGCGGGAAGTGTTGACACCATACAATTTTTCATAGGTAGCATTAGTTATTATTGTAAGAATAATAATAATGTTAATTATTAATAGTAACTCATTGTATTATTAGCAGTGTCCAGAATGTAATGCTTAAAAACTAATTGTAATTTAGAACTGTAACTTTTAGGCAGTTACTCTGTGCGAGCGCATATCGAACAGAACCCGTTTAACTGTTCCCGTGGTTTTTACGCAATAAATAATTTTTAAATATTATTTGTTCGAGTACGAAATTTAACTTGCCGGYCCGGCGGTATATCCAGGAGTGACAGAAATGCTGACCGTACGCTGCACAGTGGGGTAATTGAACGATTTGGGCGGTCAAAAGTCGATTTTGKAAATGTGGATGCCAATAGAAAAACAMGGCAGGCTGCGAAAGTCTAAACAAAAGCGAACAATAATCTTCACGTGTTACTGTCTCAAACGTCATAACATACCGTAATTGCCAATCAGAATCCTTATATAATTCGAAGTGGTCCTTTGATTTTTGGCGTTATTTCACAACCATTGTTTTTCAAAGGTGTTAATTTTGTTTTGTGTTCTAATTCCTAGGGAATTGTTTGGGATTATACGATGGCAGGTAAGTGTGAATACTTCTCAGATATTTTTATATCTCAGCTAAATTAGTTGTATTTCCCGGAATTTCGCGGCAAAATAAAAATGTGTATTTTAGGTTTCAATTATTCATGTTTATGACTTTGCTTAAAAATGTCCCGGAATCACTTGTTTTTTTTTTTTGGAAGATAAGGTGTCCCAAATGTAAAGTGTCAAAATGGCAAATATTTAGCAAATCTTGATTTTTGTTTCCTATGGGTTTTTATTGGTTCCAGGTCCATCAAATTTCAAGGAAATGACGCGAATTGAGCTTTTCAACATGATGCAGCGTCAAGATTTGCCGAATATTAATCAAAAACTTGATTTTGTGGAAAATTTCCTGATCGATTATGACGATTACAATGGTGACCAAATAAAGGAAATCAAGCATAATTTTTCACGTTTCAAGTCCGAAATGAAATCTCGATGGGCCGCAGCATATAATAAAGAAACCAGTTTCATTAAAAAGAACAAGGCTTGGTTAGATGGTACATTTACAATTCCGAAAGTCACTAGCAGACCGGGGCGGCCGAAGAAAGTATTTGAAAAAGAAGAAAGACTGAAGAATTAAGAAGCAGTGTAGATGTAGAAGTGCTGACTCATACTGCCCAGGGTAAGTTATCAGCGTCTGGAAAGAGGGTTCCTGCCAAAATGGTCAAAGATATATTTAGTTCACCGACACGAGCTACAAAATACAAGAGGCCATTTGCTGTGAGTCAGTACAAAACAGGATCCCAAATGACTTCTACACAAGCACTGTCGCTGTTTATTGAAGCCGGCCTGTTCAGGAGACAGTATGAAATCATAAGGAATGCTAACAAAAAGCTATATCCTTGCTATAGCATTGTACAACGCACAAATATCGAATGCTATCCAGATACGCAGTCAATAAAAGTAACTGAAACTTGTGCAGAAATTGATATTCAAACATTACTCGATCACACTTCAAAACGGTTGTTGATGCATTTGGGTGAAGTTTTGGACGTTTTGAGTGAAGAGGAAAGAAACTCACTAGAACTGAGATGCAAATGGGGTTGTGATGGGTCTCAGCAGGCTCAATATAAGCAAACGTTACTGATTCTGGTTCTAACGTATTTTGGAGCTCATTTGTACCATTGCAGCTCATATGTTTCACAAATAACAAAATGATTTGGCAGAATACAACACCGTCATCGCTACGTTATTGTCGACCCATAAGAATACAATTTGTGAAACAGACAAATGATATTACACGTCAAGAAATTGAGATGTAGAAAATGCAAATAATTCTTTACACGCCTCTGTGGTAACAATAACAATAACATATATTGATGCCCACCATGGTCGACGGTGAGGTTTGTAATGCAGCGACAGAGACGAAATCCACTTTGCGATGTTACATTTGCAACTTAACATCGAAAGACTTCAATGATTTAACAAAAACCAAATAAGTTAATCCAAAAACGCTCAAATTTGGATTGTCTACATTGCACGCTAGAATCCGCATATTTGTAAGCCACTTACATTTGTTGTACAAATTGCCTTTAAAGAAAGGGAGAATTAATAAAAAGAAAGATGATTGTTCCGCCATAAACCAAAGGAAGAAGGAGATCCAAGAGGAGTTCCGTATAAAAATGGGTTTATTGGTGGACATGCCTAGAACTGGATTCGGGAATACCAGCCGCAGGTTTTTTTGCAAACCCGGAACTGGTATCTGAAATAACAGGCATTGATATGAACTTAATATATTGTTTTAAAGTGATTCTGGAAACAGTATCAAGTGGGCACAGAACTGATTTAGAAAAACTTTCCAAATTCACCAAGGAAACAGCAGAATTATATGTACAGTTGTATTCAGGACACCACTATGACGACAACTGTGCACAAAATATTAATGCATAGTCCAACTGTAGTAAAGCACGTTTTACTTCCAATTGGTCAACCATCAGAGGAAGCTGCGGAAGCACGAAACAAACATTTTCGTTTGTTTCGCCAGAACTTTTCTAGAAAGTTTCCAAGGGTTGCTTGTAATAGAGATGTCTTGAACAGATTGCTTGTAAGTTCGGCCCGTTAATAACAGGAATGAGGACTTTGCCACGAAAAAAAGTAAACCTTTTCTTAAAGAAACATTAAAAATGTTGCTTCCTGCCGAACCTCATGCAGCAAAAGGTGAAGACAAATTCTTTTCTAAATAACCTGAATCGTTATTAAAAAAAGAATTATTTTTGAGTTTGTCTAAATAAATATTGAGAAAATGTTAACTTCTTTAGTTATTTTCTTTCCAGTTACAATAAATATACTAAAAACCAGCAATTAGAACGAATTTAACCGGTAAAAAATTTTGACCGTTCAGATACCCCACTATGCAACGGTCGAATCTAATAGTCCGTATCTACAAAAAATAATCGAATATTAGGTTTTGATGCCTTTTTATATTAGAGGGCACCACCGTTCCACGAGTGATAGCCCGAATCTTTAGAAAATTTGTAAMTATTCAAAAAGTCGAGTTTTAATAGCCTGTATCTGAACGTGCTCAAAGTCGTTTCCAATTCCCTGTAACTCCCAAAAATGGTGAAGCGTTCTCTGAGCGTGTTAGTAAACTCCTCTTCTGCTTCCGAGATTGACCCGAAGTAAGTAATCATTTTCATAACATTGATATGGAGTGTTGAGATAATACAGCTCCTGGCGTATGGTATTTATTCCGAAGATCAACAAAGAAGGAGGAGGATCTGACCACGAGCTCAATGTGATCGATGCAACTGACCCAGATGAAAAGCCGACAAGAAAACGAAAAGTTGTTGCCTACGTTTAGAGAAGAAATATATCGGCGAAACGAAGAATGCTAGAGGCAGCTATTTAGGCTAGAAGAGATCGAGGAATGGTCAAATAACCACGAGAATTGAACGACCATGTAGGAAAATGGAGCCGACCTGCAAATCACTATTGTCTCAAAAACCAAGAAATCGCTTTTGTGAGCGATTCTCTAAACAGAAGCGCCAACACATTTTCCATATAGTCTGGAAAAATCTAAATTGGCAGAAAAAAAAGAATCTACATGACTTCCAGTATGGAGTATATGCATGTGCGCTAAAACAGATGCACTGTAGATGGCGCAGGACCTTCCAGAAGGCAGGAAACTTTATTTACTACCAGAGAAAAAAGGACAGTACTAAGTTAAAGATATGAAAAACTATGTTTTTGAATACGCTTGGTAAGAGAGAAGATATGATTCACGATTGAATGAAACCTATGCAGCATTATATAAATACTGATGCGCAAGTGGGAAATAAGGGTTTGTTGAGAAGGGAAAATCTGAATATTTGAAAAATGGTTTGAAAGCTTGCCAAAATTGCCCATTATCGCAAGAGAAAAACCTCGAAGCTGTATTTGGAGCATTTTTTCAAACCAAGCAGGCCCTTTATCGTGTGCAKAAGGAGTTTAGCGAGAAAGATAATAAGCCAGAGTTCATTCTTAGCAAGTCAGTTTTTGACGAGATGTTTTCAGGTCTGAATTTATCTCTTTACAAACCACGCAAAGATCGATGCGATGTCTGTTGTGGTTACGAAACGCAAAATGTAACCGAAAAAATGAACCAAGACCATCTGAAAAAGAAGCCGAGAAAAGGCTTTAGTTAGAATTACTTATATTTTCAAAATGGATGTGCAAGCAGTTAAATGTTCCCTTGTTTTGAATGCAAGTGCTCTATATTACAAAACTACACTCAGTGTTCATAATTTTAAAATGTACAACTTGGCAACAGACGAAGCTGCAAACTATTGGTGGAATGAAGCTGAAAGTGATCTATCAGCTTTGACATTCGCCATCTTACAGAAAATTGTTCCAAGGACATTCCTATAATTCTCTACTTCGATGAATGCTGTTATCAAAACCAGAACTGCACATTGACGAATGCACTGCTGCAGTTTGCGATAGAAAATAACATGACCATCAAGCAGAAGTTTCTTGAGAAGGAACATACACACACAAATGGAATGTGACAGTGTACATTCGCTAATTGAGAGACAGCTAAAGAACAAGCACATACATCAGCCAAGTGATTACGTAAAATTAACTAAAAAAGCTCGCCAAAAACCTTTCCCCTCAAGACAATTTATATTATGCATGAGTTCTTTAAAGATTATTCAAACTAGAGAACCTGGATTTACAAAAGCATCCGACCAGTAAGAGCTGTAAATAATCACAGCGAACAAGTGTATCGCATATAAAATTGAATTTCACCATGACTTAACACTCTTACCAATTAGAAAACCAAAATTTCCTGCACCTCTTTACGATAATCTTCACTTTAGGCACCAGAGCAAAAATGGCAACATCTCCAAACATTAAAATCAGTTCTACCTCAAGACTGCCATGCATTTTACGATGCTTTACCACATTAGAACTCACTAATACCTAACTTGTTATGTCAATAACTTTTCCTTAAATAATTTTGACACGTTTAAAAGAAATAAGAAAACTTTTGTTTATTACAGAGTGTTTTGTAGCTGTTTAGTTGTGCTTTAATAAAATATCCTAATGGAGTATTGAATATTTTTGTTCTATGTATGTCCCTTAACTTTACGAACTTAACAATTACGAGCTTCGTGCAGATGATTAACGAAAATTATAGCAGATCTGATTAGCAAGAAGTAATTTGACGATCTGTTGAAAGTGGAGTGGTCTTCGAGAAAAAGGCTAATGAATAAAAAATAATGCTTCCTGTAAAGTTAGTAATGAATCAGATCCGTTTATTAGAATTAGACCGTCGATATGTGAAACATTTAGCAAGAATGGTGAAATATGCTTAAGATGCATGATATGCGGCCAACAAGCACAAAGGGCTTATACAGACCTAAGAAATGAAACGAAATCTGTATGCGACTTTTGTTTGTAAGTCGTGACCGATACTTCTCAAGGTGGCCGGTTTTACCCCACTCGTTCAGGAAATGCCGCCCATGGCAACACCTTTTTTAGTGTTTATTTTAACAGGACTATTTTTTACGTTATCTTAATATTAAATATTGCTTAAGCACACTGAATAATTTCACTTGCCCTCGKTTTGAAGTTAAAATTATATTTTAGAATTATTTCATAGGCAAATATGTATAGGTAGCCGGCATTCCCGAATCAAATATGTAAGATGTGATATGAAATATAAACCTCTAATTCACATTTGTTTTAGAAAAMAAAAAAAACATTCTAAAATTGGATTTCTAATATTGCATAGTATTTCTAATATCAGATATTAATTAGAGGTTCATATCTTTGTTATGAAAGTATATATCTTATGCATAAATTTGCCAACATACGCGTTTAGTCGATGTGAAATATTTCTTGTTCACGAAAACAAAAAAGTATCCGTTAATAGGCTACTTTCCTCTATTGGTGTGTGATTATATTGACAACTTTTATTGAGAATTCTTTTGTTATAGTCGCTTAACTATAATGCTCATTATTAAAGTGATAAGGTTTCTTTATTACTTTTTCGTCAATAAAAAGTACATTTCACATGGTTTTTATCTGCAGTGAAATTAGTGAAATCAGGTATATAACCGGTGTACATTTATAACAGGAATCTGCTCCTAAAATAAATACGCAAGTATTTTACAGTACTAGTCATAACAAGTCAACAATATGTATGTTTCTCAAAGGTCATGTTTTAAGGGTAAACATGTTACTGTCAGCTGTTATTACAGAATATTGCAGGTCATTAGATTCAGTTTTACTCTTTCTAAGAAATTAGAATAATCCCAATCATTGGATTACATTACTCTCAGAATACAAGACATTCATTTACACAAAACTTTCATGAGTCGCAAACTCCATAATGATTTAAAAACTGGGTGTGGTGCTCATTTCAGGTACAGTTACCCTATATTGAATTTTGAGATATTTATACAAAATTATATCGTACAATGTGGTCGGAATAACCATCGTTATTGCAATTAAAAATAATATAATTTGAACAATTCGGAACGACTTTCCATACTTATATTAGCCTCTCACTCAATTCAAATGAGATTTTATGGAAGAAGGAATAAGAAGGGGTTGTACCCATCACGATGCATGTACTACTATAATACTTGTAGAATAACTAGTATCGACGCTGAAGCAGCGTAAAGTCAAAGTCCATTAGAACAACCCAAGAACAATGCTAAATGATATATATTTATTACTGGGCTGGTTCTATTTGACCAACCCGTTTAATTTTAGTATTTCAACTTTATTTTAAATGTCTTGGCTGTTTCCAGGTTTCACAGTGATAACCCAAACCAGAACAAACGATATGATGATACAGATGAGAAACAATACCCTTAATGTTGCAAATAATTACACAATATTTTTGCGAGAAGCAGGACTTTCCATTATGAAGAAACATTATTTTAGAAGGCATATTTTGAAACCATTATCAATGCACATTCTGAATGTGATATCACATTCCTCAAATCAAAATTCATCAAGAACAGCCACAGTTTATCCATGAAGCAGCAAAAGTGCAACTCTGAACTAAATTAATTATCCCACCTCGACATGAAAGAAACTTTGAGTACTGCTGCGCACAGGTCAGCATGATTTCTCAGATTTTTATGCAAAAGATAAATTGTAGAATAAGAAGAATGGTACTCTTGTATATGACGATGATAAAAAAGTAAATAGCAGCAACTCTGGGTTATAAGAATCCCAATTTCAAATCAAACTTGCTTCAACTGGGTCTCAAAGGAATGAATCAGTCAGTGAATAAGAAGCAGAAGACACAAACAGGGCTGTTTCAAATAATGTAGTGCGACCTACATCCAACAACAACATGATGGGATAGCCAAATATCACATCAACAGAAAACCAACGATGACGTGTCAGAATACCATAGGCACAGAATCTGAAACAAAGAAAACTAGAATTAAAAGTCTGTTACTAAAAATGTAACTAATATGTTCAAATTAAACAAGCTACATCAGAATATCAAATAAACATCTTCAAATAATTACAGCACAAAAACCTGTATACCAGTGTAAGGTATATGTACAATGACAACGAATTTTTTGTTAAATGCTCTTAAAAAATGCCAAGAGGAATCCCATCATTGCCATCTAATACAAAGCATGTGCTTGTCACTTTTGTTCAATCATTAGAAAATTTTTCTATCCAACGAGTTCCTCATTGTGTAATCAGATGCAACACAATCCCTCTACCACAAATACCTTTACCGAAATGTTATGTGACAGGCAACTGCAATTACATATGGAGATGGCAAATAACGTTATCCCAGTTTTACAGCTGTTGAATAACCAATTAATATATACATAGAATACACAAATACATAATGGGTGTTACAAAATGACATTTAGGACTTTATTTTTAAATAAAGCAGTAACAGATTGTGATTTCAATAAAATTAAATAAATTAAAGTAAAAGCTTCAGTATTAATATTACGTAATATGGCCACAAAAATCTGTTATCATGAGATGGTAACTATTCCATTCACTGTAAGGGCCTCGCCTTCACCATTAAAAAAAAATTGTGACTTGTTTTGGATGCCTTGAAACCTCTGGTTGAAACTCGCACTAAATGGACTGTATATTTTCTTAAATTAAAAACAACGAAATTGAAACTACTCACCGCAGTTGTCCCTCGCTGCTACTTCTTTAGGGTTAGTGGAAGGGAAAGGAGGGAAACCCTTTAAACCGCGGCACGCGGGATACTACTGTTTGTTGTATAACTACACACACTGAATTTTGAAACACCCGTTATATTAAACGATTTAGCTGCTACTGCCACAGGTCATTCTCACTTGCCTCTTATCATCTCAAGGCAAGTGAGCTACTTTTTCTATTGGGAACGAAACTAAACAAAACGGCTTCACCATTTCCCCCGCCCCTAAAACGCTGTTTTAGGAAATAATCATAACAAATAAACAAAGAAACTATCATTTCTAATACCATAAGAACACTAAATAAATAATCGTTACACCCTACAAAAAAATGACTGTTATTAACTAACCTTTATTTGACAATAATACCTTTTACTGTGAAGGTAAAGGGCAAAGCTTTACCACAGGGCGTTTAAAAACACCACCTTTAGTTTTTACCGTAGCAACACGCACTACACCGTCTTTGCCGGGAAAAATATCTTGAATCACCCCTAATGGCCACTGAAAAGAAGGCGTGTTGTCATTACAGACTACAACCAAAAGACCTGGTTTTACAGGAAATTTTGGCGAATTCCACTTCTGACGAGACTGTAATGAATGCAAATATTCAACCCGCCATCTTTTCCAGAATGATTGTACGATTTTATCTAGAAGTTCCCAACGCGACAACCTATTCATTGGAGTATCTGCAAAATCTTTTGTAGGAAATGAATTTAAAGGCATTAATGTTAAAAAATGTGCAGGTGTAAGCGCTACGGGTTCAGACGGATCTGAACTGAGCCAACACAAGGGTCTTGAATTTAATAGCGCTTCTACTTGGGTCAGTACAGTCAGAAATTCTTCATAAGACAATATTTGTTCACCAATAACCTTTGTCAAATGAGTTTTTACACATTTCATATTTGCCTCCCAAATACCTCCGAAGTGTGGGGCAGATGGCGGATTAAACTTCCATTGAACAAATTGTTGAGTCAACTCTTCAYACACAGCATCATTAAAAGGTTTTGAAGAAGCGAACTTCTTTACTTCATCCAAAACGCCCTTCGCACCTACAAAATTTGTGCCACAATCAGAATATATCTTAACACAAGGGCCTCGACGGGCCAGAAAACGCTTCAAGGCAGCTAAAAACGCTTCTGTAGAAAGACTGGATACTAACTCTAAATGAACAGCATGGGTCGCCAAACAAATAAACAAACATATATACGCCTTTTGCGCTTTGACACCTCTATGTCGACTCAATGTAATGAAATATGGACCTCCATAATCGACTCCTGCATGGAGAAATAATGCCTTAGCCTGATTAACTCTCGGAGCAGGCAAATCTGCCATAAGAGGAACACAAGAACGAGGTTTAAATCTAAAGCAGTGATTGCATTTCAAAACTCTCTGTCTGACTAAACTTCTTGCTGAAAGTATCCAATACTTCTGACGTAGTAACGATAATAATAAATGAGGACCAGTATGTAAATTCTTCCGATGAAAATGATCTACGACCAGCTCAGTAAAATGATCATGTTTTGGTAAGAGAACTGGATGTTTTTGCTCAAAAGAAAGATCTTTGCGTTAGTTAGACGACCACCTACTCGCAATATCCCATCCTGAACAAAAGGGTGCAAAGGAAGTAACCTTTTCGAGGGCAAGTTCCCTTTTTCTAGAAGGTTGATTTCTTCGGAGAAATGTACTTCTTGTACTATGCGAATTAAAGTAATTTCAGCTTGGATTAAATCATTAGCTGATACTGTCTTACTTCGAGGCAATTTTCTGCAAAATTTGAGCACATAAACAACTACGTGTAACAACTTTGTCCATGAACTACACCTTTGAATCTCCAGATATAGAGGATTAACCCTTTGCTCTCTTACAACCAACGTCACTGTCTTACTTTCTAAAGAAACTTCACCCTCTTTTGCTTCAAAACGACGAATAGGCCATTGACTCTCATCAACATGACTCCAACTTGGTCCATATAACCACGATGGATGATTAACAAATTCTCTTGGGTTTAAACCACGAGATGCACAATCTGAAGGATTCTCAGATCCCCGAACGTGATACCACAACGAAGAATCCACCAAAGTTTGAATTTTTGAAACTCTATTAGCCACGAAACATGTCCATCTGTGTGGAGAACTATTAATCCAATTCAGAACAACTTCAGAATCGGATAGAGCATACATCTTATCAATCGTACACCGAGAAGAGTAGATATCAACCACTGAACGGATTAGTTGCGCTAATAGTAACGCGCCACACAACTCTAATCTAGGGATTGACTGAACTTTTATAGGTGCAACCTTGCTTTTACCACACAATAAAGATACTGAAACATTGTCATTGCAAACTACACGAATATAGACACACGCAGCGTAAGCCTTTTCCGACGCATCACAGAATCCAATTAGCGTGACATAACTATTTTTAAGAAACCCAATGTGTCGTGGAATCCTTATACAGGATAGTTCCTGTAATGTGTCACAGAACTCTTGCCAAACTTTGCTCACGGAAGGTGGAGTTGGATCGTCCCAATCGAGTTTTAAAATCCACAATTCCTTAATCAAAAGTTTTGCATAAATTGTGACAGGGGCTAGCAAGCCTAACGGATCCCATATACGAGCTACCGTTGAAAGAATATTTCTCTTAGAACATTTCTTGTCGTCCTTACGACAGTAAAAATGAAAAGTATCATCCTTGGGAAACCATTGCAATCCCAACACTGCAAGAAATTCATCAGGAAATTCAAACATCTTATTTGCACGTATGTCTTCTGGAATTTTACTTGAGAATTCACTGGAATTTGTGGCCCATTTAACTAACTCAAATCCGCCGGACTTGAACAGTCCGCTTAATTGACAATGGAGTTCTTCGGCAAGAACATCATTTTCAACGCTCGAGATTAAATCATCCATGTAAATATCACGAAATACAACTTCACTAGCTTGAGGAAACCGTTCGCATTCATCAGATGCTAGTTGATGGACAGTACGTAAAGCCAAATATGGACTTGAACTAATCCCAAAAGAAACTGTTGTTAGTTCATAAATTTGAACAGCTTCCTCCTCAGAGGATCTCCATAACAATTTTTGGTACTTGTGATGTTCTTCACATAAATCTATTTGACGATACATTTGTCGCACATCTGCTATCATTGCAACCTCCAACAAACGAAAATTTATTAAGATATGGAAAATATCCTTCTGTAATTTAGGACCTGTGTACAAAACATCATTTAAAGATAAGCCGGAACTACTCTTAGCGGAAGCATCGAAAACTACACGAAGAGGTGTGCTAAACGAACTAGGCTTAACTACACCGTGATGCGGAATAAAGAACCCATCAGACAAAGAAACATCTTTGGTTGGACTCATGTGCCCCTTATCAATATAGTCCTGTATAGCGATACAGTAATCTTTCTTATACGTAACATCCTTGGAAAACCGTTTTTCTAGATTATGAAACCTCCTCGCAGCAGTTTCATAAGATTCAGCCAAATTTGGCGGATATACTTTAAATGGCAATGATACTACATAACGACCAGTGGATCGGCGAAAGGTGCTAGATTTATAGAGGCGCTCACATTCTATATCTTCAGCAGACGCTCTGTGTACAACAGGAACTTGTTCTAACTCCCAGAATCTACCAAGTAAGCTTTCTATATGTAACACCGAGTTCAAGCACGAAATTGAAGAACGCTGATTATCAGGTGTCACTTTGCCAATAGGCGCTTTTCCCATTATAATATACCCTAAAGGAGAATTTATGGCAACAGGAAAATTTGGCTCTTGATGTTTAGATGTGCCAAGAAGCAAATGCGGGACCAATTCCACCCCTATTATTCCATCAATTTTACCTGGTTTATCAAACAACTCATCTGCCAAAGGCAAATGTTCGAACTCTTTGTAAACTTCGGAATTTAAGCTACAATTTGGCAACGCATCAGTTATTTTGTCCAACACTAAAGCTTGTAGCTGATACTTCACGGTATTATCGAAACGAGAACTAAATGTAATTTGCGTATAACCACGTACTCTTTTTTCTGAAGCTCCTATGCCACACACCATAGTGCACGATTTGCTTATGGGTAATTTTAAAATCTGACACCACTTATATGTAATGAAATGGGACTGACTAGCAGAATCTATCAAAAAACGCATATAATGCTTGACACCTGTGGAAGAAACTACTTGAACTACTACAGTAGCTAACAATGATGTGTAATTTTGTTCCAATTCCTTGGCAACTGCTGAACAAAGTACCACTGATGATGACGCAATCGCTGCTTTTCCTTCGTCATTATCAGAAGATACTGTTGAAGAGCTATCTTGTTTTATCACATTATTATCTGGCGACTTACTGAACGAATTATTTATATGCAACACAGAATGGTGTCGCCTTTTACATTTATAGCATAAACCCGTAGAAGTACAAACCGTTACAATATGTCCTGGCAAAAGACAATTAAAACATAATCTGTTTTCGTTTACAAACTTCACTCTCTGAATAGCAGGTAAATCTAGAAATTTGGCACATTGATATAGTCTATGCTCTGAATTCTTACACATTTGACAACTAAATTTCTCTGATTTGTTAGTACCACCCTTGTAACTACACTCTTTAGTCGAGAAGGCATGCACCTTATTAAATGATTTGTGAACATTTGAATTACTGCTTGCATTTTGTTTGACATTTGTACTGACTGAAGTACGAGCTACTATTTTGGCCTGTTCTTTAACAAAGACCGATAATTCTGCATAAGAAGGAATAACCCCTTTCTGAAGGGATCTCTCAAATAAACGTTGAGTCTGACTATCTAATTTAGAAAGACTAATCGTCATCAGAACAAAATCCGAAAGATTTTCCAAGTTTATTTTCTGTAAAGCATTAACTGCGCCATCCACCTTTTCAATGAATGCATTCAAACTCTGAACACTGTCAGTTTGCAGCGGTTTAAACTCCAAAATTTGAGACAAATAAGTATTGGCTAATGTCCTTTTATCTTCATATTTTTCCTGAAGGGCATTCCACAAAAGGTCGTAATTATCCGCAGTAGGCAAAATTCCTGCGGTTATAGACAATGCTTTCCCGGATAGTGTCCCTAATAAATAGTGAACTTTACTGACACTATCTAAGGCCGAATTGTCATGGATTAGACTTTTAAAGGTTTGATAAAACAAGGGCCACTTTACAGGATCACCATTAAATTCAACTAAATTAATTTTAGGCAAACGCGGGGTAGCCTCAGTGCGCTGTGATGCCACAGTTTGAGAATGCTCCTCTTTTAGAACTGATTGAGCAACAGATTTGATACGACAATACAATTCATCAAAAACGTTTAACTCTTGGTAATTTGGAGTAAATGTGGCATCTAATTCTAAACTCAACAAATTTATCTCCTCGACCACCTGCGTGAAATCGCTTTTTGTCTCTTGCAAGGTTAAATATCTGATTGAAAACTCCTTTAATAGTTTTGGATCTTTTACTTGCTTACTTTTATCATATAGCACTTGCAGTCTTTGAAACAAGGCTTCCTTTTTGCACTGCAAAGCCTTTAAACGACCTTGTTTTGATTCCATAACAACGTTTTAGGTGAAACTTACACGTAAAATGAAACTGCATACAGTAGCTGTTAAATCCGGTTCGCTAGGACCAAAATGGTTGAAACTCGCACTAAATGGACTGTATATTTTCTTAAATTAAAAACAACGAAATTGAAACTACTCACCGCAGTTGTCCCTCGCTGCTACTTCTTTAGGGTTAGTGGAAGGGAAAGGAGGGAAACCCTTTAAACCGCGGCACGCGGGATACTACTGTTTGTTGTATAACTACACACACTGAATTTTGAAACACCCGTTATATTAAACGATTTAGCTGCTACTGCCACAGGTCATTCTCACTTGCCTCTTATCATCTCAAGGCAAGTGAGCTACTTTTTCTATTGGGAACGAAACTAAACAAAACGGCTTCACCAACCTCTATGAGTTCTCTCGTGTTTTCTGATCCCGAAAGACAATTTTACTTGTTTTGTGTTATACACACTTCATAATTTTAATAGATCTAGATCTAGATCTTAAATGATATATAATGAGGCTGATTTTAACAAAAATTTTTCAATACCACCTGTAATAACGTTAAACATTAAAGCATTATATAGACCAATTTGTTGAGTAATTTGGTTTTGTTTTTGGAACAAATTAATAGCTATTTGGAATAGAATCGGCACAATAGCCAGTTTCAATTACTGAAAGGGACATAACATTGACATAATGAATGGAGAACAGATATTTGACGATTTTAGCTAAACATGGACTAGAACCATATACTTATACAGAACCCTCTATGTGTCATCGCAAACAGTGCCATATCTAACTATGAATCATACAATCTCAATATTAACATTACAGACCATTTTCCCATACTGATTAAGATTAGTACAGATAATGATAAGGAACATAAAAATATTAATTACACAAATGCCTACACAAAATTAGACTTACAGAAACTAAATTTTTAAATTTCCAAAGAAATCTGAGATGTATTGAATTGCAGAAGCTCCCAGAGTACATTAAATACATTGAGCTTGTGAAGCGAAGTAGGGTTGCCATGACCTTTTCTGCATTACTGAATAAAAAAATAAAACCATAGATAGCAAAAAATCACAGGGATATTCCCCAGAATTGGAACAAGAGTACAAAGGTTACAGAAAAGATCTCAATACACAACTAGATAAATCAAAATACCAGTACTAAATAAATCAAGTGACAAAAAATCAATACAACATGAAAAGCATTTATCGGCTGATTGGTGACGCTACAAATGAAAAATCAAAAAGAAATCCTACAGATTGCTACATTCTCAATGACTAAGGTGAACAGTTGAAAAATGTTTAAAAGAACACCTGGTGGATTTTATGACAGCACAAACGTACTTCATGGATGCCAATATAGATTTCAAAAAGGGAAATCAAGTGTAGATGCAATGTATGCAATTACACAAGAAACTACTGATAAATTGGACCTCACAAAAAGTGTATAGGAATATTTTTGGACTGGGTGAAAGCATTCGACACAGCTTATCACAAAAAGCTTCTTGATATTCTAGAACATTATGGCGTACGAAAAATGGTGTTAAACATGTTTCGAAGTTACCACAATTGGGAGTACTCCAGGGCATGGTCTAATGTCCCATTCTTTTTATTGCTTACATTAACTCTTTGGTTTCAACTACTGCAAATGCTAAAATTGATTCTTATGCGGATGACATTGCAATTTTGTACCATGGGAATTCCTGGAATGAAACTAAAATAACAGGTGGAAATAGTTTAAATATAGTGAAGAACCAGCTGTGCAGGTCTGTGTTCGCTCAAAGACAATTACGTCCATGATAAACTCGGCTCTGAAGGTGCTCACCAAAGCAGTAGGCGAAATGTCAGTGAGTAGGAAATCGCCATCACCAAAGCTAACTAACCCTTAAGTATTTTTCACATTGTGCCGTAAATGAATGGGAATTCGGGTAGAAAACTTGATTATTTCTATTCATTGCTTCATTGTATAGCGTTCCATGATGAATTTCCCACTTTTCCAAACACAACTGTCAAATTTAATAAATATTTGACAGCTTAAAAATAATGACCTATTCACATCCTCAACATCTTGTAACACTCTATAGATAAAGAAAAAAACTATGATTCATAGTAGCTCAGTTCTTCAAACTGTTTGTCATTTATATTGTTTTAAACTGTTGCCTTATTAATGACAAAACATTGAAAAGAAACATTAAAAATAAGAAACTTAATCCGAAACACTAAAATCTAACAAGTATTCTAAATCTCTACGCACAATATAAATATATATTATGCTGAGAACACAGTGTGGACTCCTTTTCAGATTACAGATTCCCCACAGCGACGGGTGGATGATAGTGTTAATTGCCAAAAGCTGTAATAGTGTCGCTCACAATTATTATCCTCGCATTCACATCGTCTACTTTGGCACACACACAAGGGAAACCAGATCTGTACCATGTTGTCTGCATTGGGACTATAAGCTGTGCTGGAAAGGTTTTGTAAACCGAAACAGCTGCTCATAGATTATTCTTATGCAAACAACATGGCACATACTTAAATTGCTAACTGTGCCATGAGCTTGTAAAGTATGGAACAAATTCTCTAGATTATTTTTGAAGGGATTCCAAAAAACTGTAGAATACGTCAAAGTTATTTTTAGAACATATTTTTTTTGGATTAAACATTTTCTTAGAATCTTGTTTTTGCGCAATCATGTCATCAGCATTTTTTGGCAACCTATTCTTTTCAATGGTTTTTCATGACATACATTTCGTTAAGAATGAAGATGTATATAATGTGTGACCTTCAAAAATAAAGTTTTCCCAACATTTTAAAATTATAGGGAAAACGTTATCTGATAAAAATTTATCAAGAAACCAATAGAAAAAATAAATGAACTCGACAGTTAAAATTTTGCACTTGTCCCTTGAAAGCCTAATAACAGGTGTTCATTAAAAAGAATATTCTAGTGCCACGAATCGCACAGGCGAAACTCAACTCGCCACAAAAACTGTGAATTGTAGATTGCAATTGCTAGTACTATAAAAAAAAATACAAAATGTATGAAACAGTCTAGAACATATGAAAAATATGTTGGCCTACTGAGAGTACTCTTTTTAATGAACACCAGTTAGTATTATAAATAATTTTTTCTTTCCTCAACTATTTTAAAAATGTCCCTCAATTGAGTAAAAGGTAAAGAATAAAGATAGTGTTTGCACAGAAATAGAAGTTTGCAATTTATTTATTAAAAACTATCCTAACAGAGAACCATTTAAACAGTTCACCGTTTGCAAAGGGGCTACAAATTTTTGGAAGTGTGTCATGTGAGTGAACGCCCTAAAATGATGCTTCTACCAGTCCAAGGATATGTTAAATTAAACGCTACACTTCAGTTTTTTCGCCAAATGGCAGCAGACAATGAAATGCTTAAAGTTTCATCTTGAAATACTTCAAACTGGAAAAAGGGCACCCCTATAAAGTGGTTTTGATACAAAAACTAGTGATCGATTGTAGGTCATTATATAATGATGTTTCAAGGGCTGAATCATCATGAAGTAAGCTTACACAATATCGTGTTTTCTAGCAAGGCTACCATGTACCTAGGCAATACAGTAAACCAGCAAACTGTTGAATTGGTTTCCTACAAATCCATAATGGAAAATAAAGACTCATAGTTAGTTTCCATAAAAAGCTAAAGTTTGAGTGGCATTGTAGATTATAGCTAAATACATCTTGGGTTGATTTTTTCTTTGCAGCCATGGTAACAGGTGAAAGACACATTCAATTTTTGGAAGATAATTTATTCCCTACACTCGCAGTGCAAAAAATCTAGACTGGCCAATAACATGATACAATATTCCATTTGGCAAAGAACATTCACAAGTATTTAAGCTAAATATTTGTGAACAAATGGATATGTTATATCGTAACTATTGAATGAACTGATGCCTGATGCACCAGAAAACTTTTATATGTAATTATAAAATATCTTGTATCTTTCCACTTCAAGGTCACACTTTTTTAACTTTTTCGCACTCAGAAAAATCATAATGTGGAGTCATTGAAAATAATTAGTTGCCATTAAAAAAAATGCCGATGATGTGACAACTTAAAAACGAAACAAATACTGTCAATTCTGCGAAAAGTGACATTATAAAAATTAAGGTTGAGATATTCAAGAACTTTCTGTGAATGAATGTATCCATACTTCAAAATCTCACTGGCATATGTAACAAATATACATCACTTATCAGTAACATAAAACGCAACTAACGGCGGCTGTTATGATATTTAATACTTACAATGTGTATTTCTGACCACTCGAAGGCTACTGTAACTGCATTCGCTTTTGTGGTAAATATGGCATGGCAGACATTTTTAGTTTAGTCATTTTTAAGAGCATGCATCTGAAACAGAAGAAAATAAATTTTAAATGGTAGAGCAAATATTTCAATTGTTAAAGCACTATTATCAGTATATCTAAATAAAATATAATCTTGTTTCTTGCCTAATTTGTAAATGTACTCTTTTGTCTGCTTATCTAATTTTTAAAGTATTCTATTTCAAACAATGTAAGTGAATTGAAAGAAACAGAGAATTAAAAAGTAAACCTCGGTTGCGGGTCATAGTAAACAGTTTTCTATTTATATTTAAATATCTAGATGTTCCCCCAACACACACAGATTGACAAACATTAAATTTTACCATGTACACAGTTGCTTTTATTTTTGACAGTTAGCCAGTAATAAATAACAAACCTGAACATTGCAAAACCTAATGAATAATTCGTCGTAACGCTTCAAACCTGGAATAACCTTCTACGACGAACAACGACCGTGAAATCCTGCATTCTATTAATTAATAATTTTTTAATTTATTTATCGTGACTGACTTCCAAGTTATGCTTTTCTTCATAATAGAATATACAATGGTCATTATTTGAATGTATAATAAATTATTAAATCAATAACAATAAAAAGTCACACTTTAGTATGGAAAGCCGTTTTAATCATTAAAAGAAAAACCGCTGCAAATTGAATCAATACTTGCACACCCAATTGTCAAAATGACATTTACGTTTTTCTTATACTATACAATTAGTAATCAGGTTTTAAGCATTTTTTCTCTCTACACATTTTTTCTAAGACAAGCAATACATAAATTTTTAAAATGTTTTTTTCCAAATAACTCGAAAAGTATTAACTTAACAAAAAAAATTACAAGAGTGCTTTCCGATCAGAAATTTGATTTCCTATATAATACCAAAATTTAAAATAAACACGTACAAACAGGGACCAAAATACGTTTTTTGGAAATATTTCGAAAATGTCAAAATTTTAGGAAAAATTTTCTAAGACACTTTGTGAGAAATTTTACTTCCTATCTGATATTTTCATTTTTTGAATATATTAAATATATTCTGAAATATTTAGGAAAAACCGTTTTCTTTAAGTGACGCTTTTTTCCTAATATTTTCTAAACAATTTGCTGCACCGAAAATTTATAAGAGCGAATAATACTCGCAGTTACACTACTAATCGCATACTAAAACGAACAAAAAAATAAAAATTTGCAAAAAGGTTGTAACCCCCCAATTTCGCCCCCTTCCCGATATCCTACTTACCCCAAAAACAATAGGTTGCTTTGGGTAGTTGAGATTTATACGTTTGCCAAATTTCAAGTTCATATATTAAGTCTTTCAAAAGTTATCGTGTCCACAAACAAAACCACAGACAGACACACAGACAAGAAATTTTTTTTGCTCAAATTTTGTGTTTTTACGTTTTCAACTATTTTAAAGCAAATGAGCAAATTAGAATTTTTGAAAATTTTTTTCGTGATACAATACTTCCCATCCGTTGGATGTGGAAGTAAAAGTAGTTTCACAAAAATAAACTCTTTTGTTAAATACAAAACATAAATGTTTCCAAAGAAATATTCAAATTAAAAGTATTATTGGATAAATGTGGTGGTATATTTTAGATGCTTTAACCTACACTGCTTATCGCTAATTATCGTTGAACTAGACAAGCATTTTGTTAGGGAAACTATCATTGTTGTGTAGTTCACGTATTCGCCACTGCCTAAAATTGATGTTTAAGGAAATAAAAATTTCCTGTTTAAGGTACAAACAGGTTAATTCGGTTTGGTTATCTTGCTATTAAAATAATAATGTATTGCAGAAATCAACAATAATTTTTAAAACAGAATTATTGTTTGTGTTAGCGATGCATTTCAAATTATACTTAAATGAATGCAAAACGCCCCTCTGATATGTAATCAAAGAAAGCATAAAGTATCACAAACATAAACTATCCTGTTTAATACAGAATATAAGTAATACTGGTATATTTTAGACATTTAAATATTTCAGTGTTTGTACATTTAGAAATTATATAAAAAATATTCTATCTTTAATATAACTTTAAATTAAAGAAGTATCCATTTAGTTTGCAACGTTTTTGGGTTTGCTGAATTTTTGTGATTTGTTTACATGTCTCATACTGAAATATATAATTTATACAGTTCAAATATCGTGCTTTTAGGAAATGCAGGAAAAAATGTAAATTAACTCCTATAATTTACTTCTAAAATTAATATGGTTATTAGTCTTGTTATCTGAAGTTTACTTTCATTTTTAATAAGTGCATAATCATTAACAAGTGTATAATCACGCCATAATTGAAAACATAAGAAATTGTACCAAAAGTACTTTTATAGTTAAATAATTTAGATAATCAAGTTTTAATAAAAGTTGACAATGTTATAACTGAAGTGAACAAATATTTTTCATGCCTGCTTAAGGTTATGTCAATACATAATAGTTCACTTTGCTCTTCTTACCAATTAAAAATAAAAAGATTGTTATTCTGAATTATTTATTTTACTATGAACTCATATTGTGTTTTATTTCCATTTTAAAACACCAAATTGACACACTCGGCTAAATATTGTTTTTTACTACTACACAAATCATCCACCTGCTTTTAATAACAGCTGTTCGCAACTCAAAACGTATGATAATTTCTCTAATTTGTTTATAATAATTAGCTTAAAATAATCAGGTACCATAAGGAAAAAAAACCGCCAATCAGACAACGGGTGTAATTTTTTATGTATCATGTGTAAATTTTTGTAATTTTCTATGCTTAGGTCCATATTGTAATTGAAATGGTGTCAAGTTGTAGGCACTGGCAGCATTTACGGTTGTGGAAGCTACAGAATGTTTGAACAATAACTAACTGTAATGCATAAGCATGCTATAGTGGTTGCCTAGTTTTTAGGCATATAGTATTTTTGTTTCTGCTCCATCGTATGGTACCGAACAGCAAGAGATGAGTTCAGATATCCAACAAACCCAACCAGTGGTAGCTGTAGTAAAACTAATCTTCTATACACGGCGAGCTTTTATCAACAACATTATGAGGAACTAGGAAATTAGGAGTTAGAAGGAAGGTTTAAAAGAAGGAATATGGCCCTTTGTAGGCCCAAATATTCTGCTTATGGTGTTATCCATACGAAGTTATGCAGTTGTACCTTAAAAAGTAATAAAGAAACATAGGCGTGAAATATATCATTAGAAAGGTGGCCAAAGTCAAAATTCAAGATGTTCAACAAAAAAATAAAAAAGTTTGATAAAATCATTTTTAAGTTTTACTTCGTTTTGTTTTTAGCCAAACAATCGATATTATTTTTCTATTGCAGTTGTTGAAAACCCAAAATTTGATATCTATATTAATAACAATCCTAGAGTGTCACAACTTTATGAAATGTAAAATTTACTCGATCAGGGTGATTTATGATGCTTAAATCGCAACGCGGTAGGTGGTAGCCCTAAACCCTCTTTATCGGACATAATTAGCTGAAATGCTTTACACTGCATTTATGAGTATTGCAAACATCCACCCTGTTTGCGGTTGTATAGATACATAATATGAAATATAAAATTCAGACCCAAAGGGATATGGAAATTAATTGAATTTAGTTTCTACATTGCGCTCAATGTGGCTATGTTTTTCGAGATTGTGCCTTGTTTTAGTTGAATTTTTCGAAAATTTTATATGGAAACTAAAACTGGAAAGATAATTTGCTGTGTTGAGTTAAGTCGATTAAATAAAGTGAAATGCCAGTAGATGAGTATGGCAAAAACTGTCAAAAACCAGACCTCAGCGACAACATGTACCAACAAACAGAATCACATTTTCTGAAAAAATTAAACAGAGATGAAGCTCAAGGAAACAAATTGAGAAAGAAACTCGTTTTCAAAATTTAAAAATAAATGGTTTAAGGAACAAGAGAAATTACTGACCGCATCATTTACAAAAGGCTTGCTAACACTAACAGTGCAAAACTTTTATATAATTTTATATAAATCGCATAATTTAAATGTGCTGTCTGTTGTACACGGGAAAAAATTTGAGAACACAGCCAAAAGAGAATTTGAAAATAAAGAGGATGTGTCAGTCTGCGGTCTTTTTATTGACCCATTCTTAAATTTCTTGGAAGCTTCACTGGCTGGTGTCATAGGCACTAAAACAACAGTAGAAATTAAGTGTCCTTACACTGGGGATGTCTATCGACCAAGCAATTGATACCAACAAGATCATATTTTGGAAAAAGGGAGAAAATAATTCGTACATTATATCTCGAAAACATGATTGGTATTAATTGATTCAGGGACAATTGAGCATCACGAGAAAAGATGAATGCATTTTGATAGTTTTTGGGCGAGAAATAATAATCAAATGCAGACCGAATGTGTTAGACATGTCAACAAATTTTGGTATAGCAAAATAGAAAATAAATCATCAATGTTTTGTAAAAAAATGTATGCTACCAGAACTTGTAGATTCTCGCAGACACAGAAACATGGCCCTAAGAACCGTTTTTGTTTAGGTTTAAGTATTAAAATTAATTATTACATTTGAATTATTGTTTTGAGATATATTTTTTCACTATTATCAAGTCTCAAGAAAATTAAGAGTATTATATTCTGTTTCTACAACGGAATTAAATTTTACCACTCCAATATGTATAATTTTATATTGTTTATATACTTTATACTCATCGTTGTTTATGTATCTTTATGGGAGAATTAAAAACTGACTTTACTTTAGTCTAGCAGTTATATTAATTGAATACTGTTTTCACAAATGTAGGGGAATAGTTCTGTTCCAAATAAAGTGAGCAACGAATTATCAGGGTTTATGGAAGCGTCATAAATTGTTCTTCATTTTCAACACCAGCTTAGGTAGCAACTCGCCTTCAAGAAAAACATGAAAAACTAGTCGCTGCCATATTCTATTTCTATTAATAGGGCTGTTCGGAATTATTTAAGTTATGTAAGTAACAGCTTATTACGGTAGAAATTATGTCTACATATATACTCATTGCTGTACATAAAATACTTAAATTTTTAGTACCTTTAAAATAAGTCAAGTATAAATTTCGCTCTAAAGAGAGGAGCTAAAAAACAATACCCTATGAGGAAGTGATGTAGAAAACCAGAGTGGTTTAACTACAAAATTTAGGTTTCAACGAAATGAATAAAATTGACCCTTGTCATTCCATTTAATAAGCTGGGAAGCAACAGTTGTATGTTTGAATGTCTTATATATAAAGAATTTTATCTTTTCAGCATGGATTACTTGAACATTATATGAACATCTATGTTACTTCACGTCACAAAATTCTTATGTGTACTTAATTAATAAGTAAAAAGAAATTTTAACATATGAAGCAGGACAACGCCTATCAAACAACAGAGTTGCCATAGTTACGGTCCTGGTGGTATAACATTTCAAATGTTTGATAGTTCAATAGCACATTTAGTGAAACATTTCTCGTTTTGTTACTTGCTATTGCTCAATTTAGTAGAAAACTGATATGTAATGATTTATAGAGAATGTCACAAAAATTGACTATTAAGTACACATAATAATTTTCTTATAATGTTTACGGTTTTATTGTTATTTTTACTATTATTAGATCAATTAATTAATAAAAGTTCATAGCATGTAATAAATAATCTATGCTAGAAACATAAAATGATTTATTTTTAAGACATACAAACATGCAACAGTTGCTTCCAGCTTACTAAATGGAACGACACAGGTTATTATATGTTATAACACCTTGGTTTTCCAGATCACGCACTAGCCTCATTGCAGGGTATCATTTTCTAGGTTCTTTCTTTAGAATAACCTTTGAACTCGATTTATTTAAAAGTTACTTAAAATTTTGGAGTTTTGTGTGCAATGATCGGTATGTAGGCATAATCTCTATCGTAATAAGCTGTTAAAACCAAAACTTGAAAAATTCTTAACAGCCCTGTTAACAGAATATTGCATCGACAAGTTTTTTTGTTTTTCATTAAGGAGTAAAAATAAGGGATACATGGTAATGACACAAATTGACGAATACAAAAGGCAGCATCCAACTATGAAGCAATATTATATATTATACGGAGTAAGATAAAAACTGTTTATAGAAATTCACTTTATTTGCGAAATATTTGTTTTTTTGGACACCCATTATACCATTTTTAGAGTATAAAAAGACCTTCAATGTGATATATAACTTAAAGTCATACTTTATAAAATAAGGAGAATATGAGTCTGGGGTGTCTGTATAGGTGGATAAGCAATGTGGTTAGCGGCAGTAAGTGCAAACTAACTGTCACTAGTACACATTTGCTGCAAATGAGAAAAATGTATTCTAATTGTTTTAGAATATTACGAACTGATTAAAATATACAGTAAATAAATCACAAGTACTAAAGATGTAAACAAGAATCCAAAGCGGCTTACCTTCTATGTCTGCAGTGGCGGGACATTCTAATATGAAGGTGACTTCTTTTCTTGGGTGCCAAATAGCATCATATGAAACTAGCCAGGATCATTAATCTTTACAATCTGAAGAATGTTATATACCTTCAGCAGATAACTGTAGGTGGGCCCTTGGATTAACCAGGTTTAAATTTTCGAAAGAGAGGCCAAGCTGCAAAAACATTAATAATTAATATTTGGCACACTGCAATAGTGTTATAGGTTTTTATATACATGTGTACCAACATCGTTCAAATTAAAATGGTACTCCAGGTTACAAGTGTAATCACACATCTACGAAAATCCTAATTTCCAAATTTAAATTTTGATTCATAAAATGGAAAATGGTTGTAAACTAAATAACTACTAATTAAAAAAATTATATCCTATTCGAATATAAAGATACTGACAAACGTAACAATTAAGTAAACAGAAGCAGGGAAAAGATGATGAGTCAGACAAAAATATTTGTGACGATGATTCGAACGACAATGAAAATTAGAGATTGAGGATCAAGATAGATATATCTACTGTACAATGAAAGAAGTTATACAGGGAGGGTTCTTGATGTTACTGGTGATTTATTCCAGATGAATTTTTTTTAAGATATGAGCTATTACATTTGGTCAAATAAGCTAGATGAGATTCGTCTAGTTGAGAAAATATATTTTTTAGGGACCCCTTGAACTTCTGGGATCAGAACCGTTTCAAATTAGATCAGATTACCTAAATGTCAAAATAGCATATTTTTTTAATTTATCTTAAATTTTTATCCAGCTTCTGACTAAACATTTACCTGTTTCTATATAAATATAAAAAAATGAAAAACTAATGTTTTATGTATTGTCTATGTAGCAACAGAAATAATTATTAGAATTATTGGAATATGGCAGATATTGTAATTTAAGAAGCTAAATTAGTAATTCATCCACAAGTTTCATGTCAAAGCGATCTAACAAGCATTTTCTTCAACGATGATACTTTTAAAAATAAGCCTGAAAAAATAAACAACAAAGCTTCAAAGCTTTTTGACTTTGAAACAAAATGGAATATATGTAATGTTGTTTTGTAACGCTATATTTATATTACTTCTTGCATTAACAATTTTTTAATCTTTATTTTACATATTTCAAAATAATAATAAAATAATGATAGTATCCATACTACAAATAATATATTGACAGATCTGACATTTTGAGGTTAGTGCAATGTTTTACGGCTGGAATTTAGTGATAGTATAGTAGATAGTAGATTAACATCAACATTTTCTTGTGGAAACATCTAAAATATGCAAAAAAATTTTTAATGCACAATATGCTGTTGACAACAATTCACAAAAGCTGTCAAAATTTATATCCGGTTGGTACGGCAAGTAACATCGGGTGTTGTACATTTACAGACACATTCAAAGCTGATGTAGCAAAGTCGTGCCTGTTCACCAAGGTGTGTAGCGTTAGTACACCAGTTTTATAAAAACGGTTGTAGGTAGGGATTACACGATGATTTACACCCGTTGTAATATCTACGGTTGTCCTTAAACCAGCTTAAAACTTGCGTGTAAACGTATTTATTCATTGGATAATATGATTAAAACGCGTATATACTTTTACTTTTAGTAGAAGCTTTTACCAAATAGTATGTTCTGGCGTATAATCTTTTACAAAGAGTAAAAACTCTGACAGAGTGTTTATAATACTATGGGCCCGTTGCACAAAGCGTGGTTAACCAGACCCCCGTGGTTAATACATGGTTAACCAGTCATTGCTATAAACAGCACCAATGAAAAAGGCTTAAAAAGAACCGTTTCCATGACAATTGCCCGTTGACTGTGTGCTAACCGGTGGGGTCTGGTTAACCACACTTTGTGCATCGG
The DNA here is from genome assembly GCA_025024175.1 of Rhyzopertha dominica. Taxonomy (NCBI): domain Eukaryota; kingdom Metazoa; phylum Arthropoda; class Insecta; order Coleoptera; family Bostrichidae; genus Rhyzopertha; species Rhyzopertha dominica. Next base: position 16,883,961 of record QCXZ01000086.1, on the reverse strand, counting down.
GGCCTATAGGTTGCATCATGTATTACAGCTGGGTATAGTAAATGCTGTGAGAATCATAACCTGAATTACTTTCTTTTAACTGATATGTTCTGAGTTGTTAGTGTGCAAAAACCACTGAAAAGAATGTTAACTCTGAAAACTATGAAGCGACAAACTCCAGCTATTAAAATGGAGAAAGCTAAAGCAACTGCTTCACGTGCTGAAGCCTATGGGAAAAATATCAACACTAAAATAACTGGAAAGAGGTAATTTGTAAGATATATACATTTTTCCTTAAAGGTAACGTTCTAATTGTTGGATAGGTAATGTAAAACTCAATCATGAAAAAACAAAAGTAACAGAAATAACAGATCTGAAGCAGTTGTTAGAAAAAGAAGAAAATTTTGAGGGCCAAGGTGATAATCCAACGTTAAACAAAATACCAGGTAAAATTAATAAGAAATAGAACATATTTCTTAATATTTGAAGTAATTACCAGCCATTTCATTCAATATCAAACGAAGTCACAGATTTTGGGTTACTCCTTGAGCAGCTTCGGAGAAACTGCACCAAACACTTCACAATGAAGTGAATACTGATCATAACCAGTAAACCAGTTGGTGCTGTAGTATTGCCTTCTAGTTACTGAATTACATAGGTAGAGCAAAGTATGAAGCTATTATTGCTACTATTCCTTACTGGAAGTAAAAACTACAATACTTACTTGCAGTAAAAACAAACTCTTTTTTAATCAAAACCACTAATAGCACATTAAAATCGATATTAGCTAAAATCAACTGGGTAGTCTGTAACCATGACTGGATTTTAAAATTTAAAGCTTGTGTGACCACGGTTGCCGATTAAAATTGTAATTGAAGAATAACAGTGCTTGAAGTGAATTCTGATGCCTACTAAAACAATAATGTGAAAGGAGAAAATACTTACCGACATTATGATATCTGTTCCTTGTTAAATTAGTACACAAACATGATAATACAGAATTTTATACAGCAGTGCACTACACATTAACCCTTTGTCGGATATTGTAACCAAATGGTTACGGTGGTTTTCGCTTATTAAAATCTGAGAATCTAAGGCTTATATTTCATAAATAGCCAGTGTTGCCATTAGGTTACAGAGGCAGCAGTCCGACAGGACTGATTTCGCCATCTATGAAAGAGAAGCAAAACTAAATTTTGACATTTATGTTTGGTTATGTTTGTCGTTGCCGTGCGGTGCTGCGTAGTAGATGATACGAATGGTAAGTATACCTCATAAAAACTAGTTTTTCTACAAAATTTTTTGTCTCTTGCTGTAATTTAGTTTCTAATTGATTCAACAGTAGAGATTTTACAGGTACGTTGTTTTTACAAGTTGCTTGAATTTACATTCAAAGATATACGTGTCCATATGGTTACGGTAGCCATTTAGGTATGTCTTAGTTTTGCAGAATATGAATTTTGAAATTCCATGCTGCTCATTTTATGGGAAACAAAGAACTACAGCTATTGTTCCAAAATCAGCTACGCTGTCGGATGTTGTTTCCGACACGGAGGATGATGAGGTTGAGCAAGTTTTGGCGTATGCAACCGATGAAGAATCTCACAAAAACACACCATCTGAAGATGCTTTCGATATTATAATTTCAGACACAGATCTAAGCGAAGGTGAAGAAGAAAAAGAAGAAGAAGAAGTGGAGGTGCCAGTAGCAAAATGAACAAAAAGAGTTAATTTTGGTAAACAACTCCGTGCTAACGCAAAAAATAAAAAACCAAAGAAGACACAGAAAGTAAAGGAAAATCTTAAATGGGATAAAACAGATATTGCGGCAAACGAGCGCCACAATCAAGTAATTACGCGTGATGTTGACGTTATAAGTCCGCTCGCATATTTCTTGAAATTTTTTTCAATGGAAGTTTTTGAACATATAGTATACCACACCAACTTATACTCCGTACAGCAAGGAAAACCCGTAAAAACAACAAATCGTAAAATGACAGATTTCATAGCCATAATGCTAATGATGGGAATAATAAACCTGCCAAGTTTAGAAGATTATTGGAGTCTGGGGTGTAGAATTCCACAAATTGCTGTTTTGATGCCTAGAAATAGATTTAAAAATTTACGGCGTTTTGTACATTTTAATGACAATGGTATGGCTGCGACATCAACCGACAGGTTTTTCAAAGCAAGACCTTTATTAGCAATTGTTCGCAATAATTGCATCAAAACTGAATATGATAATAAATTTTCAATTGATGAGACAATGATTCCCTATAAAGGCACAAGAGCTGGTAACTTACGCCAGTACGAGTACATGAAAGGAAAACCTCACAAATGGGGTTTTAAGTTTTTTGTCAGGGCAGGAGCAAGCGGTTTTGTGTATGATTCTTTTCTTTATCAAGGAAAAACCACAGATGAAATAAGTTGCGTTATCACAAACGAAGAAAACACAACCTGCTTAGGTGTAGGTGGTGCAGTGGTGGTCAAATTATCTCAAACAATCAAGTATCCAAAAAACTCATTTGTCTACTTCGACAATTTTTTCTCAAGCATTTATCTGTTCCGGTTTCTCAAAGAGAACATGAACCTACTGAGCTTAGGAACGATGCGCAGCAATAGGCTTGGAGGATGTCCACTGATAGACGACCGGGCGAGGATCTCTGGATTACAAATCTTACCAAAACGAGCTGATATTGCTAAAATGGGCAGATAACAAATGTGTTATCATTGGTATTACAGCATGTGGTATCGAACCGCAAGGAATTGTCAAAAGATACAATAAAGACTTGAAAAAGAAGATCAATATACCGGCCCCCGCAGTTGTTTTACATTACAATCAACACATGGGAGGCGTAGATAAATCCAATGGATTAGTTGGACTGTACAGAACTCCATCTAAGTCCAGGCGATGGTATTTTCCTATTTTTGGGTATATTTTAGATGTATGTGTAGTGAACAGCTGGTTGCTATACCGATATCACTGCTCTGTGAACAAAATAAAACCCACAAACCTAAAAAAAATTCGCTTAGAAATCGCAACAGCTCTGTCAACAACAGGAAAACCTAAACGGGGAAGACCTCCTAGTGACCACACACCGCAGAACAAAATAAAGGAGCCGATTCTTCAACGGCCCAATGTGCTTACCTGTTGTGATGGCCTGGAACATTGGCTAATTCACACAAGCAAAGGACGTTGTCGTTTTTGCCAAAAAGGTACAAGTCGAATGAAATGCTTGAAATGTGTTTGTCGTTTATGTTTTACATACGAAAAAAATTGTTTTTATGATTTTCATAAGAAATAAATGTACTTATATAGTGTTCAATATATATGCTTCAAAAATTCCCCAATTGATTTTTTTTGTTTCTTTAGTCACAGATTCGTATAGTTTATATCCATTGAGACCATATGGTAACATCTAAATAAATGATAAATTGTACCTTTAGAAGCCAATGCAACCGTACGGTTACAAGTTCAAAATCCACTTTTTACAACAAATTTTGATCTTTTTAAGTACACAATATGGTTCAAGATACCTACAATTACCTGTAGTAACAAAAAGATAATTTTATTTAACCTACTAGTATGTTTGGCCGACAAAGGGTTAACGAATCCATTCTCGCATTTTCCATGTTCAAGAATGCAAGCAGCTCAGCTAATCACACCTGGCACGTGGATCGGTATTCAGAATCCAACGCTCCAGTTTGGTTTGTCACGCAGGGTTGCCAATAGTCTCGTTAAAATCCGCTATTGCCATCCGCAAAATCCCCTGTTTTGAAAGAAAATCGGTCATTTTGGCATTTTTTTCTGTTCTGCATTTTAAACTAATATCAATCCCTTATGATTAAAATCTAAACTAACCACATACCTTACTTTAAGGTGTTGCAAAGCCAACTTTTAAGGTCATAGTTGGCTTTGAGTGTTGTCATAGTCACCAGGTTGATTTTAGCAAACATTTATAACGAAAATAGAAACCGGAACTATTATGTCGTTTTCGGTGCATAATTCTAAATAAAGCATACCGTTTTCAATCACGAAACAAGACAATGTATGTAACACAAAATTAAACGAATTCACAAAACGCTGCAAAATGTGCTCTATTAATCGAAATTATAGTAGCCATTTTTAAAAAGCAACAATAGTACAAATCTACTAAAARATCGGTTGTCGCTTTTTTTCTACGTTTAGAGTTAAACTAAATCACTAAATTTAAGTGGCAACCCTGTTCGCTGTTTGTCAGAGCCATAAGTGCCGCCAGCGTGATGTACTTACCTAGTTTGAGATATTACGTCAACAGAGGGCACTGATGAATATAAGAAAAGAGGATGTTGGTTCACATTGTTTGTATCATTGTTTAAGAATAGGATAGTTATTCAACCTAGTGTTAGTTAGGGCAAAGTGTGAACAGAGGGCGTGCTATTTATAAGTCGCTTCCCGCCTATTCCTTTTAATTTCAAACGATGTTGCCGGGAAGACGCTGCAGCGCACAGCGCATGCGTTACAACCGAACTTGCCGGATAGCGCGGCGCGTTGCCTTCGTTTCATTTCTGTTTGGTTTTTCGGCAGTGAATATTTAGTGTTTTCTTTTCACGTGATCGTTTGTGGCTTTTTTATTTAATTATCGTCGTTAACAGTGTGATWTTTTGTTTTAAATCTGTACTTTACCGTGTGAAACGCAGCGCTGTTGTTATTTATAGCAAAGGTGTATTCTCCAAAAGGTGAGTATCTGCAGTTTTTTTTTTCAAAACTGTTACAATTTTTACTTACGCGCTAGAATTGTTTATACAACTAAGTGTATATATTTGAATTGAATTGAATTAAAAGTACTTAAACATAACATAATTACATAAACAATAATTAATGATATATTGTAACTATTGCAATGGAATTACTTGAACTGCATTGATGTTAAAAATAATTGTAATCATAATTACAGGTCAGGATGTCGACCATATGTGCATACTTTAATTGTACCAGAACTCGAAGGAATTCACCGGGGTTGAGATGCTTCAGTTTTCCTACTAATGATGAGTTGCGTTGCARACAGTGGATTTCAAATTCTGGTGAGTACATAAAGACTACTATTATAGGGTGCTGTAACTCTAGGGTCTGACACCATAATAAGATGAATAACTATTTTCAATGGCACAAGTGTGTTTTAAGTTGCCATGTAAATTTGACGTGCTCAATATCACTAAACTTTTAAGCAAAGTGGTACAGTAATGTAGTAGATGTTTGGCTAATATGACTGCCTCAAGTTTATGTGCCAACTTAAAATGTCCGATTGCTATACAAAACAGTAATTTTACCTTATTAATGGTATATTATATACTGTGGGACTGATGTAGAATTTTTAATCCTGAAAGTAAAATTTGTAGCCTGATCGAAGGGAATACCATAATTTACCTGAGGGATTAAAGATACTACTTCATGCACTAACTAAAGCTATCGGCATAAGTATCTGTCAAAACTTACAATTTATTGTTTAAAATCTTGATTTTTCACTAAATTATTTTGATATTTCATGCCAGAGGGAGAAGTTACACCTCAGTTCCAGTCATAATGGAGCTTTAGTCTCGGAAGCCAGAAAATATAAATTATAGATCCAATTCGACACACTTCTTTGTTTTTCATAGCTCATTAGATTTTTTCAAATAAACTTAGTTTACAATTAAGAATTGTACTGTTATTGACCGTTGATCTTTGATGTTATTTAAATATATTAGGTTTCGGTCTTCTAAATAAAACTCCTTTTATCTTATGCCAAGCTTTCGGAGATCATTTGTCTCCTTCTTCTGGGCCTGTAATATTTTATTAAATAACTACAAATAGAGAACGACAAACCACATGAAAATACTTACAGTAGAAACGGAATTAGTCTAAGTTGAACAGCAGTCTTAACTTCATATATATAACTCTAAAGTTATAGGTAATTTTAATTTTTGCTAACTATTAATAATCACAAACAATCTTGACAAATATTAATATATCTTTCAAAATTAAAAAATTGACAACCAATTATATGAAATCTAGATAGGACAAGAAATTTGGAGTGTGCAAGTAGGAAATTATGATGACGAAAATGGTTTAAAATGGAGAAGATAGATATAAATTTTAGAAAGATTATTAATATCTTAAAATTTATTTATCTTTTTTAACTTTAACCAAATAACTGTGAATACATAATTTGTAGACATTCTGTGAATTCAAGTTTGATGTTTAAACACATCTCAAGAACAACAATTTTGATGATAAACTGGAACAGACTACCTTATTTAGCACAAAATTACTTAGATTTTGTAAAATCAAAATTAAATGAGATGAATGATTTTAAAGAAATACTGAAAGTTTACTTTTTTCAAAATACCTAGTAGGTTACGAAAGTTTTTAAAAAACAAAATAGCTGATTTAATTGTAAATTGCAATCTCCTCACTGAATTAATTTGATTTTTTAATTCAGTAAAAAAAATGTTAGATCAATTTTAGTGACAATTTATACATTTTTTTATAAAAAGAAAAACATTTTGAACTATTATGGTATGATGTGTTGCCAGTTAAAAAGTGTTTTTTTATCATTCTGTTTTCCCTACAAGCAGTATGTATTAGGTCGTGGAATATAATAATTCAGTGTTTCCACGGAATTGGTTTACGATAGGTATTTTCACAATCAGGAATTAATAGATCTTAATTTTAAAAGAAGCATTCACTTTAATAAAATATACATTTGTTTCGTATGGTGAAACTTTTTGGGCAATGCATCTATCATAATCCTAATCTGTGGACACACTGTATATTTTTTGTATGTTTTGTAAACGCCTATGCCATTTTACATACCTGGTTTACTAATGTGTTTTATTGTTTGCAGGCAATGCTGATTTGCTCCTGAATGAGCCAGAGAATCTGAAGAAACGTTTTAATTGTGAATACCACTTTAAAGATGAAAATTTACTTTCAAAAAAACTGGTATGTGGGGCTATTCCCATACCATGGGAAAACCAAATAAATTCAAAAAATAACACCCAAACATATAGTGCTAACTTAAGTCAAGCTGCTCCTACTAGTCAGCCTACCGAAGTTTATGACAGCTGTGATTCTAGTTGTGTTGATACTGACTTCATTCAACGAGTTACCAATTTTTTCAACACCGACCAAAAGCAGGCTGACACACCTCAAAAGGCTAAATTGAAAAGGCAGTTGTTCCAAACCGAGGCTAAACTAAGAAAATGTAGAACGACATTAAAAAATCTAAACAGTGCAAAAATAACTTCTGCAAGAGAGCTACATCACCTTCCACACTTTGTAAGAGCATTGGTAACCATGCAGCTATACCATAGAAATAGAACCCCATGGTTACCAGCAGAAAAGGCAGCAGCTCTCAGCTTATATTACAAATCACCAGGAACATACAAATTCCTTAGAAGGAAAGGTTTCATACTTCCAGCTTCTTCAACTCTATGTCAGTGGCTTAAACATCTGAGATACAGCCCAGGACACAACAAAAACATATACAGATTGCTGAAGTTAAAAGCAGGAACAAGGGATAAGAAGAGCAAGGAGTGTGTTTTAATGTTCGATGAAATGCATATGAAGCAGTGTTTAGAGTTTTCACGGAATAAAGATGTAATTGAGGGGTTTGAAGACTTGGGGGACTTGGGCCGTAATGCAAACATAGCCAAACAGACTTTAGTGGTTTTGCTGAGAGGTGTATATAGCAACTGGAAGATTCCCCTAGCCTTCTATTTCACGTCATCTGGCACAAGTGCAGAACAGTTGCAGCAAATCGTACACTCTACTTTGCTGTCTTTGCAAGAAATAAGTTTATATCCGTTGGCAATAATATGTGATCAAGGCCCAAGCAACCAACAATTATTTAAAATACTAAATACATGTGTTGATGAACCGTATTTTAATATAAATGGTCACAGATACTATGTTCTCTTTGATACTCCCCATTTAATAAAAAGTGTTAGAAACAATTTATTACAAGGGGATTTTATATCAAGGACCTCTGGGAAGAAAGTGTCAATGAAATACATTGAATCAGTTTATGAAATAGATAAAATGAGCCAAACTGGTAAAGCTTTGCCAAAACTGACGGATGTTCATTTCAATCCTACGGCCTTTCAACGTCAAAGTGTGAGATTGGCAGTACAACTTTTAGGCCATAGTGTAGCAGCAACAATCAGAACTGCTACAGAGTCTGGACAACTTACATCGAGTTCTGCTAACAGCACGGCAGATTTTGTGGAAACAATAAACAATTTATTTGATGCTTTAAATAGTCGTCAACTATACTCGCCAAAAATGTACAATGCTGCTATGTCAATACAAAACGTCAATTGTTTTGAGGCGTTAAATAAAGCTTTTAATGTAATAAAACATTTAGWAAAGGTAGGTGGAAGAAATGGAAAACTGTCAAGACCACCATGTTTTGATGGCATTTTATTAAATATAAATGCTATAAAACTTATATTTTCTATGCAATGTGAAAAGGGATATACATTTTTGTTAACGTCAAGATTTACCCAAGATATATTAGAACACCAGTTTTCTATATATAGACAAAGAGGTGGTTATTCCCAAAATCCTACTGTGCGTACTTTTCAAGCAGCATTCAAAGCAAATGCAGTGATGAACCTGATGAAGCCTCCAAAAACTACGAGTTATGAACAAAATCCAGAAGACACTTTCAATTTAATAACGACTCATGATTGGACATCATCTGCTGCTGTTTCATATAATGACAGCCATTCTGAAAATGACAATGAGAGTGCTGAATGTTTGAATAACAATAGCAGTGTTTTATCAAACATACCAGCAGTATCGTTGGAAGGTTGCTCAGTTGTGTATTTTGCGGGATATTTAGGGAAAAAATGTGTTGACTGTTTCAAATGTGCTGCTTGTCAAGGAAGCCTACTTGATGATACTTCAGTGTCAGATGATAATATCCTATTATTTTATAAAAATTATAATATTAATGATCCAGTTTTCCTAAAAAAGCCATCGGAGTTGATGTCTCGCTACACGCTGATCAGCATGAAGGAGTTTTCAAAACTATTTCCAGGCAATATAAGCAGAAGACATCTTCATTCGCATATTAGTAGTGAAATTAATAGTGCTATAACACATTAGTTGCCTGAATGGTTTGTTTCTACAGACACTGGGTGTAACGAGCACCGAAAGTATGTGGCGGACCTGCTTGTTATGACGTTAATATACAAACAGTGCAAATCTCTCTCAGTGGATTTTAAAGTGCATGGTGAAAAGAGATCACGAAAATTGTCAATTGTGCAAAATCGGTAGTGTTTTGTTATCGTGTGTTGAGCTAACAATTGTGGTCATCTTTTATATTTGCTGCGTGGTGTATATTTATTTTTTTTTGTTTTTGTTTTACAATCACATTACTTTGCCATGAATAGTTTTTTATGATTTGTATCAAATTGTGTAGTATGAATGCTTCAACTAATAATACACTCTTTTTATTTTTTTGTGGTTATATTAAAGAAAAAAAAAAGATAAATTTTTGCATACTGTTATGCATAATAACTTAAGAAAGCGCTTTGAGTTAAGGTAAATTTGGTTAATTTGTTTCACCTGTTGGAAATAAATTCAAAACATAATTCAGGAACATTTTGTATATATCTTTATATTTATGTTTAATAATGCTGATTATATGTATTTTATTGTATTGTAATGAATTTGTTTTCCATATAGCTAAGTTCGAAATATGCTTTATTTTGACATAATGTTCGTTTATTGGTAAGTTACTTGCTGTTGTATTTTAATAATATACAATCTTAATATGTTTTATTTGTAAATGTGTTTTACTAAATAACATGCATGAATAGTCGACAATTTCTTTAAAATACAGTCGGTAGGCAATGGGAACTGAATATCCTTTATATATTACATAACACACCTATATTTATAGGATGTTAAGCCTTTTCTCAGTAATAGGAATGAGCAACAATTTTTCTTTCATAAACCTCAACAATGGTGCGCATTGCAAAAGATAGCCGCACGGTGCGGCCCGCACCGCCTCCCGGTTGGCAATCGACAACAAAATTGTAAAATAAATAATTTTCAAACCTCAGTCAAAGCAATAGACAAATTCATTGCGCCCGAGCGGCACCGATAGATGCCGACCATCCGTCGGAGATTATTCGTTATTTCAATCTCGTAGAAGTTCCTATAACAGACGCACCAAAATGCTGATGGCAGCACCTGCCAATGCGTAAGGTTGAATAACTATCCTATTCTTATACAATGGTTTGTATTAACTTGCATATGATAAAATGAAAACATTGGCAAATGTAGAAGTAATTGCAGATCGTGTCTCGTTTATTGTTTTATATACATTATTACATTATATAGGTTATAGAATATAACGTAGTGTTACATAGGTATTATCTTACACAAAACCACCGCTATGAATTCATTGTATGTACATACTTTATACACCAGTTCACTACTTTTATCCAATAAACAACTAGATATGTTTAACCTTAACGTTTACTTTTTTAAGATAATCTTACGGCAGATGGGTATCTATTTAGAATAAATTCTTAGAAATGATTTGGTACCAGCACCAGCTGGGGTATTTGTGAGTGAACTGGAACGGGACAATCATATCTCAATAACAGAAGACATTTTATAGTAAAGGCATTTTCGTTGTCACCTAATAAAATATTATGGCAGTGCAAATTTAAAAACTAGTTAAAAATCGCAAATACGGTCAGTTGGCATTCCCCACTTTATTCCCAAAAGCTGCTATAAAATTTATATCCCTATCCGTGTACAATGTCGCCCGTAACTTAGCATTAGTTGGTTTGGAACACTTTAAAAATGCTATATACATTTTATGAAAAAATAGCAAGTGGTTATAATTCAATCTTTTATAATCATTAGTTAAAAATGTTTTGGCAGCATCAGGAAATCATCTTACTTTTATGACTCAGGAAATTGATTTGTCATTCCTACGATAAATAAATTACAATAAATCTATTTATTTATAGAATTTCAGAAGATAATACTGATGAAAGTAAATCTAGGTACTTTTAAGAAAACTGAATGATATGTACACGAAACTAATCATGTCAGTTGAAAATGCTGCCATCCCAAAATAATTATTTGATGTATCAGATGATAATATATGCAGCTTACTACCTCTTCAAACCGAAGAAAATGTAGCCCCCTTTGAAAAATAATTAAGTGATGAGACAGGATTTAAAAAAAAAGTAGTAGGATTTTGCTTAAAATAATTGGTCTATGAATGACTTTATTTTATTGTAGCTAATTTTCCTGAAAGAGATAGGAGGCAAGAATGTACACGGTTAGTCTTGTGAGCACTGCTAATCAACTGTGTTGCCTGCCACTATAGCATGTACGGCAAGAAGATGAAAAATGTTTTTAAAAATTTGCTGCTATGCAAACTTATAGTAGACGTGGTGTGTTCCCTGAATCTGCAATTCTGAAATTTTTTTGCAACTTGGCTAAGCCAGAGCACTTTGTCATAAAGCAGAGTGCAGCAAATTAAAACTGATTATTGTAAATGCTTATTCATAATTATTTTTTTATTTTATTGCACGGAGAAGAAAAATTAAAACAATTTGCAACCTTACTTGAAAAATTATGGAATGCCACTTTACTGTTTAATGACTAAGGTTATTGAAAACAATCAAAGTAAGACAAGAGACAATTTTAAATGTTTCAAATAGTTGCAATTTAAATTTAAATGTTTAAAATGATACGTTACTTTTCTACACCAATCAATTTTAATATTTAATTGAAATATTTTGTTTTGCAGAACATTTGATTTGTATTACTTAACATTAAATTCTGACTGCAACATATTTAAAGCATTTGAAATTATTTGCGGTCCTATTTTAATGTTTTAAAAACACTAGATATTAGAACATCTACAACTTAAAAAACCACTTAAGTTTAAAAAACTCTGAAATTTGACAAAATTATTACTCATAAAACAATTGAAGAGCCCAGGTGAAAGGAGATCAGAGTCCATTTTTAACAAAAGTTGGGTATAGGCGCCATCTTCAAGTTCTTAACCTAAACTTTACTATGGCATGGTTTATGTTGGGTAAAAACGCTCACAGTCCTTGTATTTAAATTAAACAGAAACAGTCTGCAGCGCAAAAACGATCAGAGTCCAACACGGCCCGAGCGGTCCCGGACAAAAACGATCAGGGTCCATGCATCCATTGTTAGGTTAGGGTAGTATTTTGAGATTGTTCTGCTTGCTGTCATTTCTTAGAAAATATGTATTGTGTTTTAATTGTGCCTCCAAACGTTTAGTTGKTTTGTTTTCTTTTCGCAATAATGGAATTTAGCGAAGAAAGTGAGGAAGAAGTTCCTAGTGCAAGTAATGTTGTAAAGACTAAGAAACGTCCAGTTACTGGATGCATCAGGGATGTAACCAAAAAGTTGAAAGTTAAAGGACCCACTACTGACGAAGACTGTAAGTGTTCACGATTTGCTTGTTTTGACAACATTACTTTGGAGGAAAGAAAAACACTCATTAACAAATTCAATGAGTTTGATACTTTTAATGACCAAAACAGTTACCTGAGCGGTTTAATTTCCGTTATTCCCGTGCAGCGAAGACGAAGTAGGAAGATAGAAGGTGAAGCTCGTTTTAATGATAGCTCATACGCATATCGCGTTCGGGTTGTTAGAGATGATAAAGCTCTTGAAGTAGCAGTTTGTTATAAGGCATTTTTATCCTTACACGGAATAACTAATCGAAGAGTACAATCAATAAAAAAATCCATGCTGATTACAGGGACTTTCAAACCAGATCAAAGAGGAAAACATAACAATCGGCCAAAAAAACTTTCGTCTGAAACAACAGATTGTGTAATCTCTTTTTTGAGATCATTGAAAGGTAGAAAAGTTCATTACATCTTAAAGCTACAAACAGGATTTATTTACCAGAGGACCTAAATATAAAAAAATTACATAACATGTACTCTGCGAAACATCCAGGAAACAATTTGTCATATGAAAAATTTCGTGAAATATTTTCCACAAAATTCAACATTTCATTCGGTTATCCTAGGAGCGATACATGTAGCACACGTGATAAGTTTAAGGTTGATGAAAACAAACTACAAGGAGATCTTGTTTTGCATGCAACCAAAAATGAAAAGGTGAACGAAATAAGAGAAAAACCCCACTATGTACAGTTACACATGAAACTACATAAGCTAAAGGCCCAATCTTTTGGGCAAAGACGCAACCATAGTAGCTGTAACAATGGACTTCCAAAAAAACTTACCATTGCCAAATATAAGCACAAATGACGTGTACTGTCGTATGCAATTGGGTATTTGCCATGTATTTATATTTTATTAAATTGCATACTAATAGGTAGCATCTAATCCACAAAACAGCTGTGACAGCTTAGAAATTCGAAAAAATGGATCGTAGAGTGTATTTTTAATATTAAAAATGTGAATATTTAAAGGGACCGCCGAAACGCTAACATATTGGCCGTGACGTCAGGTGTCTTGTAAATGGCCGCTTGTTTACATCTGGGGTCAGCGCGTCACGCCTCAGCCTCAGCTCGTCAAATTATCAGTTTGTTGTTTGCGTTCATTTTGTGACAAGCGAATTAACATACTCCAAGAAAAAGTGAAATACTTATGAATTATAACTTCTGACGGCATGTTCATTGTTACGGAATGTGTGTACAACGACGAGCGGTTCAACGCGGCAAAGACGAGGAACGTAAAAACAACAGCATAAGTGAACTTTTTATCAAATTAACGCAGCATTGATAATTTGATCACAGTAGGTTTTTGGAAACGTACTATTTGTAAACATAAAAATGTAAGGATCAAAAACGTACCTTAAGCTTGACATTTATTTTAGAGGTGAGAATAAACATAAATTGTCATTTATATTCTGGGCTCTTGCGGCTCTTTTCTGGTTTGGCTAACAGTCGTTTTTTATTATAACATTTCCCACTATCAACTTAAAACGCATATGATTTTTCATATCCTCTTCAAGCTATAACAAAATGGAAACTGAATGGTAAACACTTATAACCCCAAAAAGAATAATAAAAACTGACAGTAAGAATTAAGATGGTCTTCACAACAGAAAAACAAACTTTGCGATTTCGACATATCACGTCTAGGGGCCTTAAACAACTTTTTCATACGTTGATAATCTCGAGGAACGGTTACAAAAATTTTTTAGGTGTACTGACTGAAGTACTTTTATAACCATGTACAAAATAACACTTGTTTTGGTTTTTTTTCATACATAATTGTGCTTGTAAAGCTACACAAATCACTTTTTGGTGCGACCTCTTAGACCGTCCTTTCAATAAACACCACACAAAAGCTTTTCCAATACAAGAATGGTAGTACACCATTAAACAGCACGCTCCTCGGTAACACTTGACGTCACGAGTTCAATAACCTTGGATAGAAGCGTTTTGGCGGCGACTCCTAAGATTCGAATTTCAGAGCTGAAATTCTCTACCTACAAATATTTTTTTTGTTTTTTTTTAACATGGCATACGATATATTTGTACTTCAAGATTCATTTTACGTAATTTTCAAAAAAAGTGATAATACCCAATTGTCGTTTTATAGTTTTAACATACATATTCTTGCTGACCAACGCTCATTCTTCTATACCTACAACGAAACCGTGGCTAAAAAGGGATCTGACGAGGTATGTTCTATGTTATATCATTTTACAACTACAGTTCCTAGCAGTTCTGTTCAACATCTCCTCATCTTTTGTGACTCATGTGCAGGTCAGAACAATAATTACACGGTTTTTCGTTTTCTACATTGTTTGACTGTAGAGCTGAAGCGATTTAAAACTGTTACTGTTTATTTCCCAGTACGCGGACATTCTTATCTTGAGTGGGGTTAATTAACCAGAAAACTTTAGCGGAAACTCCCGATGATTGGAATAATGTCATACACAATAGCAGAAAGAAACTTTCTTCATTTATGGTTATAGATTGTAAACAAGAGATGTTCAAACGTTGGAGCGAGTATCTTAGTCTATATTACAAGAAAACATACCAATTCCCTACAAGACCAGTGAAAGTGTTCAAAGTAACTCAAGAGCATTGTAGTTTGGTAGAACATAAAAACTCTTATAACGGTGTATTCCAAAACAGTGCAATAAAAAATAAAAAATTTCTACCTGACTGTGGGTCTTCGAAATTTGCAAAATTCATACAGCGAACCTTTGCCGTTAAGTGCTGCTAAATTGAACGGCATTAAACACTTGATGCAGTTTTGCTCGGTAGATTCGCGTGAATTCTTTGCTAGTTTAGTGAGTTCTTCTAACGCTCGGTGCGACGATTCTGAGGAGTTTATTCCTATCTGTGAGCAGGAGTTAACTACAGGGGAAGATGATCCTGGCGATCTTATTCCCCTAGCAGAACTGGCAAGGAAGATAAAGGGCGGATTACAATAATTTTTGTTTTTATCGACATTTTCACTTTGTTATTTTCAGAACTGACACTTATTTGTTAACTGTCAATGAAAAACGAGTTTAACCTACGCTTTTTTGTTCATAATAACAAATAATAAACATAAAGTTAAGTTTGACTTTTTCTTTGTCATAACTTCATTAAAAAATAGAAAGACGATCAGAGCCCAGGACTGTGATCGTTCTTGTAATAGTAAATATGAGTTGATGTTATTTTTTCGCTTATTACGAATAGGCTTAAGGTTGTCACAAAGATCCCTTCAAATAATTATTTTACGTGCGAATTAATAATAACGTCCCAAAAAAAACTGTTCACATTGCATAACAGAGAAAAATAACCGGACTCTGTAAACTTAGTTTTCGCTATTCTGTAAAAATGGCTTTTTGTGACTATGATCGTTTTTCCCCAGGGCTCTTCAATTTTATAGTTTTAATAATACGTTGTACCTAGCCCAAATTTAAATGTTTAAAACGACATGTTCATATTTTATGCACTACTGAGTTTAAATGTTTTAAACCTTCTACTTCACAAAACATTTTAATTTAACATACCTTTTTAATATAAAATTACAACAACGTTCAATTATTTAAATATCTTTATTTGAAACCTTTTGTAAAATAAAACGCTTAAATTAAGCATTTAATTTGTTTGGTGCAGAAAAGTTGAGCATCTTATTTTAAATACTCATTTAAATTTTAAAGAAATGTTTTAAGTACAATGACATTGACAAACAAATTATGAAGTTTGTTGAATTAAAAATATTTTTATTAAACAATAAAAGTGCTGCAGTGTCTCACTTAAAACATTTTTTAAATATTCCAAACAACATAGACATTAAAAAAAGTATAATGTGGTGTTCCATAAGAAATAGTTTCTGGAATAATAATATATTTTGTAATATTATGTTGTTTCTCACCAATAATGTTGCACTGTTTAAAATTATATATTTTTGTATTGCATGTTTTTTATTCTATTTATTAAAACAAAACATACCTACCAAAATATTTGTTCAGTGGATGCAAGACACCTACAACGTTACAAGTAACATAACACAAAAATTTCTTGGAAATGTACCTGAAGGAGGTATATAAATGTGCCGTGCTGTTAAATTGTATAAGGCATTACAAATTTATAACCCGTTAAGGCAGCTAGGTGGCTTTGTCATCATGTCAGTGTAATACTGACAGATGGCATTGCCATCCTAAATTCTTACTTTCATCATACCATTGCTTTGGTATATAAGCAAAACCAGTTCTATGCCGTGCTGTCTACAATAGACCTAAACTGCACTGATGAGCTGTAATGACAGCGAAATAGATCTATCTGCAGTTGGTTGAGGTGTAGACAGCACAGCATAGACATGCATTTTAAATTTATAACACATTCGAGTGTGAAACCTGAGAACAGGAGCAAATATTCAGTAGTAAAGAAGAAGTTCGACGAGTTTTTTGTGTCTTCTATAAATGAAACCTATGTACAGAGTGTCCCATTTTCGTTGTGATTGTAGGGTATCTCGGTCACTATTAATGCTAGAGCGTTGCGGTTTCGACATTACTGCATTACTTTTTTGTTGTGAGTTGAGCTGCACCATCGTCATATTTGTAGTCTTTTGTTTTAAAGCCATAGCCAACTTTTGAAAAATGTAAGATTTCAGTTCTCAATATCGCGATTGGCTATGTAGACACAAAAAAACTGTTGAGACATTTTTTATAGATATTTTTTAGTCTGAGTCCAGTGGCGTACTCAGATTTTTTTAGGGGGTCACATTTTAGAGATAAACACAAACATGCATTTTTTAAAATCGAAACCATAGTTGGCTTTGCTATGGTTGAAAAGAACTATTTTTTCTGATTAAGAAAATGTATACATTGTTGGGTTTATTTTTACTAATTTTGGTATTATTCCATTTTTTTGTAATAATTTAATGAGATTTTACTTTTTTCGTCAAAATGGATGTAAATATTTGATGATAAACAATGCATAGGCACTTAATTCCAAATAAACAATCATTTTCATTAGTCTCCTAGATTATCGATGAAAAAATGCATGAGCGCTCTTAGGAGTCTTATGTATGTATTCAAATATGCATATATTATATTTAAAGGATTTAAATTTATACTTAATAATATAAATTATATCGTGTATTTTCTTATCCCACAGCCTCCTGGATGTAAACGTAGAATATGATTAAATCATTTAAAAAAATTTGAATAATTCCAAAATTAGTAAGAATAAACCTAACAGTGTATACATTTTTAATCAGAAAAAATAGGCCTTTTCAACTAAAGCAAAGTCAACTATGGTTTCTATTAAAAAATACAAGTTTGTGTTATATCTAAAAAATTTGACCACCTAGAAAATTACGTGTTACGCCACTGGATGCAAAATAAAAATATCTATAAAAAAATGTCTACAGTTTTTCTGTATCTACATACCCAAGCGAGAAATTGAGAGCTGGATAAATGTTACATTTTCAAAAAGTGGGCTATGGCTTTAAAACAAAAGACGATACAAAAATGGCGACAGTACAGCTGAACTCAGAACAAAAAAGTAATGCAGAATGTCGAAACCACAACCCTCTAGCATTAATAGTTACCGAGATACCATACAATTACAACGAAAATGGGACACCCTGTACATTACCTTCATGAGAGACATGAAGGAAAATTAAATGGTAGATGAATATATGTTACAGAATTGAGACGTCTAAGTGAAAACTGCAATTTTGGGAATTTTTGTTTAAAGATCGCCTTGTGCTTGGTATCCGAGATAAAAGTGTAAAGGACGGATTATTAAGAACAAAAACCTTGATTTGCCGAAGGCCATGGGAATATACAAGTCGGCAGAGATAACAAACAAGCAGCTGGAAGTTTTATGTCCAGGATCCGGTCAAATAAGTGCGAGTGAGAAGAAAAATAAACATATCATGAGAATCTGGAAAACGATATCGCAAGGAGGCCATCCGAGAAACACAAATAATAGAAAAGGAATGACGGTGGTGCCAAGTAAGAGAAGCAGGAAGCCCTCAGGACCAAGAAGAGATACGAGTAAGTACTTTTAATCAGTTATGTTAAAAAATTTGGTAAACGTAATTGTAGTAAATGCATTTCATGCATGTCGAGTATACGGTAAAAAGTGTGGTAAATGTGGTAACTTAAATAATTTCAGTCAGTWTTGTACTTATAAAAGAGTACATAACATTATTGCAAATGAAAAAGAGCTTTACGTAGGATTAGTTCAACGTTTAAATAAGTTGTCTTAAAACTTTTTGGATATCAAATTACCTTTAAAGTTGATAGCGGTGCAGACGTGAGTGTAATTCCATTTGAAATGTACAAAAAATACTTCATTAATATCAAAATTGAACAAAACAATACCAAATTATTGGGATACACTGGTAATCATATACATATATTTGTATACATTACAGTACCAGCTAAATTTAAAAATAAAATAAAAGATATTAAGTTGTTTATTGCCAAACAATAGTTGTCAGCCGGTATTAGGAAAAGAAGAAATAGAGGAGCTGGATGTTACGAGAATGGTATTTGCGGTAGATGGTGCCCGAGACTATTTTGAGCAGTACGCAGATGTTTTTCAAGGAATCAGGTGGCTACCGGTTCAACACAGTATCAAAATCGATTCTTCAGCCAAGCCAAGTGCCCATGCTGCAAGATTTCCTCAAGGAATATTGGTAAAACTAAAAGCTAAAATGAATGGTTTAGAACACCAAAACGGGATTGTAAAAGAAGTTAAGTCAACTGAATGGGTAAATTCATTAGTTATTGTAAACGAACATAATGGAGATTTTCGAATTTGTATTTGTATGTAGAAATTCAAAGATATTTTCTGCTCTGGATACTAATAATGGTTTTTGGAATGTGAAATTAGATGAATTCAGTTCAAAATTATGCACATTTAATACTCCTTTGAAAGGTACAGATTTAGGAGGCTTGAAATGTTCATCAGAAGTTTTCCAAAGAAAAGTTATGCAATGTTTTGAAGATATAGAAGGAGTTGAAATCAGTGGTTTAATATGTGGTGAAAACAAAAAACATCACAACGAAAGGTTACAAAAGGTATTAGATAGAGCTCGTAAATGCAACATACAATTTAATAAAGGTAAGTATCAATTCTGTTAACGAAATCGATTATATAGGATATAAAATTCCTGACAGAGGCGTATACCCGGATGAAGTTAAAATTAGCACGATAAAAGATTATCTTATTCCAAGTGATTTTAAGGAGACAAAGTTTTTTAGGTATTGTAAATTATTTACATAAGTTTATTCCAATGTAGCCGAATTAACAGATTCCCTGAGAGGATAGCAGTATTTTATTGGGGTTATTAACAACAAAAAGTATTTGACCAATGAAAAAATATATTAATTTCAGAACCGCTGATAGAATTTAATGACCTTGAAAAACAACTGGTATTGACAGTAGATGCATCTAAGGACGGCCTGGGTCAGCTTTATTACAAAATGGAACTTCTATTGCCATACGCGTCTAGAACTTTAAACAATATTCAAAACTGCTATGCACAAATTCGAGGAGAAATGCTTGTATACAGTGTTTTTTCTGAATTTGGTACGGTAATGTAAATATTTGTTGTTATATTTTGCTTAAAAATGCGTATTTTTTGGCGAGCTATTTCTCGAAAACTAAGGCACATAAACGAAAAATTCGAACTCCACGTTGTAGCTACATATTTCTTTGTACACTACCAAAAACATGAGCACGATAAATGAGTAAAAGCATTCAAAAAATCTAAAACCGCAAACCCTTTCGCACGAGTCCGTCACGAGAGCAGAATGCGAATGCCCATCCCCACTAGGTCCGTCGCGTGGTATCCAGTGAACAGTGAGGCTAAGATACAGTCCTGTCGGTAATGATCGAGCGGTATACGATCTATTCGATATGACTGAATTTCTAAGATTATATGGCTAATTACACGTGACAAGTTTAATGTTAAAAGCTCTTTCACATTAATTTACTGTCTGCTGAAGCAATGGGGAGGCGGAAGGAAAATTATTATAAAAGTTCCTCCAGAAATCATAGTCGACATGCAGTTAGAATGAAATGTTATATAGTTCATATTTACAGAAATAAATGGGTTATTCCATATTTTGAATAACCTGGTATAATATCATAGTAAGTTACTAATATAATGCTTACTTTTTTATGCGCACCCTACTACAATCAGCAATTTTCCGAATATTAGTTTAGCCCGTCTCTTGCTTGTACGATCTTTGCGTAATTTCAACCTATCGGCTACCCTCTTAAGTCCCATGTCCCGCTGGTAATATGGATTGCATACTTTACATTTCTGCCCAATCGCTCCAAGTAAATGCCCCTCTTAAGGAAAGAGATGTTAATTTTGATCTACTTAAGTCATCTAGACGTTACCACATGTATTTTAAAAGCTAAAGAATTACTTTATTGGCATGCAACGTGAAATAATAAATAAAGTACTTTCTTGCGAAATTTGTCAAAAATATAAAAAAAATAATGCACGGGAGCCATTAATAATACCTTCAGTCCCCGAATATCCATGGCAAAAAGCAGGATGTGATCTATTTGATTTGTACAATAATAAGTACATGATTGTACTAGACTATTTCTCTAAGTTGTAGAAGTTTGTACATTAAGTAACGTTACTGCAGCTAGTGTAATTAGACAATTAAAAATATTTTTGGGAGGCTAGGCATACCTCAAATGTTTTATATCTGATAATGAAACGCAATACTGATGTCAGTATAAACGTACCGAAATGGCAGCGCTGGTGGGAAGTATTCCCATTAACGTTGGAAAATTTACAAATAAAGGATTATGATGAATCAAAGGAAAGCGAGAGATGCTTGAAGCGCATTTAATTAATTAAACCAATTATTAGGTATGATACTTACTTTAAAATTAAGTAGAAAAATTTTTATTTGAAAATAGTATTAGAAACATATTTTATTTGAACAAAAATTGGAATTTTTTCTTTATTAATAGTGGATAATCACTCGGTACATCACATCCTATAGAAGCCAGGCGATTATTAACGGACAAGAGTAACGGATTTACAAGAATTGAAAGGTTGGTAAAAGGCGTTCGAATAGCGATTAAAAATGCAGGACATGACTACAATGTAGAACAGCTACGAAAAGATATAGAAAATTCTCCGAATCACGTTTTGGGAAAGCACTATAGATGCAGGTAGGCATATATTGCCCAATGCTAGCTACAATTTACATATTAATTTTACTTATTTTAGCAACTCGTTTTGCAAACGCTCTACACAAAACGAGCGCGATCTTACCGGTGAACTGGATGCCTGCGGTATAATGAGTGTCTTAAAAAAGTTTGTTTCCATTATTGCACAAAGCAGATCGCCTGGCTTTCAACGAAACTACAAATGAAGCCGAACGGTATTAAACTACTTTAATATTAATTTGAACTGCATCTAAATGGTTGTTCTTATTCCAGTTATATGAACCTTTTAGCTAAATTTACAGGTGGCCAGAGAGTCAATTTTACTAAAAGGTCTTCGTATCAAAGTCAAGTTTATGGCGCAGCGTTATCATACATGTGTGGTCCAAGCTGGCATCTAAGAGCTTGGTCTAACAATAATTTTGGTGCTATTGGGTCCAATACATTTCAAAGGCGGGAGCTGCGAAATAATAAAGGAAGAGAACTATGCCTATAAGAAGGTCACGAAACAATTGTGGCACTGGTGTCCATTATGGGCCCGAAGCCGCCCAACCAGATATACCTGATGCAGAGTTACATGAAAAATGTGAAAATTATGTAAAAAATCTTCAGGACGAAAGAGGTGCTACAGCTATCAAAACCATAGAAAGTAACACTCGCGAACAACATATGTTCTCCGAGTGGCGGGAAATTAGAAAAAATTTGTTGACTGCTTCCAAATTTGGCCAAATATGCTAAAGAAATGGAACATGTCACAACCTTGTGAAACACCTTCTATAAGGCAAGGAGTTTTCTAATGCAGCCATCGTACATGAAGTTGAAGTAAAGAAATGTGGCCTGCGCATCCATCCAAAATTATACATATATCGGAGCCTCCCCTGATGGATTAATAGCAGACGATGGTCTTGTGGAGTTAAAGTCATTTCCATCACTTGGAACTGATAAATTCGTAGATTCCACAAAAAAAAATTTGTGCATTGAAATTGTCAAATAGAGTATCTTGTAAGTTTAAAGTTTTATGTTTGTTTCAATTTAACTAAATTTTCATATTCATTTTAGGTTAAAGAACAACCATAATTAGTATTATCAAGTCCTAGGACTACCAAATGTTACAGGACGTGCATACTGCGAGGTCATTTTTATTCCCGATGGGGATTTTGCTATTCAACGCATAACTAGAGATGATCAATATTGGACAGAGAAAATGCTACCAAAATTAATATTGTTTTTCAAGAATTGCATATTGCCCGAAATTATAGATCCTCGCATACCTCGCGGTATGAAAGCTCGTGAATTAAAATAAATTGTGCCTGTTCCTGCATTTTTTGTTTTTATTTTTATGTATATTATATTTTAATACAATTCTTATTATTATTATTATTATTATTATTATTAATTTAACATCTTTAATTTAATTGATAATTTACCTTTTATCTTTACAGTACAGGTATTTATATGCAAACAATATAAAAATACATAAAAATTACACAACATGTACAGTAAAAAATTTTATTAAGGTTCTATAGGTAATCATTACAAACAATATGATCCCTTGCTGATAGCATGCGAACCTAGTTCATATTTGGGTGTTCTAAACGATTTTTTTATGAAATGTACCTACTAAATATTTATGATATACAAATGAAATTAAAAAAATAACCAACTCATTTAGTGCTAAAAAGAAGTATTTGAAATATTGAAAACGTTCAATTTTATACAGTAGGTACGGTATGCAACAAATTGCTAAAACTCACTCTTCGATATTGAATCTAGTGCATTCTTATAGGATTTTGCTGTTTTCATTTTAGTTCTCTTAAAAAGCCGCTTTGAAAATACATATATGCATTTTAAAATGTTATTGCACCACCGAACACGATTTGTTGATGTAAAGAAAATGGTCCATCGTTGGCGGTATGTGGGTGGAAGATCAATTTGTAATTTGTGTTATTGTCATTTGCAGATATGCGAAAGAAAAAGCCGCATAAGAGCAGCTGGACAAAAATTTAATATCAATCCAACCTTCTTATACAGATGTTTACGCAATATCCATCAAGGCCGGTCTACAGTTTTATCTAAAGCCAACGAAGAAACATTAGCAAAAAACATGACTATGTATCAGTGGCGGCTCCTCAGGGTAGGCAAGGTAGGCACCGCCTACCTTGTAATTTCAATAAACAATGTCATAAAAAGTAAATAATAATTAGCTAGAAATTTCAATTTTTTTAATGCAATTTGTCTTTATAGCAGTGTTTATTTAATATTTCATCTCAAGTTTACCCATAGCGCTCAAAAATTACGAACCGCGCTATTACGGCGAACCTTTAAATTGGGAATAGGCGACACAACTTGACTAGTGACGCGAGTATTCGAATACCAGATACGCAAAGTTCTCGATTCTGCGCAGTACTCGCGGTTCTCGAGAACTAAACTACCGAGTATTCGAATACAGAGTTCTTGGATGTCGGATGACATGCGCGGGGCACTCTGTTAGGTCTCGCTCGCGTTTCTCGAGAACAAAATTGTCGAGTACTCGAATACACAGTTCTCGGATGTCGGATGGCATGCGCGGGGCACTCTGTTAGGTTTCGCACGCGTTTCTCGAGMACAAMATTGTCMAGTACTCGAATGTAGAGTTCTCGGATGTCGGATGACATGCGTGGGGCACTCTGTTAGGTCTCGCTCGCTTTTCTCGAGAACAAAWTTGGTACTCGAATACACAGTTCTCCGATGTCGGATGGTATGCGCGGGGCACTCTGTTAGGTTTCGCACGCGTTTCTCGAGAACAACATTGTCGAGTACTCGAATATAGAGTTCTCGGATGTCGGATGACATGCGTGGGGCACTCTGTTAAGTCTCGCTCGCGTTTCTCGAGAACAAAACTGTCGAGTACTCGAGTACTTGTATAGAGTTCTCGGATATCAGGTCAGATAATATGTGCAGCGCACTCGGATAGATTTAGGTCTCGCGCGCAGCGTTGCTTTGTTTTACACCGTCTCGTCTATCTTTTCGCGATTCTCTAGAACCAGAACTGCCATTGCCAAGGTGCGTGGGGTACAAAAATATATGCGTCACGCGATGATGGGTGCCTTGTCGGTTCTTGTTTTCGTACACGTTCCTGACAGAACCGAAACCTGGATAATCTGAGTAATTAAATTCATTTGTCTATAAATTTGTTAGCACAAAAACAAACAATTTGCTAATGTTATTATTAATTACACACAACAACTTATTAACAATACAGAATATATACAAATACAATAAAAATAAATGAGGTATACAAAATACTGTGATCTGTTCTCTCTTTCCACCGGTTCTCGAATGTAAGTTCTCGCGTAAGTTATCGATTCTAAAAAGTATTCAAGAACCGAGTTCTCGATTCCACAAAGTATTCGATTCTGCCCATCACTAAACTTGACCACCTGAAATTCATTTCTATTTGCGTTCACGTCCTTCAGAATCTGCACCGTTACCGACAGCAGTTAACGGTTAACGTGGTAAAATCTTCGCGCATATAGATGCGTCACAGGCGGAATGATCGGTCGCCTACGCCAAACTTTGTATGAACTCGGGCTATTCGCATTGCACTTGTGCATTTCATTCACTCCAACAAAAATGGCCCTTTTTTAGAAAGAGGGCGATAGAGGTTTCAAATGACACCGATAGATGGCAGCAACTTACAAATGTAAGATTTTTGCATTTTTTTATCGTCTTATTCAAAATGAAACACATAATAATGATCATGCGATAGGAGGACGTGACATAGGAATATGTTATATAAACTTTCAATCTGCTCTGAACAGTTACAACAGGTTAGGTGCTCCATTTTTTAAATGAAGTACCGTTTTACAAGTTTCGTTTAACTTTTTAGCGTTTTTGAGTTTATCATAGKTTGAGTTTTGCTAAGTTCGTTGTKTAACATTCGATTTGGAGAAACTTAAGGTCGCTTTGAGCAGAAAAACGAATAAATGTGCGGTGGTACATAGCTTCTTAATTGTTAAATTACGATAAGCATTGTTATTATACGGTAATTTTATACTTATGGCGATAAACTGAATGGTTGGTGTTTGTAGTTTTACAACTTGAAATGAAAATATAACTCAGCGTTTAACCAGTAAAAAGGAAATTGTGTAACATTATGCTTAACTTATACAAAAATTAAACACATGAGGAGCTACGCGCCATCTATTGGCAATCCGTAAAAGCTTGAATTCATCCGCAAAACTAGGGACTTTAGGGACGCTTCCGAATCGTTTTTTCGGCCATTTATGTTGTAATGCTAATGCTACTGAGCTTGGCTCCTTTCATTGTTATTTTGAGAATAGCAGGTGTTGGAAAGTGAACTAGGTGTAAAGGTGTTGTGATTGGTGCACAGGTGTAGACGGTAAAGGTGTTGATTGGAGCTCCATTTAGAGGCGGCAATTTCAACAGGTTACAGGCTTTACAGGTCAGATTGTTCTCATTTTATAAGTAACATTTCTTTCTACAGCTGTACAGCCACGGTGTAAGCTACCTACCACGTTGTAAAAAAGTAACTGCAAATTCAGAATGGAAGTGTTTCATGATATCGTATGTAGCTTAATTGAAACACCGTTTTCACGACGAAATTATCAGGAACGAAGGGAAATAATATCATTATGACGACTAGTACCCGAAATTAATTTATTGAGCTTTGATAAAAAGCAAGGCCAGACGTTTTCGCGCTCTTTTAAAACCACCTGGTATGAAAATCATAAATGGTTATGCGAAAGTATTTTTAAAAAAGCTTTGTTTTGTTGGCCCTGCATGTTATTTACTAACTTAAGGCAAAATGCTTGGGTGAATAAAGGATATTGCGATTCAAAGAATTTGTCGGCTAGTGTTAAAAAGCACGAATCTTCTAAAGAACACCTCGCTAATACATTAGCTTTAAAAAGATTGGAAAAAATGCTGCAACTATTAAAGATGACTTACAAGCGGGTTTATCGATAAAATTTTATAACGAAGACGTCAGAAAAAAAAACAGAATTCTCTTATCGTATTTAATCGACGTAACGGTAACATTAGCAAAACAGGAATTAGCCTTTCGTGGTAGGGATGAAACAGAAAGTTCTTTAAATTCCGGGAATTTTCGGGAAATATTTAAATTAGTTACTAAACGTGATACTGAGATTCAAGATCATATTAGGAAAATTGGAAGTGTTTTCACGGGATTGTCAAAAATAATTCAAAATGATTTAATTGAATGCATTGCTGGTTATGTTAGAGAAAATATAAACACAGAAATTAACAATAGTATGATGTGGAAAGGAATAGCGACCGTCCTAGTTAAGATTGAAGAAACCACTTCTCGGTACTTGGGTATTCCGGTCAGGGAAGAAAAGCACAAAGTACTCTGGTGTCACTCTTTTAAGAATTTGTCAATTGTTTGTCATTGTCAATTTTCGTATGTCTGGCCATTTTGTGCTCATTGGTTTGTACTTACGATACTGTTTTGTTCATTTCGTAAATGTATCTGTTAGCAATCTAACTCAGATTATGTTACATTTAATCGTTGTTATTTTAATTTGTTACGGACGATCTTTTCCAGTAGATGTGACCACTTATGTTTGACAACTTTTATATATACCGTGTGATGCGCTTAACCTCAACTCAGAATCTGTAAGTCATGGTGTTTTTAATTCTTGGTTCTTTTGTACTATCATGTATTTTTTATTATTTTGTAATTAGGTCCTGAAGAAGGAAATAAATTTTCCGAAAGCTCGGCTTCTGAAAAGAGTACTTTGTGCCTTTCTTCCCTGACCGGAATGCTCAAGTACCGAGAAGTGGTTTCTTCAATCTTAACAATAGTATATTTTGTTCTGTGCAAGCTGATGACACGACCGATATCACCGAAAAATCTCAGTGTGCAATTTTAGTGCGATTTTTAAACAGGGACGGATATGTCAAAGAAAGGTTTGTAGAATTTTTTGATGTTAGTGAGAGTAGAACCGCAGACGCACTATATAAAATTGTGACAAGTGCAATTAAAAATTACAATTACCGAACAAAATTAGTCGCGCAATGTTACGATGGTGTCAGCGCAATGGCAGGATCTTTAAATGGATTGCAAGTAAAAATTAAAAATGATGCTCCTAATGCACTTTTCACACACTGCCAGGCGCATCGATTAAATCTAGTTTTGCAAAATGGTTCTAAATCTATAAAAAAATAGCAGGATATTTTTCGCAACCTTAACATCACTTCTGACATGTTTCAACCAATCCGCAAAGCGCATGTTTGTTTTAGATTCGGTAACCAGTAAACGAATTCCTACAGGTTGCGATACGCGTTGCACATTGCGATAAAAAATTATTCAAATAGTAAATTCGGAATGGCATAATTTAAAGAAAACTTTTGAACAAATTATAGACGACAATATATCTGCAGCGGAATCAGTTAATGGTACGAGAGTTTACTTAAAATTTTTTAATGACTTTGAGTTTGCTTTTTTAACTATAGTTTACAGCAAAATATTTAACATTAGAGATTTACTGTATAACATCCTTCAGACAAAATGTTTAGATGTTAATTGCAGTCAAAGACAAATAAACATTGCCGTAGAGAGATTAGAAAGATTGAGATCGGACAACGACTTTGATATATTACATAAACTTGCCGAAGAAAAGATTTTACTTGAATCGAATTGTCCTCAAGTAAAGCGAATGAAATCCGATAATAAACAACCGTATAAAGCTCTATTTTTTGAAATTGTGGGTAATATTCTTATACAAATGCGAACCCGGTTTAGAGATTTGGCTGATTTAAAATATTTCTCATTAGCAGATTCTTCAAAATTTGTAGAATATAAAACCTGTTTTCCTGGAACATTGACTAAAAGTTTGTCAGCAGTTTCCACGTGTATTTTATGAGCTTAGATTAAATAATGAGTTAAGCGTTATATACAATGATGACCAGTTTCAAAATCACAAATTGCAAGAAATGTTACAAATATTTGTAGAAAATGAATTGCATCAAATATTTTCGGAAGCTTACAAACTATTTGTTTTAATCGCCACTATTCCTGTCACTATCGTATCAGTGGAAAGAAATTTTTCGTGTATGCAAATTATATGAGAAAGAGAATTTCACAGATGATATTATCAATAAATTTGCTACGTTAAAAGACAGACGGCTTAACTTAATATATAAAACTTAAAGCTGATGTTTCCGAGTCCGACAAGTATATATAACCCGTTATGTTTTTTTTCACATTATATAATTTTTTGGTGACTTTTTATCTTTGTTGCTTGTGTGATAAACCCTCTGGGTAGAAGTATATTTAATTTTTTCTTTTGCTTGTTCTTACTAAATTAAAATGCATGGAGTTTTAATCGTTATTAAAAATTAAATTTAAAGTCATATCGTTGTATGTAGTTTATAATATTTGTTTTCAAAGTGTAAATTTCCAAACGATATCAAAAATTCCTAGATATAGCGAGAAGCACAACACAGTTCAGTTGCATTAATCATATGACGTAGTATTTTCAGCTTAAATTTAATCTAACCTGATAATGAATAAAGTTCAATATTTAGTAGGTGCTTAACATTCTTTGTGGACTAGGCCTATTTGGGGAAACCACGTAAAAAAACACGCATTGTACTTAACCTCACATGTGGTGTGGAATAAAGTACAAAATATGAAATTTCATTCATTGAGAAATTATAATTAATGCTGAATATGAATAAAAATAAATGATTAGTATGACCATTAAAATACACGTATTCCAAGATCGAAGACAATAATAATAATTGCCTATACTATATACGATACTATATATCCTAGTTGAAAGGTCACGAGCCGTCACTGCTATGTATCAGCCAATGGGCTTAGAAAAACTTTTAAGAACAATTGGTCAGGTAAGGATTGGTTTGTAACGTTTTGCGACCGTCATAGGCTGTTTGAAAACACCAGAAAATCTAGAAGGGGTAAGACGAAAAGCAACCAGTGATCCATCATTTTTGAGTTTTATGATTTACTGAGGAGTGAAATTGAGAGACTGAATTTGAAAGACAAACCTAATCATATTTACAATTTAGATGAAACATCATTCAGTTTTGATCCAAGAATAAAGGCCGTGGGTGTCAAAGAAGAAAAATTTCATAGAAACATTTAGGGATCTAGCAGAGAAGCCATAACCGTCCTGGTGTGTGTTTCAGGAAATTTACTATCCCTACTTTTCGTTTTTCATGGTCATCTTGAAACAATAATTTGCCAAATGCATTTTATGCCTGTTCAGAAAAAGGATGGATACTGCTACCATTTTTCAAGACTATTTCTAAAAATTGTGTGCTTTTGTGAAAGAAAGACCTCTTCTGATGGTGTTTGATGGAAAATTGACGCACTTAGACGTTGGAACCATAGAAAAGCTAAATCAGAAAACATTACTATCATTAAGCTTCCTGCCCATAGTACTGATATACTTCAGCCTCTCGATAAATATTGTTTCCGCCCTCTGAAGATATTAGGGTATAAAGAGCTTATTTCCTGGAAAATGACGAATCAATGAAAACTTACAAAAAATTAATTCGCAGATCTTTTGTGCAAAATCTGAATCAGTGGTATGACAGAAAAAACAATTATTACCGGGTTTAGAAGCACTGATATTTACCCCCCCCCCCCCCCCAAATAAAGATAAGTATCGTGTGTCACGTTTAGATCGAGAAAAACTTCTTCGTTATCGTAATACAGCTAGTCAGACTTATTAGACTTATTTACACCGTATGCCAGATTCATACCTCCAACTACCAGACGTTCAACCAGCCTCAATTGATTCAGGCCCAAATATCTCTACAGAATTACTAGCAGGCACTAGTGGAAATTCTGTTCTTAAGAAGACCAGACACAGGTTGCCGGTGAAGAATATTCAGGCGGTGCCATTTCATTCGAATCGTTACTATTAAATAAAGTAAACAAAAATTCTAATCCTTTCARTTCCACAAGAAAAACGATCGATCGAAGGGGTGAGGAAATAACCTCAGAAGAGTTTCTTAATAAAATTAAAATAAACACTTAAAAAAAAGAAAAGAAAGTTGAAGTTAAGCAGAGAGAGGGATGTAATATCGTTTCCGGTTTAAAAAATAAAAACAAAAAAAAAGGATGTAAAACACCAGAACAGAGTAGTGACGAAAGCGATAGTTCTTTCGAAATTTCGGATGACGTTGATATTGTGGCTCTCCAAGAGTAAATAAAAATGTTGTCTAGTGAACCTTTACAAAAAAAACATTAAATTATATCTCGGTTAAGAGGTGGTAAACGATCAGCGTTTATATAAAGATATGTGCGTTTAATCCTCAGTATAGATTCTAATCATATAGAAGTAAATGATGGGCTTAAAATCCACCAGCAGCGGCAAAAAGCAGTTCACATAGATTGCAAGTGATGTCTCCTTCATTACAAAGGACCAAGTATTGGCAAGTTACCACCACCAGAAGCTATAGGCGAAATTCATTTCTTTTCTGCTCTTGTTGTCTACGAACCAAATTGATTAGTGTAATAAGTTTGGTGTGACAACTAATATTTTTGTACAACAATGAAAATGCAGTTCTTTGTTCTGGTAAAAGTTGGTTTAGTTTTGAGATAGGTTATAAAAAAATTCTTACCTTGCGTTTGAAATTCCCAAAACCTATACGCTTAAAATTTTAGTTGTATCACTTTTTCCAGAGCAATTCATTTTACCCAATTACTGGTTTGTATTCATCATAGAGCAAATTAAATGGATGTTTCACAATTTCGCGTAAGTGTTTCATTTTTTCCCAAATATTAACATTAACCTGTATTCATATTTCATATTTATATGAAACAGCATTTAAGAAAAAGGTAGTGATGATGATAGTTGTAAGGATGATTTAAAGTGGCTGGAGAATTGTACAGAACCACGATCAGGCGTTTGCAGCAAATGGCAGAAAACAAGAAATCTATGAATAAAAATTTTAAATTCGGAAATTAATATTGTAGACTACTTTAATAAGTTTCCGTCTTTAAAAAGGCCATTAAGTTACACCTTGGTAAGAGATCTACATATTATGTTTTATAATCCTTCGTTCTTTTAGATTGAATCAGACTTTAACCACATGCAGAGAGATGTGGAACATAAGCTATTTGTAAAACTGCCTAAATTGGTACAAACAATTAAAGTGGGCATGTACATGTCAATACAGTATTTTAAAATCATTACTTAAACAATGCTACAATCCAGATTGACTACCTATAATCAAGAATAAAAAATTACAATGGAAACCTTCAAAACTAGAAACGCAAGAAAGTTATGTTGTGCACTTAAAGGTAACGAGTGATGTGCAGGCACATCTAGAAAGAAGAAAGAACAATCTCGCACATTTGAATGAAACAAGTCAGCCACTTGTGATTATAGTTGGAGGTAGTTTAAATAGATATGAGTGTTTGATTTCGATTAACGATCAGCTATGTAATGTTGACAATTTATCTAAGGCCATAGAAGAAAATGCGCAAGGAACTTATAAAGGATGTAGAACTTATACACTATTGGTGTTCAGCTCATATTTTGAATTTGCTGTTCAAAGATATTCATATTCCTGCAGTTAGAGAACACATATTAAAGGTCATAAAATATTTCAGGAACAAATATGTACCGGCAGCTTGGTATAAGCAAATGAATGGCAAAAAAGTAATAATGCCACAAGATGTTAGGTGGAATACGATAAACGATTCAACCAAGTAATATCTAGGGAACATAGGAATTCTAGTGCAGTAATGCCAAGACCACAAAGATTTAATTGAGAAAGAAACATGTCGAAATGTTATGATACTGAGAATTTGGTGAATACGTTCGACATTCTAATTTTTCGTCAATACTGCTCAGTCAAGTCCCTAATAATAATGGCAGGTTCCTTGATTTAGCTTTTTTCAATAGTTGATACGATAGTGTCTGAAACTGATATTACTTTGGTACCTACTGACATACATCATAAGCCATTGGAGATAGCATTAACTCTAAATATTGACTCGAACCTGAAGAGAAAGGATAAGTACTATAAACATGATTTTCGTAATTGCAGTTAAGATACTTTGAATAGAGATATGGGTGTTATTGACTGGATTGAGGTTTTTGCTTATGATTCTGTTGATTGTTGTGTTGAAAAGTTTTATAGTATTTTGTGCGAACTTGTGGACAAGCACGTATCTAAAAAGGTAATAAATAATAAGTTTCCATCATGGTATTCCTCTATAACACGGCATATCATCAAAGAAAAATATAAATGCCATAAAAGATGGAAGAAGTTTAAAAATAAAACTGATTACAATACTTTCTCTTCACTTCGAAAGGAGTTGAATCTATCACCTTAGCATTTTATGCTGATACATTCCAAATGACAAAGTGGAGGAGAGGATTGGAAAAGGAAGTTGCATGAAATTTATTACCACAAATATMACAAAGAGGGAAGTCAGCATCCTAAAATCCAAWACGAGCTTTTTTGTTATGTTTAAGCCAATGTCATTAACATGCATCAACGTAGTTGATTTTGTTAAATTTTTATAATATATCTCTATTGAGAATCTATGCCATTAAGTGAAACATCAATGAAATTTTCTTAATGAGCTCTATCAATTTATGTAAAAATCCATGTAGTCCATTAAAACAAAAATAAAGTTAGCCATGTGAAAAAACGAACTGTGCAGAAAAAAAAGACGATCATACCATTCGATATAAAGATGTTTTCACAGAAATTAAGAAAGAATTGCACACAAAAAATACAAGCACTTTTCGAAATTGCCGTTTATTACTTTCCTTTCAATTTTTGAACGAATACCAAATACCCTTGGGTAGCTGCAAAATGATGTTAGTAGCCACAGCAAATAATATATGCAATAGTTGCCTAAAATAGTAGTTACAGCAAAGACGTATATTTATCGTTCCTGCAAAGCGGGATTGGTACTCTCAGCAAATAATTTTGGTAAAGGTTACTATCTTGGTTACCGCTGCAAGTTGGTATTGGTAACGCTAACAAAATTTTTTGTAGTAATTGCTGACATAGTTTGCATGGAGAGCAAGACACAAATAGCAATTTTATTTTGCTGCGAAGACAAAAAGTTTTGCTGTCCTGTCCCTATTTCTACAAACTAATTTTTTTGTATACCAAACAAAACTCTTTTTCTCAGTGTGCAAAATTCATGAATATTATCGTGCAATAATTACCATCCAGCTCCTATGAGAGTTTTGTGTATTCCACGACTCGAATTGTGAGATGCTCTCCTTTTGGTACGTACGTGTGAAAGACCACAACTTCCTTATAGATGCTAATGCAGCAACTTTAACGCCCCTATTTTAAGTACCCTTTACCCATAGATACCTCCCCACTCTTATTTCGCTAGTTACATCTTTAATCTGCTATATCCCCCCTTTAAGCCTTACACAACCTGGTGAGAGCAAGTTTTTCAATTGGCGATTTTAATTACTTTCCTGTCTAAGTTAGAATTTAATTTCTATAAGGTTCAATTTTTTTTTGTTAGTTTAACCCAATTATGTTTTGTTGCATTTTTCTTGGATTGAGTTTCCTCGTTTTATCTCCAATATTTCCCTCTTTTAACCTTATGCATCATGATTACGGTAGGTTTTCGGTTTTCATTTTAAATTTTGTTAAGTACTGCACAATTTGTTCAAATCGAGGAGGATCTCGTGTGCCCTCTTCCTTTAAAAGGAGGTGGTTGAGATTGTTCAATTATAAAAGGGCCTTTATTTGTTGATTTTGACTACTTTCTTGTTGAAGTTAAATCATCGCACTAAGAACAGAAAAGTATAGGGAAATTGATATTTTGATAAGTGTAACCAATGATTTATTAAATTCGATGAGTTGTCCACCGCCAGATGTTTATCTCATGGTAGACTTTATGATAAATGCCAAACAAAGGGAAGTGCGACACTGCTGATATTTCAGTATTTTCTGCCTTGATATCATCTCTGCTTTTATTCCTTATGGATGAATTTCCAAAGGGTGCCACATATAGGTCTCTTAACTGTCACCGTTCTGCTACTGCCTTGATTGGTTCAGAGATCAGTGAAAATGCTCCGACTGCACGTTTCTTTAGGGGCGTTTTTAATAAGCGCCCTGCTCGTCAGAGGTATTCTTACACCTAGGATCCTGCTATTGTTTTAGAGCATTTGAACTCCTTAGGACCTAACGAAAACTTGAATCTTTTTTACTTTGTCTTGCAAACTGGCAACCCTTTTGGCTCTGACTACAGCACATAGAGTACTCTGGCTCTGATTGATATCAGGAATATTATGTTTTCTGTTGCCAGCGTAGATATTATGATATCTAAGCGTATAAAGATTTCGGAACCAAACAGAAATCAGCCACTTCTTCATCTACCTTTTTTCAGAGATAACCAAATACTGTGTCCTGCAGATGATCTTCGTTTTTATTTAGGGCGCAGAAGAGAGCTACGCCCTGCAAATACCTTCTATCTTCGATGATATACCTTCGTCAATTATGGCAGAAATGTACAAAAGGGCAGACTCATTAGGTATAGAAAATAGTGATGTGGAGAGTTTTTTTTTAATATAGACCTAGCTTAACTGTTGAAGATGTTGAAGCTGAAACTGAGGATACTCCAATGGTAGAAATAGAAGGGTCCGATGAATCTGATAATGATAGTGGACCAGAGGTAGAAACTGTACTAACATACCAACAGGCATTGGAAAATACTCAACAACTAAAAACGTTTGCTGCTGTACGGGGAGATGTTAAAGCTCTAAAGCTCATTTCGGATTTAAAGCTTCACTTCCAAGAAATAATATTACAAAGGCAAACTAGACAAACAACACTTTTTGAATTCTTTTCACAAAAATAAATTAATATATTCATATATATTACAGTTTATGTAGTTTTATATGTATTTCAAACATTAATAAATGTATGTTTATTTCCACAAGTTGTACCCACATCTCTTTTGAGTGGACATCTCCCTTGAACGGACAGGTGACTACGGTCCCGTGGGTGTACGCTCAAGGGAGATTTCAATGTATAATGTTCCGTGAAATAATGAATTTCCTCACGTACCAGCACACTGCTCTTACAAACCAGCGTCGACAAATAACCGACTTACTGAGCAGACTGGTAGCTGAAGACACTAACCAAGGAGAGAGACCATCTACCGAAGATGTTGATACTTAATATGTAATTATTAGTTCTATTTTTGTATAAATATTAATAAGATCGTTGCTTTTTGAAAACTATTACGTGTCAAATTGACCCTAAAAATAAAACCTGTATACCGGGTAAATTTCTTTGTTTGTTCATGTTTAACAATTTTTCTCGATTATGGTCATCATGTCTCCATCTACTGAGAATCTACGAACCCGAATATCCAGAGGTTTAATTCAATACCTTAGTTTTATACTGTTTCTTATCATCGTGCCTTTTTGCTTTGGGTTCTTCAAATATATTCATTCTGACCGGCGTTTGGGGACATTGATTCCACAAGTACAGCGACTTGAGCTCTTGCCTGATAGTGTAAGGAATACTAACTGAATTACAACCAAGATATCCAGGGGATATTGTAGTAATTCTTCAGTGGATTAAATTCAGTGTTAGTGAATTGGAGAAATATCTGTTGGATTGTTGTTATTGATAATTTCTCTTACCGGAAACGGGATCGTTTGAGCACATCATAGGCGTGCGACTGTCGTGGAACTAATATATAGGAACTTCAGTAACTAATTCAAACCGAGACCACAACCGTTTTCTGAAAGAAAAACTAAAATGTTAATAATTGGTTACCAAATCAGTGTCAGTGTTTTCATTAAAAGAAAAAAGACAAATAAATAAGTTCATATTTTTCTAATAGTTAATTAAGGTATAACCATATGGTATAACAGAATCTGTGCAGTAAGCATTATTTAGTTTTAAATTTATACAGTGCCAGGGAAGAGAGACGATAATACCAATAATCAGCTTCAGTGTTTATTGAAAAAAAAAAACAAGATGATATGCTCGAAACTTATGTAGTAGTTTTTCTCAGTTTTGTTCATACTGCACATTTTGAAAAGATACCGAAAGCATTACATACATTTGCAAGAAAATAACTCGCTACTGTGTTGCAAAGTGAACATCAATCCTTCGTAAAATCGGAAGGAAGTGATTCATTTTCTATATCTATTGGTTCTGATCCTGACTCAGTAGAAACTTTTTAATAACTAACATATTGGGAAACGGCTGAAAAAAGATTAGACCTGCATTAAATATTAAGACAAAACATAGGTGTTTAGCCAACGGCTGAACTCGCTTCATGCACCGATTAATAACATAAAATCGACATTGCACATGGGTATTTCAATACCACGCTATAATTCCTTTTGGGCAGCACTTTATAACGTTTTCAGCAAAATGTTCAGATAAAAGTTGTGCACGTACCGTGAAAGGTTTTAGTAACATATTATGATGATACAAGGGGAGTAACATTAAACATATAAATTAAAGAAAAATCGAGTTACGACCAATAGTATAAAAATAGAAAACTAAGTGGAGCTAAATGGAAAGAAATCGACAAAATACCTTCAGCAGGTAAATATGTATATGTAACAAACCCGTTTTCCACTATAAAATAAGGTGGTTTTCTACTCCTATTGCGAGATCTACGTTATTTTGGTTTTTGTGAAAGAGCTTATTTGAATTAAAAATAGTTCTTTTTTAACTGATCTGATTTGAATAAATTGAAAAAATCAACGTTTTTAAACAAAAATTCCTTCTAACTTTTTAAACCATTTTTTGTAATAATATACTCGCATTTTTGTTTCATTCGGGCATATGTATAATATTAAATACTTAAATCCATACTATTAAAATATGTTAACGTTTAGTTTTACTCTTTTTCTTTTTTAAATTTCGTATTTTATAAATGTTTCATTAAATATATTTAGGACATCCACAATTACAAAAAAATAGTACTATAATTGCTTATTTGATATCCAACTTTATTTACTCTTGTTTCAAAGGTATTTAATTAAAAAGCATCATCAAGTGTACATTTTTAAGCCATTGTAGTCTACGATGAAATCTACTTTTCATTTTACAGTTAAGAAAAAGTAACCTGAATTTTTGCTTGCCAAGCCAGTACAACCTTGCTTTTGAAAATTAATCTCTTTTTTTAATAACCGAAACAGCTGTAATGTTTATATTATAAGGTTTCGACTACATCTCGGCCAATAATATATCTCAGTAGAACGGTTTTTCAACGCAATTAGCAATTAGACTTAAGGTGAGTGATATTTACGGTTATTTATTTACAACTTCAAAATTGTTACTTGTCTTAGCTCCAAATTCTGCAAGCCATCAAACACCCTCAAAATTAATGTTTTCACACAAAGTGCGCACAAGATTTGATTTTTTGACGGCTTCAAAATTTCAGAGGGAAAGAGATAGACAAATAATGTTTCGTAGGGGAAATAGGGAAGTAGAATTTGAAGAGGGAGATATGGTATATGCTAGAGAATATAACGGCGTACTAGCTAAGGTTAGTTGGACTAAATGCATTATTCAAAAAAAATTAGGACATCCTGTGTAAAACTGTTTCTAATGCAAACATTGTGTGAAAGAGGCATACTTACTGATCAATTATTGAAACTTTATGATGGAGTTTTGGAACAGTCCATTAATGCTGAACTCATAGGGAAACATATTGACTCAGGTTTAGCATGTTCCTCTCCAACGCAAGTTTCAGATACACCTAATATTAATCGCGAAACTAGTTTACCTGAAAATACGCCTACACAGACTGAAACGGATTGTGGTAGCCAGACTGAAGTGAATAGTGAATGTAGCGATGCGCAAAATGAAAATGCGAATAACGTGGGAAACTCTAATGATTTTTCAGAAACTGTTGGGTCAGCTCCAATCGCAATGCGAAGGACACTGTGTTGTGGGCGTTTCAAAGCCGGCAGACGTTCTCCAACGACGATTTCTGGAAAGAATGCAGTTCTCAAGCTTAATAATGACGTCTATGCCATGTTGCCTGCTTCAAAACAAGATCGATACCCGTTGCCTTTGATTTAAGATCAAATGTATAGGTTATGTAAAGGAAAACATTTTACTTCACTAGATTTTGCATCTGGCTTTCATCAGATTCCAGTTCATTTGGAATCCGTTGATAAAAAGGCGTTTATTACACCAGATGGACTTTTTGCTTATTTGCGAATTCCTTTTGAATTAGCTAGTGCACCCGCGGTTTTTCAATAGCTCAAATCCTACGATCACCGAATGTGGCAAACCCCCCCCCCCCCCCACTATAACGTCCTTCCCAACGGTAAATCCAGAGTGACAGGCGGGTGAATAAAGCCACGACGCCACGAGGGTGAATGTTCACAAGATGAATCGAATAAAATCCAAAAACTTGGTTGCATTGGGCGATACGATATCGCACATGCAATGATCGAACCCAAATGATACATCAGAAAAAAATCAAGATAAAAACAGATGAGCCCTGAAACAGGATGAGGAGGAATTATCAAACGTTCTATTAGATGATTTCTTACTTACTTATGGAGGGCGGCTTGAATGACTTAAGATTTTTGGTGGTTCTCGTCATTTTTCAATACCAATATGGCGATATGTGAATGTTCAATCCTGTTTAACAACAAATTCCAACAATATCCCAATATTCAACATCTAGATGAAGTTTCCAAACTGATCATCAAATCGTTAACGACTCTAAAGTCGCCCACAATTGTTAACCTCCAACCGCGCAGAATGAGCGACATAGACGTCCCAATGTCTAGATGACTACGTCGAGTGACAATGATTTCGAGTTACCAAATTTCCTGCGCTGATACTTTACCGCAAGCGCACACTATTGCGTTGACAACTGCGTCAACCCAATTGCGTTATGGCGCATTGTTTAAGGCTGATATCCTACTTGACGTACTTTGCGCTGTGCGTGTGCGTTTTACATGTTGCTTCTCGGGTCGTAATTATTTTAGCTATTTAAAGGTTATGTTGAGTCGAATCATGTGAATGTTACACCGGCATTGTAGCAGTTGCAGTAGTTGCAGCAGTTCCGAAAGTACTTAAAGAGGAGATTCCAATTGCACCGTTGTTGGTGCATTCTCAAATTCAGTCAGTTTTATCACACAAAGTACTTCTGGCTGGATCATGACTTCGAGGCTTTACCGATGTAAATCCTGATGAAAAGGTAAAGTGTTTATATTGCGGACAACAATTATCTGTTGCGAATAGCTCAACATGCGGGCTTATTCGCCACATTATGATAAAGCATCCTCATCAACAAATAAAGAGGCAAACACCACTACTCCAAAGTCTTGAACGCGAACGCAAACATTATAAAGATGAAAGAGATGACGCACCAACAAACACTGGTGGAGGACCTTCAGGTTCAGGAGATCGTCGTCAACGCCAACAGAACATGCAGCTAGAAGAACCCGGGCCATCTACCATATGCAATACCAACATAAGTATGGGTACTGTAAATAATATTTTCCAATATTTAACAAGATCCCTTACAATAAAAAAACAAAGAGGTGAACCTGCAGTTAATTACAATGATAACAAAAGGGTATCATTATTTCAAAATTGTAGAAAACCCTGAATTAAAAAAAAACTGCTGGATATGTTAAATCCAAATTATAAACTTCCAACAAGGAAAACAAAAAGACAATTTTTACAGCTTAACGGTGCACTACATAGCCGAATACGACAACAAACATGCCTTATTGGCTTTTGATTTATTAGGCTGTATTTCATATACGGGAAGGCATACAAGTGATAATATCGCAAATAAATAGATCATTTAAATCCAGAGGAAAAGAAAGCTATAATTTCTATTTGTAAACCGTATTCAGATATATTTCACAAAGAAAATGAGAAACTTACATTTACCAATAAAGTTCAACATGAGATCAAAACTAAGGATGAAATTCCTGTACACACGCGATCTTATAGATACCCTTTTATTCATAAAGCAGAGGTAGAGAAACAAATTAACAAAATGTTAGAAGATGGCATAATTAGACCTTCACAAAGTCCATGGCGTTCACTAATTTGGACAGTTCCGAAAAATTTGACGCAAGCGGTAAACAAAAATGGCGTCGTATAGTTGTAGATTTCAGAAAAATTAACGAAACAGCAATAGATGATAGATACCCACTTCCGAACATTACCGATATCTTAGACAAGTTAGGTAGATGTCAGTACTTCAAGACCCTTGATTTAGCTTCAGGATTTCACCAAATCGATATAGACCCTGCGTCTATACAGAAAACTGCATTTAATGTAGAAAACAGCCATTATAAATGTGTGAGAGTGCCATTTGGATTATAAATGCTCCAGCTACATTTCAAAGAGTATTGGACAGCGTCTTAAAAGGTCTACAAGGCAAAATTTGTATGGTATATATTGATGATATAATCATATTCTCAACTTCTCTCCAAGAACACATTAGCAATCTTTATATTTCAAAGACTCCGTGAATCAAAACTAAAGGTTCAACTCAATAAATCAGAATGCTAAAAAAAAGAACTGAAATTTTTAGGACATGTTATAACGCCTGCAGGTATAAAACCAAATCCAAAGAAAATAGACGCTATAAAAAAATTCCAATACCCAAAACTGCTAAAGAAATTAAATAATTTTTGGGATTATTAGGCTATTAACAGAGATTCATTAAAAACTTTGCTAAATTAACCAAACCGTTAACGCAATGTCTACGAAAAGGTGAAAAAATAGAGCATACAACAGAATTTAAACAATCTTTCGAACTATGTAAAAACATACTTTGTAACTATCCCATTCTTCAATATCCAGATTTTTGAAAAACCTTTCATATTAACTACAGATGCATCAAAAGTTGCAATAGGAGCTGTATTAAGTCAATGAAACATTGGTAGTGATCTCCCAGTCGCATTTGCATCTAGAACACTAAATCCTGCAGAATGTAATTGCGGCACTATCATATCTTCTTTTAAGTTGCTGAATTCACAATTCGCACTTCTTTGTGTAAGTCGATTAAAAACAAGTCGAAACTTTCACTTTCGACTTGTATCCTAGTATTAAATGTATGTCTCTCTATACTTATATTCCCCTTTGGCAAGAAATATTCATCCAAGTACTTTTTGCCGGATTACTTTTCTCAGCTTCTGTAATTCCTAATGTGCAACATATTTATTCAGCGATAAAGCTTTCTGTTGTTTGTGGTATAGTAATGCAA
Organism: Rhyzopertha dominica; assembly: GCA_025024175.1. NCBI lineage: Eukaryota > Metazoa > Arthropoda > Insecta > Coleoptera > Bostrichidae > Rhyzopertha > Rhyzopertha dominica. The sequence goes on along the minus strand of QCXZ01000086.1, from coordinate 16,842,090 downwards.
TTTTCTTACCGTTATTACAACCCCGCAATAAAATTTATCTTTCATCTCGAACAGCAGGCGGCCCCTCATAAGTTGCGCAAATAACGGAATTACCATAAATTTAGGTGGGAGGATGGTTAAGCAGAGTCGGATTATTTAAAGTTCACTACCCGTCAAGCGAAAACTAGCATTCAGTCTTAGTAGTTCTGTGCACGAGACAAGAGAAGTGAAAAATGTTCCGTCCTTGGGAAGATGCTGCTCCAAGTACCGCTCTGAATGAAGTTGCTGACGCTGACATGGAAGTGCAAATTGAAGAAAACAAGAGGAATCGTCGTAAACTTACCCAAAATGCCAAAGAAATCATAAAAAATGTATATAATTTCTTGATAAAAAAAGAGTGCAGTGCTCCGTTAAAAGTGACAATTGAAATAGTTGGTGTCCCCTACAGGACTGTGAGAGATATTATTGAAAATAAAGGTAATTCGAGAAAATCACGCAATTCTGGGAAATTTCCAAATATATCAAAAGAGCTTGGGATAGAAATTAAAAAAGTGATTTACCAAATGTATAAGGAAAATTGAAAATGAAATGAAATAAATGAAATTAAAACTTTTGGAATTAAGATACAACATAAGTTATTGCGAAGAGTGGTTCAGAAAATMCKTGAGGAGCTTCGGTTTTAATTATAGGACATTAAACCAACGTTTGTCTTATAATGGCATYAACGCGACCCGATGAGATGGGATTATATAAACGAAATCAGAAGGTACCGCCAAGAAAATCGTAATATCGTTATATTTGGACGAAACTTATGACACCCGCGACTTGATAAAAAAGGTCTGACAGATGGGATACATAACTCCGTTCTGCAAGCACCACCTTCGAGAGGAAAAAGAATTATAATTCTTCATGAGGGAGGAAGTGATGGTTAAATGGAAAATGGCTTATTACTGATAGCCAAACAGATCCAAATTTGTTCTGCTGACTACCATTGCGACGTGGAATTTGCACTTTTTGAAACTAGGTTTCAGCAGCAGTTACTACCAGGGCTACCGCCAGGATCTATTATAGTCATTTAAAATTAAAATTATGTTGTTTATCAGCTACAAAAAATCAAAATAATTGATAACATGAAAAATAATAAAATTACAATTCCGGATGGAAAAGTAACCTTAAAGATCTGTTGACAATAATAACAAATTTCAACATACCTAAACAATATCGAGTGGATGAACTAGCGAAAGAACATGGATATATAGTTACGCGTTTGCCACCGTATAATTGCGTGCTAAACCCAATTGAATTAGTGTAGAGTACGCTTAAAAAAGGAATACGAAGAAAGAATAAATTTCCAGCGTTTGAGTTCTGGAGTTGTAGATTTAGTGCGTACTTAGATTTCTGGGATTGGCTATACATGTAACTAAGTTTATTCCAAATCTATCCCAACAAACTTAATTTGAGGCAGTTGATTCTTAAAGGAGTAATATGGCAATGGACTGAAAAAAGAGTTTGAAAACAAAAAAATATTGTCAAGTCGACCTGTTTTACAGTTTTATAATGAAAACTTACCCATCACCCTATCTATAGATGGGTCGGTCTTGTAATTTTACAAAACGGAGCACCAGTTGGATATGCATCTAAGAATATGACAGAAACGTAGCAAAACTACGCTTAAATTGAAAAAGAAATGATTTCGATCGTATTTGGTGTCCAAAAGTTTCACCAGTATTTTATATGCCAAAACATTTACTATTGAAATTGATCACAAATATTTAGAGCATATTTGTAAGAAACCTTTGGCAACAGCATCTTCACGTTTACAAAGATTTTTAATCATGCTACAGCCTTATGATTTTTGTGTAAAGTATAAAGCAGGCTCTCAGCTATACTTTGCAGACGCACTGTCAAGAGCAAAGATGACAGAAATTTTGAATTTAATGATCAAGAACTACAACTTCATAAACAAATTTAAGTCCTTCAAGATACCAAGTAATAGTGAAGGAAACTAAAAAGGACGTATAGTTACAAGCATTGTTATAAATAATTAAAGAAGGTTGGCCAAATCAAAAACGTTTATTGCCTGAAAATTTAAAATTGTCGAGATGAAATAACAGAATATAAAGGAGTGGTGCTCACAAATCAAAGAATTATAATACCAAAAGCATTGCATTCTGGCAAAGGCAGAAGAATTAGTATATTGGCCATTCATTACGGTGGATATTGAACCAATTTGAAATTATTGAAATACTTAAAGCTAAATGTACTTCTTCGTATTTATTAAATGATCAAATTGATTTTGATAATTCTCCTTTTTACTTGTCCTTAAATTGCATTGTCTCTGGTTAGGTGATTTGGCAACATTGTTATCAACGTACCTCACTTGTCAACAGCCGCTCCATAATATCTATCGCCGGCTTTTCAATACCTAACTTTTATCATTATAATTATTCCATTTTTCTTAAATTTAATCATGTTATCCTGATATTGTTAAACAATTGCGGGCTCGCTAATGGCTCCATGCCGAAAGATTTTCTTTTTGGTAAGTTTTAATCTTCAATAAATTGTCAGGTTTTTCAGATTGTTGGTTTTCAAGTTATTCTGAGTGGACCATTGCGAGCATGTTTGAGTTTTCTCTTTAAATGACTTAAGTGTTAATTTCAATAATTGTAAGAAATGTTTTTGGGGTAAGCCTTGTTTACCTGCTTCGATATTTTTGTAATTTCCTCTTTTTTGTAGTCGACCTTAGATCTAAGGTTGCTGAAGATGGAGGCCTTTACCTCCGAAATATGTACAATACTTTTTAATTTTGTTTTCTGATATATTTCCTGGGGAGTTTGGATAAATACTGTTCTTTATTTATCATTCCACCTCTATAAGATCAACCCATCCAATATTAAAATTTTTATATCAAATTGTGACATCTGTATCAAATATTCACAACAAAAAGAATGCATAGTTAATTAGCAATTACCAATAAATCCCTGGCAAATGGTAGCAGCTGATATATTTGAAATAAAAGGATTATTATTTGTTAATAGTAAATATGTATTCAAAATTTCTAGAATTACTTACTTTAAAAGATTTAACATCCGAAACAACCATATCAGCACCAAAATCAACCCTCATTATGGTAAGCCTAATATTCTTTATACTGATAACGGATCTCAGTTTGCTAATAAACATTTTCAAAATTTTCTTACGGAATAGGGCATTATATATAAAACTAGCTCACCCCGATACGCTCAATCAAACGGATTTATTGAATGTCACATACAAAGCATAATAAAACTCATTAAAGACAACAGAGATATTCATTTAACATTATTAGAATATAGAACGACTCCCGCGGATAGTAGCTTTCCGTCACCAGCTGAACTTTTATATGGACGAAAAATTAAAGAATACCACCATTGCGAAAAAATAAAGCAGTGTATATTCAAGGACAAGATAAGATTTGGACCTCCGGAAAGATTTCGGAAAAAGACAAAATTGACCAAGAACTTACACACTTCATTCGATCAGTCAAACAATATATTAATTAAGAATAGAAACTTTTTAAAACTAAAATATGACATCAATAATGAATTTGGAGATCACTATTTTAATAAATTACTTGATAGTAAGTCAGATTATTATGTACTCAAAGACGTTTTACTCAATGTTGACGAACACGAGAAATAAGACAGAAATAGTTTAGGTAGACAAGAATGCTCTTAAACTGTTTTATGATGTGAGTCAGCAACTCGAAAGAAAAGATCTCATATGCTTTGAAGTACTTGATTTTTTTAAAACATTACTATAACGTCGTAGTCCGTGCGTACTTTTTAAGAGGCGTTATGAAAGGAACATATTCGTACTAGGTGCAAAAAATTGTAATTTTATATTTTCTCACCTCATTACAGTTCAAAAACGTATACGAAGTTCGTGAGCAGATTTATAAAAATAGTAGTTGTTATATTGAGTAAAACTTTTGTTTTTATTCAACTAACAGTATGTTAAAAGCATGTGCTTATTCTTTAGTTAGTTCAGGAATAACTTAGAAAACATTTGTGATGTTGCGTGGTTGTGTCAGTTTCATTTGAATGAGCAATTGAATATTGATCAGTTATATGAAGAATTATGTCAAATAAATAGCCTATTCTACAAAGAATATAAATGTTTTGGAAAAATGGAATGGAACAATATTTAACACAAAAGTTGGTCAAGATTGTACAAATTATATTTGTTACTAACGCTGATGCGGCTGGTCTCATTTTTATGTGATTTGAATTTGCCGCGCTTCCGGCTCGTACATCCCCCTTCATCCACTCCCCGCTCCTGTTTAATACAACAGAAGAGTCCGTCGCCAGCAGTGGTACAGTGCGGACAACTAGTGAACTTGCACCCGACATCTAGCCAGTATTTTCATTCATTCGTTTGTGGCCCTTGCTGAATTCAGTGGTAAGTTGACAGTCGTGATCCTTTTGCGTTTGTCCCTTGGCATAATTCCAACCAACCATGTACAGATTCAAAATAGATTTTAGATCTTACCAAGGCGGAATTTCAAATAAAAGTAAATTTCACGCATCTTGCAAAGAGTTTTACAGATCTGTAATAAATAACAAAAAGCTACTTACATCAGCAAAATCTCGAAAACATATGATTTCAAGTACAAAGATAATAATTAAAAACATTGTGCTATTTATTTTTTTAATGTATCTATGTCAGTAGTTTTTATGGGTAAATGTATGATTTGGTTATTTTGTAACATCTAATATTATTCTTATGATTGTATCAGATCTCATACTACTGTTTTTTAAAATGTTTCTTATATGATGACATTTTTTATTACTGTTATCTGTTTAAAGCTTTATAAGATCTGTTTTTGTATGTAGAAAATAACTTTTTTTGTGTTCGAGTCTCATTTAAGTGAAAAGCATATTACTATGTGCCCTGAATTATTTATGTCCCTCCCAATTCTTTTTCATCATTATCCTAAAATTTGTAAAACCAAAGTTGGCAACCCTAGTCAAAACGGCGCCATCGGTGACTGAAATCAACCAATTCACCTGAGACCTTATTCTGCAGTTTTGTGATAATTATCATGGGTGATAATTGGGAAAAATTGGCGGACTTGCTATTCTGCAGTTTCACCGGGTGAAGATTATCGCATTAAATGCAACATGTGGGGTTAACTTGTGATATATATTTCACTGGTGATATTTGCGCGCGCAGTCTGTTTATGTCATGGGTTTGTTTTGGAGCGCAAAGGGTTTGAGGTTTGAGTTCGAAATTATTTATAACAATGGAAAACACTGAAATTGAATATTTGGAGTACATAGAAGAATTGGAAAGTCAGTAAAGGGTTCGTAGCCAATATCGATCACGAATTAATGCATTTTCATTAAGCGATGCTCATTACATAAAAATGTTTGGGTTTTCTAAATATATCGTTCAAGTGATGATTGACATTGTCTCACCGTTTATACCTGCGAGTAGTCGATCTTCAGCACTAAATGTTGAGAATAAGGTAATAATAACGGTTAGTAAATACTATTGAAGCTACTAAAACTATATTGTTTGGGATAGACTCCCCTTTTGTGCTTTTCCTTCCCGTACGCCATTTCCCTATCCCTTAATAGCCGCTCAAATCCGCGCGTGCGCCCTCCCCCCGATAACAGACGGGAAGATACATGTTTTTCGCTCGAGTGCAGAGAGTGACGAAAATTCCGCCGCCGCATCTAAAACCATTAAGGTAAGAGCGATATCCGCAACATATATCATGTAAAATTGTGTTTATAGGTTCACACAGCGCTTAGGTTTTTTGCAAGTGGCGGATACCAATTAGATATGGCATCTAATATCCATGTTGCACTCAGCCAGTCTTCAGTGCCACGCTGCCACGAAGCATTGTTGGTGTGGTAAATGCTTTAAATGAGCCCGMAATATTTAATAGGTGGGTGAAGTTTCCTCATAATTTAGAAACATTGCGAGCTAAACGTAATGAGTAAGTTTTGTACTTGGAGTTATTGTTGTTTGTGACACTGTGGGCACAAAAAAAATATAATTTATAGATTCTATGAAAAGTTTGGGTTCCCGAGTGTGATAGGCTGCAAAGACTGCACTCATGTTGGCCCCTCCAACCGTAATAACGACGCTGTCATTTAACCATTTAGTTCTGGACCAAGGCTACCAGGGGGTATGTGCACGAAGTGTGCAATCTGAGAACAGCACCCAGGTTTCCAACCACTTTTTCCACACGACTCCTGACAACCGATTTGGCGCGTTAATCCTTTGCCCCACCATTGCAAACGCCGATTACTTCCATTAAATGCTTGTAAGAACTTTTTATAATCTGTAGGTCTGCCATTCACCATATTACCATTACCACGACGTCGGATGCTTAGCGCTGTATATGGTTTGGTATATTAATAACTGATATACTTTTTTATATTTTTACGGGATATTCAAATATTTAACAACCTACAACGGAAACAGGAACTAAAATAAGATAAGAGTTGAAAAATAGTTGACTAACACACTAGCACAATAATTTATACGCATGTTACATGTGCGTAACTAGCGACTTTCTTTGTGTTATTTCTATTCCAATACAACTAACATCGCATTCCCAGGCAAAAGGAACGCATTTTAGGACCAAAAGCGATCGTAAACAGGTACCTTTCTTTCAAAGCCTGGCCATCTGCAATGCTTTAAGAACGGTAAAAAGACCCTTACCTGTTCCACGCGCGGAAGATAGGATATTATCCTAAATAAAAATAAAACTTTAAGACCGTAGTATTAACAAGTAGTATTCACACATACATACCAATACAAATCTAACACATATATGAGTCGTCTAGTTTCAAAACCGGCTAACTCCACTTTTTTTCGAAATTCGTTTTATGTCATAATTTTAAACTACAGTGATAAGGCTATATATCCCCAAGCCAGTTTGGTTCAAAAACGGTTAGTTCCCCTTGTAAATAAATGGTAAATATTTTGTTGAGTTTCAAAATCGGCTACCTCCATGTTGGTGTGTGACTAAATCCAAATAGAATAGGTGGCGCTTTTGTCTAGCCTGTGAAGTTTGAGGTTAGATTTTCTAACTTTTAATTTTGTGTACGTAGGTTGGTGTTAATAATTATTAGTGTGATCACTGTGCTAAACACAAATGGAAGCTTATCCAAAAGAAACCGATAAACCACGCAAAAAAGTTGCTAATACAGCCTCGTGGAAACGGGTTAAAGAAAAACTAGAAAGGTTAGTATTGGGCTTAAAATTTTATATAGAGTGCTAGGCATTTCTAGCTTCTGTTTTTTATGTATAAATACATAGATGTTGAATGACAGAAAGCTTATTTTCTTATAGATACTCATCGCCGGGTGTTCCGAAGAAACTGGCATGTAAAAATCATGTGGGAAAAACCTACTGTTGCAATTTGCTTACTGAGCGGGATGTTCGTTGCTTTCATGGCTTATTTTATCTAAGTGCAGATAAACAAAAACAGGACTCGTTCATTCTTAAATACACAGAGCACCGCAAACCAAAAAGACTACGACAAACGAAGTTTGTCCGTGAGAATAGAGCTGTTTCTGTAAAATATTTTGTAAAAACCAGCAAGGAGAAAGTTCCTGTGTGCCAAAAAACTTTTTTGGGTATTCTTTCTTGTTACAAAACATAGAGTACAAGGCGTTATTCAGAGGTTTGTTAAAAGTGGTGCGATGCCTGTAGAAATGCGAGGAGGTGATCGGAAAACCAAGATATTTGAAAAAAGGGCTAGAAGTGTTCGTGGTTTTATACAGAAATTCAAGGTTTTAGAAATCACTACTGCCGTTCTAAAACGTCAGAACGATGCTACTTAAGTTCTGATCTAAATATAAAAAAAATGTGGCGAATGTATTTGGGTGAAACTACTGATCCAGAATTGAAAGTGAAACAAAGTTTTTTCCGAAAAATATTTAATACCAACTATAACCTTGGATTTGGTTCTCCTAGGACTGATGCATGTTCTACGTGTATTTCGTTGGACGAACAGATAAAAACTTCAAAAGACGCGGAGGAAAAAGTACAGCATATTACCAAAAAAAGGGTTCACACTATAAAAGCCAAAGCATTCTATAATCTTTTACAGGAAAAACGAGAAGACCTAATGWCTTTTTCGTTTGATTGTCAGWAAAACCAAGTTTTGCCACGTGTTCCAGATCAAAGTGCTTATTATAGCAGACAGTTATACGAGTATAACCTCACCATAGTCATCAGAGACTCCAAAGCAAAGCAAACTAAAGAAAATGTATTTATTTTTCACTGGAATGAAACCGAACAAAAAAGGGCTCAAATGAGGTATCATCGGCTGTTTATCATTGTTTAAAAAATGTCCATATTTCTGAAAAGGTAACGACAATTCGCCTTGTGGCTGATGGATGTGGTGGCCAGAACAAAAACAGCACTATGGTTGGTATGCTTTGTTCGTGGTTTGAAACAAACGCACCTCTCAATATTAGTTTGGTAGAGCTTATCTTTCCCATGGTAGGACACTCTTTTCTACCATCCGATAGAGTGTTTGCGAGAATTTAAAAGGATATTAGAAAACATGAAGTTGTTGCATTGCCTCAAGATTATGTAGACATTTTTTCTCAACATGGAACACCTATTGCCCTTCATAACAAAGTGTATGGAAATCCGCTTGCCAAAATATCATTAAACAGCCTGGAAGTTGGCACTTCCTATTTAATGCAACAAAATATTTTTTCTTACTAAAAAGACTAGCGATATTTTAGTAAAAGGTGAACCGAACTACAGAGCACATTATGGTAAAGCTCAATCAATATTTCGAAAAAATTGCAAGGCTTCCCACATTAGACCAAAACTTATTCCGCCGGAAAAAGTAGATGTCAATCCTTTAAAATTAAGGGATGTTTCCTCATTATTAAACGAAGCATTTTGGAGTCAAATGGGTTGACAATCAAAACCTTACGTTCTACAAATTGGCTTTGCAGTTGCAAGTTGATGGCGTCGAATCTTCACCAGCTGCAGAAAATTGCACTAACAGAGATACTGACAGTCCTTCAACATTTGTTTAAGATAGAGTTGTACATCTGCATTCATTACAATTATTAAAAAAGTATTTAGTTGTTTTATTTTCCCTTAAAAAKCTGGTACCTCCATGTTATTGAAGTTTTTTTGTGCATCCCGGTAAACTATTACGGAAATGCGCAACGCTATTTTTTTTAATCTTTTGCCATGCGTTGACAGCCTTAAGCACGCACAGAACGTTTTGCATATGCGCAGCAGCTTTAAAAAGAGCATTTAGATCGTCCATAACAGTTTGCATATATGCGTAAAAAGTCTATTATGTTTCAAAATCGACTAAATCCAAAATTTACTTCAAAAGTGGTTATATCCAATTTTAAAATTATAATAAATCAAAATTTTAAAAAATAAAAAATGCCATATTTTAAAGCCGGCATTCAGATGCTATATAGATGTTATATTGACAGAAAAACAAATGATTTAAAATAAAATTTAAATTTTATTCGTTTTTTTTTATTCCTGTAAAATTCTGTTCCAGGGATATAGCCGGTTTTGAAACTAGACGACTCATATGTAAATCTCGCCTCTAGGCGTTTTTTCAGATTCAATATCAATAGTAATAATACTAACAGAATAATTGCTGCAAAAGCAACAATACAATATAAAATGACGGAAATAGTAAAAACAAATCAGCACACCATCCTGGTACAAACAATTCCAGGTGACGGAAACTGTCTTTTCAGTGCCCTCGCGCATCAAATACATGGGGAGAATGTCACAGAACAAGTACACCGTAAATATACAAAAGAGCTAAGGGCAACAACTGTAAGTTATATCAGACAAAACATACAGATTCGAAAGCAGTTTAGAAGAAACCATAAAGGAACTCCAGCCAAAATATCAAGATGCAGAACAACGAGAAAKAATCTTTTTACTTCTAAATGACCTAGAAAAAGAAAGATTCTGAGGACGAGTTTTCCACTGATGGCGGCAGACGGAATAGTGTACAAGTCTCTTTTCCTATACGATGAATRGACTCAAGGAGGACCTGCTGGTGCTGTATACGCGAATTCCCCCAGCGGATGGTTCGACATGCCGCTCTTTGAGAAATATTTTTTTAAAATTTTGTTGCCGAAGATTAAAGAGCTCCAAAGCCCCCGTCAAAAAGTGGTGATTAGCGACAATCTGGCATCGCAGCTGTCATACAATCATGTCTGGAGAATCACAACTATTTTACATGCCTGCCCTCAAACAGCACCCACTTGATGCAACCGTTGGATGTTGCTCTGTTCGCAACACTTAAGAAGAAATGGGGCGAAATTTTGGACTCATGGAGAAAAGAAAGCCGCAACAAAACCTCGATTCCAAAGGAACATTTTCCTAATCTTATGAAAAGACTGTGGCGTGGAATTGAGGCGATAGTTTCTAAAAATCTACAGTCAGGTTTTAGAGCGACAGACCTTTACCCATATGATCCGCAAGCTGTTTTGGAAAGAATACCTGGTGATCCAGATGATGATGTGAATAAATCAAATGCGTGGGTCGGATTCAGACACATCAACCCGAAAGGGAGGCAAAAAAATTGAACCTGGCAAACAAGTTCAGATTGAAGAAACAGAGTTTCATTCAGAATCAAATTTACCGACCCCTCCTGCTGAAAAGCATGCTAAGAAGAAATAGTTTATGCCCACCACGGAATTGCATGCTAGAGAACGGTTACGTAAGAAACTTTCGGTTGTTAGAAAAAAGCTTAGAGAAACACGTGCAAAACTTAAAGATCGTACAAAAGTGTTATACACACTTACACCGCGGCACATAAACTCATTACCTGTTTTTCCAAAAGCAATAACTAGAATGCAGTTATATCATAAAAAAGAAATGCACGGCTCAATGATGAGAAAGATACGGCAATATCTATGTACTATAAATCCCCGTCTATGTATCGATTTTTAAGGAGTAAATGTGTTACTTTACCACCAGTTACTACAATTAAAGAATGGTTACGAGATTTTAAAAATCAGCTAGGATGCAACAAAACGTTCTTCAAAAAATTAATTAAGCTAGTACTATGACTGCAAGAGAATCCTCTTTGATGAAATGGCAATTAAAGCTGCACTTGCATTTTCCCGAAAAAGCGGCATAATTGAAGGTTGTGAAGATCTTGGGGAGTTTGGGCGTCAGCCTAAACCTGCAAAGCAAGCTCTAGTATTGCAGGCAAGAAGAATCTATTCAGATTGGAAAGTTAATATCAGTTATTACTTTTCGGGTAGCTCAGTGAAAGCAGAGAATCTGAAGGATATTATCTGCGCAAATTTAAGTTACTTGGAGGATACTGACCTTTATCCTCTTGGTATTGTTTCTGTTCTGTTCTTCTGTTTCTTTAAACCAAAAATTATTTAAAATATTGAACATAAGTAGTTCACAACCTTTTCTTTATTTCAGCGGAAAAAATATTATGCTATATTTAATGTACCGCATTTAATGAAGAGCATTCATAATAACATAGTTTCATTCAGTGTCATCAGACAGATTTATGAATTAGATAAAAAAGCAAATCTGGAAGGAGTTTAATAAAAATTACTGATAAGCACTTTAACCCAAATGCCTATCAAAAAATGAGTGGGCGTTTAGGTGTACAAATGCTAAGTCACAGTGTAGCAGGTGCTATTAAAATAGCGTTAGGTACGGACCAATTAACGGATTCGAAATCTGCAAGCACTGCTGACTTTTTTGAAGACATCAATAACCTATTTGATGCGCTAAACAGCAAAAGTCTATATACCAATAAACCCTACAATGCTGCATTGTTAGATACAAATGAATATGTGCTGTCAGTTCTACAGAAACGACAGGAAATAATGGATTAACTAATGATGCGATTTAGGTGTTTATTAAAACATCGTGTATTGCATTACACACCTGAAATGTCAACACGCATTATATCCACTAAATTGTGGCAACACTTGCGACGCCGTTTTTCTACCAAACGATGTTACTAACCTATGGTGTCAACCCAGATGTTCCAATGTAGTCCGCGTCCCGCTGCTGCAGTCGGAGAGTAGGGGGGGTTCCAATATTTTTAACGATAACTATAGGCGCCACAAAATTTTACAATTCCACAGCGGACTACTCAGACGAAAATTTTGAAAAGCTACGATAGAAATCAAACACCAAAGCTCGGGTAGAAGCGTAGTTTAATTAACGAAAACTATGAGAGGTACAAGTAATGATAAAGAAAGAATAAAGTTTGAACCTCAATTAGTTACTTAAGATAGATTGGACTTAAACGACTAAGATAAGAGAATTTCGAACATATAACCAAAATGACACTTAACAATCAACATTAACCCTTCCCAATGAGCACCACAACTATGTGCCCGGTCACCGAGTACCAGTAAATAACTAGAAAATCTGTGAATCGCCCCTGTTAATTTCCGCACTGGCCAGCGCTTCGCATTAACGAGTGACGCAACAAAAAAAAAACGAACGACGAACGAAAAATCGTCACAAACGATCGACAATATCGGTGATAACCGCGAGCAATAGCCCTGTGGCGTTACAGATAATTTAAAATAATAAATGGAATCGAACTGAAGGTTCGATTGTGAAAGAAGGGTGATGGGACAAGCTATATACTCAAATTCACTAGCTGAAGGCTCCTACGGCAATGTATATATGAGCTGAAGGCTCGCACAAGTTAAACAAACAAATACAAGAGCTGACGGCTCATACAAGTTATTCAAAACAATTACAAGAGCTGAGGGCTCATACCAGTTATTCAAAACAATTACAAGAGCTGAGGGCTCATACAACAAGTTTTTCCGTTGACGGACAGCTAACTAACCTCAAGGTTTACAACGGTTCAAGCAATCACCACCGAGATGGAATCTACACCGCGGATTTCTGCGCTCCGACTTAAGGGTCAACGACCTCCTACTTAAAATTTAAGCTTATCTGCGCTCTCCTGCCGGTTGGGGTCCCACATGTACGGTCCTCCACACCAAGGGTCGCCAGCTACTAGGGTTGAATCTTCCTAACCGGAAGGATGGCAGCGCAAATTCCCAAATCCAATCCCAAGTGATCAGTCCCAACTCTACGATTCTCAACTTCTTCAATCTTCAAAAGCTATCCAGACAGGAATAAGGCCCAGAATCGAAAAGGAAAGAAAATAAAAGAAAAGAGCCCTAAAATATTAAGGAGGGTATTAATACTCGTTCGATTAATTAGTATTTTACTCACTATAGTTGGTGTGCGGCTCTGATTGCAGAAATATTCGTGGCAAATCTTGTCGATAACCCAAAATCCCAAAATGGTCACGTGTGGATGTTCAATAATGCAAAATCAACCATTCAGCCAATTCCAAAAGCCCAACTTACATCCACACGCCTAATTGAAGATTTTCCAAGCGGATCCCACTATGGTAACCAATCGATGGTCTATTTACTTAGAAAAATCTTCCCTAAAATCGACGATACCACGTTCTCACATTCAATTCGCAACAGGTCAAAATACCAAAAGGAAGAGAAAATTCTTTCCGCTGTCAAGTGACTCGCTCTACGCGCAAGCGTTGGGCTTAACGGCGGAAGTGTCTGCAGTACCGTAATGGTTTCAGGTTCACTGTGTACAACGAGAAGCCCATGCGCCAGGCGTGAGCGACTGACAAAATATGAATGTTACAATCCCCCCTTCACCTAGAAAGAGGTAAATTTCCTCAAATTTACCGAGCGAGTAAGCTTACGAGCTATCAAAACCCCATTAATGTCAACAATTCCAAGATAAAAACTTGCCAACCAACATTTCAACATGAGCAATTTCCAATAAACAACAAGGTTGGAAAGGAAGGCGATTCCAAAGAGAAAAAAGGTTCAAAACACAACGGTAGACGTCCAAGGCAATTCTTCAATATTACGGGGAATTCACCGCAGTAATCTCGCTGTCACAATTCCGCATCAAGCGACTATATTCAAGCAACAAATCAAATCAATAAGCCAGAATATTATAAATGTGAGGGCAGGAAAGTCCGCAAATGCGAAGGTACTACAATAACCATCAATCATTGCCACCCACAAAAACAGCGAAGAAACTACTAGCGAATAACCACGCCAAGCAACAAGAATTACTCAACAAGTCAAAGCTATCTAGGCAAGATTATAAGTCTAGAGTACAATATCGACGTTATACCGAGTGCAACACACAAATAGTCACAAAAAGTGGTATTCAAGAACCAATAAACGAAGGTCTCGCCGATGTTATGTGCGAGAGCCAACATACTAGGTCTCGCCAAGGTGGTAAACGAGAGCCAACACACTAGGTCTCGCCGAGGTGGTAAGCGAGAGCCAATATACAAGGTCTCGCCGAGGTGGTAAGCGAGAGCCGTGGCCCCAACCAACGCCACGAGCGGTAGCGCGCTTCCAATATACAACTAACGCYCCCCCCCAAAAAATATACGAAGTACATATGCAAATCTTAAAGGAMACAATCGAATCAGAAATACGAGCTTATTCTCCTCATCTACACGCAGGGAAAACACGAACAAATTCCGCTGTAGTAAATCCGCCAAAGGCGACAATGTCCAAGCCATCAATCAACCAAATCAACAATCCAACTAGGCAAGGGCAACCAATAGGGTTGTGACCATCAAATCCACAAATGTGTAAGTTCACAACTCAAAAAAAATGACCACACCCATACAGCGACAAGCAAACACAACAATTTCCCTACAGTAACCAAGAGGAACGGCTCGCAATTCTTCAAGTCACCAATAGTGCACACTTTTGCGACAATACAACAGACAAGATAAAATCAATCATACGTAAAGGAAGGCAGAATCAGAACCGAGATGTGAACTAGTCCGAGGGTTCATTCTTCAAACGAGTTGAACGCTCTAAAGAATCCATCAAGGTCGTAATTTTTGCTAACCATTGACTTCGAGCTTTTAATACTTCTGCAGTGGCATTTTTTGCAGGGAATCTATTAACTCGACCTAAAAGATGGGCTATTCGAGCACTCAACCGTTTGTAACCACTATCAGTTTTGTTACCAGAAAAATTTCTTATTTCTTCCTCAACAGGCACACAGCAACTCTGCACACCCTCAACCTCAGTTTGCAAATTAAAAGTATAAGGGGGATAAGTAATGGAAGATCGATCTATGCTCTCCATCCTTAACAAGGAACGCAAACAACCACGCATGCCCTGTACAGTCATATCAGTAGGGTCAGCACCACGATAAAGAAGTTCATACTGCAATTCCTCCTTACGCAAATATTCAGGAACAATCTTACACTCCATAATAAATGACAAGGCAAATCAAAAATATCCAGAAGTGCAAGACCAAACAATTTCAAAGTCAATAAAAAAAATTCAAGGCAATAATAGAACAACGTGACCTATAAGCAATATGTTAACAAAGCAATTCCAAAAAAAAAATAGCATATAGCAAAGAAAAATGTCAATTGGAAGCTTGGAGAAGAGAGAAAAAAAATTGACAATAGCGATCACGAAAATATGAAAACAAAGCCCCACACGTTAGGGCGCCAATTTGCGACGCCGTTTTTCTACCAAACGATGTTACTAACCTATGGTGTCAACCCAGATGTTCCAATGTAGTCCGCGTCCCGCTGCTGCAGTCGGAGAGTAGGGGGGGTTCCAATATTTTTAACGATAACTATAGGCGCCACAAAATTTTACAATTCCACAGCGGACTACTCAGACGAAAATTTTGAAAAGCTACGATAGAAATCAAACACCAAAGCTCGGGTAGAAGCGTAGTTTAATTAACGAAAACTATGAGAGGTACAAGTAATGATAAAGAAAGAATAAAGTTTGAACCTCAATTAGTTACTTAAGATAGATTGGACTTAAACGACTAAGATAAGAGAATTTCGAACATATAACCAAAATGACACTTAACAATCAACATTAACCCTTCCCAATGAGCACCACAACTATGTGCCCGGTCACCGAGTACCAGTAAATAACTAGAAAATCTGTGAATCGCCCCTGTTAATTTCCGCACTGGCCAGCGCTTCGCATTAACGAGTGACGCAACAAAAAAAAAAAAAACGAACGACGAACGAAAAATCGTCACAAACGATCGACAATATCGGTGATAACCGCGAGCAATAGCCCTGTGGCGTTACAGATAATTTAAAATAAKAAATGGAATCGAACTGAAGGTTCGATTGTGAAAGAAGGGTGATGGGACAAGCTATATACTCAAATTCACTAGCTGAAGGCTCCTACGGCAATGTATATATGAGCTGAAGGCTCGCACAAGTTAAACAAACAAATACAAGAGCTGACGGCTCATACAAGTTATTCAAAACAATTACAAGAGCTGAGGGCTCATACCAGTTATTCAAAACAATTACAAGAGCTGAGGGCTCATACAACAAGTTTTTCCGTTGACGGACAGCTAACTAACCTCAAGGTTTACAACGGTTCAAGCAATCACCACCGAGATGGAATCTACACCGCGGATTCTGCGCTCCGACTTAAGGGTCAACGACCTCCTACTTAAAATTTAAGCTTATCTGCGCTCTCCTGCTGGTTGGGGTCCCACATGTACGGTCCTCCACACCAAGGGTCGCCAGCTACTAGGGTTGAATCTTCCTAACCGGAAGGATGGCAGCGCAAATTCCCAAATCCAATCCCAAGTGATCAGTCCCAACTCTACGATTCTCAACTTCTTCAATCTTCAAAAGCTATCCAGACAGGAATAAGGCCCAGAATCGAAAAGGAAAGAAAATAAAAGAAAAGAGCCCTAAAATATTAAGGAGGGTATTAATACTCGTTCGATTAATTAGTATTTTACTCACTATAGTTGGTGTGCGGCTCTGATTGCAGAAATATTCGTGGCAAATCTTGTCGATAACCCAAAATCCCAAAATGGTCACGTGTGGATGTTCAATAATGCAAAACCAACCATTCAGCCAATTCCAAAAGCCCAACTTACATCCACACGCCTAATTGAAGATTTTCCAAGCGGATCCCACTATGGTAACCAATCGATGGTCTATTTACTTAGAAAAATCTTCCCTAAAATCGACGATACCACGTTCTCACATTCAATTCGCAACAGGTCAAAATACCAAAAGGAAGAGAAAGTTCTTTCCGCTGTCAAGTGACTCGCTCTACGCGCAAGCGTTGGGCTTAACGGCGGAAGTGTCTGCAGTACCGTAATGGTTTCAGGTTCACTGTGTACAACGAGAAGCCCATGCGCCAGGCGTGAGCGACTGACAAAATATGAATGTTACACACTTCTTCAAAATAGGGTATACTTTTGCGAACTTCCACAAGTTCTAACACGATAACTGATTCATGTCCGACATAGTGCATTGAGTAATAATTCATTAATAAAACTCAAAAATTCACTTGACAAAAACTAGTGGTTAGCTTTCGCGACACGAAAAATTGCCAAAACAGCTGATGATATGTTGATATTGCGCATGTGCGGCTAATCGAATTTTTCATTCAAAAGAATATTCTAGGACTGCTATAACTAATTCTGAACAAATAATGAACACATCCAATGCGATTCGCTAACACAGAACTGTTACTAAAAATCTAGAACTTTTTTTACCGCGAATGCATCTTTTTGAACTGCGCATGCAGTCCCTAAACTGGTTCAGAATTGGATCCGCGAACAAACTTAATAAACACGTGTTTCGTCACTTAAAGACCAACGCGTCTAAATTTTTGATTAAATATCGTTAGAGCTCGGTGTGCAATACAACAAGCAGCTTGACGGTATAGAAGGCATAGTTGATTATGGAAGTGATCATAGGTAAATGAAGTTTGCATATCGTGCTTTCGTGTTTGTGATAATAGGTCCGTTCAAACGAAACAAGGATGAGTTGCATTAAGAAAATATTTAAAACAGGTATTAGGGTTATGTTATTGAGGATAATGAAATTATACATTTATATGATTTCCCTCATTTAATGAAAGAGGTGCGCAATGATCTTGTACAAAAAACATTGCAATGCAAAGGCAATGGGTAGTTTTCGGTCACATATTATCGAAAACAATGAATTATGCCTTCAAGCGACCCTTCTGGATACTCGTTTCAAACAATAAGGATTTATGAATTACGAATTATTATATAAGGCTGCAAATGATTCTTTAATTCAAAGAGCAAACTCAATTAAAAGCATTACCGCTCATTCATCGCTGTATCTAAGTGATCAAGACGTTCTTTCAGTTTCAAGTTTTAGCCAGACTCTTCCATGGACAGATTTTGACAGTATTACTGCAAAAACCAGGACTTCAAGCGATCCACAGGCCGCTGGAATTACAGAAGTTGATAACTTTTTAAAAGAAGCTGTCATTTCCAGATATGAGGATCCGTTCTTGTAATCTTAAAAAAGGAAAGAACAGTATCCTAGATTAAATGACATTTTTACGAACCCCTAATTATAACAGGGACTTCCATTCCCCGCGAGCGAATTTTTCTAAGGCCGGCAAAATTATCACCGACAAGCGCTCTCGTCTGTCCAGCAACAAAGTGGAAGAAATAACACTTGCGTGCCGCTATCAGCCAGCGTATGGGACAATCTGTAAAAAGGAGGTTATTGGAAGCAGAAAGGTTTGCCAGAACAGGGCTTTTGGATGAATTGGATAAACTAGACCCTGTTGTAAAAAATTTCATAAATTCTCAGATACGCAATGCAGAGAGACACAAGCTCAAATATATTTTTACAGAGGAAGACAAACTTTTGGCCTTGGCCCTTTATAAGAGGAGCCCAAAAGCGTACAGGTTCTTGTCTAGTTTGTTTAGCTTACCGAGCGTTGAGACTGTCAGAAAAACTGTACGTCATATTTCTCTTAGACCCGGCATCAATGAAGAAATATTCCGTACTTTGAAAATCAAGGTTGGCAAGATGAAAACTAAAATGCAAAAATGTTGAATTTTGATGTTTGATGAAATGTCATTACAGGCAAACTTAAGGTTTTCAAAGTACGAAGATATTGTTGAAGGTTTTGTTGATGATGGGTCTAATAGAAAATGTGACGTTGCTGATCATGTGGCGGTATGGATGCTGAAAAGTGTATCTGTGTCACATTCATGGAAGCAAGCGGTCGCTTTCACATATTCAAAAGGTTCTGAATCATGGACAACCATTATGACCATGTTTAAAGATATTATTAACAGATGTGAAGCGATCGGTTTGCATGTTGTGGCATCTGTGTGCGACCAAGGAGCTGCAAATTCAAAGGCCATTCGTGAGCTAATTGGTGAAACAAAAGCTAATGCATCAAGGAGAGGTGAGGAGGAACGACACGAGATAATCCGAATTGGTAACAATGTTGTAATCCCTCCCTTTGATCCTCCTCACCTCTTAAAATGCATTCTCAATAATTTGCTTACGAAAGACCTACGCTTTTCTCAAGAGGGAAAAGAGAGAATAATAGCAAGGTGGTCGCACATAGAGGATGCATATTTTATAGACAGAAGTAGTGGAAACCTGCGAGCTTTACGTAATTTAACAGATTTTCATGTTATTCCAAGCAAAATTCAAAAAATGAAAGTCTCAAAAGCTACGCAAGTTTTCAGTACTTCTGTCGCATCCATAATCGCCCTGATGAGTCGCGACGGTACTGTCAGTGTGTGTGGTCGAAGGCAAATGCCTCGGGAGGGCGAAGATACTGCAATTCTCTTACAGTTCTTCGACAGATCTAGTGTTAATGGGGGTATTGGAGGCAAAACTGTAAAATTGTTAAGAAAAAAAACAGTAACCAGCGAAAGATATCCTCAGGTACGAGTTTGGGACGAGGCTTTAGCTTTAATTAGAAGCATGGCTTTTATTAAAGCTAAACCTGGAGACCGTGAACGTCCTGAGGTTCTCAGAAACTAAGAGTTTACTTTAAATGCTTTTAAACTCTTGCGGCTAAAATTAAAAGATTTTGGCTTTTCTAAATTTGTCACAAGAGCGTTTAATCAGGACGCCTTAGAAAATTTTTTTGGCCAATTATCACTTACATAAATAATTTGGATTTGTTCTACTTTTTGCTAGMTTGTMCCCATAAAAATATCCTCATTAATCAGGTTATTAAAAATATTATACACTTAATTATATTTAATTCTGTTGGGCAAAGAAGCGGCACCCTCCACTCCTGTGGCCTACAATTGCAGGCCATTCAGCTTTGTAAAAGAAAATAAAAAAATTATTTAATTAATATTAGCTTTAAGTATTCTTTTTGTAAGTTTTTGATAATAAATATTGTTATATTCATTATCAAATTGTTTCATTTCATATTTCAAACATAAAGGGCCGGTTGCACAAACGCGGATCAAATTTGATCGCGATGTTAACCTCGGCATCCTACAAATTCGAAGAGAAAAGCTCAATCCATGAATCCAGCGAGGGCTCAAAAACTGAATCCGGTTATTGTGAAATCTCACTTTGAAAAATTGGAGAAAGTGGTTGATGAGTTGAATATTAAAAATTCACCCCAGAGATTATATATTATATATTCCAGAGACTGCTTTTGCTCCGTCAACTTTGTCACATCGAAACATTTTGGAGGCAGTTGGTGTTGAGCCACATGGATAAGACAGTTCCGACGATATTCCACTTGCTCGTCTTGCTGAACAATTATTTGGAAGAACAAACCCCTGGTTGCTCTCACTGCACAAATGGAACGACTCTAAACAGGTCTGATGCTGTTTTAGATAAGAAAATTAATATTTTGAATGTAACTGTAATCAAGCCACACACAAAGATGAAGATACTCCTGGAAAAGAAAATAAAGAGCCAGTTTTCAAAGAAGTCAAAAAGTTTTCTCAAATTCTGAAAACTCTTGACATAACATCAGCTAAGCTAAGAGCACCACGAAAAAAAGCATTGAATTATAAGGCTCAATTGTTGAAAAAGATATCTCTGGCGCAAATGAGTTCAAATCAAACCCAAAAAGTTCGAAGGGCGAGAATTCAAACGAAGCAGCAAATGAAAGTTGAATGTGTGATGTATGCAACGCTGATTTTCAAAGTGGCATGCGTCAATGCGCCATATGCGGCTTCTGGGTGCACGAAATATGTGTCGGAATAAACAGCAGATGATACCGAAGAGTTCCACTGTCCTAAAGTGCCAACTGGATTGATCAAATCTAGTGTGGGCCGTATTTTAGTTTATTACCAGTCGCTGGGCCATATTTCAAACACAGTCAGAAATATGGCCCGAAACAAGCAGTTTAGTTTTTCTTATTTTTAAGCAGAATTTATAAGCTTTTTTCATTAGAGAAAAACATGTTGATTTGATATTAATTGTTTTGTTCTACAGCTTTTATTTTAATTTCTGCACGTACTGAAAGTGAAAGTGGGCCATATTACCAGAATGTACCTTACAGAATGTGTTGAAAATACACTCTCCCACGCGTTTTCAAATAATTCAACAATCGATAGATGGCAAGTATACGTCAAAGCAATTGTTGTGTTCACCTATATTTGTTATAAGTCCGAGTAGGTATTTGTGGGATACCGGGACACAAAATGGCCCACGGGGTGCTAGCTACAACGGGGCAAAAAGTGGCTGGTTCGAACGACGCATTTTTTTAGGATTGGTTCTTTTCACTGTTACTCCCAACAATTAAAAACAAAGTGGGGAGGAAAGTCATAATTTGTGATAGCTTATCGTCGCATATATCACTACATGTTGTAAGTGAATGTAAAATAATAACATTGATTTTGTTCTCCTGCCCGCTAAAAGTACACTTTTTATACAACCTTTAGATTTAATCTACAACTATATATGAACGACTGGAAAAAAAAATAAAACGTAACATTTGTTGGCAAAATTTTAGAAAAACAAAATGACATTTTAAAAGTAAATTTCTTGAGACCAAACAGTGCAAAAAAGTAGTATTTTTTTACCCTAGGTAAAAGCAATTCAAATTATTTCTGTTTTAGCCCCGCCAATAGGTTCAAGGAGGCGGGGATTCCARTACAGAAAGAAAGTTTATCAATATATTTATTGTTCGTTACTTTCTAATAATTTGATTATGTTCACTGTTTACTTTTGTTAGAAATTAATTTCTGTTTCATTATTTCATAAAATAAAGTTAAATTCCTAAAATAATCCCTATATTAGTATGTAAATTTTCAATACCCATTTATTATTATTATCAGCGGTCAGCGGGTCAGCATGTCGGTCGTGTCGGTCTGTGTTTCTTGTAGTAAGCAGTGTTCTGAGATTGACGGCGTTACGTGTGACATATGCAAAAAGTATGTGCACATTAATTGTGCCGGACTGGCTAAGAACGAAGCTGATTGTTTGCGTTCTAAGCGACGAAAAATTCATTTTTATTGCGATCGCTGCGACATTGTGGATACAGTTTTAAAGTTAAAAGACCAGGTCGAATCATTAAAGGCAAAAACAGATGAAAGCAAGAACTCAATACTAGATAATGGCACCAGCGATAGTAACGGTTTTTCTTTTGAAGAGGTTCTCTTGGAAATTGAAGATCGCAATGCGCGGGCTACTAACCTGATCTTATATAATCTTCCGGAATCGAACGAAGAAGATGAAAGTGAACGCCTAAAGGATGATAGAGAGAGATGTATGAATGTTGTGTCTGGCCGGGAATCTGCTAGTTTCAATGTGGTTGCGAGTCGACGCCTGGGCAAGTATAGCGACGGTAGGATTCGTCCGTTGAAGATATGCTTTGCTTCGCGTGAAGATATGATTAATGTACTGAAGAGATATAAAACCAAGAATAATCGTTATTTAAATCGAGATCTGACGCCGCGTCAACGTAATATTAGTTTCAAAATTAGACAGGAATATCAGGAGCGAATAAATAATGGTGAAACTAATATTGGAATAAGATACTTCAATGGCATGCCAAAGATTATCAATATACGTAACGTAAAAAACATGTAAATCAGATTCAACGGGCTAGCGAGTTTTTTGTTGCGTATCAAAATGTAAGAGGACTTAACTCTAAAGTAAACAAAGTGTATCTCAGCACCATTTCCTCAAGCTTTGACATCATCATGTTTGCTGAAACTTGGTTTAGGGACGACATCAACTCGTCGGAGATTTTTTGTGATAACTATAATGTATTTAGATCACCAAATGGTAGAAGGGGACGCGGGGTGTTGACTGCTGTCAGCTCTGCAATCTCTGCTCAGAATATGTGCTGTCTCAATCCATATGATGAAGTTGACATTCTCGTTGTTAAGGTATTTTTAACGTCTCAAGATCCGATTGTCGTCATTAATGTTTATATCCCGCCGGCTAGTGCTGTGTAGCTGTATGAAGGTGTTTTTGAGTATTTGGAGGAGAACTGTGTCCGATCGCACCATAATTGTTGGTGACATAAATATTCCCGAACTGCATGCATGTCTTTATCGCGGCCGAAGAGTTACGTCAATATGTAATGCATTTAACAATTTTGTAGAGTTCAACAATTTTCGTCAATGCAACAGTATTACCACTTGTAACAATAGAATTCTGGATGAGTCTTTTGTGGACGCAGACGCTTACCATCCGGCTTTAAGGGCGAAAATAATCATAAATAGTACACGTGATTCCAATTTTGAAACACATAAAGCATTGCAGTTTAACTTTAAAAAGGCTGACCTCCATGGTCGATATGATGATATTGTGGTGACCTAGTTAGCGCAAGGCTAACCGGAATATAAACAGTAGTAAGCAGGTCAGCAAGAATGCGACAATTGCTGAGCATGCAGTTCCGTGTTTATATTTCCGTAAACAGCGCGTAGTAAATAGTTTGTTATTAGTGGAAAGCAAGTCAGTTAATAGTATAAATAGGAAAATATTGTTAGACGTAATTAGTGAGTAGTTAGTACGTAGCCACGGTGATACTGATGTAGATCGTAATAAATTGTGTAACTCGCCAATGTTTCCATCGGAACATCCCTGCTGGATGGACCAGCTACCCCACATTGGTAACAGCAGTGGTAACTAACCACCACCGCAATATATGTAGGATGGACTGGTCTGATGTTATGGAAAAGCAGAGTGTTGATGGCATATGTTCCTTACTGAATACTAAACTGCATGAACTTTTTAATACTCATATTCCTAAGACAAAGTGTTTCACGCGTAAGTTTCCGTGTTGGTACTCTAGTGTTAGCATAGATATGGTTCGGCATAGGGATCAAGTTCGGAGGTCATACAAAAAGTACGGTCTCCTCTCATGTAGGGATTCTGCTAGGAAATTAGAAAAATCTATAAAAGCACAGCTGAAGCAAGACTTTCAATTGTATTTACAATCTGTGCAGGACAAGGTTAAATCTGACCCTAACCAATCGTGGTCTTTCGTTGGAGCCAAGAAAGGAAACTCGTATACCTGGGAGAATGTCATATGCTGGTAGAACGTTGCTGTCGCCGTCTGAAATTGTCAACGCGTTTGCCGAACACTTTAGTGCGGTGTTTACTAAGGAGGATGACTCGGATTCAGCTCCAAGTGCGGTTCGTAACGGAGGGATTTGCGACTCACTTAATGTTCTACAGCGATTTAGCATCACTGAAAGTGATGTTGTGGAGGCCGGCAAGAAGATGAAACCGAAATTCACTGCTGGTGATGACGGTATTCCAGCATTTTTTGTGCGCGACTGTATTTGGTGTCTTATCACTTCTTTGTGTCATCTTTTTAACCGTATTGTTGCCAGTGCGGTATTTCCTACTTCGTAGAAAACAGCAAAAGTGTGCCCCATATTTAAGTCTGGTTCTAGAGAAGATGTGTTGAATTACCGTCCTATAGCAATAATCCCTTACTTTGCTAAGCTCTTTGAGAGCATAATAGCTGAATATGTTTTTAGTCATGTAGAACAATCATTGTCCATTCGTCAGCATGGCTTTCTGAGCGGTAGGTCAACAGTAACTAACATGTGTAATTTTGTGCAACACCTGTCGGGTTCTTTGGATCTTAGACAACAGGTAGATGTAATTTATACAGATTTATCTAAAGCCTTTGACAAAGTAAATCATAGAATTCTGCTTGGAAAGCTGAGCTTGATGGGATTGTGTCAGGGCTTGGTTTCTTTGTTCGAATCTATTCTTGCTGACCAAAAACAATACGTTTACTATCAGGGTTGTAAATCATTTACATTTACTTGTAGTTCTGGTGTTTGACAGGGTTCTAATTTGGGGACTTTGTTGTTTGTTATTTTCATTAATGATCTGGAATCTATGTTGGATGAACGCTGTGATTTTTATATGTACGCTGATGATGTAAAAATTGTTAAGACAGTTTATGATGTGAGCGATTGTGAGGTTCTTCAGACTTGCTTGAACGGGCTCTATGATTGATGCAACCTTAATGACCTTCATCTAAACACTAATAAATGTTGTTACATATACACGTAAGTCATTTAAATTACGTTATGATTATGTAGTGAATCATCGTAATATAGAGAGATGTACACAGCATAGATATCTGGGCATTCTGATGGATGAGTTTGTCGTTTTTACCGCACATCACATATATATGTAAAAAAGCTGAGTATGTTAGGATTCAACATGCGTAATACTCAAGAATTTTCGTCTATAGATTGTTTATCGGCTTTGTATTATGCGTACGTTCGGTCAGGACTGGAGTATTCCTCCGTAGTGTGGAATCCCCATTGTAGAACACATAACTATGATTGAAAAAGTGCAGAGAAAATTTGTAAATACATGTATTATAGGAGATATGGTATCTATCCGGATCAGGGATTCTCTCATCATGAATTGCTTGCGGAGTTTGGACTTGTTACGCTTCAGTCTAGACCTAACTATTTGTCTATTACATTTTTGTTTAAGTTGGTGAATAATATTATTAATGATAGCGAGTTACTGAGTTTGATACAGCTTGGCGTACCACGTATGGGATCTAGACACTCACGAACATTTGCTATCGGTGTGGCCAACACAAATAGTCATTATTTTTCGCCTTATACAATATGTGTCGATTGGATAACAATGTTCAGCACTCTGTAGACATATTTGTATTAAATGAACGCGCATTTGCCAAAACTTTAAAGTCTGTTTAAGTGTATGTGATTGATGAAACTTTGAAATTTTGAATTGTACCTTCGAATCGTTTGTTTTGATGCTTGTATTTATGTTATCCTATGTGGGCAGCTATGCCCATTGGATCGAATATTATTATTATTAATAGAACCTTTTTAAAGACATAAATTGTGTCCAATCTCAATGTATGGTTGGGTTTGAATTGGGTCCTGTGTAATTTTAAGGGGTCTGCAAACTCACCCCGGTTTGGACACCAAAAACTATATATAGATAATAGTTAACATTTTCAAAATACTAATAATGTCAAAACCTCCCCACAACTATTATGTTATAATTTAGCTTATGCTATAAATGTAGTTTAAGACTTTTAATAAGTTATATACAATCATGTGCAAAATTTATCCAATCTCGGACTAGTTGACAGTACCTAAACCAAAAATTGTTTATTACATAAATAATCACTTAGGTACTTAGTTGTTAAAATTGTTATGTTGAAAAACAGAATTTTCTAACTATTTTGTATTTAAAAGCAATTTTTTAAATTTTTATTATAATTCATTTTTGTGGTTATCATATCTGAAATTATTCAAGTAAAAGTTAAACACTTGTCAAAAATGCCAGCCTCAAATACGGGGACCCTAGATATCAACTACAAGTTATTTACTGGTGCAGATGCAGAAATTAAAAAAAAATATACGTATAAGTCACTATAATTATTATCAGCTTCTTTAGCTGCTAATAAGGCCTTTTCAACATAGGATATCTAATGGGAAAACAAAATATTCTAAACTTAAGGGCGTTTACTGAATAGGTAGGTCTTTTGTTCCTTCTCTACAAAGTTGTACCATTCATTAGTGTCAGTGATTGGTACATTTACCTTATTTAGAAATTTACGGTATTCTACTAATGACAAAGGAGAATGTACATTGATGTCTTCCAACAGATTTTTTATAGCACAAGGTTTGAAAATATATACACAATAGTATGAAAGAATTTTACACGAAAATTAGCATAGATTATTATTCTGGTTGATGAATGATGAGTATGATTTTACTTTCCAGTAAATTGCAGTGAAGCTAGAATCTCCAGAAAGACAAAAGAGGATCTTTTAGATTTAAAATCAGTCTACACGAATATACAAACGAAATAGATTTAGTGGTTAAATATACACCACTGGCCCGTACTTATAACAATAAATGTTTTTAATTAATCGCTTAGTTATATTTAATCCACTTTTTCGAAAAAAATATGCCTCTGCTTATATATTTCTATTACAGCTGACGTAATTCTATGACCTTCATTACAAAGAAAGATGAATAGAATTAGTGCTGCTTTTTTACATACTTCTAAAATGCAAAAAGAGCATCATGTTGAATAGTACAACTAAATTGTAAATTGTAATACATCTAAAGGAGTGTAAGAAATAGAACCACATTACATACTATCAACGCCTGAAAACATTCATCAATGGGTGTTTCTAACCAGCCCCTATGCAGAAAAAAGTTATACTCAGTCCAGAAGCAAAATTGTTTTGCATTATGGTAATGCTTCCACCCATAAATTGTTCAAAACAAAACAGTTCTTAGAATAATCAAGCGTAAAATGTATGAATGTTTCCAGCCTAATATGGTCTCATTATTGGCGTGAAATTTTGCATCACAATGCAAGCCATTACAAATAAATACTTTTAATAAAAATTCATTACTAAAATGGTGTAAGGGGGTACAAATAATGTTTACCTATTATAAGATACTTTCATAATATTGTTATGATGTGGCCACAGCAACCCCTGCGGATTACGCAACCAGACTAACAAGGTCACACGTTCGTGTGGTTGCCCAAGGTCATGTTATTACCTTGGAACATATTCGATTGATAGAATGTTCACGGAGTTTTGACAGTGACAGTGAGATGTCTCTGGAATCATCGGAAACTTGCAATGGAGAAATATAGCTCAATGAAAAGGGCATGAAAAGGTCTCTATTTGTGTTTAGATTCAGTGTTTACTGTTACAAGTGTATGAGTTCCAATACGATCATTAGCAATTCTTTCAGACCTCCATTTTCAATTAGTGTAACAGAACGAGTATATCTTTTATAGAATGCATCACATTTCGTGATAAACACTATATATTAGAATTCACACACATAATCAGCCAAATGATGATTTTTGAAAAACTTGGCCTCCAAATCTGATCTGAAAAATTAATTCCTGGAAATCTCCTTTTCCCTTAATCAGTTTTGTTAAGTGCTTAAGCACTTATAACAACGAGAAGAACTGCTCATTGCAATTTGAAGGTTTCTGAAGAATACATCAATTAATAAAAAAGAAACTGAACAAGTCTAAATATATCACAAAGAGGACTGCTAATGGACGAGAGCAAATATCTCCACTAGCAGAGAAACCCACGATGGAGTAGTCAGCATCACATAAGCACAGCATCTGAAACAAACGAAACAACAATTATAATCTCGAACAACACCTCTTATCCTCTCAATGCTATTTTTATACAGCAAACCTGCAGTTTTCTTTTGTTTTTTTTTAAATATGATACAATAACGCTGAATACCTATTGAGCAGTTTAACAATTATTAAAACAAAAGCATACTGCAGCATTAATTAATCTTAGCTGTAACATAAACTCAACTTTTTGCATATATGTAATTAATACAAGATAAAAATATTTCAGAAATTAAAAATAAGCAATTTTTCACTGTGTATACGAGTCATTTATGGTGAGTGAACTTTTAGATGCCCTTGGAAGCCATTAGAGCGAAATCGCTGAAATTTTGAACATATATCTGTTTTTATCAAATAAAAATATCACTAATTTTTCACCTTTACTCTTAGAATAAAGTTGTGTATTTTCTTCACTATAAACATTTTTCAGGGCCTTTTTAGAAATTGATATATAAATGATATTTTAGTCATTACTAAATACATAATTTAATTTTCCATTTGATACATTTATCTCACACAGTATTTCTAGAAAAAAAGCTATTTTCACATTTATTACAACTAACAGTAGGTAACTTAAAGATGGCTGTATAAAACAACAAATATCAAGTCACTGAAACTGTCAATATCAGGTATCAAAATCATATTTGTGTACTATTTTAAGGTAACTAAAAGCTATAAAATGCATTTGATACTTCATATATAAGGTTACTCATAACAGTTGCACTAAACAATTAACTTTGAAAGGTACTACTATAAAAGATATTTATTCTATCACTCAGAGTTTGTAAATTTCTCTGATGGTCAAAAAGGTAACGACAAAATATGGTATATAACATGTGTTAATTTATAATTCGGAAATCATTATTTTTATTTTGAGTCTCATTTGAGATTACTGTACCATCTAACATATGTAATTATTTCAAGGTAATTCACGGCGTCTTGAAGAATCTAAAAGATCCAGTCTTATCACTCAGTCAGATAAAAGTTGCATTAAACGCAACATTTACAATGCCTGAAGAAAGAAGTATCTATCTCTACCTAAGTCAACTGAAGATGTTCATAGTGCAATAAA
Organism: Rhyzopertha dominica; assembly: GCA_025024175.1. Lineage (NCBI taxonomy): Eukaryota > Metazoa > Arthropoda > Insecta > Coleoptera > Bostrichidae > Rhyzopertha > Rhyzopertha dominica. The sequence goes on along the minus strand of QCXZ01000086.1, from coordinate 16,812,586 downwards.
TAGTTTAAGTTTCAAAACCATCGCAAACGAAAACTTTGTTCTGGTAAATGATAGTCAGGAAAACATAATAATTTTTTCATGCGAAAAGAACTTTAATCTTATTGCACAAAATTTCTTGTGCAGCTATTTTCTATTCATGGGTTCATAAAAGGACACTATGTGTCTTTAGTATTTTAGTAGGGCCAGACAGTACTCGTTCAGGTAATTATGCATATTACCGGACCTGCACCAAATTACGTGAAATTTTGCATACCCCTAAAACATAGACTGCTGAACACGAATCTCATCCGTTTCTTGCGGTCGCATGTAGTTTTTGAATTAATGAGTGTTAAAGTCTGAACTACTTTTTGAAACGGTGTAACATAACCAAACATAATCACTACGCGTAGACAACAACGCGCATGCGCACGATGTTGGAAACTGTCATTTATCAAGATTTCGGTGTTGCCATATTTCTGTATTTTAAGGCATTTGCAGCTTTACAGTGTTGCCACGTTTGGCGTTATACTAGGTTTCAGTATTTTTATGGATTTTTTGGCGTTTTTGGCCGCGTTTAGGCCGTGTTTTTTGCGTGCGAAATCCAATGGGCAAACGAAGACAACGGAAACGTGCCAAAAAGTACCAAAACGCAAATTACAATAAATATTTATTTGTTATTAAAAGCAGAAATAGCTGATTCAAAAACACATAAGATGGGAAAGCTGTACTTTGTCTGCAATTTACAGATAAATCTGAGAAAAGCAGTCCAGTAAGGACCACGTGGAGGTGTACAGCAAGCCTTACCTGGATAAAAGGATATGAGGGAAGGGAAAGGTATATAAAAATAAATATAAATATATAAACATTCTGGAAAATAAAAAATAAATATATAAGCATTCTCGAAAAGAAAAAATAAATATAAACTCTGTAAAACGAAACAAGTCTATAAACATTGTAAACAAATAAAATAAACTCTTGAAAACCCAATTAATTGCTGAAATAAAACAAAACAAATTCCTGAAATAAAAGAACAAATAATCAATGTAAAAATAAAATGAATAAATAAAAGTGCAAACTACTTAGGAGGAGGATAAACCTGGCCAACCGCTTGAAAGAAGTGGTGCATTCGGTCGCGCATATCTGGGTACTTCCTCTTGAAGAGATGCTCCGCCAAGTATCCAACATAGTGGGAAGTCCTACGTCCACTGCTAGGGACTCCCTGCCAGACTTCCCTCCAGGTCCTCTCGATGTTCTAGGTGTGGGCGCCGGTGTCCGGATCTACAAAATTGACAGAATGATTAATTGTCAAATGCCTAAACCCTTCATTGTTTAGGCAGTCATATGCCCTCCAACAATCCGAATGGACTGTTGTTCCAGGCAAAATGTACTGCCTGATCAGCTGCAGCAGCGTAGCACTGTCACGCCTTTCCACCCACCTCTTTAGACTGCCTGTCAAAATCACCAAATACCCACTGTCCCTCGACGTAACGGCCTCTGTTATACTTCCGTTTGCCCACCTTGGTCTCATCGATCTCGACCACACAGCCAGGACCGCCTATGGGACGCCCACGAACTGAAATAAGGCATACACATACTTCACGGCAAAAGCTGCTCCAGTTAACAACTGTATGCGAACATGGGCATGGGCGCCACAGCCAGTAGAGCACGAACAAGCAAACCTCGGACACCGTGAGCCGTGCGTTCTCAAAAAAGGTGCCCTTGCGCTTTCCAACGCTGAAGCCGCACTTGGTCCTCTTCCTCTTAGGCTGTTCGTTCGGCCCAGGGCTGTTGGCAACGGGGACATGTGACGCTCATGGGGTAAGCACCATGGTCCTTCAACCACCCCAACACGCGTTCCTCCTGCCCTGCAAGGCGAACAAACTCAGTCTGAGTAATTCTACACCCGTTACAAACCATTCTTTTGCAGTCAGTAGTTTGCACTTTTTTAAATCCCTCGATGTCCCACGTCGACCTTGGCTCCTGGATGGTTGAGGATAGAAACGCCGTCAACCGCTAAAACTGTTAACAGAAGCACTCTGCCGAACACACGCAATACGCATGCGCGCATTGCGCAGTCGGTAGCTGCACACAGCAATGAGCGGGTTGTATTACATCGCACCGTAAAGTAGTCCCAAATTGATTTTTTTTTCAAAAACTATACGCGACCGCAACAAACGCACTTCAGATTCATGCTTAGAAGGGCATGTTCTAGGGGTGTTCAAAATTTCACGTAATTTAGCGTAGGTCCGGTAATATGCATAATTACCGTCGTTCATACTAGTCCATATTGGTACAGTGTGTATAACCTTTTTGTTACTTCACACGATGGTATGAAGGTTTTAACCTCTACTGCTCTACACTATATTGTATGTAAAATAGGATGAAAGCAAGAAAGAACCACTTTACGTTTTAGAGCTGAAATGAAGGAACATCACAATTTGAATTGCCCATTCTCCAGTTGATGCCAATCGTAGGTGTAACGAGCAAAAAGGATCTTTTTTAAGCTTTTCCATGTTTTCCCTTGAAATGGATAGACTAAATTTTTGAGGAAAACCATACTTCGATCAAAAAGTATCCGAGCTCAAAGCTTATTCGACACCTACAAGTACTGTCATTTTAATGATTATATCTAAGTCCAGCCCTCGATATCACTAATAACTGTAGTACGTCTCTGTCGTACTCTGAGCACAATTTAAAAAAATGAACCGCGCGCGCCTCTCCTCTCTCCTCTAAGTGTCCCAACATTCGCTCTAGAACCTTCATTCGCCTCTTTGTGCTCGTCGTGCAGGCACGCGTTGCGCATTGGTAAGTTTAACGCTTAGTTTTCAGGTTAGGCTTTGTTTCCCCTTGTTTTACTTAGAAATAAGTAAAAGATTTTGTCGTTTTTCGTCTTGCAATTGCGAAATTCATTCGCATCGTAAACTGAAGATGTAGTTACGACACAAGCCGGCCTCATACAGCAGCTTGGCGGCGTGGAGGTAACGCATTAAGAGGGGAGCGCGTGACGTAGGCCGGTTTCTAGTTTCTCTCGTCTCACTGCTGCACGCGCAAGTATTTAGTGCATATTTGCGATTTGTTTACCTACATTGTGCGTTCAGAGTGTTTATATATACAATAGACACGATTTGTTTCCTTTATTGTTATTAATGATGTAGGCGTGTGGTATCACCTTTCTTCGTGCAGATAAGAGTTTTAGAGCAAATAATGGAGCAAGAAATAATTTATGTTTCTTCAGTATCATGCCGGGAGTGAGATGCGCAGTCGCTTTATGCAATAATACCAGTGAAAATGTAAAAAAGCCGGCAAGGAGGTATCATTTTATAGATTTCCCAAGGAAAAACAATATAGACAGCAATGGATTCAAAAGTGCAGGAGGGCGGACACGAAATGGAACTTGAACCATGCGCACATTTGTGCTGACCACTTCGTTGACGACGATTATGAGCGAGATCTTCAAGCAGAATTATTAAAGCTGCCATCAAAAAAGAAATTGAAAAAATCAGGTAGGCAATTGCTCAGGATGTAAAATCTTGCATGTTTAAATAAGTATACTTTTTAAGCTGTACCATCAAAAAATTTAAGCAAAAGTCCATGTATTTCTACGCCTCCTCAAAAGCGTGAGCGACGATTGCACGTAGATAAACGTGAAAAAAGGCTTTAGTGTGGAGCCTTTTTACAAATCAAGAAACAGACATAGACATGACTTCTAAGCCTGAAGAAAACATTCCACATGAGTCGACATCGCAGGAAGCGTCAATTGCAGTCCCTGAAAAAGGATATCAGTATGTGTTAAATAAGTGTGAAACGCTTTCCAAAGAAAATGAGATATTAAAGGAAGCATTACAACGTAGTTGTCAGGCAGTTTTAGAAAGTACGAACAAAATAAGAGATTTAGCTAAAGGTTTGGCAAACTTACAATCGAAATTGAAGTTGAAAATATACATCGTAAAAACATAGAAAAGGCTGCCCACCACCTTTTAACAAAAGCCCAACAAGATGTATTATTTGCAAGAAGGAAAAAGATTGTGTGGAGTTCAGACGACATGGCAAAAGCTTTTGCTATCAGATATTTCAGCAAACGCTGTTATGTTTATCTCCGTGATACATTAAAATATCCGCTACCTGGAATTTCCACCCTTCAGAGGTGGGCTGAAAAATTAAATCTAAGGCAAGGTGTACTTTCAGATGTTTTGCGTATAATGAGTATTGCAGCTGAAGAAATGGACAGTTTAAAAAAAGTAGTTGTTTTACAATACGACGAAATGAAAATCAGATCGCTTTATGAGTATGACAAGCAGAGAGGCTAGGTAATCGGTCAACATAGTCAGAAGCAGATTATAATGGCCCGAGGACTTTTCTCTAAATGGAAGCAACCCGTGTACATAGACTGACAGAAAAATGACAAAGGATATCCTGTTGTCGGTTATACAAAAACTAAATAAGATTTCTTCCAATGTTGTCGTCTGGGTCTCAGACTGCGTCATGATTCGGAACAAAAAATTCATTATTTCGCGGACGCACCTCATTTACTGAAACTAATTAGAAATTGGGTTTTGGACACCGGTTTTATTTTGAATGATGACAAAGAAATCACCGCAACTGATGTTGAAATCAGTTCATGTTATAGGATTTCTAAAAAACATTTGGAATGTTTTGGAGTACAAAGACAAAACGTCGCGATGGCTGCACAACTTATGTCAAATACCACAGCGACTGCTTTGAAACGTTATCTACCAGGTCCAAAAGTCCAGATAAATTAATGGCCGAAAGAACTATCAAAATCATTCCAAATTGTTGACCAGTGGTTTGATGTTTTTAATAGTTATACGTCATGGGTAAAGATTACCACGAAAAAAAAAACATATGGGTTGTAAACAGAACAAGATCAAGTTCTAAATGATATGAAAGAAATTATTAGAAATATGAAATGTAAAGGGAAAAATACGCAGCAAATTTTCCAAAAAGGTATTCTTATGCCGACTGCATCTTTAAAAAATTTGTACAATGATATGAAAGAAAAGTATATTTCCTACATTTTAACGCACCGCCTAAGCCAAGATGCCCTAGAAAATTTCTTTTCTCAGATACGTGGACGTCGTGGACTGAACGGCCACCCCACACCTTTAGACGCAATTAACCGCATTTGCATGATCATATTAGGGAAGAATCCAGGAGTCATACAGAAAAAATGTCAATACTGCTGTACGTGACACCGATGTAGATGAATATGTAATAGCAAAAATTATATCGACCGTCGATGTCAACATCGAATGCAATGAGCATCCACACATTGACTCTGACACAGAAAGTGTGATAACTACATCTTCTACAAATTCAGAAAGTATTTCCAAGATTTCCGAAAACGATGGTGCTGAATACATAGCCGGTTGGGTCGCCCGCAAACTGAAACAAAGCAATCCCGAACTTGGCAGGTTCACACTCGAAAATAAATCTGAACATAATTATTCCAAAGAACATTTGAAACAATTTGAAAAGTATAAAAATACAGATATTGTTACAATAAATTCTTCGTTAGCCAACCATTTATTAGTAAATAAACAGACTGCCACGCTAGACAATCTAAATTCATTACATTTGTGTAGTAAATTATTTGGAAATTTTAGAGATTTATAAAATTATTAACGAACAAAATTTTACTATTCTAAATGATTTTTGTAATTTCAATTGTCCTATTCTAAATTCTTTGTTTGATCCAAATTAATGTTTCGTTTGAGTTACTGGCATGTGGGTTGCATTTCAGTTTGTAGTCAAGTTTGCTTGTTTCTGATTTTTGACTTTGTCAAACTGTTAGCTTCCTTTTAATTTTTATACTGACGATGGCTAACATGTAGCCGAAAGCGCTTTACAATTGTAAAAATAAAGTGGAAGTTCACTTTAAGAATTATTTTCTTTAGAAGAATTAATTAATAACTCCACTTAGAGAAGATGGATCAGTTTTCATTTTTTTTATTTATAATTATTCCATGCCGAAATGGATATCCCACCTTTCGTTTGGAGGTCTGACGAAACCATCAGAACAGTGGCTAAAAGACTGTCGCTACCTGAATAAAATGTTTCAAAAATTCCACGGAAAAGACAGTTTGAAACGAGATCCCAATATAACTCAAAAATTTTTTAAAATTGTGAATAAGAAGCGTGCAACCATTAAAAGCGATGTAGCGAAAGCATATCTTTTGCAGCGCTTGTTTATTCGCATAAAATATTTAAATTTGAGATCATTAGAGACAAGGAAGAAAAAGGAGTGGACCTGACAAAGACAACAAAACAGCTAAAAAAATGAGAAAACTTGTAAGCTAAGTTGTTATGTACTTTAGGCTGTTAATAAATTACATATATTATTCTAATTTTGTGCTTTTGTCATGTTCCTGTGTATTTTCTATTTTTAATGCTTCCAAAGTAAACTTTTGTATCCTCAAATTACTGATAAAATAAAACTATAAATAATTCAATTGATCTCGAATAGACAACTTATAGCGCTTTCACATTTCGACGGTTCCAATAGGAGAATACATTACTGCGTGAACTAATATCAAGTAGGTAGGTATATAAACGAGAATGATTAAACGCCGATCTTATCCCAGAATAATATGTACTTATTATCCCGTGTGTATCGTGGTGTGAACCATGTCCATATACCAACCACGCGCTTCGTCTTCGTATCGAGAAACCGACTGACGTCAGCGAWGTGGGGGTGTTGCGCTGGTCATGGCTACATTAGGCAACCTTATATAAACCCKGGAAACGACACCTCTGTCTGCCAGAAGTTAAAGCRCGTTGCAAGACAAACCGAAGTGGCTCCCTCGAGTCAGCGCGGTGCGGTGATACAAAAGTAGAAGATCAAAAGTCGTAGGCGAATCTTCCTTCTGGAAGCGGTGTCGGCCGAACCCAACTCGGATCGGCGACTTCGACAAACGAAAAACTCCCGCAGCTGCACTCCGAGCATGCCAGGGCGGTACCTGTGTGGTGATGATGATATGGAAGTGGGAAATTAAAATTTGGATAGCAGCATTCTTGTTCTAAACGATAAGGATCTTCCAAAGGAGGTTGTAGGTAGGTATTTTAGGTAATAATTTCGGAAACTGACGCTGTGCTAATTTCGAGATCCATAACGTCATTAAAATCAGTTGGAGTTACTGGCAGACATAGAATGCAGGAAAAGAGCTGTCGGAGACCAGAAAGAGTTATCTTACCCTCTAATGTCTACCTGGCGCTTTCTTTGATATCAATTCTAAATAAAGGCCCTGAAGGCAGGAATCGTGCTCTTCAAATCACCAATCTCTATTGGGGTTCGGGCTTGCATTATTGAGTAATGCCTTTCATTTGCTTCTACAACCAAAAGAGAAACATGCTGCTCCCCAAAATATTTTATATCGCCTTTCTGATACTGGTGGTTTTGATGTTATTCGGTCCTATTTTAACAGATAGAAAACTAACAACAGAAAAGGAAAATAAAGCTCTTATGTTTTCTACCTCTGTTGCTCCTGTGCCAAATTACTGGTCTTGTTTTCTTCCCCCTCAAAAAAAGAGGGCGGAGACGTATACAGTCAGTCAAAGACGGAGCTTGCAGGGTATTTATCCCGACAAAACCCACAGATCAAACAGAAGCGCTATTTCAGGTACATAAATTTTCTCTGGCTGGTATACTGCATTGGTTTTTCTATGGATAGACACGATTAACCCCAAATACCATATTTTTAAACTGTATAAAAGGGTATAAAATGCCATTCTCTTCTCCCCTTCATCAAGAGCGTCTCCTAGCTAAGTCGACAGTAAAACAAGCTTTTGAAAACGGTGGCCAATGACTTAATTTGAAAGGAGCGATGGTTGAATGCATAGGACAGCCAGAAAATAAAAGTGCTTTATGTTGATTTTTAAACCACCAAACAAGTTGTCATTCTTCCTCATTTTAAGATGGAATATTTCAATACAGTAGCTAACCTATTGTCTAAATATTGCTTTTTAACCACGATAGATCTAAAAGATGCTTATTTTCATCAAAACAGCAACAGGCAATTTCTGAGATTTCCGTCTGAGAAAATTTTGAATTTACTTGCATCCTGTTTTGGGTTGTTTTCCGCTTGTATATGTTTCCAAAGTTACTGAATTCTGATTTAGAATTCATTAGGAGAGAAGGCGTTGGTTGTGTTAACTATATGAACGATTTTCGATAATCGGTGATAGTCTATAAATCTTTTTTTTAATTATAAAGGTGTTACCATTAACGAACCAAAAAATTGCATGATACCTTATCAAAGTTGTAAAAAAACAAACAAACTATAATTAAAATGCATGTCTATGCTGTGCTGTCTACACCTCAGTGTAATGCTGACAGATGGCATTGCCATCCTAAATTCTTACTTTAAACAAACTATAATATTCCCTTTTAACCAGACAAATATGCAGGATAGTAAGTTTGCACAGCGGATTGGAAACTTGGTGTCTGCTTGTTCTGCCTAAAAGTTTGGCTGGATGTATACAAAATTATGGTAAGGAAAAGATTTAGGCTCTACTCAGAACCAAGACCTACTACGACAATATGCAAATGCGTTCTCGATTATTAAATGATCTTCGTTGGTAGGGTCACAATATCATTAGAAAAAAGATTCCTTTGTCTTAGAAATCTTTATTGATTCTTCATTAACGGTTTGGGGGATTGTACTTTTGGAGAATGAATACAGCGTTGGTGATCTGAGGAAGAAAGGACTCATCACATAATTATTACCTCTAACTGTCAGCAGTACTTTATGGAACTAAATGTTTTGCAAAGCCTTATGCAAATCGCAATATCTTAGTTAGGAGTGATAATACAACCGCTATATCAGATATTAATAAAATGGAAAGTGTACGTCAACTCAAACTAAACTTGCTCGCCAGGAAAATTTGGAGAGCGTGACAAACTGCAATATTTGGCTATTGGCCTCTTACATTAAGTCAAAATAAAACTGACAAGCGGACAAAGAATCACGTTCTATACAATCAAACATGGAATGGTCATTAGTATCCGATGCCCTTTGACATAATTGTTAAACACTTAGACGAACCAACTGTCAACTTGTTGGTTTCCAAAGACATTTTTAAGTGTCCTAAGTATGTTTCATGGCTGAGAGACCTAGGATCTTTCTCAGTGGATGCCTTTTCCTTTCCCTCGGAAGAAGGATTTTTTTGCCTTTCACATTATTCTCAAATTTTAAGGGCAGTACAAAAGATCATAAAAGATAAAGTAGAGGGAATCCTGTTAGTTCTTACTGKCCCTCTGAGCCTTGGTACCCAATGGTTTTAAAGCTAGCTTTGGAAGAAAAGCTTATTCTGGAACTTGATCTAAATCTTTTGTCTTGTCCTTCTATGGAATCTCACTCTCTGGAGTCAAAGTTTATTCAGGTTGCATACGAAGTCCCCCGGAAGCCTTTAGCTTAAAAGGATACCTGCGCGTGACACTAGAAACCACGATACAGTCTTTATCAGATGCTACAATAAAACAGTACAATGCCGCATCAACAGAAAGGTTACTTCCTTTTATGACTGGAAAGATGCTCAAATGCACGGCTTTTGTGATGCATCTGGACCTGCATGTGACGCTTATGTATACCTACATCAGGACCACAGATTTGTACAAGGAAATTGCGGAACGCATCTTTTGTGCTCAAAGTCAAGAGTGGCACCACTTAAATCCATTTCACTGGATTAGAGCTTTGTGGTGCTGTCCTGTTGACTAAACTTATTTATAAGACAAAAGCTAGGTTACCTACAAAAGTACACGAGTATCATCCCTGGACGTATTCAATAATAGTCTTAATATGCATTGCGGCACTAGCAAACAGAGTGGCAGAAATTCAAGATCTCACACACGACTATCACTGGCATCACGTCAATAGCGAAAATAATCCTGCAGATACAATTTCTCAGGGTATGTTACCATCATCATTAATTAATAATACGTTGTGGTGGAATGGACCAACATGGTTAAATAAACACTGTAGCAGCTGGCCTCAGTATGAAACTAAACCTGCAGAAGTGCATCTTGAAGAAAGAGAGGAATTATGCTTAACTGCTGTGACCACAAGTTCCACGTTGAATGAACTATTCGCAGTCACATCATTTACTGTAAAGTTAAAACGTATCATAGCCTATTCTTTGCGTTTTAGATTTAGCACATTCAACCAAGAAAGGAAAACTGCTTCAACTTACTACAGTACCACGGGAAAGTCAAGATCACAGGCAAATTGTTGAGCTTAAAATCTTTTATTTATACAAAGGGACTGCTCAGGGTGGGAGGTAGACTTGAAAATGCTACCTTTTTTTACGATCAGAAACATCGGTTATTGCTACCATCTCAGCACAAATTAACGGAGATTCTTATACGCCATGAGCATGATAGATTGCATCACGCCGGGGCTCAAGTAGTTCTGTCCTCATTACGTTTAAAATTTTGGCAAATACCAGGCCGACGCACAGTAAGATGCATTCTGAGACAATGCATCACCTCTTTCAACGAAGTTATGCAGTTAGGTACACCCTCATTTGTCTACCACTACTGACAGGGGGTTTAAGACTGCATTTAGCGTCTTTGTTTGTGACTTAGAAGGATAGTTCTTCTCTGTTGCAAGCACATGCACGTGTTTTGCTGCACTTTAATTTACAGCAGCTCATTTTTTGTTGTTGTTTTGTAACAATAAACGTTATAAAACGCAGACACCTGCAATGCAAGCACTGTTAATGTACTTAATTATCAACAGTTGTCTCTGGGAGGCAAGTTTTCGAGCCTTCTTATTAAGTTTTTTTGCGTTAAGAATACTAATCGAAAGGCAGAGCTTGGTCAGCCTCCTGTAGAAGCGGACGATTTCAATCCCATTAAAAATTCTTAACGTTAAGCCAGTAATATTTGCCTTTGTGTCAGCGTCTCCGTCACGTAAGCGTCTAGAGAGTTGTTTAAGCAAGATTTGTAATACGTAATTTGCAGGATCTATCGTAACCATCGTTAATATCTACCGTTTGGATCTGTACCATTATCCAAAAAGAGAAACCCTCAAGAAGAGGTGAGTTTATAGCTTTTGTTAAATATAATTTTAACAAAGACGCCCTTCGGCGCTTGCAGGTTTTTTCTTTATTGCCGAGAAGTCTATTATCTAAAAGTTTTTGCTGTTATCGACAAAATTTTACATATTACTGAAAGGCTCTGGTAATTATAAGAAATCGTGGAGACACTGAGACACAGGAACAGGCAGAGACTGGAGGTCAGCACAGCAGAACCACTTAAAACGAAAATAATTCAGGGAGCCAACCCCGAAGGGCACCCGTCTAGCAGGCTGGATATTTTGTGACGCCTTTTTCGTTGAGCGGCGGAACGGGCCTTCGGCTCGGAGGGCGGACGGACGGACGGTTACGCAATGAGCGATACGATACGGTACGGTGGTGACGTAAGCACTAAGCTCGGCGTCGAAACGGTTTCTCGGTCGGTCCTCCATGGGTGGACTGGGAACTACGTACGGCGGGGGCTTATACTCCTGCGGACTGGTCACTCTGAGAAGTGTCCCGAAGAACTCCTCGATATCGCTTCTCCTCTGTGGGTCGGCAACGGGTGGTGGCTGGTACATCTGCTCGCTCGGTGCTGTCCTTTCTCCAGAGTCTGGTAGCGGTAACTGGATCGAAGATACCCTCGGTGGACTGGTGACTCGTAGCTGTGGCTGGCGGTCGACTAGTTCCTGTGATGGTTGGGACGGTACTGATGGCTGGATTGGTGGTCTTTTCGGTAGATGGTCGGCTACTGTCATCGGCGGTTCGGTTGCTGGTTGGATCGGTACGGTCTTCTGCGGTAGCTGGATCGGTACTGTCCTCGGCGGTGGCTGACTCACTACTGTCCCCAGAGCTGTGGGTATCGGGCCTTTGTGGGCACTGGTGACGATTGTAGTGGACGTCATCGTGGTGGAAACGGTGTAGATCGGAGAGGGGGCCGACACAACGGTGGGGATCAGAATAGCGGTGGGATTCGGAACTTCTAGTCGGAGATGTCGGATCATCCGCTGGCGGAGCTCCTGTACGGCCCSTTCGGTGGAGAGTTTCCTCTGCCTTAGCTCGTGCATCAGCTGGTKCTTCTTCAGGCGGTATACCCATCCGACACGKACGTCGGTGCTCTCTGAGTCGGATGACTCGTCTTCGGCGCTGTGGATCTCTTCAGGAGGTCCTCCGGTAGCCATCTGGTCGGGTCGGTGTTCTCGCCTCAACTGATGATGGCACTGGATGGGGGACCCTTGATTTGTTAGAAACGAGCCCCCACTCGGCTGGTCTCGGACAACGGGAAGTCGGTGAAAATTCTAAATTCCTCCGGGTTACGTAACAGTTCGGAACAGGTGACGGCAATCGATGTGGGAGGCCTTACTTGTGAGAAACGAGCCCCCACTTGATAGGCCTCCGGAGTCGGGAAGTCGGTCAAAAACACCAAGTCCCTGATGTTACGTAATCGGACCAAATCGATGTTACCAATCGATAGAGCGGGTCCGGTTTGCCAGAAACGAGTACCCACTTGCCGGGTCTCTGATGACGGGAAGTCGGTGAAAAACCGGATCTCCGTTGTCTTACGTAATAGGGGAACGACGATTGCGGAAATCGACTCGGCGTCCTCGGTTTAGTCGGACTAGAGGGGTCACTCGGCTATGCTACGACGTTCCAGAGCCAACTTCGTAACAAGGGGGTGGTCGGGGGTGAAAGTCGGTTTCCAGCGAACTTGTTATGCGGACTCCTTGATGGACTTCAAAAATCCAGTGGAAAACTGCGCTAGCAAAATTTTTGAATTCCGGGCATGCGTGAACTCGGAGACGCTGGAAACGGGGTGGTTTTCTTCTGTTAGATGACGGTTACGTAATTCCGGCTCCTCCTCGAAGTAAAACGGTCCCTGCTCGTAGGGCGCCAAAATGTGACGTCTTTTTCGTTGAGCGGCGGAACGGGCCTTCGGCTCGGAGGGCGGACGGACGGACGGTTACGCAATGAGMGATACGAKACGGTACGGTGGTGACGTAAGCACTAAGCKCGGCGTCGAAACGGTTTCTCGGGCGCCAGTTTTTTATTATACTGAGGTATGCTCCTCAGATTGTTGTGTGCTAACCCCCTTAGCGCACAGACCAGGGCAGCTACAGTGGAGATCGGCACTCCAGGGAACAGAACCCGAGGGTGGATGCCGTATGCTGAAAAAGATGTCAGCGGAATGCGGACGGTGTGGTACAGAAAGAAAACCAACAATAACCTAAAACACAGTTTATTCGTATTAATGTCGAATAAAGCAACAACTTAAGAAACGGTCAGCGTAAAGAAACAAACGTGCCCCTCCCTTCAAGCGTTAGCCAAGCTACGGTTACGTAATTTACGGTGCGGTGAAACAAGCGGACCACTGAGTACTACGGTTATAAAAGCGGTACGGTATGCAACATGCAACAAGCGGTGCTAATTAATACGGTTACGGACTCGGCAAATGATGCAGTGTGAATGATGCAACAAGCGGTGAAAAAGAGTGAGCTTATATACGAGTGGCAGGTCGGATGGATACTGGGGATGCGGTGTGAAAGAGTTAGATAACGGGCAGAAGAACAATCAGAAAAGACAGAAAAAGAGCGGAGTAAAAGAGAACGATACGGTTACGTAAGAGCGGAAATAAATATGCGGTAAGAGGCAGTTCACCGGGTATATTCCGCACGGAAAAACGACCTGTACGGAGAACACCCAACGTCCTGCGCCGCTAGCGGAGTACAGCCTGCACGGAAAAACGACCTGTACAGCGTACACTCCGCAGGCGACTGCCTCAACGGTTACGTAAGTGGTTCGTAACGGGCGGAACAAGAGATATGCGGTAAAAGGTAGTTTGCGGGGTATATTCCGCACGGAAAAACGACCTGTACGGAGAACACCCAACGTCCTGCGCCGCTAGAGGAGTATAGTCTGCACGGAAAAACGACCTGTACAGCGTACACTCCGCAGGCGACTGCCTCAACGGTTACGTAAGCGGTTCGTAACGGGCGGAACAAGAGATATGCGGTAAGAGGTAGTTCGCCGGGTATATTCCGCACGGAAAAACGACCTGTACGGAGAATACCCAACGTCCTGCGCCGCTAGAGGAGTATAGTCTGCAGGGAAAAACGACCTGTACAGCGTACACTCCGCAGGCGACTGCCTCGACGGCTACGGTCAGGACCAGCAGAAGCTGGAAGGATGGTAAGTGGAGCGGGGAGAAAGCCACTGCACTCTACCAATAAAGCTATAACTCACTCACCTGGATACGGCTGCTGCTTCACCGGAAGACGAATGAGCAGCGGTCGGCCGTCCTTTTGATTACTTTGACTGGAGCCGGAGGAACAAGAATGTTGGCCAGTAGCGCCAGCAAGCGTTGTTCTCCCGAACTCCGCGGACCGCAGACCCAGACGGATATGAGCCGGCGGATTAGAACTTGACTAAACGCGGAGAAACTTGGCTAAACGCTAAGGAAAATTTGTAACTTCGTTACAATTTTCTTATCTATATTTAACAATTTCACACTTCATATAGTATTTAAAATAGTCAGTGTCCATTTTACCTGTGAACCAAAATAGTACTACTTCGGGAGTCTAAATCTTGTAATTCTGGTCATTGTTTTGTCAATATTTACAGTTCAATTAATTATCCATTGTCTAATTTATAAACGCTTGGTTTTGCAGTTTCAATAAGTGCGGATTTTTACAACTGCGAGGCGCCTTTAAATTTATTTAATTTAAAAACAACCCACGGCCTGCAGGAGCGCTTACAATTTGTGTAGTTAAAAACCATATGTCGAATGGCTACAATGGATAAAACGCTCGTGTCTGGTCGACGGGCATTTTCGAGGTTGCAAAATTTTTAAAAATAAGTAAGAATTTAGGATGGCACTGATGAGCTGTAATGACAGCGAAATATATCTATCTGCAGTTGGCTGAGGTGTAGATAGCACAGCATAGACATGCATTTTAATTTATAAAAATAGTATTATCTAATAACGTAGATAATATAAACTATGAAAAATGTTCGGAAATTATATTATAAGCAAGTGTCTAACTGACGAAGAGGAGTAGGGATTGCTTACCCAAAACACAGATTTGCAAGTAGAATCAAACATTACTTATTTTCGTTTGTAAATTAAGCATTCTAATGCAAATCGTTCGATAGAAGTGTCTACACCTACGCCGTCCTATTAACTTGGTCAAATTTGATAGAGACTTGAAATCTTGGGCCGCTTTTCGCAACTCGTTTGAAGTTTCGGTAAATTCTAATAGTTTATATTCAAACACTAAAAAATTTCATATTTTGATCACGCATCTCAGCAATGAACTTTTGAATTGAACTGAATCTTTACCGATAAATGATAAATGATTATTTCATCGCGTATGAATCCCTTATGCTAGGTATGACAATAAGAGATTGCTAATAAATAGTTATTGGCAAAATATACACCAAAAAGGCGTCAGATGAATCGTCACAATCGTTGCGGTTACTAACAACCACCTTTTCAGAAAATTTAGCGGCTGTGAACAAAATTAAAGAAAGTGTAAGTGTAGTTTTGATTAATGAGATTTCATGCTCTTTAATTGCATGCTTCAAAAGTTGGACTTGCGAACTCGAACACGTTTCGAATTAGAAAATAGTCCTATTAATTTTCCAACTTTTAATTCATTGAAGGTCGGTGCAAGGCCATCGAGGTAAACCTGGCCACTAGTAATATACAAAATTCGAAGGCGCCCCCCATAAATAAACCTAAGTTAATCCACTCGATTCGAGGGCCTACCAACATTGTGCAAAATTCTTGGAAAGAACGCCCATCACTAAATTCAGTGTTACTAAGTGGAGATAAATTGCAATTAGGCATTTTTAACTTATTATTAGAGTTTCGATTGCATAGGTATATAATTACAGCTGATAGATTTTGCTAGTAGAGTAACACCGTGACTATCAAAGAATTTTTCAGCGATTTGATAGGAACGAACCTGTAAAAGAGTATGGCTTAAATACCGTTACTTATGTTGTTTCAGTCGCTCCATTTTTGGCTCTTCGCACATTACAGGAATAAGCAACCCTGGAGAATCGTTATTCGTTAGCTGTAAATGCACTTAAGAATACGTATGTGTATGAGCGATCCTAAAACCAAAGATACGCACTTGTACAGTTGGACAGAAAATAAGGCCAAAAATGTATCCAATGAAATTGGTTCTACCTTGTATGCCTTCGCAGTAGACTGTCACATGCTGAGGCTCTTTGCAGACGGCTGCTGAGAACAGTACAAGAATGCCAACACTGTTCACATGTTGTTTTACTGGCTTCTCAAGAATTCGCCCCAGCAACTGAAGGAAATCTTTCTTTGTTTTCCGGTCTGTGGCCATTCATTTTTACCTGCTAATCGCGTTTTTGGTCGACTAGAAAAGATTACTAGGAAGCAAAGCACAATACTGAACAAAGAAGAGTATTGAAAGTGCTTCAGAGAAGTTTTGAAAGAAGTAAAAGTATTGGGAGAAAACTGGAAAGTTTGCGAAGCTGTCAACGGTGCTGAAGAACACCGATGAAATCCAAGATATCAAAAGAATTTACATGCAAAAGTCTTCCAAGGGGAACATCCCGCAGGTAAAAATGGAAATTCATTGTTGAAACGATGATCCTGTCAATAAGTTTACCTACCAGTCTATTGAAAAAGGGACGTTCCCTACAAAAGGTAGACTTACGTTAAGTTGCCCTGTCTAACCCTGTCAATGCAGAAAAACTGTAAGACAGAGACATTACCAAACTGAACAGCTCGTGGAACGAAGACGAGAGACTGCTGTGGTACAAGGGTATTATTGGCGAAGGATCGGCCATTAGTCGAGACCATGAATATGCAGATTACTGCGTGGAAGAAAACGAAGAGAACGAGTGTGACTGTTGCGAAGAAGATATAGGAATTCACGTTAGCACTGTTTTTTCGAGTTTGTTTTTGTTTTGTGACCTTTTTAGTGATGAAAAAATGTACTGGCCCGGTCGAGCCTGCTTACAAGAAAGCCAACGTTTTGCAGTTAACGCCAATGCACCTTTGTGCTTCAGTAAATTTTATAACACTATATGTTTTGTAAGACGAAAACTAAACGCTTATTGTTATTCCTTTGTATGACCTAATACCTCTAACTAATTAACTAATACATAAATACCAATAATGGGTGTGTTTTGTCCTAGGAAGTCGTATAGGTTTTATCAGTTTTATGATTTAAAAATCCTTACCTTTTTCAGTGTTTATTAGGATGTTGTGTTCATGTGTGCATGTGCTGTGATCAGATTAGGTGGTTTATCGCACACATTCCTTTCTACAAAATGCTGCGTGTTATATCCTTAATTTTTGCTATAATAAAGCATTTACAGTTTGGCGTGTATAATCTCCATCTTGTATGTATAATTAAATATTGTTAAATAAGGTTTCTAATTGGAACGCATGTAGCTCTACTTGCACGATCATTGTGATAAATAAAAATTTTGTTTTTTTTAAATTTCATTGCACTTGTGACGCAACTGACTAATTCCTGTCATTATTCTTATATACTATTTCTAATTCTAATGTAAATTGTTTTTCCTTTCGTCCTAATTTTAATTGGATACTGATGTAATTGAACATTCTAGCAACCGAAAACAATGACTGTGCTTATACATGCTGGTGGTTGACGGCGCTGGCGTCTGTCGGTTTCCTGCTTAAGCAGAGCCGAAACTAGGATTCTAGCGCCCGTGACAAATTTTCAAAATGCGCCCTTAAAAAATGTTTTTCATGATAGATATTTATTGGTTATATTTTGAATGAACGGTTATTTTACGATCACGAATAAAATTATTGGAAAACGATGAAAAAAACCATTATATAACTTGTAGTCAAGTAAATCATTATTTTTAATTTAAAAAATTCCTATTTTGCGCCCCTAGATTGTTTACGCCCGTGGCAAATGCCTCCTTCGCCAGGCCCTCACGCCGGCTCTGTGTTCATTTTTACAGCAGCAGTTTCTGAATCCTGTTTTTCGTGTAATTAATGCGATTTTTACAATAATTATGATGGGACATATGCACAACTTCAAGGCTCTGTTGTAACAATTAATTTTCCAAAAACATTTCCATTTCAATCTGACAGCATAGTTCATCGTCTTCTGTATAGTATCCCTACTCCGACACTAAGGTCATAATTGATAACGCTGCAATATGGAACATTCGAGGTGTTAAATCCGTGCGATCAGCAGCTCACTGACTGCAAGTAAGATTTGCTGCTCTTTATTTAAACACCTAACTACAATTATATTAGGCCAACCAACACCTAAGGTATGACTAATCTAGTTATATAATTCAATTGCTAATTTACCGTCGTGGATTTCAGGCCTTTACGGTATCATTACCAATATTTTATCGTCATCGCCGTCGCCATTTTTGTTGTTCGATTTTTCGTTGTAAGAAATCTTCGTTTTTTCCAATTTTGGAGTACCATTGCGACGTATCCTACAAGATCCACGTAGCAGCCACGAAGACCGTAGACTACCTTATTTAGGATCTGGGAGAGCTATCAGGAATAATCTTTGGGCAGGTGGATTCATCAATAGCCGCCGTATCATTGCATCCCAGGGGATATCTACAATAAAAAGGAAAACAGATAAGCTATACTGTGCTAATAACTTAAATAATTCAATTAAAAATTTATATTTTAAGTCATACTTACCGTTCGTTGCTATCACATCCAATTTCAGACTTTTTTTTGTGTCGATACTTATCTATTTACGGCAGTTTACAAACGTCGTGTATATTCGACACGTACATACTTACTTGTCAAACAGTTGTAAAGGTCATACACGTGTATCACCTGAATTTAATACAATGCAATGTCACAACAAACTTTGAGCTATTAGTATCACCTCTTCCTTGTAAAAAAAAGACTAATTATTAATTAAACTTGTACTTTTAAAGATATCTTGTTTTGTCTTAAATTCTAACTTATGTGCTTTGCTATTTTGGGCATTTAAGTTACGTTTTCACAAATTAGCTGGCGCCCTATATTAATTATTGTTTGTTTTTTATAACGTGAACCCACCCCTTATTGCCATCGCAAAAAAAAGAGCTGCCGTACGCAATAGTGAAGGTAGGTAAAACTACGTCACACTATTTATTTCGGCACCCTTGTACGTGGGGCCGGATTCATTAATTAATTTATTCATTAATTTAACTTTTGAAAATATATTTTGGATGTGGTGATAGCATTTTCGTTGCTGTTTGTCGATTTTACGATACGCAAAAACGCGCGTAAAAACGATTAGCTTATCTGTGTTCGCTGTTTGAATTCCGTTAAAGTGCCAATTTGCAGGCAAGGTTATACATATTTAATTTAGTTGAATATTGTCTTTCCGCATTTTCTTGGTACGCTTTTCGGGTGGATCTTTGTTGCATTTGTTGTCTTCTGCGTTTGTTCCATTCGTATTATTCGTTTTATTCTGGCTATCATTATGGATTATTCTAATATGAAACCTGTTTATCTGTTAAGTGAAGAGCTTAATTACGAGTTACGTATTAGAGGAGTTGTTACTACCAGAAAAGATGCTGCTTGTAAGCGTAAAATGTTATCTAGAGCAATTTCCCGTGACCACAATCGTGACATTAAGCTAGTTGATCCCGAGTATAAAATCGAAACCGAAAAAGTAGCTATTAACAATACTTTAGAACAAATCCGTGCGCTCATTCCAGATTTCGATGGTCCTCCAACCGATTCAGGTTTTAAACGTATTGAAACGCGTTTGATACACATTACTAATAGAGTAAATAGAATAGATGTACCTACTAATGTAATAGGTGAACTAGATCAGGAAGTACTTACATTTAAAAACGAATCTTACGCGACATGTTTGGAATTGGAAGCCTTATTATATGATAAAGTTCAAGATAAGAATGATAATACCAATGAAGTTGTTCCTAGCACTAGTTATGAAACAAAAACTATTCCTGCCACTCTTCAATATCACCCACCATCACGCAAATCTGTTCCAGTGTATAAATGGAATTTACATTTTAGTGGGGAAAATAATATGTCGGTAAAGTCATTTTTAGATAGAGTAGAAGAACTTAGAATAGCTAGAAATGTAGAAAAAGACGAACTTTTCTCGTCAGCAACTGACTTATTTTCAGGAAACGCATTGTTATGGTTTCGTTCAATACGTAGTTCACTTAAAGATTGGGATAGTTTGGTCACAGCAATCAAGTCACAATTTTTACCTTTAGATTATGATGATAGGTTGTGGGATGAAATTCGTCAACGTACTCAGTCACCTAAAGAGCCCATTCATGTATACGTAGCTATAATGGAGACCTTGTTTAATCGTTTAGAGAGACCTGTTCAGGAAGTTACAAAATTAAAGTATATACGAAAAAACATGCTACCACATTATAATTTGCAATTAGCCCTAACGCCTATTAATTCTTCGTCAGAACTGGTACAGTTATGTCACAAAATAGATGAGGCTACGTCTACCAAGAATAGCTATAGATTACCTCCTAATGCAGCTTCTTTAGAGCCTGAACTGGCTTGTGTTCGTGAAAGTAAGGGCAAAGATTCTGTGGAAAGGTTACACAAAACTAATGCTTTTGAAAGTGCTCAATCTTCTGTCAGTAAGAATACCAAACGCAATGTTTCATATTCTAAGAATAAAGATTGGAATACTGTAGTGTGTTGGAATTGTGGTTTACAGAATCATGTGTTCAGAGATTGTAAGTCTAGGATGAGTAAATTTTGTTTTAAGTGTGGTAGGCCGAACGAAACTGTGCGTACTTGTTCTTGTTCAAAAAACGTATAACTTGGGTATCCGGAAACGGGCGACGTATACCTACTTATTGTTCACTAGCCCATTCTAAGTTAAAGCGTCGTATTTATGTTCCAACGCAAAAAGATAAAGATGATTGGCAGTCGTGGTTAGTATTCGTTAAAAATTTTTATAAGACTAACACGTTTAGCAGCAATTCTAAACAAATATCTCCACTTTTTTATGATAAACCCGGTGATAACCGTCCGTATATTAGATTTTCTGTTTTTGATCGTACTGTCACTGCACTTCTTGATTCTGGAGCTAATTTATCAATTATCGGAGAACTTGGTTTAAATTTGGTAAACGAATGTGGTTTAGAAGTTGATAAGACAGCTAACTTGTCTGTAACAACAGCTGATGGCGTTAATCAAGATGTTTCAGGGTCAGTTTATATACCAATTTCTTTACAAGGCACTTGCAAACTTATTAAAATGTTAGTAGTACCATCACTCAAACATTCTGTGATTTTAGGTAGCGATTTTTGTCGTGCATTCTCTCTTAACGTCAATTTCTACGATAATAGTTGGCATATTCAGTCTCGTAACTCAGATATAAGTAATTGTGTGACAACAGATTATACTTCTTATACTTCTCCGTCATTGTGTAGTTTAGATCATCTTAGTTCTGACCAAAATACGATTGTTACAGGTATAATTGAAAAATTTAAAGAGATTAATAGTAATAGCAAGTTAGGACTTACGAACAAATTAGAATTTGAGATTGATACAGGTGATGCAAAACCTTTCAAAGAGAGACAATATCCGATGTCGCCTTTTATGCTGAGACATTTAAATACCGAGCTCGATGAAATGTTAAAATTAGGGGTTGTAGAACCATCTCTTAGTGCTTGGAATTCTCCAGTTCTTTTAGTAAAAAAAAAGTCTGGTGAATACAGATTCTGTTTCGATGGAAGACGTTTAAACTCAGTTACTAAAACAGATGCCTATCCTTTACAACGAGTAGATCGCATATTAAGCATGCTTCGAGATGCAAAATTTATTAGTTCAATAGATTTAAGAAAAGCTTTTTGGCAGATTCCGTTAGATTCAGCAAGTAGGGAGAAAACTGCTTTTTCAGTTGCCGGTAGGGGGCTTTTTCATTTTAAAGTTGTCCCATTCGGTCTAAAAAATTCAGCCCAATGTCAACAGCGCCTCATGGACGCAATTTTTGGTCCGGAATTAGAACCTAAAGTTTTTTGTTATATTGATGATATAATTGTTACATCATCTACGTTTGAGGAACATATCCAAACATTGAATGAAGTTTTAAGACGTTTAAAGGCCGCAAATTTAACAATAAATTTAGAAAAATGTGAATTTTTCAAACCTTCTTTAAAGTATTTAGGATTTATAGTTGATGGTAATGGTTTAAGGACCGATCCTGATAAAGTTTCATGTATGGTAAATTATCCGCGACCTACAACTACAACTGAAGTAAAGAGATTTGTTGGTATGACATCATGGTACCGTAAATTTATATCTCATTTTTCAACTTTAATTTCGCCGCTAAATGACCTAATTAAGGGAAAGGCTAAGAGACAAAAGATTTCTTGGACTGATCAGGCAGAGTCATCGTTTATTAGGCTAAAACAAGCTTTAGTCTCTGCTCCCATTCTGCGCAGCCCAGATTTTTCAAAACCATTTTCTATACAATGTGATGCATCTGATACGGGTTTGGGTGGTGTTCTTACACAGGAAATTGATGGTGAAGAAGTGGTAATTGCATTTGCCAGTAGGTCTTTGTCACGTTGTGAGCGAAATTATGCAGTCACGGAAAAAGAATGTTTAGCAGTAATTTTTTCTATCGAAAAGTTTCGCCCTTATGTTGAAGGCACTCATTTTAGTGTAATAACGGATCACTATTCGCTGCTATGGTTACAAAGAATGAAAGAACCATCAGGCAAACTTGCACGGTGGGCGGTAAAGCTTCAGCAATTTGACTTCACCTTAGTTCATAGGAAAGGTAAATTGAATGTGGTTCCGGATGCTTTGTCCAGAATGTCGCAGAATAATATTTCGGAAATAACAGTGACTGATGAACATAAAGATGTATTTTATACTTCACTAATAGATAAGATCACTAAAGCACCAGATAAATATCCGCTATTTCAAGTTAAGAACAATTTGATATATAAATATACTTACAACGGAATACCATTTAAGTCAAATTTAAAAGAATGGAAATTGTTTGTGCCCAAGGCGTTGAGAAAAAGTGTGATGTTTACTTGTCATGATCCTCCAGATGCAGGTCATTTTGGATTTTATAAAACTTTTAATAAAATAAAACAAAGTTATTATTGGCCTAAAATGCGTCAAGACATTTTGCGTTATGTTAGAACTTGTAATGTTTGTGCTGCACAAAAGATTCCTACCGATGGTCCAAAAGGACTTATGGGCACTCAGAAAAATGTTAGATTCCCATTTCAAATATTAGCAATTGATATTATTGGTCCTTTGCCACGTTCCTCTCATGGTAATAGTTACGTCTTGGTAGTTGCTGATTGGTTTACGAAATATAGTTTAATTCATCCAATGCGCGCCGCGACAGCTATCAACGTAGTTAAATTTGTTGAAAATAACGTTTTCTTAACTTATGGCGTACCACAATTTATAATTTGTGATAATGGTACACAATTTGCTGGTCATCATTTTAAAAATCTCGCTGCAAAATATAAAATACAAAAAATATGGTACAATGCAAGATACCATGCTCAGAGTAATTTCGTTGAACGAACGAATAAAACTATTGGTTCCGCGATAAGAAGTTACGTCAAAGAACATAAAAATTGGGACAAACATATTCATGAAATTCAGTATGCAATAAATTCAGCAACACATGAAGTTACAGGGTTTACACCGCAATTTTTAAATTTTGCTAGGCACATACCTATAGCTGGAGATTATTACGGTAAGGTAGAGACCACTGATGGTGTTGAGCTTTTGGCAAACGATCGAAATGAATACGCGCAGGACATTAAAGGCATTTCAGACACTTTAAAAATTGTTCGTAAAAGATTGTCTAGTGCGTATGAAAGGAATGCAAATTATTATAACTTGCGAAGACGCGATGTTTCTTATAATGTTGGCGATAAAATATGGCGTCGAAATAAGGTTTTGTCGGACGCGACTAATAAGTTTAGTGCTAAATTGGCACCTAAATATGTATTATGTAAGATTGCGGGAAAAGTTTCTCGTCTTGTTTATCGTTTGGAAAATTTAAATGGCACCGATGCTGGTAGGTGGCATGTGAATGATTTGAAACCATATTTGGGCTCTAACTCAGATGTTTCTGTTGGTTAATTTACTAACCGTTACGTGCCATCGTTGCATACTTATTACTCTTATAGCTGTGCATTTCTTGTACTGAATCTATTTTGTGCATTCAGCTAACAAACCCCTATTCTTGTTGTAAGCCATGTTTGAGGTTTGGGTTCCTTACAACAGTCTCTATTGATCCGTGACGAATTGTCCACATTTACTTAAGAAGGCGCCTTAGGTACGATTTCTTAGGTATTAGTTCTTAGATATTATTCCTTAGTACTTAATCGCATGTAGGATATTATTAAATATATAATTATTTAACAAAGTTAATTAGGCTAAATTAGCAGTAAAGACACGCCATGGTGAATAGATTAATTAGTTTTAGCGTTAGCTAGTCTTCTAGAATCCACAGGATTCTGTCTTTTTTTGAAGGGGGGTGGTGTAACAATTAATTTTCCAAAAACATTTCCATTTCAATCTGACAGCATAGTTCATCGTCTTCTGTATAGTATCCCTACTCCGACACTAAGGTCATAATTGATAACGCTGCAATATGGAACATTCGAGGTGTTAAATCCGTGCGATCAGCAGCTCACTGACTGCAAGTAAGATTTGCTGCTCTTTATTTAAACACCTAACTACAATTATATTAGGCCAACCAACACCTAAGGTATGACTAATCTAGTTATATAATTCAATTGCTAATTTACCGTCGTGGATTTCAGGCCTTTACGGTATCATTACCAATATTTTATCGTCATCGCCGTCGCCATTTTTGTTGTTCGATTTTTCGTTGTAAGAAATCTTCGTTTTTCCAATTTTGGAGTACCATTGCGACGTATCCTACAAGATCCACGTAGCAGCCACGAAGACCGTAGACTACCTTATTTAGGATCTGGGAGAGCTATCAGGAATAATCTTTGGGCAGGTGGATTCATCAATAGCCGCCGTATCATTGCATCCCAGGGGATATCTACAATAAAAAGGAAAACAGATAAGCTATACTGTGCTAATAACTTAAATAATTCAATTAAAAATTTATATTTTAAGTCATACTTACCGTTCGTTGCTATCACATCCAATTTCAGACTTTTTTTTTGTGTCGATACTTATCTATTTACGGCAGTTTACAAACGTCGTGTATATTCGACACGTACATACTTACTTGTCAAACAGTTGTAAAGGTCATACACGTGTATCACCTGAATTTAATACAATGCAATGTCACAACAAACTTTGAGCTATTAGTATCACCTCTTCCTTGTAAAAAAAAGACTAATTATTAATTAAACTTGTACTTTTAAAGATATCTTGTTTTGTCTTAAATTCTAACTTATGTGCTTTGCTATTTTGGGCATTTAAGTTACGTTTTCACAAATTAGCTGGCGCCCTATATTAATTATTGTTTGTTTTTTTATAACGTGAACCCACCCCTTATTGCCATCGCAAAAAAAAGAGCTGCCGTACGCAATAGTGAAGGTAGGTAAAACTACGTCACACTGTCTACAGGGTAACATAGACACCGCCAACGACTTGTAACAATCATAAATTCGTCTTTGATGATAATAGGTATGTGACTTATGTTACCTTTCAGTGTGGAACATCAGAAGTTGTGGGTGGTAAAGACACTGCAGACACAGTAAGAAGGATTTTATCAAATAGTTTAACAACAGAGTTATCGAAAAGATGCACTTGGAGTGGGGAAAATAATAAACCATCGTTTCAACAGCTAAAAATATTAACAAAATGATACTAGGTAAATAACAGCTATTTCAATTGCCAGTTTTTCCTTATGTATTTAGTATGCAGCAGTAGTTAGTGTTTTTCAATTTTTCTGCGCAGGTATTACTAGAAGGAATGCTTTTTGTAAAAAGGTAACAGAAAAAACATTGAAAGCGTAACAATGGTATGATTAAAACTGCAAGAGCCAGGGAGGGGTGTAGAAGTAAACGGAGGAAGGTAGCGGATTGATGATTGTGTAATTTAAAAATACAAATACATGTACCATGTACCGCTTGCAACTTTTATTCCTGCATCTTTTTGGTTTAAAAAATATACAGATGTACCTTTACAAGTTGCTCTTTTATTGTTGTCTAGATACTGGTAATCCCATTTTCAATTCCTTGTGAATATATGCTGCTTATTGTTATAGTCCTATTAATGTATTATGTGCATCAATATTCCTATCGTAGTAATGTTTGGTGTGAATAGACCATTTCAAATGGATCGAAGTGGTAATGGTAAGGAGGTAATAGAATTGCTTCATGACCATCTTTCAGTACCATTTTGTTGATATTGTGTATTATATGTGAGTTCGGGCATTACCCAACAACTAGACTAAATACAAGAAAATCAAACTTTTTCATATCTATCTTGTTTTTCTTTATATATTTAGTAAACCTTTCTGTTGCGATGTATGAATTATTTTGATTCTAGCTTAAAACAAACTATAGGTATACATTTTTCGATGTTTTTGCAGTACCATTTGAGTGCCATATAACTTTAAGGTAAACTTGTACGGATGATTTCAGTGGATAATTGTTTCAGGCACTAGTCGTCCAACTGCTGGTGCTTTTCAGGGGAGGTTTTATTAAAAGAACTAAATCTGTACCTACCACGACGTAATGTAGCTGGAGTCACATTCGTCTCGTCTCCTACAGTATACAGTTGTTTATTTATCCTAATGATGTATAAATAATTCCATACTATTTAGAAAATTTCACTCGTAAAGGGGAAGGGGACGGAGAAGGCAGTCCAGTGGACAAGTATCCGTCACTTACTGCCCACCTCTCCCATCACTTCACGCCGCCGCACTTACGAGTCGTAAGTTTATACTTTATAAGTTTATAGCTTGTGGTCTGAGGATGAAGTCTTAGACTTTCAAAGCGGTCTCACTAAAACATTAAAAGGAATTTGGGGTTAACATAATTTCTTATACTTACCTTGTAATGATATAACACGTGAAATTTGCGTACGAATAAATGAATCACTCATAAAATTCCTTAGAATAATTCCAGCACTCTGCCATTTTTCATCTGCAGTCACGATATTCAAACTGATCGCATAACGTTAGCTCCACTGTTCCACAAGTTCCTTTAAATGGACATTCTCCACATAATTTGGATTCCACAATAAAATGACTTATAATAACTATTGAAAATAGTTTAACAGTATAAGACGGGGTGGATGTGCTCTCTGTTTTTTTTACATTATTTTAAAATAATATATGCATAACGTGTGTGCTGAAAATTAAAAAAAATTTCTGGTACTAATAAATGAATTCCTAATTACATTTCCTAGGATGATAATACCAACAGCCTCCCATTTTTCGTCTGCAGTCAGTATACTTATATAAACATCCTCTATATAATTTAGTACTTCCAATTCTACGATAAAATAAATAACAGTGGTCACTACTGAAAGCAGCTGTACAAAATATAACTTACCTAAATATTTGGTTACATTCATGAGTCCTTATTGTGAAGCGTTCTAGTAAAGTTACCATAGTACAAAGCAAATGCCTCATAAGTTCTCCTGAAGCGAATCAGCAAGGTAATAAATCTGCAGCCTTTTGGTTCATGTAAACTATTTACTAATAATAATGGCCTTTTATTTACCTCCTTTACATCGGCATTTTCAAAACTATTTGTGCAGGTGTTCAGCAGCGGCTGCTCGAATTCTATTAAATCTATCTGTGATATAATTACGCAAGATACTTTTGCTTTCAATATCCCTTGCTGCTCAGTTGGTGTTGATATCTGATCAGGAATATGCCGACTACTTTTATTAATCAAATTATTTAATTGTTCATGTAATTTCAAACGGTGCCTTGCAGTAATAATGTTCAGCAAAGTATCAGTAAAGCACAAATTCCCGCAACCCTGAATGATATTATCTCATTCACTGCTTGATTGAAACTCAGACCAATAAGCTTGATGGCGTTTAAAATTTCCTTAATGAATGCTGTCCTATCTAACAAGGTATCCGATACTGATATCCATATATCTACATGCTGGGATTACGAAATATGTTTATTAAATAAGTTCAGATGGCATCTCTAACAGGAGTTTCCTATCAGAGCGACAGCCGCATTGATGAACATAATCAACAGCACTCCTAGGCTAAGAGCTTCCATCTGCCTGAAAAATTGCCGGAACAGAGTGGTACGTTTCCGTAAAGCTACCATCCGTGGGGAAAAAACGTCATCCCGAACGAGCAATTCTGGTTCAGAACGGGCCATTCCAACATGCACTAGGTGTTCAGGCTAGTCGGGTACGCCATCAAGGCCTTTAACGTCATAGCGGCAACCGCAGCTGTCTTTCTTTATTCTGACCGGTTGCCCAATCACTTCAAACAGGCCGTTGTACCTTTTTCAGAACGCCGCTTACTTCCTAGTCGGACCGTTTGTTGTTGTATTCTTCTTGCTCTGCCATGGACACCATGCCCGCCAGATTTGCGAGTAATTCGGTTTCTTTTGTCCATGCTTTCCAGTATCCGTCACCATCCCCTAATCCACCAAGCCACAGGAATATTCCATATACTCTAGGATTCCGCGTTCCCCAAATTCGCACAGCTCATTCCACCTCCGTCTGAAACGGCAAAGGTTGTCAGCTCAGGAAATGGACCAGGATCGGCGATGGCTCCAGGTAGTCTATATTACTTCTCTAGGTCGCAATAGGAAAGAAGACAGTGTATATAGGTTTGTTCCAATAAAAAATTTGGGACGGCTCAATACCCAGTTCAGAATTAGAGGAAGCGTATGCGTGGCCTAAGAATTCTGAACATGAATTTTCCGAACGCTCGGCTTCAAAAAGAGTACATTGTTCTTTATTGTTGTTGACCCTAATACCCAAGTGTCTGGAGTTTGTTTTTGAGATCACAATATCTACTTTTACAGATATTAACGGTTTAATTTTGCACCCAGTGCACAAATAAAAAACAGAGTTAGTTTCGCAATTGGGAATTTGTGAAGAATTTTGCAAGTAAAACTGCTCTGAAAAACAGGAACAAGAAGACTAGTAACTAGTAGCAAATACAAATCTTTTTGATTTACTTTTAACAGAATTTTTAAATCCTCCCTTTTTTTATTAATAATAATTTCATCCCCTATGTTGAATAATATATCTTCTTAATTGAAAAAAAGGTTTTTGTTGTACTCATTACCCAAATAATTGTTTATTTGCACCCGGTTTTCGTGGTTGATAAACTTGTTTTCTGATTACACACATTAGCGACGTTATGCAATCGTCACAAATGCAAGAACGATATATGCACTTATCACCTGTATAACCTTTCCATCCTTGATAATGACGATGGTGATGGCGTATGTCACTCTTCCAACTTGCTTGCCCCTCTGGGTGGAAGACCCTTGGATGATGACGCAGGCCACACACCGCACTCGGTAGATTGGCTCTKCTTTGATTCCGAATGGGACGACCATCCGCTTCGGAACTACTCAAGGCTGCTTCCCTGCTGGATGCAATCCGGACTGCCTCTTCGAAACTAAGCCCTTCTTCAAACAGTCGATCCAAGATTTTTCCTTTCTGTAAGCCCATTATAAAACGATGCCTTAAGAATACTGTTGTCCATTTAAAAACTTTTTTTGTGGACCCTGCCCTTGGCTGAGCTGCGTAGATCTTTCTTCTGCTTTTGCTACTTCCAATGTGTGTTGCTCGAATCTCTTGCTATTCCTCTCTCGCTAACTTGCGTTATGCCGATCCGGACCGTCGCTTTATTCCAACCCGGAATGTATCGGTAATACATTAGGATTAAAGGATTTTTTCATTTGAACAAAAAAAGCTTCAGCTGATTACGCTCCCAGTACCTTCTAAGAGATACGTTTCCCCTTAATCCTGCATTCCCAATAAATTTTATGATACAGTCTACGGGTGCTTGAGCAATCTCATGTTCCGCAAATGGTACCCCAAAAGAAACGTTAGCTTTTCCCTACAAGTGTTG
The DNA here is from genome assembly GCA_025024175.1 of Rhyzopertha dominica. Lineage (NCBI taxonomy): Eukaryota > Metazoa > Arthropoda > Insecta > Coleoptera > Bostrichidae > Rhyzopertha > Rhyzopertha dominica. Next base: position 16,782,543 of record QCXZ01000086.1, on the reverse strand, counting down.
GGCATTCACATAGAATATGGTAGAGGGTTTCACTCACCTACATAATGGAATACTAGTTGTAACCCAAAGCACTTTTATTTATCTTAAGTTCAAATAAGCTAACGTTAATTATCTTTAAACGTTTTTATTAAAAGAACCCTAACTGCACCCACCATATTTATTTTGCGAGCTGGAGTCCCAATCGTCTCGTCTTTTACAGTATACAGTTGTGTATTTAACGTAATGATGTATAAATGATTTCACACTGCACGTCACTATTAGGAAAGTGTTACTCGTAAAGACTAAAGTGACGAAGAAGGTACTCCAGTACACGAGTACCCATCACTTACTGTCCACCTCTCCCATTACTTCACGCCGCCATACTTAGGAGTCGTAAGTTTGCACTTTGTAAATTTGTAGCTTGTGGTCTGAAGATGAAGTCTCATTAGACCTTCAACCGGTCCGCCTAAAACATTAAAAGGAATTTGGAGTTAACATAATTTCCTATACTTACTTACCTTGTAATGATATAGCATGTCAAATTAGCGTATACTTTACTATTTAGTGTTTAAAAATTAAAATGTCTGAAAAAAAGTAATGAATATATCCAATGCCATATAGGTAACTAATTAAGACATCTTATACAATGGATATTATTTAAAAATCTATTTTTTTATACATAACATGTCTACTACACAATAATATACGAATAAATGAATCACTCATAAAATTCCTTAGAATAATTCCAGCACTCTCCCATTTTTCGTCTGCAGTCACATTCAAACTGATTGCATAAAAGTAGCTCCACTGCTTCACAAGTTCCTTTAAATGCACATTCTCCATATAATTTGGTTTCCACAATAAAATAACTTATAATAACTATTGAAAAAAGTTTGACAGTATAATAACAGGGGGTGGATGTGCTATCTGTTTTACATTATTTTAAAATAATATATACAAAATGTGTGCTGAAAATTAAAAAAAAATATCTGGTACTAATAAATGAATTCCTCATTAAATTTCTTAGAATAACAATACTAACAGCCTCCCATTTTTCGTCTGCAGTCAGTATATTTAAATGGACATCCTCTATAATTCAGTACTTCCAATTCTACAATAAAATAAATAGCAGTGGTCACTATTGAAAGCAGCTGTACGATACATAACTTACCTAAATATTTTTTACATTCATGAGTCCTTATTGTGAAGCGTTCTAGTAAAGTTACCATAATACTCAAAGTAAATGCCTACGACTGGCCAGGGCAGATGATTTTATTTTATTTTCATCTGTTCACGGAGTAGCTTCTCCGATGCCATCGCTAGGAACCTGCACTGGGCCCGTGTCTGTTCACAGTTTATAGATCGCYCAGATCGCAGAGTTCMGGATAGATGAAACCGAGGGCTTCAGCCTTCGTATTCTCGCGTACTGTAGCCTTTTGGTTCATTTAAGCTATTTATTAATAGCAATGGACTTTTATTTACCTCCTTTACATAGACATTGCCAAAAGTATTTGTGCAGGTAAAGTTCGGCAGCGACTGCTCGAATTCTGTTAAATCTGTCTGTGAAATACTCGTAATTATGCCAGGAGCTTTTTGTGATTCTTTTGCTTTCAATATCCCCTGTTGCTCAGTGGGTGCTGATATCTGATCAGGAATATGCCGACTGCTTTTATTAATCAATGATTTGATTGTTCATGTATTTTCAAACGGTCCCTTGCAGTGATAATGTTCAGCAAAGTGTCCATGAATGATATCATCTCATCCACTAGTTGATGGCGTTTAAAATTTCCTTAATGAGTGGTGTCCTATCTAACAAGGCGTCCGCAACTGATATCTATATATCTACATACTGGGATTACGAAATACGTTTATTAAATAAGTACGGACGGTATCTCTAACAGAGACCTTAAGGAGTTCCCCATCAGAGCAACAGCCGCATTGACGAATATAATCAACGGCATTTCCAGGCTGAGACCTTCCATCTGCCTGGAAAATTGCCGACGTCGTCATGATACCGAAGCCGGAACTACCATGCGTGGAGGAAGAAAACGTCATCCCGAACGAGCAATTCTGGTTCAGAACGGGCCATTCCAGCAAGCACTAGGTATTCAGGCACGTCGAGTACGCCGTCAAGGCCTTCAACGTCATAGCGTCAACCGCAGCTGTATCTCTTTCTTTTGATCAGTTGCCCAATCGCTTAAAGCGGACTTTTGCTGGTGTTTCATATCAGTATTTCTTGTTTTGCGTATTATAGAGGTGGTACCTCTTTCAAAACGCTGCTTCCTACTTGGACCGTTCGTTGTATTCTTCTTGCTCTGCTCTGGACACCCTGCTCGCAAGCTTTGCGAGCAATTTGGTTTCTTTTGCGGAGAACCTCAGGAGCGTCAATGCTTTTCATCTCCCGATCCACCAAGCGACACACACCGTGTGCTCTGGGGTTTCGTGTTCCTTAAATTCGCCTAACTCATTCCCTCTGCGCCTAAAACGGCAAAAATTCTCAGAATATGGCCAATTTCAGCTCAGGGAATGGGTAAGGCCCGGCGATGACTCTGGGTAGTCTATATTACTTCTGTGAGTCGCAGTATGGAAGAAGGGTCTCACTCTCGCAACCTCACCACCCTACTTCCGTTACTGTTTGTTTCTTCTCTAACGCTGCCGGCTATCTCGTTTTTATTGTTTGCTCGGGCATCACCCAGAACTCCCCGACCTGTCTCCTGTTAGGTCTCCTTCTGATTTCAAGATCTAGATGGAGTACTTCCATTCGCATCGCCGGGGTCTTATGCGACGTAGTCAAAGAGGCCCGTGATAATCGGACGAGTACCACCATCTGCATTCCTGTGATCACTGTTCTCGATTTAGTTAGGATGTATATTTTCATTATCACCAGCGGCATTTTATGTACCCATTTCAGCCTATTGGCGATTTTATGTATTAACCCATCGCCCTACCACCAACACCTATGCAGCTGAGGACACTAATCTTTTCGTCCGTTTCGACTCCAAGGTATCCAGCAATATAGCTCCATCTGAATGCTATATTTTTCATCCCGATTATTAGTGTTTTGTTCATTGCTATCACCATTTTGTTGTCGCTGCATCAAATGTTTACCTCAGCCATGATTCCACTCGCCATTCGTTCTAGCTCTTCCCGCTACTCTACGCCAACCACCACCATTTACCTTCACGCTTTTGTCCATGGTTCTAAGCAAACTAGATAAAGATCATCCAGGCAGTCCATGTCTATTAGTTCACTGAACAATAAGAGCCAACACAGGTTGTCGAGCGCGCCGGGGATGTCTATACACATATATGGCTACAACATATTTTATTTTTTTTCCGCCCACCACTGAGTAACCTCTCTGCATTCTGTGTTCTTGCAGTCTATTACATATCAGCCTATCTAGAACTTTTGGAAAGGTGCTAAGGAAGTAGATTGGTTCGTATGACGGCTGTATCCTCTGCCTCAGGCAGTGATTGTACAGCGACAGTGGATCCCCGGCAATCCCTTCGTTTACTTTTGTCTGCATCTCWTACAGTCCAGGTGCCCTCTGTTTTTTCAGTTTTCCAGTGGCGGTCCGCGTGGTTCACTTCGTATTCACACACCATGTCCTTTCTAAGGTGCTTCTGTAGGGCGGCCTCATCCCGGGGAGCATTAGATTGGCATTAGTGGTTCGTTCAAAGTCTACTAATTCCCTCCAGTCTGTAGTCATAACTCCTTAGTCATTACGAAGGGTAGACAACCTTGTAGGTGACCTCTCCATCTCCAGTGCCGTCTTGCAGAAGTATGCACGTTCTTATGCAGCCATTGCCCGTTGGTGGAGCATGCGGTTTCTCCTAGCCTGTCTCATAAATTTAGTTCCATTTTTATGCGGTACTTTGCAAGGGTTGATAGACTATTTTAGCTTTGCAAGCAGGCATTTTGTCAACTTATCTGGACGTTCAGTTTGTATTGGTGGTTGGTTTAGGTATGACGCCAATTAGCTTTCCTTATGTTGTATTTCCTGATGATACCGGCGACCAGGGTGACATCGATATTAGTATGTACTCCAGTCCTTCCTTTATAGTTGGTTGGCGAATCATTGCCTCAGCTGGCTACTATCAGATACTTGTCTACAATCAGTAGTTGTATTTGCTCTCCATTTTCATCTGCATGTTTACAAGTCACAATGGTGACGTGGCATCTGCCATAATGACACCGCCGCAGTCGGCGTAGTAATCCAGAATTCTACAGGTGCTGCACTATGGTCCCGCGAACTTCACTTCAATGCATACACAGTGGGTTCCTGTTTACTTCCTAATCCTCCTTGCCTTGATGTTTTTGCTGAAGATCATTGTAATGTCATCGGCCGCTCCCAAATCCCCAACTGTTGCACCACGACTGGAACACATGTCATATATCTTTAGTATACGGTTTTTGGAGACAAACTGTTCACTTTCAGCTGATGATACCACCAACATTACAATATCTCGACTTGTCTGATAAAAATTGTTTTATTGTTCGAATCGATTCTTCAAGTTATGCTCTAGGTGCTGTACTTTCAAACGGAGATGAGAGACCAATAGCATATGCCAGTAGGGCTTTGAATAAAGCAGAAATAAATTACTGCATAACTGAAAAAGAGTTACTAGCCATAGTATGGACAGTAAGAAGTTTAGGCCATATTTATTCGGAAGAAAATTTTTGAGATATACAGACCATAGGCCTCTAGTATATTTATTCCGAATGAACATTCCTTCAAGTWGATTAACTAAATTTAGACTTGTTTTGGATGAACATGATTTTGAAGTGAGATATGCCAGAGGAAGTGAAAACGTAACAGCAGACGCATTGTCGCGAATTACAGAAATTTCTGACGTATTAAAAAATTGAAACTAGTGTTCATGTAATTACTAGAAGTCAGCTTAAGAGAACAAATTCACTTTCTGCCGATGATTCCAAGACAGATACATTAGATGAAGGGACTGATCACCATGGAGTCGTTGAAATCTTGAACCCACCTGCCAAATGTGCTATACTTGAATGTATACCAGAAGAACAATTAACTAATACGAGGTGTGGCTAGAAAAAAACCGAACTAGCACAGGTGAAACAATGAAACGAATGCAATAAGGCTGAAAGTCGCCTGGCCTGTCACGTGACTCTTGCTCCGCCTACTGCTAGAGTTTCATCTGCCTCCTGCACTCAGTCTGCCCGTGGCGTCTGTTCTAAATAGTTGACGTTGTGTCTGTGCGTCGGAAAAATGTTGAGTGTACAGAAAGAACAGCGTGTTAACATCAAATTTCTTTTCAAACTTGGAAAATCTGCAAGTGAAACGCTTGTAATGTTGCAACAAGTGTACGGCGATGATTGTTTATCGCGAACACAAGTGTTTGAGTGGTTTAAACGATTTAAAGATGGCCGCGAAGACACAAGTGATGACGCTCGCACTGGCAGACCATTGTCAGCAAAAACTGATGCAAACATTGAAACAATCGGTAAACTTGTTCGACAAGATCGCCGTTTAACAATCAGAGGAATGTCTGAGTTGACAGGAATTGACAAGGAAAGTGTTAGGCAGATTCTTCATGAAAGTTTCAATATGCAAAAAGTGTGTGCAAAAATGGTTCCAAAGTGTCTCACAATTGAACAGAAGGAACGCCGAAGAATGATTTGTTCTGACATCCTAGGAAACATTGAACGTGATCCCACCTTTTTACAAAATGTTATTACTTGTGATGAATCGTGGTTTTTTACTTACGATCCCGAAACCAAACGCCAATCGATGCATTGGAAATCTCCTGATTCTCCACGACAAAAAAAAGCACGAATGCCAAAATCAAAATTCAAGGCAATGATGATTGTTTTTTTTATGTCAAAGGGATTGTACACATTGATTGGGTACCAGAGACAAACAGTGAATCAGCATTACTACATTAGCGTCCTGACTACCCTACGTGAGCGAGTACGGAGAAAAAGAAACGATTTGTGGAAAAACAAGACATGGATCCTGCACCAAGACAATGCCCCAGCTCACAATGCGTTGTCAGTGAAGACGTTTTTAGCCAATCACAATATTCCCATCTTAGACCATCCACCCTACTCACCTGATTTGGCCCCCTGTGATTTTTTCTTTTCCCTAAAGTCAAGTCAGCTTTGAAAGGAACTAGATTTGAGAGTGTTGAAGCAGTAAAAGAAAAAGCGACGGAAGTAATGTATGGACTTACCGAAAATGATCTGCAGCATTGCTATGAACAGTGGAAAATTCGTATGGAGCGGTGTGTAGACCGAGGAGGAGAGTACAGTGAAGGAGATAACATCAAATTGTAAATAATGGAAGATAAAATTTTTTATAGCATCAGTTCGGTTTTTTTCTAGCCACACCTCGTATATTGCGTTCACAACATTTACAAAATTGGAAATGTGTTTTGCGATAAAAGTACAAATCATTTGTATTTAAGAAAGAACTCTGTGTCAATGTCAGCCTTCGAAGCGGCATTGCGAGATCTAAAAAGTATATGTAATGGATATGGAATTCCAGATTTTTTTTTTAATTATACGTAATGAATACAACGAGAAAGCGATAACGTACGTACATAAAACGAAAAAGGTAATACAAAAAACAGTAGATGATATCACGTACTAAATAATTTGTATTGTATTAAAATAAAATGATCATCAGACTACATGGTGACTTAAGTTACAAAGTGCACAACAAACACAAACCATTTTGTTAATGACCACAATGTTATAAGAATACTTTTGTCGAACGATATCCATGATATTGTGTTATGAAATAAAGTGTAACGTTCTACATGAATTCGGACATATGACATCTTTATATTTACTTGAATATCGCATGGTGGTATTTGGGATTTTCCCTTCCAAATCGCAGGTGTTTTTATCTGTGCAAGATCATTTTCTACAATATCTTGTATTAAAAATCGCCTGTCAGTTATATAAAAATCCTCAATGGACAATTTATCTATAAAACCACATGTACTAGTAATCTTTGATCGCTACTTCTGCCACTTCTTTATGATGGTAAACTAATCAAAAATTTTATACTTTGGTGATGATAAGCCACTTCAGTTAATAATACATTACATTTAGACCCCTATAAAAATTCTACTGGCACTTTGATGGCTAATATTAAAGCGATAGGCTAAGCCAATGAATGCAAAATTGAGACGTAATTTTAATTATTGCGTGACATCTTGGTAACAGGTGAAATATGCTCTTTCACAAATCATACACATTATAGAAGTGAAAAAGTAGGAATTCCTGCATAATATAAGTTTTTTATCATTTCCTTCTATACTAAAATTAAGACTCTTTAACTTCTTTTGTAAAGTGTGAATTTTAGCATTAACGAAACTTAAACCTAACTGTAGCTGTGCAATTTCAGCTGCATTTTCTGTATGTGTCTCAGATGGAATGGTTTCATCCAATAAGGCAATAGTTTCACCTTGACCTACAGGAATTTCTTTTGGATGATGGTCTTGCATTCTTTCTGGAATAAGCTGCTTCTTCAAACTGCATACAAGAAAAAGCGCATTTAATAAATTTAATTAATAAATAAGGAAATGCCCGAAGCAGTTTCAGTACACATGGTCATGCACCTATAATAACATAACACATGCCACTATGTCACAACAAAATTTTTGCACACTAGGTAATAAATGCAAGTTGAATTAATTAGCAAAGCACAAGCTTTAAAAAGACATGCGAAGAAACCTACACTTATCGGGTGTGTGAAGCATTCAAGCTGAGCAAAACTTTCAACTTAAAATCCACCGAGGTCATTAATAACTGCATTACCAACGGAAGTATCTGAATCAATCAATCTGTTTTTATCATCCACMAGCWGAAGGAAATCCACAGTCGAATATCTTAAAATGTTGTTGAWAATACTTGTTCTTCWGACTGCGTAGGCATATATTATATCATTAGGCAGCCTKTCTATTAATGCTTGTGAACATACTTTTTTATAGGTAGGTAACTGCACTTTACAAACACAGGGTTGCAGCACTATGAAAAATACCAATTTAACGAGTGACAGCCATATAATCGTGTCTAGATTAATCAATCACATCACCTTATATTAGAATAAACCAATTTTTACCGTTAAACTAAACTTCTGTTTGTTACTAGCAAAAGAATATACAGCAAATCACCTATTTCCCATAAGAAACCATTGACGCAATAGCGTTTATTTTATGCTATACGTCGGGATTGCCTATATTTAGGGCTGCCATTTTAGAGATAAAGTCAGTAATTTTGGTAACTTATTTATAGTTTCTGATAATTCTAGTGGTTTTCCTAAAACCTTCTATTTGTCTGTTTGCTGTATATATCTGCATAATATTTTTTGGGGGTACTTTCCACCTACGTAGTTTTTGAACTTCATACTCCGTCCACAATGAAGACAACGGAAAAATAATTCCAATTACAGATCAACCTGTCAATAACTTTTCGAATGTTTGGTAAATACTACGAAATACATTTTAAGCAACCTTTTAAGAAAATCCATTACACAATGCTTATCAGAGACACAAATTTACAAGGTGATATACAACAAATGTTTAAAGAAATATTTAGACCAAACACTGCATATGCAATATTCTCAAAAGAACAAGAATTAATTAAAGTTTTCCAAGATTTCAGCAAAACATTTCTCAATAATAATGTAAAATTCTTTCTTAGCACTAAACGAAGATGAACAGAAGGACATAATAACTAGCTATCACAGTGAAACTCATACTGGAATCAATGAAACTTATTCAAAACTACGTTCAGAATATTTTTGGCCTAATATGAAAGATATTAACACTTGCAACCTTTGCTTACAAGCCAAATATGAAAGAAATCCTTATAATGTTAAACTGGGAGGCCCATTGCTGGCAAATAAACCATTTGACACCATTCATTTAGTCATGTTTACTTTCCAAATCTGTAAATTCTTATGATAATCGAATATTTTTCAATATACGGCCAAGCCTATTACGTAAAATACCGTACAGGCATAACTATCCTAAATAAATTAAGACACTACTTTGGTCATCATAATTACCCAAAACGAATCGTCTGTGATGAAGGCCGTGAATTCTTTAATAGAACACTCAAAGAATATTGTAATATGCACAAGATAGAACTACACTTTACCACTGTTAATAACCCAAATTCAAACAGTCCCATAGAAAGTCTTCAATCTACCTTAGTTGAAAAATTACGCATTTTACGACTTGAAAACCTTAAAGAAACTCCCCAAAATCAAATGATTTCGGCAACCTTAATTTACAGCCAATCAATTCATTCAGCCACTGGCTTTACCCCATTTTCACTGCTGTATGGTCCGTATGAACATGAAAACGATCTCAATGTAAACTTAACTATTTACGAAGTATATAACAATAGACGTAAACAAGAATTAATACCATTTCTCAAAGAAGTTTATGATAAAATTTTCCAAAAAGAACAAAAGTTCTTACCACAAATAAATGCAAACAGAGAACCGGAACCTGAAATTAACACGGATATTTCAGTTTTTGTTAAAAAGAATAAACCAGGTAAAACTGATCTCCTTATGAGCAAATTAGCGCAACTACAAGAAAGAAAACAAAAATTATAGGTAAATCGGTGAAAAACAAACTCACTAACTCATGTATGCAAAATAAAAAGCTTAAGGAAAGTCCCTTCGTTACAGGCTAACCATGTAGACGACGCCATCCCGTCGACTTTACGTCATACCAATTAGCACAAATGGATATTTTAATAAAATTAAAGGCGAAACAAAAATTTTCGATCAATTTCATAAATTTTATTTCTTCATAAATTTGACCCAACTCGAATGCACTGTTAGGAAATTGACACATAACGTGGTAATAATAGAACATAAGACAAGTAATGACACACTTTTAACAAATCAATATCAAACATTAAAAAGAGAAATAGAAAGCTCGGAAAATATCCTTGAAAGATTAACACGTTTTAGAGTTAAAATAGGCTTAGTTAATGTTTTAGAAAAAACTATAAAATTCATAGCTGGAAATTTAGATAATGATGACCTGGCAAATATTAATCAGAACCTAGAAATGCTGTGTAAACCACAAAAACAGCAATTAATTTAGTCCAGTCAAAATTCTAAACCCTTCAAGTAATTAATAATGAAATCTTTAATGCAAGAAGAGTCCGCACAATTCATTTAGCTTAACTAGAGATACCGAATTTAGAACTATTCACAAGATCAGACCTTACAGACATTAATCAACACTTAATGAGCGAATACGATGAAAATCAGATCACACATGCAAATAATACACACTTGTTTGAAGTATTGGACCACTTGAAAATCTTGTAATAATCAGTAATAATGGCACTAAAGATACCAATCCTGAAACCCACATCATTCACTTATTCCAGAATATATCCGATCCCAAATAGGAAAAACAAAATTATATTATTACCTGCTGAATATTTTCTACAATCCAATCAGTCCGAATTATGGTCCAACGACTACAGAAGCCTCTATGCTATAACACGCTGAAGACAAATGCTCATTGAAAAATTTAAGCACATGCCAGGCAGCTAAAACTACTGACTATCGAATAATTCAACAAATGGAAAACACAGCCCTGATGGTTAGCACAAGACAACCATTAGAACTCATAGAAAATAGCGAATACCAAGTGCAATACAATGTGTTCGTATCCTCATCATGTAGCATAATTATAGAATATATCATATTCAGAAAACCTGGATTCTACCAGAGGTAGAAGACATCACAGTGAATCATCGGTACGAAGTTCTCCTAAAAGAACATCTTCAGGACCAGAAGCTCCAAGAAGAAGCCAAATTTATAGAATCCAAGTCAATACTTTTTAATACACTAGTACATTACTCTCAATATTCTGCTACCGCTATAATAATTGGCATGATTGTAATTTGCACCATAGTACTTTGTTATTTCAGGAACAACATTTATAAAAATCTATGTAAGAAACGAATTGTTAATATTTCAGGAAAGGAATTTGTTCAACTTTATACGAGGTTGAGCGTGGACGCTCAATCCCAAGGGGAAAGGAGCTAAGTGTCTGAAATCCCAGGAGCAACCTCTAGGTGCATGGAGTAGATAATAGGAACATTTAGAACACCTACGTGTTTAAGCCATAGGAAGTAAACATCCCTAACTCAGTATAATTCATGTGTTAGACATGTTATACTGCTGTTCATTTCTTTGTAACTTATAATAAAAACTTTTTAAAAACACAAGTTCACCGACTGATCATTTAACAAAATATTGTTTACAAGCTATAATAATTCCGAAATGTTTCACAATGAGAGCACCCTAGGAAGCATTGAAGTATGATGCCAACGTGATATTTTGGCAGACTCATACGAAATATTGTAATAATTTCTGCTTCGCTAGTAGGTACCGTCGTTCTTATTGTTTGTCGAAGCCTCAACATAAACAAAACAAGGATAGAAAATTAATATTGAAAAAATTTAATAGAACGTGTAAAATTTCATTTTTGAGACTTATTCCCGCTAAAGTATACCACCCAGAAAAACACTGTGGTTGTAATATATACTTATAAAACGTAATACAGCAAGCTCCGCATTTTGATAAAAAGCAAGGGGAGACTTCCACCTTCCCTGGACGAGGAAAACCAGGCAGTCGTCATTTAGTTCTCTATGGTACCGCACCTTGCAACTTATACGCTTATATACTGTATTTTCGTATTTTTTGTATAATTTTTAATTATCAAATTCAATTACCAAATATTGTAGTCAGTTAAATAAACTTAAAAAAAGGGGATTCGCGTGTTTCGAATCTTAACTGGCGCTGAGAACAGGATACCGTGACTGGATTGAGAATAACGTTCACCTATCCAGAACAACCCTTCCAGGAGGTTCTTAAACCCTTACACGGAACACCACGCAACGACGCTGTAAGTCCCTTGTTCCTCCTACTGCTTTTAAGTATAATTGTTTCATTTCATTTAATTTCATTTCAGAAACAACAGTTTTTTCATTTTAATGAATATTTCATCGTCTGACGAAGCGGAAATAATTGCTGAAGATTTAGACAGTTTGAACCACTTTTTACAAACAGTAGAGTCAGATTATAGACAAAGTAATCAATTTAAACAAAAACAATCCAAAATTATTAAAGAAGCTAGCTTTTACCCTGTCGCAAAAACTTCAGCTAGCAACAGTAACGCTCCCACGCAACAATCTGTAAACAAATTACATCCGCCCCTATCAAAGGATTGACTATATTATTATCATTAGTTCGCACGCTATTAATAGATATGTAGAGTTGCAATTTAGTTAGGCTGTGCTTTGTTAGAAATGTTATAAGTGGGTCCGCGGATGAAAACTATTAAGATTTTTTGCGTCGAAGCTCTGTCCGAGAGCATATCGGGTACGTAGACGTAGAGCTTCTTCATGTTATAGCTTCCGTGTGAAAAAAAAAGTTTTTTTAAAAACCGATTGCTTTCGTGCAGGAATGTAACTAACATGACTACAAACATGACACCGAATGTGACAACGCTCGACAGAACAGAATTATCTTTGCTTATGAATGCTATTCCGGAGTATTCTCCGGGAAATAATTTATCAGTGTTTATAAACGAAGTAGATAACCTTATTCTCATCTCAACGGTCGTTTAACACCTGATCTTTTGTATTTACTTTCGTTTTCAATCTGATCAAAAATTAAGGGTGATGCTAGAGATTATATTGCATGTCAGAATGCGACTGATTGGAATTAGATTCGCACCGCTTTACTTCAAAAGTATGGTGACCAGCGAAGCGAAGAACTCTTGGCTGCTGCAGTAAGACATTGCGTACAAAACAAAACCGAAAATTACATAGATTACTATAGCAGACTAATCAAAGCGTTTAATAATTTAATTCAACATATTCGCTACATGTTCAAAATGACGGAATATAACACTTTGGCTTTAAGAACTTTCTAAATTGGCCTGATAGAACCTTACAGAAGTTACATAAGCAACTTCACATTTTCGACAATCGAAGAATGTGTAAATAAATGTCCCTTTTACGATAATCGTAAACAAGAATGGGAATACTGCGAATTCTTGCGTAAATCTCAGGAACCTACTAAAAGGGCTCCTCAAAAATTGTTCGCTCGAACGCATTCATCCAACCAAAATTTTAACATACCGCAAAACAATTTTTCTTTTAATCAAAATCCGTTTCAACGACAGTTTCCAATACAATAAACTCAGCCCCGCGGATTTCAAAATTTCGTCAATAAGCCATTCAGTCAACAATCAAAGTTACCAATGAATAAACCGACTTTTGGCAATCAAAAACCAACAAACACATATAATTTCTTATAAGTCCACCCCGATGTCAGTTCAATCTCGAATTAGGACACAACAACTGCCATTAAATCAAAATTACAGACAGAACTGGAATCAGCAAAATCGACCAAGCGTGATTTGCGAAGAACTTTTTAATGTAGAAGGTGAAAATTACACGGAAAGCGATGAAATGGGTCCCAGCGAAAATAATTTAATAGAATTTGAATTCATGGAAGAAGAATGCAGTGACGAAATTAACGAAAAGAGTCAAAATTTTCTCGAGCAAGCCTTGGAACTAATCCAAGACTAGTAGATTTAAATTGTATACGTTCTAAACCAAAACTACCGTTCATTTATCTCCCTGAAATTGATTTAAACATTTTGATAGACTCAGGCGCTTCAAATTCTATTATTAACCGTAAATCAGTATTTGAAAAATTCTCAAAATTTATTTATCAAGAACCTTTTATAGTTAGTGGTTTAGGTAAACAGATATAGGCTACAGACAATCTTTACATTCCATTGCTTTCAGAATTAGGAATTGAACATTGGTTACAAATGCACCTTATAGACTGGCATACATTTAATGCTTTAATGGATAGCGACGATTTTATTAAATTAGGTGCTAAAATAGACTATCAACTAAATAGAGTAAAAATACCAATCGCTATAGCACAGAATGGATATTGTAAATTTCCAATGGACCAAATTTTTGATACAGAAATTAATTTCAGAGAAAGAATAGAAGTAACACCATCAGATATTTGGGAACCACCTAAATAATCAAGTAATTATGTTACTATTTCGAAAGTTATACGCACTTCACATCTGAACGATGAAGAAAACATGCTATAACAGAACTTTGTAAACAATATCGCAATGTATTTTGTAACAGAAATTCACAAATGCAGTTAAACATGAAATTTGGACGAAGATGACTTACAAAATATTAACAAAAATTTAGACAAATTGTACTCAAATCAAAAAGCTGAAATATAGAAAATCAATCATTTAACATCATTTGCTAATCGTCTTACAAGAGGTATTTTTAATATTTAAATGTAGTATCCAAAAAATATTGAAGACACAAAACAGTTTATTACCCGAATGTCAAATACTAGCGATGTTCGAATTTTATTACAAACCGAAATTTACCAAGTAAGTCCGTCTACTATTAGAAAATCTAAAATTGATAGAGCCATCGATTAGTCTGGCATGGACAGACACTCCAAATTTAGAATTAATCACTGATGCAGAACTTGTAGAAATTCAAAATCACCTCGAAACTGTTTACAACCCTCGCCAATTGTTCCCTTCGAACAAAACTCATCTCTATGAAATACTAGAAGCTTCCCTAATTATCAGCCATAGGAAATGATCAGACTATTACATTTCTCCTCCAAATTCCAATTTTGAAACCAATAACCCGTGTATATCCAATTCCAAATTATCAAAATATTTCAACCGTACCCCCAAAGAAATACAGCTGAATATTTAACGACGTACTTCAATGGACAGACGAAGAATGCAGAACAACTGTTGATACAATTTTATGCACTGAAAAGCCGATACAAAATAGATGTAACTTAATGGACGTCACGAGTTGCCCAGCTGTTAAGGTCAATAACGACAATGAAATCTCCCTAGTACTTCGCAATCGACAAGKGCTAACAATCGTAAGGCAAGAAAAAGAAGTTATAGAAGATTGCCGGGGACATCTTACTCGAMAATCGATCCAAGGGACCAACTTAACTAGTTCTCCTTGCAGAATTATCATAGGCACCAATATCTATGACAGCACCATACCAGTCTTTGAAATAAAAATGGTAGAAGTTACGCCTTAATAACTTACAAAGGTCCAGGAAGCACCTCTCCAATTTGGGCATCTACAAGACCCACAACTACTGTTTGAAGCAAGAACACTTCAAGTCAACCCCGTGCATCTGAAGCCGCTGACCCACATTGTGCACTACACCGCTACAATGCTTATAATAGTGATTGTAGTATTTTTTCTGATTTTAGCTTTAAAATTCAGAAACCGACTTCACAATTATTTTGCCAGCCAAGGCACAKCATCCACATCAAGCCTGTGGAACCCTCGAGGGCGTTCGGAACTAAAGGAGGGAATAGTTATAAACGKAATACAGCAAGCTCCGCATTTTGATAAAATACAACGGGAGACTTCAACCTTTCATGGATGAGGAAAACCAGGCAGTCGTCATTCAGTTCTCTACGGTATCGCACCTTGCAACTGATACGCTCATTTATTGCATTTTTGTATTTTTTGTATAATTTTAAATTCAATTACCAAATATTGTAGCTAGTTAAATAAATTTTTTAAAAACGGGATTCGCGTGTTTCAAATCTTAACTATATAAACACTTCGCTGTTTATAACATAAAAACAGAATAATAAAGTCATTATAAGCTCATTATCTTCTTTATATATATAATTCTAGCGTGTGTGTATATGTAACTGAATTCCTCCTAAACGGCTGGACCGATTTGAATGAATTTTTTTGTATGCATTTGGGTGGCACCCTGGATGGTTTAGATTTATAAATCAACCCGGCAGATGACGCTGCAGTCGGTATCTAGGTTATTTATCTATATCCTCCTTAACGATGGACCGATTTGAATGATTTTTTTTTGTATGCGTTTGGGTGGTGCYCTGGATGGTTTAGATTCACATATCAGTCCGACAGATGGCGCCGCAGTCGGYATCTAGGTTATTTATCTATACTGCAACTAAACGGCTGGTTCGATTTAGATTCAAAAATCAACCCGGCAGATGGCGCTGCAGTCGGTATCTATGTTATTTATTTATACTCCAACTAAACGGCTGGATCGACATGAATGTTTTTTTGTGTATGCATTCATTCATTAATTTCATTCATTTTAATATCCTATTCGCTTGGAATTATATGCAGGACAACACGTCTGCCAGGTCCGCTAGTAATATTATAAATGTTTTTGTTCCATAGAAGGTAGTTTACGCTCGTCATACGCTCACATCCGTCCGATTATCATATCTTTGTGTCAGTAAAAGAACTTTCTCAATAAGTTGTTGGGTATTATAATAATTATTTCGTATTTGCATCCTACAGGATATTTCAATATACAAGTAGGTTAAGCAATTGCATTAATAACACTTTAAGCAGTGATCAGCTTTATTTACTTTACCTATATTTCATTTAATTCTGTCATGAACTAAAAATATTCCCAGCATTATGCTGATGTGAATATGAAAATAAGCAACCCATTATTTCTAAAAAAAAAAGCCAAATCAGATATGTTCAGAGCTTTCTTTCGCTATAATACGAAGCAAAGTGGAAATTAATAATGCCGATTTAGTCTTTCAATCGAAATAGCGTAATTCTGTTCAATATTCAGAACAATTATTTTCTTTTGCACGTACTGTTGTCGAGCAGTCATATATAACGTTACAGATTACCTGGAAATACCTATTTCTGCATAGATACGTCTTTTTTCTAAGAAGTAATATAATCGCAAGGGTGGATGGGTACAAAGTAGAATGAAGGTGGTGAAGAAGGTTTGTGTACTGTATCGGGCGAAAGCGAGCTACTACTCAGGCACAGGACGAAGAGATACGGAACTTCTTTAGAAGAACACATGCATAGTGAGAGAGGAATTACGTCTAAATGTATGCAGCAAAACAATACTTCGCCGACTCAAGAAAGCTGCGTTGCACCACCTCGTTCCTGCTATACAGCAGGGACTAAATCAAGAAACAGTGCAAAAAAAATTACAGTTTTGCAACCACAACTTTGGGAGGAATTGGGGCACAGTTATATTTTCGGACGAAAAAACTTGCGACCTCTGACGAAGTACGGGCTCATTTGTATAGACCTTAGAACACGAAATACCACCAAGAACACGTGTTGCAGTATAAAAGAAGTGAGCATGTTAGTGCAGGTTTCTGGGGTGGATGTCGGTAGCCAGGACCAGGTGACCACCACGTTTTACATCAGAGCAATACGTGAAAATCCTAGAAGACGTATGTCGAAGGAATATGGAGAAACTAACGCGTAACGTGTTCAGTGTATGGGAAAACCTGCACAAATCGGATTTGTGTGAAAAGCTTGTTGCTAGCATGGACAGCAGACTACGGGAATGTATTAATAGTGATGGATTTGACATTCATTAAATATTAGGTGTTAGATGTAATGTAGGTTTTGTTTTTCCATGTGTCATTTTATTACTTATAAATACATTTAATTATTTACCTTCATCTTTTGTTATTTATTTCGCATTAAACCTATCTTGTGCTTCCATAAACTTCTTAGCCTAGCTAAGACGAAGTCAGGTCTAATTTGTCAAGTTAGAACACATTGCATAATGTAGTCACTGAAAGAAATTGCTTTCCAGAATTTTAACTTGTATTGTAGCACAAGGCTAAATACGGCCTCTAAAAGAAATTGCTTTTTAAAATTTGCACGACCATGATATGTGCAAAATGCATTTTTTTAGATTATATTTCAATATATTATAATCGTGGTTCTAACTTCATCCATTACCGCTAAATCTTTTGTACTTTCTTGTACTTCCTTCACTGCGTATAAAGGCAAATGTTCCGTTTTCCGCAAATGGGTCTCGGTTGGCAATCGTTGCGCGGTACTGTGACAATAACCATGTGTACTTATGAAGAACTGATGCGTCTGCTACCATTGGAAGGAACGACAAGCGAAGAAGATATAGTCGGAATTCGTTAAACATTTTGAGAAACGGGGACTACACTTAACTAAGATTTTTTGCGTAACTACAGATGGCGCACCCGCTATGATCGGGTCACATAAGGGATTTATATCTTCCTACTGCACGCATTGGTCAATCACTTTTGAATTTCCATTGCATTATTATGCGCGAAGATCTCGAACGGAAGCTTAAAATCAGTAAAAGTTGTCAACCACATTGCTGGTCGTTCTTCATTAACTCACAGACAATTCAAGCCATTTTTACAAGAAATGGAAAAGTGCATATTCTGATATTCCATTATACAGCAATATACGCGACTTAGCCGCGGTAACGTGCTTTCTAGATTTGTGGAATGTTTAGGTCATTTTTGTTGCAACAAAATCAAGCTCAAGTATTTCCTGAACTTAATCCTGAATAATAAAGAATGGATTTGTAAGTTGTTCCTAACTGATATTACAAATCATCTCGGCGAACTAAACCTTAAGTTGCAAGGATCGGGTCAAACTGTTCTAGATTTGTATGATTCCTGGAAGTCTTTTAAAATGAAAATAGAAGTATTCATTCGCGATATTACCTCCCATATATGTAAATACTTTCCAAATCTAAAAACAAACTCACCCAACCTTAATAAGTGTGATTGATAATACTGCATTTAATGAGGAAATGTTAAACTGCATAACTTCACTGAAAGAAGACTCCTGAAAGGGGTTAAGATTTTGATAAATAAGGTCACATGTTCTCCTTGATAAAACCAGATATCTGTAATATGACTGTAGGTAGTTTAGATTCCCAATAGTTTGTTTTGAACATTATAGTAGTTATAGAAGAAGTAGTTATAACCACCACCGATATATCGATCGGCGTGTAAGAACGAACGCGCGTGATGTCTGCTTATGAGAGCGCACAGAACACCATATTTGTAACCTAACCTAAGTACACGTGTATAAAAATGATGTCGTTTTTCACCGTAAAAAATGTGTTGCCTGCTGTATACTAACAATACATAGGTATTTCAAACCAGCATAGACGTTTTATTTCAAAGAGTGGAGCGCTTCAAGAAGCCAACTCGTCACCAGACTTAATGGATTTTAATAGCATTCCTTTTAATGATTCTATTTTCGCATGGATGGAAATTCAATTGAATTTAGGAACTCCGAGTTATGCAAGACAAAAATTGTGGAATAAATTTGTGGATAAATCAAACGAAATACTGAATTGTTGGGCTAGTTTGCCAGATAAATTTCTTTGCCTAAAAAAAGTGGCATTTGCAATGGTTTCAGCATTCGGATCGTCTTATATGTGTAAGCAAGTTTTTTCCCACATGAAAATCATTTTGAATCCAAATCGAAGCCGGCTAACAGAAAATTCAGATGCGTGTGTAATATTAAAAGTAACTAGACATGAACCAGAAATAGAAAAGCTTTCGCGAGAAACACAAGGACAAGGATCGCACTGAAAATTTTAAACAAATGTTGCCTTATATAAAAATATATATTTCGTTTAACAGTAAAGTCTGTGCTGTTTCCTTTTTATTAAAATTTTTAGAAAAATTGTTGATCATTTTTTTATTTTATTAGTTACCTTCCTTATTATTTTTAACAATTTTGTACATTATTTATTCATATAAATATTATTGTGGCACTTTGGCTTTGTTCAAAATTGCACACGGGCACCTCTTTGTTAAAAGGTTGCCGACCCCTGGTTTATAGTATAGAGCTATTAGGTATGCAGCAAAATCAGGTTGGATGTCTACCGATTTATTTGTAAAGTTAGAACAATTCATAAACATTCAAGCAGTTCTCCAACAAATCCTATTTTGCTCTTGATGGATAATCACGGAACTCATGTTTATTTGGATGCAATATTTTATACCTGAGACAACGGCATCGTTTTATTATAATTTCCTCCTCATAGCACATAATATGCAGCCCTTGGATAAAGGGATATACGGTCCGTACAAGGCAAGATGTAAAGTCTCATTAAACTACTTTATATTATCAAATCCTGGCAAACGATATAGCACAAAGCAAAGCTCACTGCAGAACCATTTTTCCAAAGCTTTTTTACCACTAAACACAGTAAGGTGTTTTAGTGCTACAGGTTTATGGCCAATTAACCGAATTATATATACGGATGATCACTTTTTGGGAACTTATTCAACAGATCGTCCTGAGAAAATTTCTAGTGACTTCGTTGCTGACATAATATCTCCAAGTACTTCTGTTAACAGTTCGGTTAACGCCGCATCTTCAACAGCTGCTTCTGTTAATAGTGCTCCAGCTGAACAATATGCTTTCAAAGACGTTAAAAAATGAACACATCGCCTAATACTTCTACAAACAAGGCGATTTTTTGTAAAACCTAATACTTCAAATGTTGAAGACTTGACTGTGATGATAAAGGATCTTTTGGACGACATTTTAATTTTTCCAAAAAGCGATTACCAAAAGAATCAACGCAATATCTAAGTTGAGAAAATCAAGATCGCCTTGTGGTTTTCCGAATAAGGATATTTCATCTATAATTGTATTTTTTCTTTTCTAACCATTGTATTTTTTTGGGAAAATAAAGACCATTATGACTATTATGATTTACTATCACCAGCAGAGTAACCCCACCGAAAGAGCCAATCAAGAAGTCGGACGACTCCTCAGACATTTTTGTCACGAAAATCATAAAAATCTGTTGAACAACTCTATGCATGATAGCACTAGCTTCAGCGCTATGCATTTTAATAAACCCAGAGACGATCGATTATTGGAGAAATTTGGTCTGATTGACGAACCACTTGATAGGCAATGGATAATTGCTTTGGCCGGCGAACGTCTGCTTAGAAAGGCAGAAAAATGCCAAGTTCGATATAATGATTTACATAAGAGTACTGTCCTGTCGATTGGAGATAAAGTTTGGGTTCGAACGCATCCTCAATCCTCTGCAGTTGGGTAAAATAAAAAAGTTCTTTCTTTTGTATGAGGGTCATGCTAAGATTGGACCTCATGCTTTTGAATTGACTGACTCAAGAAATATTGTTTGTGGTAGGTACAATATTCACAATTTGAAAAAATATGTTCCTCCTGCCATGCCTGAGCTTAGGTCTTAAATTTTGTCGATTATTTCTTAATAATTTGAGAGGGTAAATGTAGTGATTCGGATATTAGTGGGGTTGCAATGTCACAGTAGATGGCGTGGAAAGTCGTTCATTGGGAGAGACAGGCGGAGCGAAGCAGCTGGTCTGAGCGCATCACTGCGGAATCGAGAAGCGAGTGTTACACAGTTATGTGGTCATGTGGCAACAGTGCGCGAGTGATCGAAATGGAATTTATTAAGCAGCCAAAACCGTKAAGCCTTCAAGGTGAGCAGGKGCAAAACYGGAAAAAATTTAAAAAAGCAATGGAAGTGTATATGATTGCTTCAGAATGCGCTGAAAAAGATGAGAGAATACAWGCAGCTGTATGGTTACACTGTCTAGGAGAAGAGGCAGGGGAKATATTGGACACATTAGGAATTACGGAAACTGAGAAAAGTGATCCTGTAAAAATTATAAAGTGCCTTGATGAACATTTCTTGCCAAAAGTGAATATAAGTATAGAGAGACATAAATTTAATACAAGGGTACAGGGCGAAAGTGAAAGTTTCGACTCGTTTTTAAATGACTTACGGAAAATAAGTGCGAATTGTGAATTCGGCAACTTAAAAGAAGACATGATACGTGATCGAATTGTGTGCGCAGTATTCGATAAAAGAGTTAAAGACAGACTGTTACGAGAAAGTTATCTCAAATTGCAAAAAGCTATTGAAATATGCAAAGCGGCAGAAGAAACTACTAGCAATATCAACAAGCTGTTGAACAAAACTCCGTTAGGTTTCGATAAAAATTGCAGCATCGCAGTGGTAACGAAGACTTCCCATCATTCAAATTCGCAAGCAACGGCAAGTGATTGGAAGAAAAGCAGCAGCGCCAGCGGCATCGATCCACAAAGGAGACAAGTAATGAATCACACGGCGGCGGCGTCATCAAACGGCGATTGGCGTTTAAGAATGCCAAGCGCGGGAACTTCACAAGGAAGAGGAGGTTCAAAATCAACAACAGAGTCGGCAACCACAAAAGGTTGTGGAAAATGTGGACGGCAACATCAAAGAGGGGCGTGTCCAGCATACAGTAAACAGTGTTAAGGTGCGGTTAAACGGCCTGTGATAGCACGAGCCCAGCCAGGATCGTCTCGGGGTGCTCCGCGCCTACGCGCCGTTTATACAGTCTAGATCGGCACGGCTCGGCCAAGTTCGCGCGATCCATCTCTTGTCGGTTTTTCGACACTGATCAAAGGCGAGCGCGGCTCGGCTTGTGTTAATGCGCGTCGTTTATTTACCTCTGCGCAGCTTGTGTTACGTCTGTCGTTATTATTTTTCATTTTATTTACACACGGTACGGTGATGGAGTGGACTAATGATACGATAAGCGACTTTATTCAACTCTATGAAGAGGAACCAGCTATATGGAATCCAAAACATTCAGGCCACAAAAATCGCAACAATGTCCACGATGCATGGACACGAATAAAGTTAAAGTTGTGTGACGGAAGCATACCACTGCAAGAAATAAAGAAAAAAAAGATACTCTAATGGCAACTTACAGAAAATTACATGCTAAAGTGAAGTCATGTAAGAGAACTGGGAAGGGTACGGGCGAAATCTTTGTACCTAATTGGCCATTTTACGAACAAATGGCCAAATTTCTGCATGGTATATACAACCCAGTAAAATCAGTTTGTTMAGAGGKGAGTTATTTATTTTTGTGGTAGTGCTAATTACAGATTTCTACAGAAAAATACGTAAATCTACAGTAGAACCTTGATTATTAGAACCAAAGGAGACCAAGCCTTCGCGAGATAATTGAAATCCACAGATAATCGAAGCGTATTATTTACCAACCCGTTGATAATCAAGGTTCTATTGCATTTCAAACAAAATTAAAATAAGACATCAAAATCGCTTAATATTTATTCTGCCAATTCACTGCGCCGTTTGTAACGAAGTATTCTGCAAATTTGTCACGTATAGTTTTAGCAGTTAGAGTTGCTCTTCTAGATGTTCTTCTAATCGGTACTAATGATGTAATTCCGTTTTGATCACTTCGCCACGAACCAGCTTGAAACTCGCCGTTGATTTCACAATCGAAGGTTCCTTGTGGTGTATACATATTTTTTGAATTATTACTCCTCCTCAAAAAATTGTGTAACAAAACACATGTCATAACGATAACTGATACCTTTTATGGTGCCAATAAAATTGGAGATTTAAGTATGCGAAAAACAGCAGACATTATCCCAAACACATTTTCGACGATTCTGCGGGCGCGCGAAAGACGATAATTAAATACTATTTCCTTTGTTTCTTTTTCGTGGGTTCCGGGGTATGGTTTCATCATGTTTTCCGTTAATGCAAATGCACTATCCGCTACGATCACGTGAGGCAAAGGGTCATTCTTAAGTGGAAGGGGTTTATCTGGTGGAAAATCTAGTGCACGTTCTTCAATGTTTTTGTACAAACTAGAGTTTCGGTAGATACCGCCATCGCTTATTCTACCTTGGCACCCAATGTCCACGTAAATAAAGTTATAGTTAGCGTCTACCAGCGCCATTAGCACTACGCTAAATGTGCCGTGATAGTTCTGTACCACTGTGAATGGGGCTCTGTATTAAAATGTGTTTTCCGTCGAGCGCACCAATGCAATTTGGAAAATTCCAACGTTCGTTGAATGCACTTTCTATTTTCGACCATTCTTCGGAAGTTCGGTGCAACTGAAATTAAAAATATATTTTTTTACTTTTTCAGGACCACGTTAATTCTGATGACACGGAACAAAACGAAGAGGCAGTAGTTGTTCATGACAATGAATCTTCCAGTAATACAGATTCAATCGATTCCGGCATTTTCAAGAAACCAACTAATATAAACACTAAAAAAGAAGTGAACAAAAAGGAAGACAATAAAAAGCGTAAAATTGAACATCGCGTTGAGTATGCATACAAGGTTCTCAAAAAAATCAGCGACGAGCCAGATCCGATTGAAGACGAATGCACTTTATATACAAAATTACTCTGCTCAAAGTTAAAATCCATGGACACAATTACTCGTGACTTCGCCATGCATGAGATTGATAATTTAATGTTTCGCCTAAAACAACATCTTTTAGGATTCCAGCAAGTGCGTCCACAATTCCATAATCAATCATATGCAGGATTTCAGTTTCCTCAATATCCGGCCTCTTCTAATTACCATCAAAACATGCATCCTCCTTTTGCTCAAACATCATCTTATCAGTCATTAGCACAGTATCATTCTCCACGACATACAAACCTTCAACCATCACCACAGTCATCACCACAGTCATCACATTCTCAACAATCTGCAGACTACCAGCTATCGCCACAATCAAATTCTCACCAATCTGAAAGCTTCCAGCCATCAACACAGTACCATTCTCAACGGCATACAAACATACAGCCATTACCACAGTTGTCACCACAGTCATCACATTCTCACCAATCTGCAGACTACCAGCTATCACCACAATCAAATTTTCAACAATCTGAAAGCTTCCAACCATCATCACAATACCATTCTCAACAACATACAAACATTCAGCCTTCACCACAGTCATCACATTCTCACCAATCTGCAGACTACCAGCTATCACCACAATCAAATTCTCAACAGTCTCAAAGCTTCCAACCATCACAACAGTACCATTCTCAACGACATACAAACCTTCAGGCATCACAATCATCACATTCTGAACATTCTACAGACCCCGAGCCATCAGCACAGTCCTATTCTCAAGTTGCAAATGTCCAGTCTTTACCACAGTCATCAAATTGCCAACAATCTTCTGATGTGGAAGAGTATACTTATTCCCGATCTCAAACACATCCTGGTTTTGAGTCTTTTTCTAATAAAGAGCAATCTATGGATAAGTTGTATTCAATGGAAGTATCAAAGTTATTTAAACATCCCGAATAAATTATACAAGCTCACCTTCTTCTTGCAGCTCTTGTATTAAAGCCTGGCATACTTCCATTACGCATGTAGCTATTGTACATTTCGAAAACCTGAATAAGTATGCCAGGCTAAATGTATCGCCCGTCGCCAAAAACCTGAGAGTGACCGCTAGTCTTTCTTGGATTGGGATACATTTTCTCATGTTGGTGTCTTTTTTTCGCGATGTATGGTCCAATTTTGTTAAGCAGAGATTCAAAGTCAACTGCAGACATACGACAGAAATTTTCGAAATACCCAGAGGGTTCTTGATTAAGATCCTGTAGCAAATCTGTAGCATTGTATCTGCAAAATTAAACACATATTATTAACATTAATATCAAACTGTATCTGTTTTTTTTAATTTCATAATAAACGATTAAAAATAATAATTGTTATTACTTCTGATACAGTAATATCATGTCAAATCTTTAAGCGGAAATATTCATATTCATCGTGGAGTAAAAGGAAAAGAAGGTTTTGGTAATATATATATGTACACTTATATTAATAGCTCTTTTGAATTTGTTTCTTAAATTAGATCAAATGCTTGATTTTGTGGCTAATAATATGCAAATCTAAAAAAAAAATGGCTAAAATAGTAATAATGGCGCACCTAACTTTTAAATAAAAGTATACTTACGTTTCGTGACTCTTATACAATGACACCATCCACCACCGTCTTTTTCTTTTTTTTTTATTCAAATCATGGCTGAGTAAAATTACAGCTGCTGCCGCAGCAGCAAGCCGTTTCCGTTTACTTGCCGGCATAAGTACTAATAATGGACGAAAAACCCGCGCGATGTTGGCTCGCGGTTTTGCCATCCACACGCCGTGTATACGAGTAGGCTTGCGTTCGGATTTGGCCGAGCCGCGCCTACACGGACGGCTCGGCTCGTATATGCCTCGCGCTATCACAGGCCGTTTAACCGCACCTTAATAAATGTCAAAAATATAACCACTATTTGTATTTATGTAAATCTAAAAGTGTGCATGCTATTGATCATAGAAATCCCATTGAAGATTCCGATAGTACTCAGAGCACAGATAAATATGTTTTAGATACTATTGAAAATAATAAGGAAACAAACAGCTGGATAGAAGTAGTCAAAATTTTAAAATGTAATAAAAGAGTAAAATTTAAATTAGATACGGGTGCACAAGTTAACGTTATACCTAAATACATTTATGATGTTCTGGGCAGAACGGGACCATTAACCAATTCAAGTGCAGTAATTTCTAATTATGCAGGGAATCGATTAAACGTAGTAGGTTCTTGCAATTTAGAAGTAATCATATGTGACAAAAAAGTTAACTTTAGCTTCTTGGTAATAAAGACAAATAATAGTGCAGCACCTATTATAGGTCTTCCGACGATTCAAAAATTAAACTTGCTACAAAGAAATGAAATAGGAGAAGTAATAGTGTGCAATGAAACAGAGATTATTAATAACTATAAAGAAGTTTTTGAGGGCTTGGGCAAAATTAATATCGAGCCGTATGATTTTAAATTAAAACACAGCTACGAGCCAGTAATGGTGCCATGCAGAAAGGTACCCTTTCAATTAATTAATTCGCTCAAAACTGAATTAGAACGTATGATTAAGGACAAAATTATAACCAAAGTGGAGGAACCAACAGAGTTCGTAAATCCAATTGTTTTAGTCAAAAAGAAGGATAGTGACCAAATTCGAATATGTTTGGATCCAAAACATCTTAACGATTCTTTRATCCGAGAATWTTATTTGTTACCCCACATTTGAAGAACTAACGAGTGAAATGAACGGGTTCTAAAATTTTTTCAGTGTTAGATGCTAATAAAGGCTTTTATCAAATTCAGTTAACGGAAAAAGCTTCACTTTTAACTACATTTGCTACACCAATGGGAAGGTTCCGATTTTTAAGATTACCTTTTTGGTATCAAAATTGCTTCCAGAAATATTTCAAAAAGTATTTACTAAAATTTTTGGTGACATAAAAGGTGTTAAAATATATATCGATGATTTAATCATATTTGCCAAAGACATAGCAACTCATAATACTACATTAAAACAAGTATTACAACGAGCGAAAGAAACTGGTGTAAAATTCAACAAAACAAAATGCAGATTTCTAATGGATGAGATTAAATACATAGGACATATATTTTCTCAGCAAGGAATAAAGCCAGACAACAATAAGGTTGAGGGCAATTAATAAAATAGCAACACCGGATAATAAAGACAAATTGCGAAAAATTTTAGGGATTGGTGACATACGTTTCAAAATTTATTCCAAATTTATCACAAAAGTCACACAACTTGAGACAATTAATCAAAAAAGACATAGTTTGGGAGTGGACTGAAACACATGAACGTGAATTTCAGAATTTGAAAATGTTACCGACAAAAAACCCTGTTTTGCAGTATTTTGATAATAAAAAACCAATAGTTCTCTCGGTAGACAGCTCAAAAGATGGGCTAGGAGCGGTTCTGTTGCAAAATTCAGCTCCAGTAGTGTATGCATCTAAATCGTTAAATGAAACTCAGAAAAATTATGCGCAGATTGAAAAAGAAACTCTAGCGATTTTGTTCGGATGCCAAAGATTTCATCAATATTTATATGGAAAATCATTCACAGTAGAGACAGATCATAAACCACTAGAAGCAATTTTTTCAAAAACATTAGACAAAGTACCTGTCAAGTTACAAAGATTATTATTAAGTTTGCAGAATTATGATTTTACGGTTAAATATAAGTCAGGAAAATATTTATACTTTGCAGACACTCTATCAAGATCAAGCTACAATAACGATTTCAGTATAATAGAAAGTGAAGTAGAAGCGCAAGTAGACATGATAAATACTTAAGTATAAGTCCACAGAAATTTGACTTGATAAAACAGGAAACACAAAAAGATGCAGATTTACAAGAATTGTTAAAAGTTATTAAAGAGGGATGGCCAAACAGTAAAAAAGAATTAAGTCAAAATATTAAACACTATTGGAAAAACAGACAAGACATTACAGAAATGAAAGGTCTATTGTTTAAAAACAAAAGAGTCATAATTCCCAAAACACTAAGACAGGACATTTTTGACAAATTACATTATGCTCATTTAGGGTTGGAAAAAACTTTAGCAAAAGCATATGATCTAGTCTATTGGCCATACATGACCAAAGAGATAACCGATAAAGTCAGTAATTGCCAAATTTGTTTAAGATTTAAAAATACACAGCAAAAAGAAAATATAATCAATAGAGAACTTCCAAGTAGACCCTGGCAAATTATAGCGACTGATCTATTTGAATACAAAGGTGTAAATTACTTATTTATAGTAGATTATTTTTTGAAAATTCCCTGAATTGTGGTGTACTAAAAGACGGTATATCATCTTCAGCTGTGGTACAAAAGTTTAAAGATATTTTAGCAAGATATGGGAAACGTGATCTAATATATTCCGACATGGGTACACAGTTTACAGGAACGGAATTACATAATTTCTTAAAAACATGGCAAATTACGTTACAAACAAGTACACCACATTACCCTCAATCGAATGGGTTTATAGAGAGGCACGTACAAACTGTCAAAAGACTCATAAAAAAGCTGACGCAGATAATAAAGATCCCTATTTGGCACTATTAGATTATCGCGCTACACCATTAGATTAAAATACTCCTTCACCAGCAGAATTATTATTTGGTATAAGAATAAAGGGTTTGGTACCTGTAAATGAATCACTATTAAAGCCAAAATTTCAAGTTAAAAATCAAATTGTAAATTTAGAACAAAATCAAATCAAATAAAAGAAGTATTACAATACACATTCAAAAAACTTAACAGATTTAATGGTTGGTGATCACGTTATGTTACAGGACATCAAATCAAAACAATGGAATCCCGGTAAAATACAAAAAATTGACAATAACAGACCGAGATCATATTTCGTTCAATTAAATAGCAATGGTAAAATATATTTACGCAATCGAAAGTTTATTCGGAAAATTGATAATGGATTTGTAACTGATGACGACTTCAATGAATTGTTAAACCAATTAATACATTACTGAAGAAAAATATGATACTGTACATGCATTTAAAGAGAAAAGAGGAGAGAGAAGAAGATATTGTAAACTTACCAGAGCCAGAAATGTATAAGTCAAGATCAGGTAGGATAATTAAAAAACCTGTAAGATTTAAAGATTATGATTGTTAAAAATATTATGTTTTGTATATGATTGTACTTACCTGTAATTGTGTCAAACATTTCTCAATTTTGTAAAAAGGGGAGATGTTACAGAGTTATGTGGTCATGTGGCAACAGTGCGTGAGTGACAATATATATGAACGAGTGGAGGAGTGGGACAGCAAGCAGTAGGTTATGGAGTATGCATTCTGTAAGTCAGGAAGTCAGTATTGTGATCTTAAGTTGTATGGTTCTTTAATATATAAATACTTAGTTAATAAACGTTCGTTAGAATAAACCAACGACGTGTTATTTAACAACTAAGTAACAGCGAGCAAAAGAAGTTGTGTGATATTATGAAAGGGGATTGTACAGCCCCTAGTACCATTTGTGAGTTGCGTCTCCGTGGTGTTTCACTCCAGGAACAGCCATCACGTACTTGGGTGCTGGAAAACGCCAGTACTAACCATTTGCCAGTTAGCGTTATTAGAGGTTATCTGGTATTTCGACCGGTCCGTGTTGCCGGACCGCTGCGCCGCGCTTACGTTTGCTGGCAGCTGCAGTCGGTAACATAGTTTTAAAATCTGTCGTCTTTCATTGCATCGAGCAATACACTCAATCATTAAAGAACTCTTACATTTAAACCTCTACAAAGTCTATACGTTTAAAGCTATCATGAATTGTGGGCTGCAGACATCCAGTATTCGATAAATTTGTTATAGATGAACTATTTGAGAATGACGAGGATGACTCTTCGTCTTCGCCTGCTTCACTGGTATCTAATCCTTTAACTTCTTTTTCACCACTACTCTAAATAAAAGCAAACGATGATGATAGTAGATATGTATTTTTATTGTTTATGTACGTTTTACTTACCGTTGTCTCTTGTTAACCTTCACATAATACATTCGTTTTATAGAATTACATCTACATCCCCGAAGAAGATGCTGACAAAAGCATCTCACGTTCCAGCTTGCAACCTGGATGCTCAAGTCTAGGACAGTTAGTCGTTAACGAGTCCTCTAGAGTACCACACCTTGCGACCAAACGATCAGTTATAATTAATCATTAATTATTAAGCAATTATCAATACTATTGTAAACCTTACTGTCGAAATAAACTTTTAAAAAACGTGTTCTGGTGTTGGATAAACCTAACTGGCGCGGCGAACAGGATCTCGCGACTGGACTTGAGTTTGAGATCAACTACCCCGACCAAACCACCTGACAAAAAAGCATCTCACGTTCCAGCTTGCAGCCTGGATGCTCAGGCCTAGGACAGTTAGTCGTTAACGAGTCCTCTAGGGTACCACACCTTGCGACCATAACGATCAGTTATAATAATTCATTAATTAATGAGTAATTATCAATACTATTATAAACTCTACTGTCGAAATAAACTTTTTAAAACGTGTTCTCGTGTTGGATAAACGTAACTATAGCATTCGCTGTGTTTACGTTTGATGTGGTTTCCAAATTCGTACTGCTATCGAAAGTTTCTACTTGAGACAAACATAATCTACACGTACTTGTGTTAGTGTCTTTCTCAATTAAGAAAATGAATCAGGAGAAATGAAGAAAATTGGTTAAAAAGGAGTGCCAAGATATCACGTACGAGTCTGCGAGCAACCGTAGACATGCTAAAGGCGAAGCTAAAGTGATGAAACGTAAACTTTCTTCCACCAACAACTACAAAGGACATTTCCAATATGGAGGGACAAGTGCTGTGTATGAAGGCAGAACATTTTGAACAGAAAGTGGAAAGCACTGGCTCACCTCCTAAAAGGCGGATTGCTCATCAACGTATATCGGGAGCCATGCAAGTTACTACGAAAGGCTGTCACAGCTTTTAACAGTTTATTATTAATTATTATTAGCTGGCTTATTAGCGTTATTGTTAGTTATTATTGTTTGATTTTAAATACAAATAAGGATCGTAGAGGAATGCATATTAATGCTTGAGAATCACTGTTTTATATTAAATACATTATCGGAGAATGTTAAATGTGAAACTAAAGACAAACTAGATAAAATGCATACTATGGTGTTACAGGAATACTCTATTTTTTGTAGGAGGTTACGAAGATAGAATAGTTTGTAGCCAGTGCTCTACAGTATTAACACCTCACGAAGAAATTACTAATAATGGAAAATGTCTTAATTGCGAACGACAAGGAAAAGATCTACAGAATTTTTAGATAAACAAGCTACCAAAAATGCTAAAGTTGTCTAGTCAAAAATTCT
Source organism: Rhyzopertha dominica (assembly GCA_025024175.1). Lineage (NCBI taxonomy): Eukaryota > Metazoa > Arthropoda > Insecta > Coleoptera > Bostrichidae > Rhyzopertha > Rhyzopertha dominica. The sequence goes on along the minus strand of QCXZ01000086.1, from coordinate 16,751,093 downwards.
CCCAACTTCCAAGTTGGATCTCCGGTAAGTGTACCCATACCGCACGTAGATAAAGCTCGTGGTTCTCCCCCTAAAGTAGTGGCTGCAGTCAGTAGTGTTGAAGATGGGCTTTATCAACTTTGCGAGTTGTTATTTTAGGTGGGGTTGAATTTATAAATGACAGAATTAATTTTGAGCTTTTAGATACAACTCATGGCGTTTTGAAGCGTAGGTTTACCAGATCGGAGTTTAAACCCTGCGTTGAAGAATTTATTTTGCTGGAGAACCTTAGCGATTCTGCAAAAAATAAAGAAATTTCCCTAAGAGAAGTTGCTGCTGAGAACAGTATTTTAGGGGGCCAGGGTTACAAGTGTTGTCAATGCAAGGGCGGATGTAAAAACAAAAACTTATCCTTCCCAAGGTCTTGACCACAAAGATCTACTAACTAGAAGTCATATTTCATTGTTGGAAGAACGTCGAATACTAGCCTCAATCCATTATTATATAAAATCTTAAACCACAGAGTTAATTGTGAGGCGCTCTTACCCAAAAATCAGTTCTTTGTCCCTAGGATCTCCTCTAGGCAGAACGTCACTTTCTGCTGCCGTTTTAGCAGAACAAATGCACTACTTGGATCACCTGTATCAATTATGTGTACCAACTTTAATGCCGTCTCCGATATATATGACATAAATTTTAATACCCTCAATAACATCTTGAGTGTTGTATCTGATTATATCTCGCAACGTATTAGCTACCCATAACATTTGACTTACTGTAGTTATAATGTATTTACTGTGTAGCTGTCCTATTGTAGATTTGTAATCTGTTTGGGCAATAAATCTTTATTATTATTATTATTATTATTATTCTCGTGGGGCTACCAATAGGCGAGCAGTGCTCACTTATGCTCGTCTAAGCGCTTATGTAAACCCACTTCCTGATGTTCATCGAGCTGATCTATGTAGACCGCATAAAGCAGCAAAAATCAGAAAAAACCAATGGGAGAGCACAAAATCCGCATTTCAGTAAGAATTCCAAGAGATGTCGGCAGGATGCAGTTTTACAAACTCACTCTTGAATACGTAGTTCAACAAATGTCCGCATGACCAAGATGTCGTATAGAGCAACTTATTTGTTGTTCCAACCAATCCAAACTCAAGTTTCTTGCGGGAAACAGCAATGGTTACGTTTTGAAAGTAAATATAAGTTGTGAAAGAGAACATGAGGGTTTACAGGAGCTAATACGGCAAACACACAGAATTGCATTTATAAACGCCGGAAACGGCATTACAGGAGCATAGAGTGAATATTAAGAAAAACAATGCTACAACGAAGGAATTACACTTTTATAAAACACTGATGCGTGCGATCTCTTAGATTTCAGGGTACACGGACAAAATTAACGAGAGCACAAAATCTTTTATACAATGCCGCATGCCCAATCTCGAGGTTTCTAAAGACGATATGGCATGGCACAAATAAATGATAATTTTACGTTGAACCTGATTACTACGACTGCTTTTAAGCGAATCGAGATTTCGTGCTCTTATATACCACAGTCAAACCGCATACTAACGAGAGCGCAAAGTCCGTTAAAAGTAGCCACATCGCGAAGTTTTAAAAGGCGACATTTAAAAACAAGTCCGCTAGAATCACAGTCCACTATGACACAAATAAATGATAATTTTACGTTGATCCCGAGTACCACGACTGTTTTTAAGCGAATCGGGATTTCGTGCTCTTCTATACCACAGTCAAAACACATACTATCGATAGCGCAGAATCCGTTAAAAGTAGCCACATCTCGAAACTTTAAAAGACGACATTTAAAACCATGTCCGCTAGAATCACAGTCCACTATTGTGATGTATTTCCTTTTTGTAAGAAATTTAAGATGACCACTGCTTCAAATTAATACAACATTTTATTGACATCACATACATAAACAACAACAAACGTTCATTTTTTATAACTGGTTACTGGATAATTAACAAAATGACACCTTAGGGTGTTGACAGCTTATCAACAATTCCTAAAATTAAATATCTAAACAGCACATCCCTCCGCACCAAGATCTTAAAAACAATATAAATATTACAAATTTAAACGGTCCGGAGGTCGGACATTTCTACGGGGTCTCCTCGTTGCGATTGGAGGTGACCCAACAGTTCCTGAAAAATCATTTGAGTTTCCCATGTCACTCGCATTTTCATTCTGCGCTTCGCCACTCTCACTAATCGCTTCACTCTGGCTACCACAACCCGTCTCAGTCTGTATGGACGTATTTTCAGGTAAGTTAGTTCCGCGATTAATATTAGGTGTTTCTGAAACTTGTGTTGAAGAGGAACATGCTAAATTTGAATCAAAATTTTCCATTATGGGTGGAGTATAAATGGACTTATCCGTTAAAAGCAGCCACACCTCGAAGTTTTACAAGACAATATTGAACCTTGTCCGCTGGAATCACAGTCCACCATGGAACATATAAATGGACCTATCCAAAACTCCATCATAAAATTTTCCCAACTTCAATAACTGATCAGTATGCCTCTTCCACACAATGTTTGTATTAGAAACAGGTTTACACAGGTAAGTTTGATGTCCTAACTTTTTTTGAATAGTACATTTAGTCCAACTAACTTTAGCTAGTGTGCCGTGATATTCTCTAGCATATACCATTTCTCCCTCTTCAAATTCTACTTGCCTATTTCCCCTGTGGAATTTTATTTGTCTATCTCTTTCCCTCTGAAATTTTGGAGCCGTTAAAAAATCAAATCTTGTGTGCACCTTGTGTCAAACATTAATTTTGAGGGTGTTTGACCTGTTGCAGAATGTGAAGTATTTCTATATGAGAAAAGGTATCTAGAGATTAAAGTCGATAAATCATTATGATCATTACTTCCACTCAGCATTTTATTTAGAGCATATTTAAATGATTTAACACAATTCTCCGCAGCTCCATTTGTCGATGGGTGATAAGGAGCTGTTGTCACATGCTTAATGCCGTTGTTTTTGCAAAACTGTTGAAATTCGTAGGAGGTAAATTGCGATCCGTTATCAGAAATTATTGTGTTAGGAAGACCAAATCGAGCAAAACAATCCCGCAATTTATCCACAGTATGATATGTGTCGGTTTTTATCATTTTATATACCTGTGGCCATTTAGAAAAAGCATCAGTAATAATTAGGTAAGTATTACCCTTATATGGCCTAGAAAATCAATGTGAATCCTGTCAAAAACGTGTTGAGCTTCATTAAATTTTCTTAATGTAGCTTTGGGCGGCACGGTAGCATTTTGGAGACAGGCGTCACAACTTTTAACTAACCTTTCAGTGTCAGCATCAAGACCCGGCCACCAAAAATACTGTCGTGCTAATGCCTTCATTCTAACTATCCCACTATGTGTGCTGTGTAGCTCGGCTAGTAATTGCTTTCTGAATCTTTGAGGTATGACTACTCTGTATCCCCACATAATTAAATCATTGTCTATGTGTAATTCTTTTGATCTGTTTGCATAACTTTTTAATTCATCTCCAACAGAATCTGGCCATCCGTCCCGAATATACTTGAAAACAGTACTAAAAACTGTATCACGACGGATTTCTTTTTGTATATCACTTGAATTTATCGGTGAATTTGCTTCTACCAGAAAATTAAAATAATCACCTTCACTCTCACCTAAACTTCCAATTACTGGTATAGGTAATCTAGAAAGCCCGTCAGCACCTGCATTATCTACTCCTCTGATGTGCTTAAATGTATAATTAAAACCACTAGGGAATAATGCCCATCTTTGGAGTCTACCTGCTGCCTTTTGCGGTATGCCTTTGAACTCTCCAAATAATGCTAGTAAAGGTTTATGATCACTACACAAAATAAAATGTTTTCCCATTAAATACTGATAGAATTTGCGTACTCCCCAGTAGATTGCTAATGCTTCGCGGTGAATCACTGAGTATCGCTTTTCTACATCACTTAAAATTCTAGAAGCAAAACTTATTGGTTTCACTATACCATCGGGGTAAACATGCAATAATACCACCCTAATCCAACATTAGATGCATCACAAACTAGTTTTAGTGGCAAGTTTGCATCAAAATGTGCCAAACATGTGTCTGAGCAAATAACTTCTTTTATTTTTTTGAAAATTAAATTACATTTTGCTTTAACAGTTCGAACATCGGAGCTAACAATTCAGATAATTTTGGAATAAACCGGCCATAATAATTTATCATGCCCAAAAATGCCCTAACTTCCGTTACATTAGTAGGCCTTGGGCAGTTTATCATAGCCTTAACCTTTTCTGGATCCTTTCTTAATCCTTCCTTACCTATTATATGTCCCAAATACCTTATTTCTGACTGGAAAAACTTACACTTGTTCTTGTTTAACTGAAATCCAGCATCCTGTAATCTTTTGAACACTAACTCTACATTTTTTAAATGTCGGTTCTGTTTGCCCCGGTAACAACTACATCGTCCAGAAAGTTAATTACCCCTGGTATTCCAACCAGAGTTTTTTCAACAATTTTCTGAAAAATGCTACAAGCGGGTTTAGTACCATACGGCAATCTATTTACTTTATAAGTACCCCGGTGCGTACTCCAACTAAGCAATTTTTTTGTTTCTTCTGTTAACTCTAACTGATTGTAGGCATTAGTAAAATCTAATTTGCTGAAATACTCACCACCCTGCAAAGCTGCAAACAACTCCTCTATACGAGGTAGCGGATGTTTCACATCCTGCACATACCTATTTACTGTTACCTTATAGCACATAACCTTATCTTCCCGTTCGATTTTACCACCGGAACCAACGGCGTACCCCATTCCGAATGATCTACAGGGGTTATAACCCCTTTACTTTCTAACTGGTCTAACTCCTCATCCAATGACTTTTTAAAAGAAAAGGGAACTGAACGTGGTTTACAAAACGTAGGTTTCACACCAGGTTGCACCTTTAATTCAATTTTCTCGTATTTATAATGTCCTAAACTATCTTCAAAAATAGGACTACTTTTTTATTAACTTTGTTAAATCAGAATCGTTTTGTTCAGTAATGCTAGAGATTTCAACTGGCGGTTCAATCTTAAGAGGGGCGTTTACCTAGAGCGAATCGGGTCATTTTAAGCACTTACCGTTTTACATTTTACCGAGTTATTCGAAACTTTTTCGAAGTGAAATTTCGACATGGTAATGTCAAATGATTTTGAATTTGGTACGGTAATGTAAATATTTGTTGTTATATTTTGCTTAAAAATGCGTATTTTTGGCGAGCTATTTCTCGAAAACTAAGGCACATTAACGAAAAATTCGAACTCCACGTTGTAGCTACATATTTCTTTGTACACTACCAAAAACATGAGCACGATAAATGAGTGAAAGCATTCAAAAAATCTAAAACCGCAAACCCTTTCGCGCGAGTCCGTCACGAGAGCGGAATGCCAATGCCCATCCCCACCAGGTCCGTCGCGTGGTCTCCAGTGAACAGTAAAGCTAAGATACAATCCTGTCGGGAATGATCGAGCGGTATACGATCTATTCCGATATGACTGGATTTCTAAGATTGTATGTCTAATTACACGTCACAAGTTTAATGTTAAAAGCTCTTTCACATTAATTTACTGTCTGCTGAAGCAATGGGGAGGCGGAAGGAAAATTATTATAAAAGTTCCTCCGGAAATCGTAGTCGACATGTAGTTAGAATGAAATGTTATGTAGTTCATATTTAGAGAAATAAATGGGTTATTCCATATTTTGAATAACCTGGTATAATATCATAGTAAGTTACTAATATCTTTGAATATATCTATATTCAAAGCTAATATCATGCTTACTTTTTTATGCACACGCTACAGTCAGCAGTTTTCCGAATATTAGTTTAGCCCGTCTGTTGCTCGTACGATCTTTGCGTGATTTCAACCTATCGGCTACCCTTTTACGTCCCATGTCCCGCTGGTAATATGGGTTGCATAGTTTACATTTCTGCTCGATCGCACCAAGTAAATGCTCCTCTTAAAATTAAACATTTTCATGAAATCTCTCCCTATTAATGAAGTTGTACCGTTTTTAATAACTACTAGTCTACAATTTTCTTGAGACATGTTCTTATACTTTATGTTGACATAAATTTCGCCAGCAGGAACAATTACTTTACTATCAAAGGTTTTTAAGCGAATATTGGTATCATGTAACGTAACATCTGCGAAATTCTGTTTGTATATTTCATAGGGCATTACAGAGAGACCTGCGCCTGAATCTAATTCCATTAGCAATACTTTTTCATTTACCATCATTTTTGCCACAACAGGTTTTACAATACCTTTACTGGAAACTACAAAATACATATCGATAAATTGCAGCTCTTCTGTTAAGGAATTTGAGTCCATAAGATCTTGTTGATCTACTACATCTACAAAATTAGTTCTTCCTGAACTTCCTTTCAAACAAATTCTAGCTAAATGACCCATTTTTCCACAGATTTTACATTTATATGCGCGATACTTACAGTTTTTAAAGTCATGTTTTACACCACCACAATGTGAACAGCAATTCCGTTGTTCTGATTGCTCCTTCTGCTCCCTTCCCACCTTGGGCTCGGAACTAGCCTGCCTTGTAGGATGTGGCCAGTACTTCTTTTTGGGGCCTGAAGTGCGGTTCAGCTGCATTATCGGACTGATGATTACTTGAGATAATGCTGCTTCTTTCTTCAGAGCGACCTCGACCAGCTGGTTTAACTCCACCGTATGATCCTCTTCACAGATTTTGTCTAGAATTGGACCTTTACGCAAGCCTGATATCAGCCTGTCTTTTAACACTTCATTTAAGCTGCTACCAAATTTACATTGAATAGCTTTATTTTTCAATTTAACGAAAAAATCGTTTATAGTTTCTCCTTCTGTTTGCCTTAGGCTGTAGAATTTGATACGTTCCTTGAAAAGAGAGACTTTCTTAGAAAACTGATTGGTTAAAATTTGACAGAGCTGTTCGTAAGTTTTCTGTTTAGGTAACTCCGGATCACATAGTCCCTTTAGTGTTTCGTATGGTTGATCTCCAATAACTGTTAAAAGTACTGCTACCTTTCTTGATTCTTCTACGTAGTTTGCTAGAAAATATTGTTCCAGCCTCTCTTGATAAATTTGCCAATCCGTGCCAATTTTATATTCAGACAATTGTCCAATAGCTCCTCTTAAAATAGTTACTGTTGAGCTTGATTCCTTTGCCATTTTATCGTTGCGCCTTGCAGTGCACCTTGCACGTTGTATAACCTCCTTGGTTTAATTCGCCTTGAATGGTTTAACCAATAATCGGCAGGCAATTATATTGGTTTTAACTTTTACCCTCGTCGCCAAAATATATGTGATGTATTTCCTTTTTGTAAGAAATTTAAGATGACCACTGCTTCAAATTAATACAACATTTTATTGACATCACATACATAAACAACAAACGTTCATTTTTTTATAACTGGTTACTAGATAATTAACAAAATGACACCTTAGGGTGTTGCCAGCTTATCAACAATTCCTAAAATTAAATATCTAAACAGCACAACTATGGCACATATAAATAATAATTTTACGTTGAACCTGAATACTACGACTGTTTTTTCAGCGAATCGGAATGTCGTGATCTCGTATGCGACAGTCAAAACGCATACTAACGAGAGCGCAAAGTCCGTTAAAAGCAGCCACACCGCGAAGTTTTAAAAGACGACATTTAACCACGTCCGCTGGAATCGCAGTCCACTATGGCACATATAAATGATAATTTTACGTTGAACCCGAATACTACGACTGTTTTTAAGCGAATCGGGGTTTCGTGCTCTCGTATACCACAGTCAAAACGCATACTAACGAGACCGCAAAGTCCGTTAAAAGTAGCCACATCCAGAAGTTTTAAAAGACAACATTTAAAACCATGCTGTCCGCTAGAATCGCAATCCGCTATGGCACATATAAATGATAATTTTACGTCAAATCCGAATACCACCACTGTTTTTAAGCGAATCGGGGTTCCGTGCCCTCGTATACCACAGTCATTACGCACACTAACGAGAGCTCAAAGTCCGTTAAAAGCAGCCACACTTCGAGTTTTAAAGGACGATATTTAGAACCATGTCCGCTAGAATCACAGTCCACTATGGCACATATAAATTATAATTTTACGTTGAACCTGTATACTACGACTGCTTTTAAGCGATTATGGATTTCGTGCTCTCGTATACCACAGTCAAAACGCATACTAACGAGAGCGCAAAGTCCGTTAAATGTAGTCACATCTCGAAGTTTTAAAAGACGATATTTAAAACCATGACCGCTAGAATCACAGTCCACTTGGCTCAAATAAATGAGAATTTTACGTTGATCCCGAGTACCACGACTGTTTTTAAGCGAATCGGGATTTCGTGCTCTTGTATACCACAGTCAAAACGCATACTAACGATAGCGCAAAATGCGTTAAAAGTAGCCACATCTCGAAGTTTTAAAAGACGACATTTAAAGCCATGTCCGCTAGAATGACAGTCCACTATGACACATATAAATGATAATTTTACGTTCAACCTGAATACTACGACTGTTTTTAAGCGAATCGCGATTTCGTGATCTCGTATACCACAGTCAAAACGCGTAGTAATGAGCGCAAAATCCGTTAATAGTAGCCACATCTCGAAGTTTTAAAAGACAATATTTAACCACGTCCGCTGCAATCAGGCCAGTATGGCACAGAAAATGATAAATTTACGTTGAACCCGGTAGCTACGATTATTTCGTTAAAGCTGCACGCCGCGTGCCCGTCTCTAGCTTTGTTCATACGACAATTTACGCGTGCGAGGGTGTTGTTACAAAAATATCTCTGTTGAGAAAAACCACATGAAAGGAGAGGAACGTACTTTCTAACATACGTACGAATAAGGCGTAGAAAAGCGCATGGACGTTTTTATGACGTCACTGTTGCAAAAGTTAACTAGCCTTTTTCGACAGCGTATCGATCTGGACCAGTTAATTTTCACTTTTTATGGGGGATAGTATAGTACAGATCCCGTCGTCGCACACCTCTTGCCATAATCGAGCTAAGCGTGCATCACTAATTTCAAATTGTACTATCAAAAAAGTTACTTTTTTCATGACGCACGTTTTCAAGGACACCCGATTTGTATGGTACCCCGGCAACCTTACAACTTCGGTCTCTTTCACTTTTAAAGTATTTCTTACGGTTTCCGAGATTTAAGCTTTACAACTTAACGTTACCTCCTACACAGTCGAACGGCAAAATACGCAGCTGAACAAATACGGTGTTTCGCTGGACTTTATTTCGGAATTCGTAGTGACCCATTCGGAAAGCTGTCTGTTAAGGACCACACTTGTGTGAAAAAAGACGTATGACTCATAACTTTGTTGGTTGTACGTCAATTTCAACAGAAACAGCTGATTTTAACTGAATGCGTATTCCGTGATTTTCTAAACCCTTATAATTACGAACATTTAGGTGAGCAGTTCGCCGGCCGTGTTGTGTGGTAAAAAAATACGATTCACACGTAGTATCCCAGTATCCCTCAATTTCGGTCTCCTGTACTTTTGTCCCACCTGTTATGATTTCCTATATATGACTTTAAAATCTAACGCTATCTACCACAAAGTTGAACGGAAAAATACGCTGCTGAACAAATACGGTGTTTCGCTGGATCTTATTTTAAATTTTGAAGATATGAGATCGTGGCAGACCCTTGCTAAACTGTCACGTGGTTCATCTCCTCTCCCATAATCAGGAGTCGGCAACCACTTGTGGTAACCGTCTCCCTTACTTAAAAGAGGACAAACGTGTGTTAAGACTTAACAACTACTGGGTGCCATCACAAGTTCCATTCATCCCGTCAGTAATTGATGGGTGATGGCAGGCTAGATGATGAAGATCGTCTACCCCACGACCAACCGTGGGGATTATTGGCCGCACTGCGGTTTGTTAAGTTTAGACACCCCTGATATAACGCTGAAATTCGTTGGACTAATTTTTGTTGAACCAAGATTTTGTGCTCTCGTATACCATTGTCAAAACGCATGCTAACGAGAGCGCTAAGTTCGTTAAAAGTAGTCACATCTCGAAGTTTTAAAAGACGACATTTAACCACGTCCGCTGGAATCGCAGTCCACTATGGCACATATAAATGATAATTTTACGTTGAACCTGAATACTACGACTGTTTKTAAGCGAATCAAAACGCATATTAACGAGAGCGTAAAATCCGTTAAAAATAGACACATCTCGAAGTTTTAAAAGACGATATTTAACCATGTTAATTTAACGCTACCTTCTATTACACAGGCGAACGCAAAATTCATGGCTGAATAAATACGGCACCTATTTCTCTGGACTTTGTTTGGGATTTCGAAGTGAAAAAATCAAAACGACGGCTATTAATGATCACACTTGTGTAAAAGAACGCGTATGACAATTTTGTTTGTTCTACATCGACTTCAAGAGATATAGCTGTTTTTAACTGAATGTAGATCCTGTGGTTTTCTAATCTCTCATAATTGCGAACATTTAGGCGAGCCGTGTAGTAGTCGTAGTCGGCCGTGTTGTATGGTCGAAAAATGCAATTCGCATATATTAGTATCCCAGTATTTCTGTAACTTTGGTGATGTTGTTTACTCATATTATCTAGGTGGCAACGCAGAAGTCTAGAAATTTGCAACTTGGCACTGGTGCTTCGTGTGCACGTTGCATAGAACCATAGCAGTGCGCAGTCGCACAATTACAGTGTAGCGTGGAGTGGTGTGGAGTATGTGTGGAGTCCAGCTCACGGAATTGAGTATTTGCCATGTATCTATATTTTATTAAATTGCATATTAATACGTAGCATCTAATCCACAAAACAGCTGTGACAGCTTATAAATTCAAAAAAATTGATCGTAACGTGTATTTTTAATATTAAAAATGTGAATATTTAAAGGGACCGCCAAACGCGAACATACTGGCCGTGACGTCAGGTGTCTTGTAAATGGCCGCTTGTTTACGTCTGGGGTCAGCGCGTCACGCGTTAGCCTCAGCCCGTCAATTTATCAGTTTGTTGTTTGCGTTCATTTTGTGACAAGCGAATTAAAATACGCTAAGAAAAAGTGAAATACTTATGAGTTGACTTCTGAAGGCATGTTCATTGTTATGGAATTTGTGTACAGCGACGAGCGGTTCAACGCGGCAGAGATGAGGAACGTAAAAGCAACAAAACAACATCATAAGTGAACTTAGCATTGATAATTTGATCACAGTGGGTTGTTAGAAACATACTATTTGTAAACATAAAAATGTAAGAACCAAAAATGTACCCTAAACTTGACATTTATTTTAGAGGTCAGAATAAATATAAATTGCCATTTATTTTCGGGGCTCTTGCAGCTCGTTTCCGGTCTGGCTACTAGTCGAATATATGGGGAACAACGTCGTTCTTTATTATAACATTTCCCTCTATTAACTTAATACGCATATAATTTTTCATATCCTGTTCATGCTATAACAAAATGGAAACTGAATGGTAAACACTTATAACCCCAAAAAGAATAATAAAACTTACAGTAAGAGTTAAGATGATCTTCACAACAGAAAAACAAACTTTGCGATTTCGGCATATCACGTCTAGGGGCCTTAAACAACTTTTTCATATATTGATAATCTCGAGGAACGGTTACAAAAATTTTGTTAGCTTTACTGACTGAAGCACTTTTATAACCATGTACAAAAGAACACTTGTTTTGTTTTCCATACATAATAGATGCTTGTAAAACTACACAAATCACTTTTTGGTGCGACCTCTTACACCGTCCTTTCAATAAACGCCACACAAAAGCTTTTCCAATACAAGAATGATACTACACCACTAAATAGCACGCTCCGCGATAATTTTTACATGACACTTGACGTCACGAGTTGAATAACCTTGGATAGAAGCGTTTTTGGCGTTGACTCCTAAGATTCGAATTTTAGACCTGAAATTCTCTGCCTACAAATATGTTTTTGTTTTTTTTTTAACATGGCGTATGATATAATGCACTTCAAGATTCATTTTTCGTAATTTTCAAAAAAATCCATAAATCCAAAATCCATAATAACCTTGAATATTCAACGGCTTGGCAATAACCGGTGTTGACAATTTGTTCCGATTTTCATAATTATGGAATCTTTTGTACTTATCTCACTTATTTCTTGTACGGGTTTGCTGTTAATTGGCTTTTTTTAATTTCAAACCGACAAACGTGTTGCAACTGCAATGACTTCGGGTATTTACTCCGATCACTTTGCCAGTGCAAGCACATTTTTCTAACTGGTTTAATTTTAATAAACTGTTGCTGGTTACTGTGAATACAAGCATTATGGTGAATTATATGCTTGACCAAACTAGCCTCATCGCAGGGTATTGTTTTCTAACCTCTCTCTCTCTCTCTCTCTCTCTCTCTCTCTTTAGAACGAACTTTGTACTTGATTTATTTAAGTTACTCTAAATTTTGGGGTTTTGTGTGCAGCAATGGGTATGTAGGCATAATTTGTACTGTAATAAGCTGTTAGACTAACACTTAAAAAATTGTGAACAGCCCTATTAACTGAACATAGGGGCAAGTTTTTCTTGTTTTTCATTAAGGAGTAAAAAATACGCATAATCAACAAAAAAATTTTTTTTGATACTCACTATGCTATTTTTAAAGGTTTTAAAAGATTTACAATTTGACATATACTTAAGGTTGTACCTAAAAAAATAATGAAAATACGAGCCTGGAGTGTTTTAAATTGCGGACCCTGTATATGTAAAAACACTAATATGGTGAGCAAAGTTATAATACTAAAACAGTGTTTCTACTTGTTACATCAAAAAATAATTCCTCGAATGTTCGATAAATTTGAAAATAATTCTCCAGCAATTCTAAGGTTGGAGGCTTAGACATGTAATAAGCCAGAGTGCTATATTTGGTATATGTACAAAATGCTTAGTTATAGTGTTAAACCATAGTTGTCAATGAATGAATGAAACCTTGATCATGTCTTACTTGCGGTCATAACTATTAGATATTTTATGTTTGGGTGTCATCTGTACATAGCTTTGCTCTGCATTTGTGTTAGAAACAACCATGTGTTGCTTAACTATTTTTTATGTGCAGTTTTTACTTTATAAAAAGTATGTCTCAGTAAAGCTTGTGTTTTAACAGATAAAACATACTAAAATGGAACAGCAACTGAACAGTATATGTCGTGTTGTTCTAAAAAAAACTACATGTTCCTCGAGACGTTTCTCCTCATTGTGCAACCATAACTACACAGGCTGTGACCGAACTTGCCAGTAAAGGGAGCCCACCAGATCCATATGACACTGATGATTCTGATAAAGAGTACATACATCTTGATGACTACACTTCAAGCAGTTCCAGTAGTACAGATATTATGCTTATCAAAAATTATGATCTGACAAAATTAAGCACTGCTAAAAGGAGTTTGTGCTTTGATGCTGAGCACGTGCCTCCTTCAGAAAAAAGTGAAGTGGGATTTTCACCACCTGACAGGTTAGCTTTTCTTGCATTTTATTCCTGATTAGTATATTCATTAATGTGATCAAATGACTTCTTAGCTTTTGTCTTCTTGAATTTATTCATTTTTAATTAAGTAAATTTTCTCATTGTTAAAAATAAATTATGAAATAATTCCTGCAAAGTGGACAGGCTCATTGCTTACCTTCACTGTTTATTTCTGATTAATTCTTTTTTTTTAGAAATATACACTATGTGTATTCCGCTATTCTTTTAATTGTAGAGTGCTTTTGGCTGCAAAGTAGCCATCATCACTACAATCAATAAGTATAAATAAAGAAAAAAGGAACTTTTACAAACAGTATAACAGAGTCAAAAATATACAAACAAGCAAATTTGACCATAAATTAAAAGCAACCTACATGCCAGCAACACAAACCTAATATAATTGAGATCAAATAAATAATTTAGAACACAGCAATTGAAATTACAATAATCGTTTAGAATAGTAAAATCTTTGTTCGCTAATAATTTTATACTTACATTTCTAAAATTTCCAAAAAAAATGTCATGAATTTATATTGTGCAGCGTGACAGTGTGTTTGTGGTTTGTGATAAAGTTTGCTTGCTTCTATATTTTTGACCTTGTCAAACTATATGTAAAACTTCCTTTTTTCTTTATTTATACCAATTGATTATAGTGACGATGGCTTTGTAGCCGAAAGCGCTCTACAATTAAAAGAATAAAGTGGATTACATTTAAAGTATATTTTTCTTAAAAAATTAATGAATTATAATTGCGCTTGGAGAATATGGATCAGTTTTTAATTTTTTTTTGATTATTTCTGATTTTAGAATGTCTACTTCTGCAATTAGTAGTATTTCTGGGGAACTTACGCTTTTTACAAGGGAAGCTGTAATGGTTGAATTTTTGACTACCTTTCATAGGGATACATACACAGTGGCTCCTGATGTGTCTAAAACTGGAAATATATTGAAGGGTTTCATTTCTTCCACCTCAAAAGATAGTTTCACATAAATGTGGTAAGTTTATTAATTATGTGTAATATTTACAAATGCATTCATTCCCAGACCAAAATTAGATAGTAGAGTGAACCTCCTAAAATGTTAATTTCAAATGTTAATTCAGTCAAAATTTACTGGGGGTGTGGAATACCTGTTTTTAAAATTGTCATTAAACTTTAATATGTGACATTTTCGAGATAGGTGCAAATACTGTCCGTGCATTTCTCTTTCCATCCATCCATTCCACAAAATTTGATTATTTTATGCTTATATAAAACACAACGTTTCATAAAACACTAAATTCGTTCACAGTAAACACAAAATAACACAGTACTTCATAACACTGGAATTTTGCACCCGGTACTGAAAATTGTAATGCCAAATAATACACTAACAGTACCACAGTATGCTACTGACCCGGAAGGAAAGACTAGCCTATGCAAGTTCAGCTGGTAGCTATCAGACCCACTCACCTTCATAAAATACATGGAATGTAAAAAACTAAATGACTGATGCTGTCAGGATTATTCCCTTCTGCAAGGGAAAATTTAATTGTAAAACACATGTAGGTTGTAATAGGTAAAGGGCACTGACAGAATTATCCTCTGTTTCTAACCTGAATTAGCCTAAAGAAATTTCTAATGAGCGTTGCCTTATTTGAGAAGAAGTTGCAATAACCTTGCCGGTGTCGTAATAAAAACAGCTTGTCAAGGGGTTATCTCCATATGGGCAACTATGTGCTTCTGTTGAGCAACTATTGCTTGAATTTATTTTTTTATGCTTCTTTAATTCAGTACTATATACATTATAATAGAATACCTTTCTTTTGTTTCACCTGGTCGTTATCATCAAAAGTTGAATTTTTAACACAGTAATTTGAAATACAAGCCAAATGTATTTTAATGGTGATATACTTACAATACTCCGTCTGTTAATTTTCAGAGCCATTAGACCCACGTAAGGAAGCAGGTTACGTACTTTACAATCAGGACAAAGATTTTGCTACTTTGGTACTACACTTCTGTGGTGAAAAAGGTGTTATAGATGGGAATCTGACTTATATAACTGAGACTAATTTTTAGACTTCTATTTTACGCTACAGTAGAGCCAACTTTTCTCATGATAGTGATCCTGATATAACTTTGCAAATAATACTGCTGATAAAGGCAGAAGCAAGCGCACAAAAATGAAACAACACTTTTATTTGTAATGCAAAAGTTTGATGACTTGCATTGGACGTCATTATAAATTACAGCACAGTCAGGAAGAAAAAGTTAAAATGATATTAGCAGCTACAGGATTACAAGCGCAACATTTGATGCGGCAGCTAAGATTGGAGGGAGATGCTATGTACAATGCAGTTGTTTCAATGCATGATAGAATTCCAGGTAGAAAACATTGTACTCAAATGATTTATCGAAGTGTTCACTGCCCAAATTGCACAGCTCTGATTGCAGCCAGAAGTTTTAGTAGACACCATCGATCTTGTACTGGTAGAAAATGAGATGGACAAAGGCGCATACGAGCACTTCAAGCAGAAGAACGATTGAATAAAGTCAGTTTGACAGAAAATGATCGGATATTCGAGACGGTTATTAAACATATGGTAGAAGACGACTTGCGTAAAATTATAACAAATGATACGCTGATAGGAAGTTATGCAGTGTATCTTGCTAAAAGCTAACCAAAAAATCATAATATAAATAATATTCGCCAACAGCTTCAAAGATGTGCTCGTTTGTTGTAGCAAATTCAACTTACGCATAAGGACATAAAAGATATGAAAGATGTGCTTGTCCCCAGCATGTATCCTGTGATTATGGAATCTTTACATGAAATATGTGCGGATTTTGCGGATGAGAAAAGAAAAAGTCAACTTGCATTATCTTATGGCCCAATTATTTCTTCTTTGGTTAGATGCTTGATTATGGATTTATTAAAGAGTGGGGTTTCAAAGAACGATCCAAAGTTGCAGAGCTTGGAAACCTTTCAAAAGATTCATAATGCGGAATTTAAAATTGAAGTAACTAGACAAGCTTTAATATCTGCAAAGCATAAGAAAATGTCCAAATGTGCTGAATTGCCATCAGCTGAAGATATTAAAAAATTGATAAGGTATACACATGCAGTCGCTGATGAATTTTATGGTAGGCTAAGGAGTTTCCTTTGATCGTGAGAGTTTTATCAAGCTTAGTAAAGCTGTGCTTTGTCAAATACTGGTTTTCAATCACGTCGTGTGGGAGAAATGTCAAGAATCCGTGTAAAAATCGCCGAAGTGTCACACCAGAATATTATCAGTCCCTTAATAGGTTGGAGATTATTTTGGCAAATAAGTTTTCCATTATAAATATGATGGCGAAGAGAAATCTACCAGTAGTTTCAAAAATACAAATAGAGTAAGTGATTTTGTGTTTTTTGGTTAAATAATGAAGGAATTTCTCTGTAATGTGTCATAGACAGCTGCGTCTGGCATAATCAAAGGAAAGTTGTCGATTATACATTGTTGCTGTCGTCCAGACAGGCATTATCAACAACATTCCTTGTATGGTTTTGTCCACAGCTGTCAGTGAAGTGCAAGATTACTCGTATTGTTCTGGTAGCAAAGTAAATGTAATTCCACATCGTTAATTTCCGAGAATCTKCAGTTTCAATAACTTTGGCCTTACAAGACTCGCTACATACAATATGCTTGATTTTTTCATTTCTTTTTAGGCAATTAGAAATGTTGAGGTCATTCAGACATGAAGCTGGAATTTCTGCTAGTAACATTTACTTATTTGCTACATCGCGCCAAGCTGATGGATACCTAAGTGCTGCAGATGTCTTGAAAACTTTTGCATATGAATGTGGCGCTTCAAATCAATCCTTGTTGAAAAGTACTAATCTTAGAAAACACATTGCCACGATGTCTCAGCTATTTTCATTAAATGACAACGAAATGAAGTATTTGGCTGATTTCTTAGGCCATGACCGAAGTGTACATAAGAACTTTTATCGCTTGAGTGAATCCAACACTCAAATAACAAAGCTGTCAAAGTTTCTTTGCATCGTTGGTGACAAAGACGTTTTCCAGTACAAGGGCGGAACCATTGAAGAACTGCCGTATTATGAAGATACTAATGGTATGTCTAAGCAAACATAATACACTGTTGTCCTGATTCGGGCCTAAAGGCCGTTGTAGGTTGGAATTGCTTCGTAACATTTCTTCAGAGATCCTTCCAACCCATGACGGCCTTTAGACCCGAATCAAGACAATAGTTCATAACCTGGGCGTCAAAGCCTTAAGCGATTTATCAAACGTGGTACATCTAACTAAATACTTTTTTCTTGCAGAAGATCATGTTTCAAAAGAATCATCTGATGGAGCATCAGATATTGATGGGATCAGTACACCTCAGAAAGGTGCACCAATTAAAACAGCACAAAGTCAACCAAATGAGCGCAGAAAAAAATATTCGCTTAGACCTCAACCTAACGCAGCTGTAAACTTACAGACTCCAACAAAAAAGGCATCGTCATCAAGATCGTCGCCGAATAAATCCCCTCTTACTACAGCCGAGCTTTTGAACATTCTTGCTGTACCTAAACGAAGGAATACCCACGGAAGAACAAGATGGACTGCAAAGGGGAGAAAGGTTATGCAAGTCAAACAGTCCTCGTGATATTAGCAAAAATATATAAATTTTAAAATCCAAATAACTCGAAAATTATTAACTTGACAAATAAATTACAAGAGTGCTTTCTGTACAGAAATCTGAKTTTCTACATAATATCAAAATTTAAAAAAAATCGTACGAGCAGGGTTGAAAATAGGTTTTTTGGAAATCTTTCGAAAATGTCAAAATTTTGAATAAATTTTCTAAGACACTTTTTGTGACAAATTTTATTTCCTATCTGATGATATTTGCATTTTTTGAATATATTAAATATATTCGGAGATATTTAAGAAAAACCGTTTTCTTTAAGTATGACGCTTTTTTGCTAATATCTTCTAAACAGTTTGCTGCACCGAAAAYTTATAAGAACAAACAATACTCGCAGTTATACTACTAATCATACKAAAACGAAAAAAAATAAAAAAATAAAAATTTGCAAAAAGGGTAGTTACCCCCCAATTTCGCCCTCTTCCCGGTACCCTGCTTACCCCACAAACAATAGGTCGCTTTGGGTAGTTGAGGTTTATACGTTTGCCAAATTTCAAGTTCATACATTAAGTCTTTCGAAAGTTATCGTGTATACAAACAAAACCACAGACAAGAATTTTTTTGCTCAAATTTAGTTTTTTTGCGTTTACGACCATATTAAAGCGAGTGAGCAAATTTTTTGAACATTTTTTTCGCGATACAATACTTCCCATGTGGATGGATGTGGAAGTAATTAAACTATACCTTCAAGACTTAGTTTATTGATCCTAACAAGTTGCAGATACGAGCCCAGGCTCATAATAGTTCGGTCGGCTCGCATTTTCAGTTACATGCTCTAAAAAGTTCTGATACCAATACAAACTGTGACAAATTGCTGCAAAACTGTTTATAATATATTAAAATACAGACCTTAAACTTACAAAATCAAACAACTCTATTTCATTTACGTAAACGGCAATAATTACAGAACCAAAAATGTAATTCAACCATCGGGTCATAATAGTTCGGCCACGTCAACTGACGGGTCATAAGAGTTCGGCCATGTATCCAAAACACGAGGCGGCCTGCCTCTTGGACGTATACGGAATAAATCAACAAATATGTGTCAAGCGTAGCCTATACTTTATTTTGCAACAGTTTTCAAGTAAAATGCATCGTTGCAAGCCTGTTAGTAAAGATTTGCGTATTTCTATCTGTAAAGTTCACGACCAGGGCATTTCGGGGCGTAAAATATCTATATCACACTCAGTGCCGCGCTCTACAGTGCAAGATATTATCAATTTGTACAAAAGAACTGGCGGGGTCCGTCAAAAAAACAAAACTGACCGACCAAGTCAAATTACCGGAGCAGATAAGAAAGCTATGCGTAAAATTATCAAAACAAACCGATGGTGCAATGCTAAAGAACTAACAGTACTATGGAGGGCTCGCATTTTAAAGGAAGTTTCATTATCAACAACAAAAAGGTTTATCAAAAAAATAGGATACAAATTTTATAAGGTATTATTACTTTTCCTTTTGGAGTACAAGCACAATTTAATTTCTTTTTTCTACTAGGCAAAAGAAAATCCTCTTTTGACACAATTACAGACGAAGAACAGACTAAAATGGGCGCGGCAACACAAAAACTGGACTCAAATGCAATGGAATAGTATCATTTGGAGTGATGAGTCGAAATTTGGGGTATGTGTGGGTAACACCCGAAAAAGAATTTTACGCACATCTTCAGAAGCATACCACAATGACTGTTTGGTAAAAAAACTTAAGTTTCCAGGGTCTGTGATGGTTTGGGGTTGTATGTCTGCTAGGGGTGTGGGTAGTCTGCGTATTATTGACGGCACTTTTAACGTGCAGAAATACTGAGACATTCTCGAAGAAAATTTTTTACCCTCCATCCCGAATTGTCAAACGGCCAAAGGCGAATTTATGTTCCAGGAAGATGGAGCGCCGTGTCATACGGCAAAAATAGTTCAAACATGGTTGCAAGAACATAAAATACTAGTATTAAAATGGACCTCTTCCAGTCCAGATTTATCTCCAATTGAGACCCTGTGGCATAATACGAAAAAACAGCTTCGTAAAACTCCAGCGTGTACCGTCAACGAATTAAAAGCCACTTTGCAGGCTATATGGGACAAAACGCTACCAGAGGAATGTGCAAGACTCGTGGCTACAATGCCTAGCAGAATTAAAGTCCTTATTGCTAACAAAGGAGGTGTTACACAGTATTAAATGTTGGCCGAACTCATATGACCCGTCAGTTGACGTGGCCGAACTATTATGACCTGTTAGTTGAATTGCATTTTTGGTTCTGTAATTATTGCCGTTCATGTAAATGAAATAAAATTGTTTGCTTTTGTAACTTCAAGGTCCGTGTTTTAATGTAGTATAAACAGTTTTGCAGTAATTTGTCATAGTTTGTGTTGGTATCAGAACTTTTTAAAGCATGTAACTGAAAATGCCAGCCGGCCGAACTATTATGAGCCTGGGCTCGTATATTTATATAGATGTTATGGGTTATATCGATCTAAAATTATCCCTAAAATATGCAGTTTCATTTTGTCCATTTAGTTTCTGGACACCCTAGTATGTATGCATGTTGCAATCCTATATACTTCAAATGTTTAATGTAAGTTTATCATTTCAGCTTAAAAGTTGCTGATTTAGCTATAGCTATTCAAAGAACATTTCCAACAGAGAATAGGGTGATTACTGTGATTTTTTTAATTTTTAATATTTATTATGTCAGAACTTACTTTAGCTCTACTGAACTTGAGAATGGAAAAAAAATGTGGATATGGAAAGCTCCATACCAAACAATACAACTTAAGCCGCAAATTCTTGAGTGTTGGATTAATTGAAAAAAGGTCAATATCAGCAGCTCAAGGCACTTCATCTCATGATTCAGAAAACTCTAAAGATCTGTTGCTATGGCTTGAAAATAGTACTTCACCGTTACCCACAGTTCTAGAATATTGGCCTAAAACGTTCTGGTCGCGCCGTTCTTTATTATTGAATCAGACAATTGGCAGTTATTTAAAAAAAATCCTGTCCTGTGCAAAAATGATGGTTACAAACTTATAAGTAAATTCCAATATCATATACCTATTGTTAGCGGGAAAAATTTAAATGTTCCTATGTAACAGCGCCCTCCTGTATCCACTTTGTCGTATTATAATGTACGCGCTGGTTAACTGTGTATAAGAATGTAAAATTGATGTACACGACGAATGAGTTATTGTATTATTAGAATTTAAGATTAGTCTGTTTTTGCTGCACCAGTCAGACACTTCTCTAATCGCAGATGCAATCAACGCCTCAACTTAATTTTTTTGTTTTGCAGCGACAACAACCGAGATGTCATCGGTAAACATGACTACCCTGCCAGAATTTACAAAACCAGGCAAATCGTTCACATATAAGGCAAAAATAAGCGGGCCCAATAGTGAACCCTGAGCTACATCTAAGTCCAGTGTTTGTTCTTTAGATTTTATATTATTGGCTTTAACCACTAMTTTTCTTTCCCGCAAAAAGGAACAATCCATTCCAACGGCACGCCCCTAATCCCCAAAGAAAATAGTTTTTCGTATACGTAATCACAGTTGACCATGTCAAAAGCAGCTGTCAGGTCAAACAGCAATACCGCAGTTGACTTGTTGTCATCGACAGACTTGTGTATATGCCTTAAGAAATGCACAGATGCTGATTCTGTAGAACGCCCTGGGCGAAATCCATGCTGACAGTCTACAAGTGTTTTGTTAGCATTAATGTAATCAATAAGTCTGGAGTATACAAGTTTTTCAATTATTTTTAAGAACACACTTAACACTGAGATGGATCTATAGTTTTCAACCCAGTTTGTTTTTCCTCTCTTGTGCACTGGAATAACGGTAGCGGTTTTCAAGGTATCAGGAAATTTACCTTGCTGTATTGATAAATTAATTATATAAGCCAAAAGGCATACTAACACTTTCTATAACGAGCTTTATTAGCAAAACCGAAATACCATCGCTACCAATGAGTTTTTATTGTTGAAACCCTGCACTATCTGATAAACATCGCACTATGTGGTTTGTAGAAAATACTGTTTAGCACTGGTTGATCTATTATAGTGCAATTATCTTTTAGGTTATTTGCACCAAAGTGTTGTTTTGCCCAAATTGCTGGAGTTGTTGAAAAAAGTTAGCAGTGTTCGGCTATATCCTCGTTGTTGGTTACACTTTCTCCATTTACTGTTAGCTTTATTGGTACTCTGTTATCCGTTGATTTGTTCCTTCTATTGATTATTCTATTGATTATTTTCCAGGTTTCCTTCACTGAGTTTGTTCCCATAATATTTCTTTTTTGCCATTTCTATGCTTCTTTTGTGATCTTTCGTCTTCTTTTTGTAATGTTCAACAAACACAGGATTTTCAGAGAGAAGCTTAAGTCTATGCAATTCTTTTAATTATTTTCCTTCTAGAATTATATTGCTGGTAACCCAGGATTTCTTTATCTTGGTATTTGGCACTCTTAGCGTTCTCAAAGGGCAATTTTTATCCAAATAGTACAGAAAGTTTGCCAAAAAAACACTGTAAGCTTTATTCGTTTTATGACAATCAGAGTTCCATCCAAGTTTCCCCTTCGATTAATCGCTTAAAGTTTCTTAAGTTGTCACTACTCATGTTCCTTGAGTGGAGTTCTTTTACAGATACTTTTTTGTTAAGGCGAGCAGTTGTATCGTGATATAGTACTTTCTGTTGGGCAAAATGGTCAGAAATGTGTGTCAATAATAGTGTCCTCGTACATCTCACTCGAAACATCAGTAACCATATAGTCAATCTGTGAATAAGTTGTCAGTCCATTCTTATTAGTGAAAACGCGAGTTGGCTTGTTGATCAGTTTGCTATCTAGCTGGAATGAATGGAATACATCCTGTAGAGTCTTACTACTATAAGAAGATGACAGGCCATCTATGTTAAGGTCACCATATAAAACTCACCCATTATTTTTATTTCAGAAAACAACTGTGTAACTTGTTCCAGCAATAGTTCTTTGTCTCCTTGTAGAGGCCGGTAGACGGCCACAATGTGATACTTGAGCCTTCCCATGTTTAGTTGCAGTGCACAACATTTCATGTGCAATTCTAGGCTATAATTTTGTACAAGTTCAATACAAGATGTCATGTTTACGTTTTTACATAGATGACAACATCCCCGTGTTTATGTTTAGTTCTGCAAAAGTAGCCAGCAATCGTGTAACCCAATAGATTCATATGGGGAATCCCTTCACTAGGAATCCAGCTTTAAGTTACACACATGACATCTGGTTGATGCTGTGCTAGTAATACTTCCATCTCGCCGATTTTGCTAATCAGAGATAGTATGTTTATGTGCATTATAACTATAGTTTACTGGTTTTCCGCGGCATTATTTGGTTTACCACCATCTGGGGAAGGGAAGGAAGGATGTCTTCAGGACCTGTTTCTGTTGGAAGTTTGGCGTTGCTGCAGTTATCTAGTACAAACTACTCGCACTGGAAGTTTAGACTGCGGATGATCCGGCAAAAGAAGGGGTTTATAATGTTACTCCGCAACAAATTGAACAGATAAAACCTGAAGAGAGGACCGTTCATCAAGTTAATGATACAAAACCAAAATGTATCACTGTGCAATGTGTCACTCATAAACACATTGAATGTTTGAAGGGTGCAAAGATATCCAGAGAAATGATATTGACACTGGAAAACATATTTGAGCGCAAGGGAGTCCTATCAAAACTGTTTGTAATGAAGAAGTTATTAAAAACTAAATATGTGGATGGTGACTTACAGGATCATTTTACTCAAGTTGAGAGCCTGCCTAGAGAAATGGAGTCGCTAGAATCCAAATCCGATGATGGCGAGAAAGCCTGCTTTCTTTAGCTATCGTTACCAGAAAAGTATGACACAGTTATTGTGATACTCGGTATTCATTGACCCGGCGGCATCCGGCCGTAATCGCAAAACAAGGTAAAACAAGACACATGCGGAAACCCACATACTTCCCGTAAACATCTTGTCGCAGCAATTTGCCGCTGCGACTGTTTCGATCACCAAACAAATGCAAGATTAGCATTTTTTGCGGAAGTTTCCCGGACCCTACAGAAAATTGGAATGTCAGTACCCCCGGTGCCCACGGTCGAAGATACTTCGAAAACGTATCGATTTCGAGTCTCGTTAATTTTTTTCTTGTCGTTTTGTGTGTAGTATCTTGTGTTGGGTTAAATCACGCTGATTTCGGGGTTTACGTTAAGTGTGTGGGATTACCGACATCGAGGGACTCAAGTTTGATATCGTTAACTCAAAATTCTTTTTCTTTCTCTTTCTTTTTACTATTCCTATCACATAAATTTGATTGAGATCTAAAGCTATTTTTTTTATTTGGACGTAAAAGCGGTACTTCCCGTCAATACATATTCTCGGTTGATTGGCTATCGAGTGTATTGACCATAATAGTTGTAATGTTTTGGGTATTTTGTATTTGGTTTTTTCTTTTTGTTTTCAATAGATAAATTTGTAATAGATTCGGGAGTTTTTGTCCAAGTTACTTTTCAGCGTAAATAACAGTTCTTCTTCTTCGAGAAGAACCCGCAATCCGAAGAGGTTTTAGGTGATAATTTTTCAAATAAGGTAAAATCTTGGTTTGAAGGCTTCCGTGGTTATCGATGACATGTTGTTTTCCCGGCTGGTTAACTGTTTCAGTTTCAGAGCTACTTCTGAGGAAGACACCGACATGAGTGTGGAAACGTCAAGGTCTAATAACCAACGTGGGAACCAGCCCGGAAAACAACATGTTAAGGTAAGATCTTAGTAAATTTTCCTCGCTAAGCGGGGTGGTGACAGCGAAAATCAAAACTACCCCTTGCAGGGTGTAACATTATTACAGCATTGGAGACCATGTCTACTGACGTAACCTTTGAATTTGTCGGATGAACCGAGCAGTTCCAAAGAGAAGCAGGGATATTCTTTTGTTGAGCAAAAGAACAGCTACACAAGACGTTGCCATGAATGTGAACAATCTTCTTACACCGAACCCAATGTTGGTTGTAGATTTAATGAAATGATGTTATTGACTAATTTTAAGATTTATTTTTCCATTAAGCATTTTCACAAACATGCAAGAGCTTCAAAAGAACAGCCGGTATTGTTGCTTTTAGACAACCACCATTCGCATTTATCAATAGCCGTCCTCGATTTCTGTAAAGAAAATGGCATAGTTTTATTATCATTCCCACCACATACAACACATCGACTTCAGCCACTGCATAAATCCGTATTCGGTCCCTTTAAGAAATACGTCATACGTGTTAACATGACGATTTATGGCATTCCAGGGATAGTTAAGGAGGCACTGCCCAATGCAGTTACACCAAGAAATATCATAGCTGGATTTACATCGACAGGGATTTATCATTTTAATAGATACATATTTACCGAGGAAGATTATTTAACAGCTGCAGTGACAGACAGACCAATGGCAGTTCAGGATATCTATGATGAACCAATAACACCGACCCCGACCGCTTCAACGTCTGCCACGATGCAGTCGCTTGCTACAGCATCAAGAGTTCATCAGCAAGAGTTGTTGGTGAAATACATCCTGGAAATGAAAATGAAATGGGCTATGAATGGGAATACAAAACTCCTTCAGCCTCACCCTCACCTCTACCTACATCACTGGCAGATACAGCATTATAGAAACGAAAAAGAAAACGCCTGAAGAAGTTAGACCTTTTCCTGTCGCCAATCCACGAAAGAAACAAGCTTCACGTAAGAAACGGAAATCAGCTATTCTTACAGACAGTCCCGTTCTGCAATCCTTGAAAGATGAAGAAGCCGCAAAGATTTTAGAGGCGCCGAAAATCGGCGCGAGAAAGCTTACCAAACAAATAGTGGGACAAAAAGTAGCTGTAAAAGATAAGGGGAAAATATAACACAGAGCCAGTCATCTTAGATCTCTGTCTCCTCATTCAAGTTCGAATGATAAAGATTGTCTATGTATCATCTGCCTCCGTGCCTTTTCAAAATCTAAGAAAGGGGAGGAGTGCGTACAGTGTACTCAGTGTAAGAAATGGGCGCACTCAAAATGTACGACAAATGATTGCTTTTACGTTTGCCTTCACTGCAATTCAGATTTTGATGTCGATGAGGACGAGGTCTTTTAGTTTCATTATTTTCCTACTTCTCCTATTATCACAACATGTGCCAGCCATGTCACAATTTGCCCTGTGCTGCAACAAGTTGTTACTGTATGCACGCGTCACTAAATAATTTTTTTCACTATTTTTCGGTATAAATTGGTCGATCTAAATTCGTAGATGTTGACTAAAAACATTGAGAACGTTTTCATCAATACATTTTTGGTAAACAAGTCACTTTAGAAACCGATCACAAGCCCTTGGTTCAAATTTTTAATAAACAGTTAAATGATTGTTCGCCACGGTTACAAAGTTTATTACGTTACAAAAATATGATTTATACATAGCTTACAAGCCTAGTAATTGCAGAAGCATTGTCACGTGCACATTTTCATAATATGGGTTTAGGTAACCTTGAAGCTGCTTTTGRCAAAGATGTGGAAGCGCAAGTCAAGGCAACCAGTCTATTGGTGACGTGATGAGGTGGCAGATGAGCCATGCGCTTACATAAAAGCAAAAAGAGAATTTARCAAAAATACAAATAGGCAGGGTGTTACTAAGCCAAAATTTGTATCAAAGGAAATGTTGAAAAAATATTGTTGATGAGCTAGAAAATGACATCTGGGCACAAGCGTGTGCAAAAAAAAACTAAAAAACTAAAGAAACATACTAGCAATAAAAGCGATGAAGAACTATTAGAAGCCAAAAAACTTGTTTTTTTTTCAAAATGGAAAGACACGTTTCCTTTAATTAAACATTAAAAACAGCAACAGTAGCTGATTTTTTCAACGAACGGCCAATCTAATAACATGGAGAAGACTTCTTTCGTCTTTGGAATTCATAACATTAAAAAAATCAAGGAATGCTCCATACCTACCACGAGGGTCAAGCCCGAAAAGACGTCAATGAAGTTGCCTCCTTTCTTTTCGATTGCATTAACTCTGAAGTATCGAATGAAGTAAAGCATCTTCATCTTTTCTCCGACAGCTGTGCCGGCCAAAACCGAAACCATACCGTAATTAGATTTCTGCTTTCGTTGGTGGAAAATGGAAGATTGGAGACTATAAACGAATACTTCCCACGGCGCGGCCATTCTTTTTTGCCGAACGACAGAAACTTTGCCATGATAAAGAGAGTCATTAAAAATATGACCGTGTTTATAATCCGAAGGAATACAGCGAAATGATAGTAAACTCTACACAACACAAGAAATTTTTTGTCAAAATGGTCGACACTTTTGATGTTATTGAATTCAAAAAATGGTGGCCTACCTATTACAAAAAGAACTGTTTATCGGAAAAAAATTGAAGATATTCGCAAGCTGAAGAAAGAGGATTACTCTTTGAAGAAATTCTGCAGTAGCCTACTAATGGATGCAACTTACGAAGACTAATACTCTTACGTTGTTATTTTGAGTTATTTATGAAAAAACCGTAACTCTGGACTCGTGTTGTTTCTGAAATTACCGATTCAAGTATAATCATTGGTATGCTGTGCAACAACGAATAATGCTAAAATATAACATAAATGATAATAATATTTAAATGTTATAGGTCCAGTATTATTTCAGTAAAATGAACCCCGAAGGTGACATACTGAAACGTCTCAAAATTAACACTCAAGCAACTTTAAGTTCTCTTGACTCTAATATATCTCAGGGTAAAACGTCGCTTTAAAGTATGGTTATAGTTGCTGAAATATGATATTATTTTTTACATTATCTGGACACTGGCGAAAACTGGACATTTTGTAAAATATCCGGGTGTCTATTTTCAACCAGGAAGTGAGCTAAATGTTAAATTCACTAATGAATTGGATTTATTTTACATGTTTAAAAACTTTCAGATGAATATAAGGAATGCGTAATCAAATTAAGACGGACTGAGTACACCTCAAATTTGGATTACCTCGTAAGAGGATTAGAAGACCCCCAAAAAAGTTTACACGAAGTGTTAGTGAAAGCAGTTTATCCTCAGAATCAGAAATACGAACAGAACTTTCTCATCTCTCAAAAACTGCAAAACCTGTCATTGAAAAGCGTGTCTCTAAGAAAGGTAAATATTTACGACAATTATTCAGACTAGCGTCTCATTGTCTATCGAACTGAAATTCTGTATATCCCTAGAAAATGCTCACCTGAAACTAATCTAAAATCCGTTTCCTGTGGTCGCGTCCGGTTTTAAGAAAAAAAATTTGTGTTTATACGTGTAACGAAGTATTTTAGAAGTACATAGACAAAGTGTGAAGAAGTTTTTAAAGAAAAAAAATATTGAAGATTAGAAGTGAAACAAAAAAGAAAGATGCCGAAGAGTCAACAGACAAATGAAAATGTCGAAGATATAATAGTTGTAATAGAAGAAAGCATGGAAAATTGCGTGCTACAGGCGAAGGAGAGCTGACGCGAAAACGAGAAGAATAATAAATAATTTGTTGAAGAGAGAAAGAGCAGAAGCGAGGGCGGTTACCCCTGTTGAAGAGACGAAGGGATGTCCAATACATAGTGTCGAAGTTTACAGGTAGTGATCCTACATATCCCATTCGAAGTTGGATTGCTGCTATAGATGAAAGTATTGTATATGTGGAGTCCAATCCAAACATTGATTGTTGCGAAAAAGCCTTTAGACGAGACGGCAAAGTTACGGTTGAGAACAGAAAATAACATCAATCCTTGGCAAGTTCTAAAAAAGAAAATCACAGCCATGTTGCGTCTAAATGTACAGTTGATGCAAAAAGCAATACAAGCGAAGCTAAACCGGACGTTAAAAGAGATGTCGGCGAAAAACAGACACTATTATCTGTGATTAAGCAAAGAAGACCCGTTAAAGAAGCATTTGTTAATAATGTGAAACTAATGTGTTTGTTTGATACTGGTTCAGATCTTAACCTAATAAGATACGATGAGCTTTACAATACGAAGTTGTGCAGTTAAGCGGAATAGGTGACGCAAGAATCAAAACTTTAGGCGAATTTGAAGTGAACATAAAATTTTATGAAATCTGTTCGGCGATAACATTCTACGTGGTATCACAAGGGGCCATACAAGTAGGAGTTATTACTGGTAACGAGTTTATGGAGACAGTATGCCTAACAATAAATGCTGAACACGTTGTTATTACCCAAGCAGAAGGTGACAGTTTCTTGATGAATATACAAGTAGAAGAAGAATTTTTATGTAACGTTATTTCCGAGAAGAATACCACAGAATAAGTGAAGAAGATAATAAAATAAAAGAATATAAACCAACTGGAATAAAGAAGTCTCCCATAGAGTTGAAGATAACAATGAAAGACAAACACCCATCAACCAAAACCATAGATTATCCCTTGGTGGGGAGAGAAGAAGTTAAAAAACAGTTAGAAGAATGGTTGTGTGACAGTGTAATAGAACCAACTTACTCATAGTTGGCAAGTCCAATAGTATTCATGTATTTAGACGATTTAATCATTCCGGCAGAAGTCGAAAATGAAGCAGTGACAAGACTCCCATTATAGCAAGACCCTTGAGTGATCAGAAATTCCGATTTGGTAAAGAACAGAGATCTTTTGAGAATTTGAAGCAAGCGCTGGTGAATACACCTGTATTGAAGATTTATGATCCTTCACTGGAGACTGAACTCCTCAAAGACCCTTCACAACATGGATATGGCGCGATTATCCTGCAAAGAATTACTGAAGATGGCAAGTGGCATCCAGTCTACTTCATGAGTCAACAACAACGAAGCTGAAAAGAAATATTGAAGTTCTGATTTAGAAGCTTTAGCAATCATTGAAGAAAATGACATTCTGTATAAGGAAGCAAATGGGTTAAAACTGATTGTGGTACCGAGAGGAATGCAGGCTGAAGTAATAAAAAGAGCACATGAGATAGGACATTTTGATCCTATCTCATATCATTAACTGCAGAGTTAATCAGAAAAGAGTACTGAAAGTTAAAAGACAAGATATAAAGTTACATACAGAATTGTGTTCCATGCATACTAGGATCGAAGAAGCGAGGAAGAAAAGAAGGTTATTTCAACACCATACCCAAAAGTGACTTCAGACGTTACAGCCTGATCATTTAGTTCCATTACCATCGACGCGTAAGGCTTACATTTACATCTTTGTAATAACGGATGGATTTACGAATCTTCCTGTGAAAAATGCACCTAAAAGGTCTGACAAATCAATTTTACGTCAAATTGATGAAGAACATCATATAGGTATATTACCTTTAATAAAATTACCTATAGGACTAGTAAGTTCTTTCCCAATTGACTAGGTATTATGCACAATGTCTGCCTTAGTGTGATGAGGAAAGTTGGTTATCTGGTCCACTACAACTTTGTTTACAAAGCCGTAAAGTGCAGGGAATGTCAGAAAAAGTTTTTTAGGAATTCCGTTCCTCGCGAGTTTAACCGTAAACCGAAGTCTTTGTCTGGAATAGCACGCTGGAAAGCTACGGAGTGTCGCAAATTTTTATGGTATTTGGGTCCAATATTGTTAAAAAATGAAACTGACAGCTTGCTACGAACACTTCATGTTATTTCACTGTGTAATAAGTATTCTTATCGCAAATAAAGATATATCCAAATTTGGAACTGAATTTACTCGAAAATTGTTAAAAGTTTTTATTTAACAATTTACAATGTGCATACTTTACGCCATTTGCCTGATGATCTCAATGTATTTGGTCTTTTTGATGAATTGTCATCTTTCCCTTTTAAAAGTTATTTAGGAAAATTGATGAAACCACCATTAAGCCATTTCATGAAGTTAGTAACAGTGAATCTAAAATAGATCGTAAATTATAAAACGAACATAATTTGATACAGGTTACACCTGACATTAAAGATTGTAAACAGTTTCATACTTTTTTTAATTTAAGCTTTACCACAAAAAGTTTATAAATGCAGACTGTTATTGTGTAATCGGAGCAGATGTGTTAATTTTAAATCTCATTTTAGCACTTCATAAATCATCAATTAAAATCATAGGCAAAATATTTTGTGAAAAAAAATCGTTCTACCATGTATCTCTCGGGGTCTTCAGAACTTGACGTCCACATTATTTCATGTATTTCACAAGTTTTATACAATTGGTCAGTTGAGATGTAAAGATTTATATTTATTCTTACATTTTGTATTATTAATTACGTCATTCAGACGTCATTCTCGCAAATAATTAGGTTTGTATTGGACTTTAGCTAAACGTCTTATCCACGTCAGGTTAGACGTACTTATTATTACACGTCATTTCGACGTCCGATTGACCAGTTTAGATTAATTTACTACGGCTGTAGGACATCATTTTGCTTGCTGGGATATGAGGAATTGTATAATGTTACTTAAATTACTGTCAATAACATAAAAGCATCACCCTAGCTAGAGATTTTTGGACATCGAGGGGTACTAAAAAATTTATAGCCGTAACAGCACATTTTATAAATGATTCTTTTGAAGTTAAATCTTATTTATTAGAAAATTTATCCTTGGTAGATCTTCACACTATTAAAAATTTAGTAGCAAAACTTGGAAGTATGATTGATGAATGGATTTTTTTCTAGTACACAAGAAAAATTAACTCTTCTATAGTAGCCTACTTCAAAAAAAGTACCGCTGCAATCTCCAAATTCCTTGAACATCAAAAGCAGCTGAAAAATTAACCAAACAAGCTGTTTCAAGATATGCTTACTTGCTGAAATTCCCCTTTATTATATTGGAAACATTTTCGAAAATGGAAGTCAGTAAGGACCACAATGTCACTTATAGTAAACAACGACTAGCCTATATTATTTGAGGAAAAACTGTTGGAAATCTATACAATTTAAGTTGGTATTATGTAAACTCGCACAGTTGCAGGTTTCGTTAAGTTAGGTTATGGTGTGGAACAACTTCACGTTAATTAATAGTACGCTTTGTGAAAAAAAACAACGGTTTTTATTAATTATACTTGCATTAAGTATCTTAAGTTAAAAGTAACATTGGACAAAACCATTTAGGTAAAAGCTCGCTGAAATATTGAATGGTCCGTCTAACTACAAAAACTGTAAATTTGCAAAGAAAATGGCCCTCATAATGGATGTCCTCTGGCACCACTGTCAAAGGTATGATGAGAGCTATAAAATTTTACTACGTCAATGATAACCTTAAAAGATGGAATGCTACAAACATACAATAATTTTAGTAAAGAAAAAGAAAATCATGATCATCGAATGTTGTGTGGCAGTTAATTGCAAATCATTATAGCGACTTTTCTCGATTCAAAATTCAAGAATTCAGGATTCTCGTCAAACGATGTTGGGGAAAATGCAAAAGATCTTGTAATATCTTTGACAACAATACTGTTAATGAAATGAGTTCTATTAATGCAAGAAACACTCACTAGTCAGTGGCACATATGTTGAACAAGCTAATATTCAGATTAGGCCAGCTTCGATAAAACAAAAGTAGCTGCACATAAGCCTATTGGAACTGCTCAGTCTGGCGCTATCATCGAAATACAGAGATGCCACCAATTTCCAGAAGTAAAGATAACTTTCCTAATTTAAGTATACCAGTGAAATATAAGATTTGTTACACTAGCAACTTCTGTTCCTTGCGAAATGCTGTCCCGCAAATCGGGGCACCTTTTATCAGAAAGAAGTGCCAGTAAAGTAAAACGAATTTTATTTATCAATAATAACAGTATTTTGTAACAGCGTTCCGTGTGTTCTTTATGCAATACGGTTTCATACTAAAATATTTTTTTACGCACGCATATAGCATCATGCAAAAATGGTTACATAATATTTTTCGACTTTAAAAGTTTGTATGTGGCCACTACCTTTAATTTAATTCTAGTCTTTACAATAATTGTTACGTAAATTTAAACTACATTCATATTATTAAAGCCGTTCTGTTTTGTTGATTCTTACTTTACAAAAGTGATGATTGATATTTTAAATTTAGGGCACTCATGTTATGTAATCCTACCTTGAGTAGATCTGGCAACTTAAGAAGTACAGCCACAGTTTGTGAGGCCTTCAGTTGGGGAAAGAGTTCACATTAACACAGAAACTGAAATGTCTAGGACTACTTCTGTCCGGCGCGCGAACATGTAGGTGAACGTGGGTGCTCAGCGGTGCTCCCGGAAAAGKGCTGTTTTTTCGCGGAAGAAGTGGCAGTGGACCCGATTGGACCGGCGAGGATGGTGCGCCTAGGACTGTATTACAGATGTAAGTAAAAGCAGCTAAATCTGTCAAAGACTGGCAACAAAGGGCGATAAACTGTATACCACGTGTTCGGGAGGTTAGAACTGCTAACCAGCGGTATCTTCCGGGCTGGAGCAAAAATAAACTCTGGGTTAAGCGGACCCGGGCTSTACGTTAACTAGGCCCAAAGGTCATTTCAAACCACCCGCGGATAACGCGGATAATCACAGATTAGTGCTGACCACGTGGTCGGAAGGATAGGTGGCTGGCTAGGCAATCTGCGGGGCTTGCCAATAAATACACGCTGGGCTGAGTAGGCCAGGAGCCCACGGTACCTAGGCCCGAAGGACAACGGAAAGCATCCAGGGATAACGCGGATGATCACAGATTAGTGCTGACCACGTGGTGGGAGTAGGGTTGCCATATAAAAATGTTGAAATATATGTCTTGACTCAAAAAATATATAATTTAAGAAGGAAATATATCGTATTGGATTTTCGAATTAATTAAGTAAATAGAGGTGTATTATATATATTTTAGAATATAGTATATTATACTGCAACATCGGCATTACACTTGTACATATTTTAATACCTATGTTCTAAAATAAATAACGTAACTATTGTTCGTTGAAATGATTTTCTTCATATGAACTTTTGAAGTGTACAACATACATTTTAAGTAGCCTCGGAAAACTGAAAATATATCATTTTTTGGACATATATTCATATGTAATATCATATATTAGTGATCACTAAAATATATAAGAATGATATATAAAATATCAAGTCTGGCAACCCTAGGTGGGAGGGATAGGTGGCTGGCTAGGCAATCTGCGGGGCTTGCCAATAAATACACCCTGGGCTGAGTAGGCCAGGACCCCACGGTACCTAGGCCCGAAGGACAACGGAAAGCATCCAGGGATAACGCGACTGTCCGTAGATTGGTACTAACCACGTGGAACGAAAAATTTAGAATAGCTCCAGATCAGCCAGCCTTTCATCCGGGGTTGACTGAGTAGCCCTGGAGAAGCTAGGGGCAGCCCTTAGTAAGACGACCCGGCGAGTATAGGACAATGGAGTACGGATTATATATTGATGGATTGGATAAAGAAGACGACGACCGGCGCGAAATGGACATGAGAACCTCGGCAGGCCAGGGCACTGCAGATGTATCAACTCCCCCTCTGGGCATCGTTCTGTTGCATTTAGTAGGCAGACGGTGGGGCTCCGATGCCTAGCGACCTTTTTCCACCCCACGGACTGGCTGTAGCCTTAAAAAGCAAGGCGGGTGCGGCCTCAAAACACAAAATGGATAATAGTAAAAAATTAGCCTCGGAATCGGACGGACCATTATATGACGACTCAGCGATGATTACGGACAAGATAACGGATAAGCAAATGGACAAAGGAAATACATAGAGGGAACAACAAGTTTTCGCGAAAAGTCAAAGGATAGCTAGAACACCCCCTAGACCAATGACTGGAAACACTACAGCAACGACGACGACCTCCACTACGACGGAAGGATCATGCACCGCCCTCGACCATTATATCGACTTGACAACGGCAAGGAGTGGAACACCAAAAAAAAAGAACAGTAAGCAGCCCCTCGGAGTTTCAAAAGGCGAAGATGATAACCAAAACGGAAGAGCTAGGAAACTTCGCCAAAACAAATCAAATTGTACCAAAGAGGTAAAAGAAATGGCGACGGTGCTCGGTCGGTCGTCTCACAGGTGATCGCCGGCATGAAAAAGGACCATACGGAGATGCAACTGCA
Source organism: Rhyzopertha dominica (assembly GCA_025024175.1). Lineage (NCBI taxonomy): Eukaryota > Metazoa > Arthropoda > Insecta > Coleoptera > Bostrichidae > Rhyzopertha > Rhyzopertha dominica. The sequence goes on along the minus strand of QCXZ01000086.1, from coordinate 16,715,827 downwards.
GAGAAGGGAAACGGCCAGAAAAAGGGAGCACCAGGAAGAGGAAAGGGAGCGAAACGAGCAGTTGAAATCAAGGGTGAAGATACTGGAAGAAGAAATCATAAAACTAAGGGAGGAACTCAAACAAGTCAGAGCGGCACAAGTTGGGGAAAACTACAAGGATGTTACATCGATTCTAGAAACTGAGCACGAGGACAACGCCAGCACATTCTATCAAATGAGGGATCGGCCATGGTCCCGGGAAGCTCTAGAGCACATCAGGCTAAATGTTGGCAACCCTCTTAAACAAGAGGGTTATCTAAAGGTCATATTCCTTGAGGCTGGGTATCAAACGGACGAAAAACAACGGCGGTTCATTACATTACATTAGGGAAAATGAGACCGGCTATTAAAAGGGTCCTTAACCTAAGAAGAATTATACCGGGGAACATTATAAGCATTGTGGATCAAAGCACCCTGCGAACTGAGGGAGAAGAGGATGCCATCAACAATATAGAGGAAGAAATTATCTTGGTGGGATTAGATAAACTCCATGAAGAAGGTAACAGGGGTACCCTCCCTCCGGAGGACAGGGTAAACTTCGAGACGCTACAGAGGCTAAGGCAGAAACTGCTAATGGAAGGCAAGGTGGAAAGAATCATAGCCGCAAATTCTGCAGGAATCGACACAGCGACGGATCACCTCAGGAAGTTGTTGAAATATATCTTTAGAATGTGCAACAGTCAGTGGGAAATGTATACCGCACTACCGACCACAAAGGACAAAAAAAGCGGTAAGGTAAAGACAGTGGAGATTGCTCCGAAACAAAACGAAGAGGGCTCTTACGCACAAGCCCTAAAAACATTGAGGGCCAATATCGATACGGGGCAGATAGGCGTACACGTAACAAGAGTACAAAAACTAGACAACGGAGGAGTTAAGCTGGTGATGAAAGAAAAAAAGGAGGGCGCGGCCAAGCTGTTTAGGGAAGCAGTCGACGAACACTTCCAAGGCAGCGCAAACAGCAGAAAACGGCGACAGAAAGGGGTAGGCCTAGTGGTCCGAGGCATGGACGACCTTTCAACCGAGGACGATCTAAGGAAAGATATAGAGACAGCAGTCGGGAAAAAGACGGGAAAGGAATGCTACAAAATACACGGTATAAAGCAAAAGGACGGGTCCAGAGTGGCCACAATCACAATCCTAAAAACAGCTGCCGAAAAAATATTAAACAACAAAAACGGCAGAATTACAGTCGGGTGGAGCGTATGTAGAGCCTCCGAAATACTGACCCCAGTAAGGTGCGCAAAGTGCAAAAACCACGGGAACGTCAAAAAAGATTGCGCGGGAGAGTTCATATCGCTGGCAAACCTATGTAGGAGATGCGGAACACAAGGGCACTTACACAAGGACTGCTCAAATGACCCGAAATGCCTCGAGTGTGGACAAGACGAACACATGGCGGGCACTATGACATGCACGAGATATAAGGAACTGGTAACAGAGCTGAGGGATCAGGTAAAAACCAAGAGGAGGACCACTACGGAACGCCAAACCCAAAATGCCACCGTGGTCCAGACCGAAAAACCAAGCTCTGAACAAGATGACTGACAATACGGACTGTGATAGTAAGACAAAAACCAAATGTGATATAGACTGCTGTGATAAAATTAGGATTAGGATTTTGCAAGTAAACCTCAACAGAAACGTAATGGCGCATGACTTGGCAGGCCAGCTGGCAACTGAAGAACGCTGCCATATTATACTGGCAAGCGAGCCTAATATTAAACATGCCACAGCGAATGCGAGCTACGCGGACCCAGATAAAAATACGGCCATTTACGTCCGGTCAGCAGATTGCGCTGTGGTGGACGCTGGTTGCGGACAGGGCCTAACATGGATTGAGCTCGAGACCTGTGTCATCTGCAGCTGTTATTGCTCACCAAATGTTTCCAGGGAAGCATACAAGCGATACCTGGGAAGCTTGCAGGCTTCACTGGACAGGATGAGGAAGCCGGTCATCGTAGCAGGAGACTTCAACGCCAAGTCTTTCCTGTGGGACTCACCAATTGAGGGCGAGAAAGGGATGCTCCTGGCGGAACTAATAGCGGAAAAACATGATTATTTCAACGAGGGAGGGCTGCCGACCTTCGCAAGAAGGGGCAGCACTTCAGTACTAGACACAACTTTCTCGACACAGACAATATCAAACAAGATTAGGGGATGGCGGGTCCTCCAAGACAGAATCATCAGCGACCACCTGCCAATTATCTTCGACATAGATAGTACAGAAAATAAGACAAGGCAAAATCGATCTACCCGGCGCTGGAAATGGGTGGCCGAAAAGAGCCAGGCGCTAGCAGAAAGTGTAGCTGCGGAAATAGACCAGTGTAGCGACACCACCGCGGAGTCACTGGAGGAGGCGGTGACGGCCGCCTGCGATAAGACCCTGATGAGAGTGGAGGCCGGTGTACTGGTGGTCTGAATACATTGGTGCCCGCCGAAAAGAATGCCACCGAATCAGGAGAAGAATTCTAAGACTCAATAAAAAGACAGTCGTACCGGGCAACAGAGAGGAAAGGGAGAGGCTGTGGCGAGAGCTGAGGGAGCAAAAAAAACAGCTCAAGAGAGAAATCTCCAAAGCCAAGGCCAAGGCCTGGGAGCGTCTACAAGAGGATGTGGACAGTTACCCCTGGGGCCTGGGATATAAGGTGGTGATGGGTAGATTTAAAAGAGGAACGCCGCCGACGGTATTAGAAGAAGAAAGGGCTGCTGAAGACCTCTTCCCAAGGAGGCCCATAACCAAATGGAGACGGAAGATAGGCCGGATGTGGATAACACACACACCCTGTTGAGTTGGAGTGGTGTAACATCTCCTCATGAGTCTGGGTCTCCTGTGTTGATAAGGAGGGATGAAAATTTGTTCCTTGTTGGAATGGGAGGACGATCTATAGGAGATGAGTATGGAAATGTGACTGAATTTACGAAGGTGCCACATTTGTCTCCTGCAACGCCTAAAGAAGAACCTTATAGGACGATTGTTCAAAAACAAGGAAGTGTAAAAACCTTTACCCAGATTCCTGACATAATTATGGATTTCGTCATGAAAAATCCTAGTAAAATGGCCTTGGTGTCGGGACCCACTCGGACTGCGTGTATATGTCTTTAAAGAGACATGTCAGAGTTGGACTGAACGTGAAAGGACCTGACATGAATAAGGACTTGATGGCCAGGGTGCAGATTGCAGCTCACACTAGCGCCATCAATATTTTGTTGACAGGAGCTCGTGAATTGAGGAATCTAGGATTGATAATTATAGATGAAGCCCATTTTGATGACTGTGGAACTTATATGCTCCGATAGTACGCGAGACATCGTATGAATTCTAGAATGCGATTGGTTGAACTATCAGCTACATTGGATGGTGAAATCTGTGATGGATCTAACTTTAGTGTGAAATCTAAACAGATGAAGAGTAGTGAGATTCTGAGTGTTTTAAAAGAACGTGTGGATAAGGAACGCAGAGTTATGGTTGTTGTCCGGCAAGACTTGTAGAGTAGCAGCTGAGGTCGTAAAGAGGTTCCCTAACAAGGTAATAAGTAGAAGGACTGCACAAACTAGAAGGCAAGGTTGGTACGGTGTTGTCGACGGACTGCTTAAACAATTAAAATTATTTTTTTATCAGTAGTGAATCTGTAGCTGAAAAGGTATTGAAAGCTAAACACATTTCAACTGCCCTTAACAATGATTTATTTAAGTTGTACTTTACTTTTTTGCATACATTTTAAATTTATAAATATTGTCAACTTAGACACGCAATGTGAAGGATACAGGTTTCACATTTCATTAAACAGACTTAAAATGTTGTATAAGAGCGTTCTAAAAAATTTCATGAAATCTTCTTACCTAGAAAAAACTGATTTTCAAAGTATTGTTTGTTATCCTGACCATTATTTACCTATTGAACAGTTGTACCTCGAATCAAAAACAGAAATTCTTCTAAGTGGGAAAACTGTTTCAGAAAATGATATCAACAATACAAAGGAGTTCTATTAATGCAAGAAACGCTCACTAGTCAGTGCCACATATGTTGAACAAGCAAATTTTCTGATTGGGCCAGCTTCGATAAAAAAAGTAGCTGCACATAAGCCTATTGGAACTGCTCAGTCTGGCGCTATCATTAAAATACAGAAATGCCACCAATTTCCAGGAGTAAAGATAATTTTCTTAATTTAAGTATTATTAAATATTTCTAAAACATTTGTTACGAAATATATTTTTTCGTATACAAAATAAATATTTATTTACTAATATTTTGGAAGAAATATTGTATAAATATTTCTGCAGAGACATCTTTTTTGAAATATTATTTAAAAATAATGAGTAAATTTAAATATTTACGAAACATCTAAACATCATATGAACATTTATTAAATATGTTGTGCTACTAGAGATCAGTGTTTCCTTGATTTGACGATAAATCAACTAGAGCTGTTCGTAAAGAGCAGGACAAACTAGCTGCATTAAGAGAGGTTTGGGACATGTTTGTAGGTAATTGTAAAAAATTGAACCTTACGAACATGTGACAGTTGATGAACAGTTAGTAAGTTTTAAAGGAAAATGCTCATTTAGACAATATGTAAAGTTGCAGCGGTGCATGCGTGATTTGTCTATAGGGTTAGTGTCATTGAAGGTATAGATAAATGTTTTTTGATCAAATTACTTTCTTCCGGCGTAGTACATTGGCTGGCTAGGTTGTGCTTATTAGAGCTCCTTGTGATTTAAAACAAAATAGAAAGGCAGTAAATAGTTAAACACATTGTATGTATGCAGAGCAGTGAAGGGTGAGTTAAGAAGTGCTTTTTGTTCCCACAATTTAGTACTTCGTTTTAGGCTCTAAATCTAGATCTATACCTATATCTACCACTAGTCAATCATTAAGGGACTAAACATACAACCGCACGTAAACGTCTATGGGAAAGCTCATTACAAGGGAAATTGTCAACAATTGATGCAGTTATTAATAACGATTCATGAACAACCAGAATCGAGGTTCCGTACATCCCGAGGGTGCGAGAGAGAACAACTGCCATTGATGCGATAGCTTGCTGACAAAAAACGAGTATAAAGAACAAGATAAGTAGCGCTGGAGGTGTCGTTCGTTCATATTGCAATATTTAAATGTTTTACAATTATTTGTGTTATATCTCGAGATAGATTAAATGTTAAATGGGGGTACTTGATCAAGTAACTTACGTATATAGCGGTATATTTTTGTTTATTGAATGTTCTATATTACATTTACCTATCTGCATTTTCATAAACAAACGATTTAGTGAAACCAATACTGTTTGCATATATAGAATATATATATATATATATATATATATATATATATATGTATATGGATGGATGGATTTAGCGGTCGTACTAGTTTATGTTGGGAAGTTTTGAACTGATTTTAACGTGTAAACTTAAAAAAAATAAATTTTTAATCTGTTGTAATCTGTTGTAACATAAAACTTCGCAAGATTGGCAACTTATAAATTTCGTAACCTCAAATTCGTAGCCCCGATGATGACTAAAATTATAGTCGAAAGCTCGGCAATGTAAAAAGAGTGTACTTATTTCAAACCGTAAGGTCGAATACCCCTCAAAACTTCCCAATAAATAAATATATATATATATATATATATATATATATATATATATATTTACATCCTACTTTCTTTAGAGCGTCCATACATTGACAAATTACCGACATTAGAGCGTCATTTGATTTAAAGCGTCCGTATACCGGACGCTCTAAAACAATCCCTTGAAAAAGTTCGCGAAACACTTTGGCATGGTCAGAAGCAGCCACTAGCGAAATTTTTAAATGACGCTCGAAAGTTGTCTAAGTGAAAGAAAAATATACGGGCGCGTATATTTTTAGTTCCGCGGCCTGCTCTCCAGAGCGGCGCTTTAATCGTCGGCGTATATGTATAAGGAATTTAATTCATTTCACTCTTTCGCTTTTAAGGCGTCCATTACAACTGGCAACGTTGGGCCGCGATAAGCAAATGCATTCCACAAGTAAATTGGATATTCGCTTTTACTGGCATGTGAAGATTTGAGCCTAGGGCGTCCGGCGTATAACTTATATACGGTACTGTTTAAAAAACCGTTCTGAAGCGTCCCTTTTAGGGTCTTACTGTCATTAGTTTTATTAAGCTAATTCATTAAAACAAGTAAACCACATTTCATCTTAGTTTTTCCTTGTTTAAAGAGGCAACATTTAACGCACAATTTCCTCCAAAGAAACATGAATGTTTACTATTGAAAGAGGAGCATCCAGAACTACTTCAGAACAAGGAATGGGTAAAAATTAAAGTATTTGTTCAGAACGATTACAATAAGAGACAAAAATGTTAATTTAAATCTATCGTCCTCTCTTCTGTAATTTATAAAACAGGTTTAATATAAATGATGGGCCCAGKTTTTAAATTCGTATTTATCAAAGATCGAATCCAAAATTAACAACTCTTCTAGCCATGAAAAGAGGAAGTTTCAAAATTTAGTTTAATATATTATAAATGTTCATTGTGTCCACCGTTTGATGCACGACAAACATCTGTGTAGTAGCCACTCAGTAACAGCAGATATGTTTTTCATGTGTGGGACGCATAGTTTGTCGTGCGTCAAATGAAGCACATATTGACCATTAATAATGTATTAAACTAAACTTTGAAACTTCCTCTTTTCATAGCTACAAAAATTATTAATTTTGGATTCGAGCTTTGATAAATACAAATTTAAAAAAATGGGTCCATAATTTATAATCCAAAAAACTAAGGTCTGGTTGCACAAACGCACTGTCTTGTTGTTCTGATTAGTGTTGCTATATAGTGGAGCAAAATGGACACAAAGTAAGAGAAGTTATTTTTTTGGCGCAGAACCGGGTACCTTATATAATGGTTCAATAGAGAATTTAATTTTCTGTATGAAATGATTATCTATGACCTCTTTATTTCGTCGCAATATAAATATTTTTAAGGCTTTTTAAAAATATTTGTATTTAAACAGTCAAAAAAGGTCATAAATAATTGTTTCAAATAGAACATTAAATTTTCTATCGAAACATTATAATATTACCTGGTTCTACCGCCACAGAAAACAATTTTTTTATTTTGTGTCCATTTCACTCTACTAATGGAAATGAACATGGTTAAACTCGAATCAATTTGATCAACGTTTGTGCTATCAGTCCTTAATGTGTAATTTTTTTCAATAAAATTCTTTCTGCTGTGACGTCCTGTTCACTTCTTTTTCAAACTCCCTTKTCGCCCATATCCTAGCAGTGCAGAAATTATAGGGTTCGATAGTATTACTAATTATCAAAAAAGTGTTAGGTCTGAAGTAATATTGATTTGTTGATAATTATCTATCTTGAAATTTGTTTATTTTAATCTAGATACTGAGTAACAAGCAAATTGTAAATTAATTAGTTTTTCTCTTCAACATTGTGAGTGCTATTTATAAATTGTGAAAATTAATTGACTTATGGACTGAAGGCTTGAAAGGAAAATAAATAAATGAGTAAATTTAAGATACTAGTCTATCAACAAAAGACAGGTAATAATCCTAAAAGGAAAATTAGTTTTTAATAAAAAAAATCAGGATCAATGAACTCCAAGAACTCTAGAATATACAGGTTGATCAGTTAAGCCTGGGCAACGGCTGTATCTTGGAAATTAATTGTGCTAGAATCTTGCAGTAATGTTTTTAAACAAATTCGGCTAGCCAGATTCCATTTAAAATATTATACAGTACGTAACTTTGTCACTAGGTGGCGTATTTCATTTATTCATTTATTTTCCCAAAAAGTTGCAATACAATGTTAGTCTAAAATAAACTCATTGCAATCTATGTTTATTTCCAATAAATTTTGCTTGAACATTTTTTTTCTAGTTGCTTTGACAATGACGGCAGGAGCGATAGAAATTTCAATTCTTCAAAATGGCATAACTCAAGTATGGTTCAACCGAATTTAACGAGTGATGGCTACTTTTAAAGTTAATTTTATGGTTTTCAATATAATCATAAATAACTTATAATTTATTGCAATGAAAGACGTTAATTGTAAAAATTGTATATTTGCTCAAATATCTTCAAAAATCAAATGCAACCCTATAGAGTTTTTTTAGTTTTTATAGCATATTAATCAAAATAAATTTGAAAACTTGAGGTCAAGATCTTTTTTCGTGACTTGGTTATAGTAAAAAAAACTGCGAATCCGTCCTTTGGTTCAGCTATTTTTTTATTGAAATAAAATTAGGTTATACTAAAAAAGTCACACAGTCACTCATAAATGACACAGTCTTTTTACTGCAACCAAGACACGAAAAAGGGTATCAACCACCGGTTTTCAAATTTATTTTGCATGCTTAATAATCTATAACAAATAAATAAAAAGTGTATAGGGTTGCATTTTCTTTTTAAGATACTTGAGCAAATATACAATTTTTACAATTAACGCCTCCCATTGCCAAACTATTGCAATAAATTATAAGTTATTTATGATAACTTTTTGTCAGTGTTTTCAAGTGACAGCGATCTATCCGACAAAATATTATCTTATATTTATGGACGCTGAAAGCATTCACCCTCGTATAAAAGCCATCATTGCTTAAATTCGGTTACACCATACTTTAGTTATACCATTTTGAAGACTTGAAACTTTTATTCCTCTCGTTGTCGTCATAGCAACTAGAAAAAATGTTCTAAGATAATTTATTAAGAAATTAACATAGATTATAATGAGTATATCTTAGACCAACATTGTATTTTAACTTTTTAGACAAAGGAACGATTCTTTGATATGTTATATCAAATGCGCCACCTAGCGGCAAAGTTACATACTTCATAATATTTTAAGTGAAATCTGGGTGGCCACATTTGTGTTAAAAAAAAATACCGCAAGGTTCTAGCATGATTAATTTTCAAGGTACAGCCGCTGCCCTGCCTTAACTGATCACCCTGTATATTGTCAATTTTTTTATTATATGGATATTCCAGAGCCGGATGATGTCTGCAAAATTCTTCACATATAAAATTTTTAGCTTATCTGAAAGTAATAAATTATATATGTAAAAGACTATCTTGGAATATATTAGATTTCCAAAAAATATGTCATATTACCCAGGTGATTTGGTGATTTGTTTCCGTTGAGCAAATGTTTAGTTCCAGTGGCCAAACTTTGAAACCTAGATGAAACAATTCGTCAGATAGAAAATTAGAAAAACTGTTGTTTTTAGGACACAACGGTGGTTTTTAATCTACATTAATAAGTTGTAGAAGTTAGTTCATTAGTTACTAGTTAGAGATGATGAACTGATCCATTCTAAGTAGTTGAGTGATCCAAAAATTAATAAAGCAAATCAAAATCTAGTCCCTCATTATTTAAAATATTCCGAATCTATTTATTTAAAAACAACGTGGGATTAGACTGATTTGCTTTATTCATGTCTTGCTAGTTAGAGTTGTAAGTTTTCATAAAAAACAATTAGGATAATATACCTGATTACATTAGATGTTTTTGAGTTTTGTTGTACGTAATAAAAATTATAACGTTTTATTTCGCGTTTTATTTTCAAAACAACTAGTTATGAGCGAGGGTATCAGTAACATATTATTGTTTTAAAATTTTTTCCATCTTTCTACCTGATCCTATCCAAAGAAGTCATGTAATTGACAATCTGAAATACATCCAAGCGTGTGATTGTAATTGTAATTAATTCACTGTAGAAAGCGCTTTTGTATCTTAAAGTTAAGCTGGCAACAAGGGCGGACGCCGCAATAATTATTTGATGAACGTTAAATGTATATGCAGACGCTCTAAAATTGATTAAATGTACGCAAAATGTATATCGGTGACGCTCTTGGACTGGAAAGTGTAAGGACGCCGCAACATTGGCCGAGTGTCTGGTACAAAGACTATTTTGTGTGGCCTAGCGACCTCTTACGTTCCTACAGTCACCCAGATTCACAAAATCGAATGTATATTGGTCTAGCTCGTCAGGGGGCGGAGTTATTTCGGGCGGACGCTCTATGAAGGTTTTCTGTAAGGACGCTCTAAAGATAGTAGGATGTAAATATATATATATATATATATATATATATATTTACATCCCGCTATTACTACAGCGTCCGTACAAAGAACAAGTTTGTGGCGTCCAATACATATTCGCATTTATTTCACCACTTTTGTGGCGTCCTTTACATTACGTTATTGATGAAGCGTCCGCGTATATCTCTACGTACATATCATCGCTAGCTCGGCGTCACGGCGTTGCCAAATATTCGCGATCCGTGCAATAAGCATTGTTCAAATCAAAATAATCGAAGAAGATTGATACACAGCCTTTATACACGGTGTGTCACCTAAGTCAAGTCGGATTAGTCGGATTGCATTCCGTTAATGTTGGAAATTGAATATGTTTACGTAATACAGGGTGTCCACACTTATGCTTCCATTAGAAGTATCTTGGGAAGTTGACTCAATTTTCAGCTGAAAATTTGGATTCTGACATTCCACGGCGGGGCCAGTCGAACCAAAATATTTTCCGAGATGGCCTACTTCCGGTTATACCGGAAGTAGATACCAACTTTGTTACTTTAAACAGAACACCCTGTATATTATTACATTTTTTAGATTTCTTGTAAAATGTTAAGGTAATTAGCATTTTTTTTGAAAAATTATGACGTTTGCAGTGGTTTCTAAAAATTACTTAGATTCATGTTGGGGGTACTTGTTTATACTTTATCAGCCAAAGTTTACTTTTTTTTTGTAAAGCTGCAGGGTTTTATAAGCTTTTCAAGAAAACAAATTTCAAATGTCAATAACTTTATTTTTTTAAATAGTAGGGTATTATTATTATACCACTGATAGATGCAGAATTAAATTTCCTTTCTTTGGATGCCGCACATGACCTATCTATTTCAACAGTTTTCAAGCAATTAAAAAAAAGCTTTGATTTTATGGTTTCTGATTAAAACAACTGAAAAAATATTGAATCTTAGTATTGAAACAAACTATTTTGACACTTCAGTTAGATTCGTTAATATGTCCCTTGCAACTAAATAAGCCGATTTAAGTAAACTTATCTTGGCCAAAAAGCTAATATTAAGAAAGATACGGGTGTTTAAGTTCAGATTTTGGTTTTTTTTTAGTAACTATTCATGCTTTAAAATACAGGGTGTCCAAACTTAAGCTTCCATTAGAAGTATCTTGGGAAGTTAACGGAGTTTTGAGCTGAAAATTTGGATACTGACATTTCACGGCGGGGCGAGTCGAACGAAAATATTCTCCAATATGACCAACTTACTGTTATAAGGGAAGTAGATGCGAAATCTGTTAATGAAATGGAACACCCTGTATATTATTACATTTTTGATTCAATTAAAAAAAAAGCTGATTTTGTGGTTGCTGATTAAAACAATTAAAAAACCGTTGAATCTTAGTATTGAAACAAAATATTTTGGCACATAAGCGACAATCGTTAATATTATGTAAGGTCTTGTATGTAGTAAAACATTTAAAAATTACTCAACATTTACTGTTAAAATAAACTATTTTGACACATTAGAAACAATGTTTGTTTAGGAAGACTACTAAGTAGAAATTAAATTTCAGATATTTAGAACATGAAACAGTTTTAATATTTTTATGACCATTCCATATTTATTTATTTTATTTATTGAACCAGCGTACAGTCAGCATTTTTGTCACTCCCGTATATACTGCCGGGCCGGCCGTCTACGCTGGGTTGGAGGGGTACATGCTGATTGTTTGCAATTTTTCCAAGCTGCTTCCGAACTTCAACATCTTTTACAGACTTTCTTCTTATTTTTCCTGCCCGATTTTGTGTTATTGCTGGACAATGTTCTCCCACATATCTATTTGTGGTTCGCAGGGGGTTTCTGTCCCACAATTGTGTAATACCCTGCAGGATACACATAACTACTTCACTGTAACGGCGATGATAATAACAACCGCAACACAAACACAAGGATGCAACACTAGAACACATTATTAACGAAAATTTTAAAATTCAGCATGATTGTTTAATGCGACACTCATCTTGGGTTATAAGTGTATAATGTCGATCTAAGCGGTTCCTCTTTTCCCTTAAATATATTTTGTTTTCTCCTCTTTCGGTTTCGTTGAGTTCTTGTAGCTGTAGAGCATCCCTTTTCTTTTCATTTCGTTTTACTTTAAGGACGTCTAAAAAGATGAGGCTTGCATTTGTTATTTGTTGGTTAATTGATCGATCTAGTTGTTAGGACTACGGTATAGGCGTTTATATATTTTGATTTCTTGAATGCTTAATGTTTATTATTATTATTATTGCCATTTAGAATAGTATCCGATTTTCGCGCTTGAACACCTGAGGGTAGCTGATGTAACACTCCTATCTGTTGAAAAGCCTTTTTACCGCTGTTAAAGCATTCCATATGGGTCKCCCTTGAATTCAAACAAACAGCGGGCGAGTAGTACCTGGGTACGGTCGCTTTCGGTCCTAAAATACGTTCTTTTTTCCCCGGAATGCAATATTAGTTGTATTGGAAKAKAAATAATACAAAGAAAGTAGTAATAGTAAGTTAGGTACTTGCAACATGCGTATCAATTATTATGCTAGTATGTTAATTATTTTATTTATCTTATTTTAGTTCCTGTTGTAGGTTGTTAGTTAGATGAGCTCTCATATGTGGTAAAACAGATACAACCAGGTACACAGGTGCTCAGGTACGCAAGTACTACCTTCACCACGCTAAGCACCTCTCCCCACCATACAGGTATAACCGTGAAACACTCACTCTGTGAACAGTTTAGTTTATGTACTTGTAGTATAGCTCAGAGAGCCGTTCGAATACACGTCTGTCTCCGATCAGCGCCCAAACCGAACTCCATTCCATACTTATTTATTTTATGGAAAATATGAAAATACAAACAAATGCAAAACAGTAGCACTAACAACAAACAATAACAGGATTATTAACGTAAAAACAGCATAAAAAGCATGAAAACTTCAAAATAGTTTTGTTTCAACACCAACCTTCAATTGTTTTAATAAGCATCTACAAAATTGCAGTTTATTTTTAATTTCGTGAAAACTGTTAACGACAGATAGGAAATTAGAAGAAAAATTACAGCTACAGAAATAATATTTAAGAAATTAAATAAGTGGGGATGAATGGCAAATTCTGTTACACTATTTTGTAGATAATAATTGTTAAGAAAAATTTTGTAAAAATGTCTTTACTGTAAAGTTTTGTAATAAAATGATAAGAATGCCCTCCTGATACACGATCACTCTACATAGATTTATTTAAGAAATGTCTGCACATTGTACCCCAAAAAGTCTGGAAAAAATAAATGCCGACATGACAAAGAAAAACAAAAAGCTTTAAATATAGTCCATATTGTATATAATTTTTATTTTTTTAATTTATTTATTGAAACTTATTTGTGCGCAAGACAAGTCTCATTCGTTACACAGTTCCTTAACTAAAGTATGTATGTCTAATTTATCACACATAGCTCTTTGAATTTGTGACTAAAGTATGTATGTCTAATTTATCACACATAGCTCTTTGAATTTGTGACTAATAAACATAGTTATTTACCATTTGTTTATTACTTTATGTAGTAGTTTTTAATCAGATGTCTTGCGATTGTGCAGAAAGAACAAAGCCCCTAATGGAAAATCCTAATTGCCCTGGATAGACACGTAAAACTAATTCACTAAAAAAGTAACTAGCAAAATGTATACAAAAAGTGAAAAAAAAACTGGCACATAAGTAAATCCATATTGTTTTTTGCCATTAAAATATTATAATTGATACACAATTACTTACAATGTATCAACATAAATTTGAATATGAATTGATTTTATAAAATAAATAACTATGTAGAAAACTTATTAATTTAAAAGTATTTTTACAATAATAAAATATATACATCCCACTATTACTGAAGCCCGTATTATACTTTGTAACTTAGAAAGTAAAATTACTATTGAAAATACTTTTAAAGTAGTTTAAATAGTTTCAAATACTAAACACCAAATAGTATTTTATTTCAAGTATTTTAAGTTCTGATTGAAAAACGTATTTTAAATACCTTATGTATTTCAATCCTTTTTATTATTGGAAAATACTAAACACTTTCAGCTCTGTTTACCAATCAAAAATAAAAAACGTATAAAGCAATCCAGTTGGACATGAGAAAATACATGTAAATCTTTTTTGTTTGGCTTTAAAACATTAGTATAATTAATGCTGAATTGTTCATATCAGATTAAATCCACAGCGTTTTAAATGGTACATTATTATTGTTTGTCCATTCACATAAAGTTTGAATATCTTAAACTATGAGTAATGGGTTTTTCATATACAAATGCCTTTGAATGCACTACAAGTAATAATTTTGAAGCAGGCATTTCATACGAATAGCTATTCTTCTGAATAAAATGTTAATACTAAAGCCAGAAATTTTAGCGTTCTGGCACACTCTACAATTGTAATGTCATGTGTTGGTCCATAGTAATGGTGGTTTCATTATATAAATAAGAGTAAATGACATAAAAAGGCACCTTGATAAAATTGACATCCTATATACATTCATTTTCATTTCAAGTGTAAAAGTTATAAATGAATTTGACAGATTAGAATGAATAGTTTACAAGATCATAATTATTATTATTATCGCACAGAAAACCATCCAATGCACTCGCTAAAATTTTATTTAATGTTTATTTTAAATTTAAAATAGTATCAATTCCCCATCTTTAAAGGCCATGTTTTTTGCGCGATACCAATGCAACACCTTTAATATTTTTAAATTTATGCGAGGACGCTTTAAAGTGGGCGGTGTGAACGTATTATATACGAATACGCATAGAGCGGAATGAAATAAATGGTTGCTTTTAAAATAAATTTCGGACGCTCCAAATGGCGCGATTTAAACGTGTTATATACGACTACATCATCAACGGCAACGCCGATAAAATAGATAAAAATAAAGGACGCCCGCAAACCGACGTCCTGTACGAGAGATATACGGGCACCGCATACCTACTGGCGCGCCTTGCGGTCAACTAGCGGAACCAAAATTATACGCCAGTATGCTAAATGAGTAGTTCTTGGCTCACCCTAGCGTCCTCCCAAATTTTTGCCAGGAGGGAGTGGGGGTCTTCAGCAGTTCGATTATATAGGTAAATATTAGAGCGTCCGTATACGGACGCTTCAATGGAAATGGACGCCACAATAGCGGAAAAGTGTCAATGTACGGACGCTTCAGTAATAGTGGGATGTATATATATATATATATATATATACAGCATTTAGATTTTATTATTTATACATATTCTTTCAAATTTATATTACCTTGAATTATACTTACCAGTATTTATTGTTGATATCGATTTGTATGCCGCTAAATGTGTTACCTGTAATTATACGTTTTTGTTATTATATTCTTATTTATGTAACGTGTGTATTTAATACTCACCCGGTCCGTTACAAAGTCCAAACCAGGATGATACGGTAATAAATTTTTAATCTGTTGTAATCTGTTGTAACATAAAACTTCGCAAGATTGGCAACTTATAAATTTTGTAACCTCAAATTCGTAGCCCCGATGATGACTAAAATTATAGTCGAAAGCTCGGCAATGTAAAGAGTGTACTTATTTCAAACCGTAAGGTCGAATACCCCTCAAAACTTCCCAATATATATATATATATATATATATATATATATATATATATATATATATATATATATATATATATATATAATATATATATATATATATATATATATATATATACATACAGCATTTAGATTTTATACATATTCTTTCAAATTTATATTACCTTGAATTATACTTACCAGTATTTATTGTTGATATCGATTTGTATGCCGCTGCATGTGTTACCCGTAATTATACGTTTTTGTTATTATATTCTTATTTATGTAACGTGTGTATTTAATACTCACCCGGTCCGTTACAAAGTCCAAACCAGGATGATACGGTATTAAAATTTAAGCAGCGGCTGATGTTAAGACAAAGTATCTATGCAATCTTCAAGTATATACGGGGAAAATGCCACGTGGTGAAGTAGAACGAAACCAAGAGTACCGCGTAGTGAAAGATTTAGAGGAACTATATCATGGAACCTGGCGAGGAATCACAACGGACAACTTTTCTACAACTATACCTCTAGCACAGTACTTATTATCTAAAAATTTGACACTTCTTGGGACTTGTAGGAAAAATAAACCAGACACTCCACCACAGTTGCATTCACCTTGACTTGACTATGGTTTCTTATTAACCTAAGAAAAACAGTATGGCGCATGTTCTTTCCAGTCAACATAATAGTGACCTAGTTTGTGCAGAGGATAAAAACAAGCCATGTGTGATACTAGACTACAATAAGACAAAAGGTTGTGTAGATAATGCGGATAAATTGATCAGAGAATATTTTTGTGGCAGAAGGACAGCTCGTTGGCCCTATAGGATATTTATGAACATTTTGGACTTTTGTGCTCTAAACGCGTATGTGTTATATGTGGAGAAAAATCCAAACTGGACAAAAAAATACTGGTTGGCGAAGACGATCTTTCCTGTTGCAGTTAGGAGACCATCTTACTCGAGAAGATATGGAATTAGGAGCCAAGTATATGAAAAATAAAATACATCTAAAATCAGCTCTTAGAGACTGTGGCATCTTCATTACAAACATTGCAGTTCAACAAACACCGTCCTTGGACGCCAGTCCAACAAGAAAGCGTGGTAGATGTTACGAATGTCCCAGACGTTGTGACAGAAAAGTGAATATTATATGTTTTTCTTGCAAAAAATTCGTTTGTGACGTGCATAAGGAAAAAGAGCAGACATTTCTTTGTACACGATGTTCGTCGGAATAAATACTTTTATGCACTAAATATATTATAAAGGCAATACCATTATTTTGTTACATGCATCTCGAAATTATATTTTCTTTCAAACTTTATTTATGTTGTGATGTATTCCGTTTAAGTTATATAAACATGTCTTAGAATATAACTAACTCTTCTACTGTGATCAGTGCCTGAAAATTATACTTGTAAATGTGTGGACCCTATAGGACCCCACATGGGTATTTACGCTGACTTGACTATCATGGGGGTTTAAAGGTTTTAAATGTCTTGTATTTTTGAAAATATAGTGCCTAACCTCTAGCAACAACTATTTTAGGCAGAGGCATCCAACTACTTAGCGGCTACATTTACTTTTGTTGATGCTATAAAAATTCTATATCTGCCTACTACTATTTTCGGTAGCCCTAGTAAGACAATCCTTAACTAGAGATGTGCGATATATCGTTACCGGCGACTTGGTCGCTAATATCGCTGTTTCTCTTGGTGACCAAAATACAACGACAACGATCAGCGACATCTAGCATTCTTCCGAATGTCTACATCCGCAGCCACGACAACTTGCAGAATTAATAGTCAGTCACTGTGTCAACAAAAGTCAACGTCTATCGTATACATGTTTGAATTCGCAGATTGGATGCATATGAGCGGCACTATTTGCACTTGGACAGTTTCTCAAACATTGTATGTATAGTAGATAAGTTCTATCGGTTAGCTTTATATCGTTCTACATCCCCAATAGCTTTTAAACTTAAATCATTCGTTAGTGGGTATCGGTACTAAGAAGATAAAGCAGTGATACATTTTCGCTCAGTGATAAAAAAATTAGAACATCACAAATACGAGTACATTCTTTGTCTTTTTACTACAAATCCATTAAAAACTTAACAAAAACATCACTTTTCATGAGTATCGAAGTTATTCAGTTTTTGTATTTGATCATTTTTTCATTTATACGGAACTGTGTAGAAGAATGTCTACGCCACAAAAGAAAAGTGACATGGAGAATTTTTACGCCTCTTACTAGAGAACACTTTGTATCATGCTATATGTTCAAGAAAAAAATTCAAAAAATCAAATTTAAGAAAACATTTGAGAACAAGCCACCCAACTGTTAGTTTCACAGTTAATAGCACAACAAGAGATGGGGGCAAGATTTCAGCAGTTGGAGATTCCAGTTCAACAGACAACAACACACCAGCTCCCTCCCTCAACAACAACCATCGATTCAAGACCACAGTTACGGCCACCTCTTCAAATCGGTAGGATCGTTTTTGTTCCACGACGTATAGCTAATGTAATGTCTATGAACGACAGATTACTGAGTTTATTTATTCACAACCTACAACCACTGAGTATAGTAGAGGACGGAAATTATGATCTTTTAGTTCGACAATATATTTCAGAAAGTTTAATTACCGCAGTCTACGAAAAAAGTAAATGAAATGAAAACTTTTATCAAAAGTGAATGCAAATTTTCCTCGACTACTGGCTGTTGGACTTCGATAATTAAGGATAATTTTATGGTAACTACCGTCCATTTTATTGACAATGACTTTATATTTAGATCGGTTCTATTAAAATGTGGCGTAACAGAGGGTTCTCATACAAGCTGGCAAAAAAGAAAAGTTAAAAAAAGTATCAAGAAGACGAACGACAGCAACCGTTAAAATTACTTCAGAAAGTTTCCACTAGGTGGAACTATTAAAAGCACGGTTGCAGTAATCTAAAAAGAGTTACCAGTAACTACTTTACAAGAATGATTAATTTTAACAGAACTATGTAAGACCTGATCTGACCTTTAGGAAACGCAACGAGAGATATAAACTGTGAAACATGTGTCAGGGTCGCTAGTAATTTCTCTGATAAATGGTTTGTTGTCAGTGTATCGCAATCTTGCACTGAAGCAGCAATTTACACCTTGTGTACAAAATGTATGAAATGTGCTCAAACGTTTGAGTGAGAAGTTTACAAATCTGGAAAGAAATAAAACATTTTCAGTGTGCACTCTATTAGACTCACGTTTCCAATACTTCGGATTTAGTGATGAAACATCGTTTAATAAAGCGAAACAGATTGTGACGACCGCGTTAACGTCAAATACCTGCATACAATTGCAAACTGCTAATAATGTAGATACTGCCGCAAAAAATTAACCAGGAGGTACTAATTCCAACAGCCATGACGATTTGAATACTTGGGATTCACTGAAAACCTCTATTCATCTGCTGAGCATGAGCCAAGGGGTCCCAACATGTCAAAAGCTATAATTGAAATGCAGCGATATTTGGAGGATGATGTATTAACGAGAGAATCAGATCCTGTGGAATGGTGACGTGAACATCGATATAATTACCCAAGCTTTGGTTGCACTAGCAAAGTTATGTGAGGTAGCATCTTTCGTTCCTTGTGAACGCCTTTTTGTCACAGGCTGGTATAATACTATCAAATTCAACGATAAATTATTGTGATTCTAAACTACAACCGTGTTATTTTCCCAAAGAGTTATGTTTGTTTTGTTTGTCAGAATCTTATTTATCGTTATAGTAAGAAAAACTTAGTCCATACTGAACGACTCAAACAGGAACAAAAGTAGCAATTATGATCACAGATGAAAAGTAAACAATAAGCACAGTAATTACATAATTCTACTATTACGTTTATATAGCAATGTGAATTGTAACAAAACTAGGCTACCAATTACGATTTCTAATGTAACGTAAGCAAGTTTTATTTAAACTAGTATGAATTAGTTCGCGACAGGAAATGTTTTCCTTTGTTCTTTCTTCCTCCATCAAAACCTTAGTTGCGTCCTTCCTAAATATTCCCATATTATTGAAAATAATAAAAAAAATTATGTTGGGAAAAATCGCTGCATAGTATAACTCCACATCAGAATCGGGACGAAGAAATGCAGAACAGATAAAGATGCTTTACAAGAATTTAAAACGGAGCCTAAAAATGGGAAGTGACAGACAATAATGTAAGTGATATTGTCTTTCATTTATATGATAAATTTTTAATTATTAAAAATATAAATTTATAATCAATTTAACAAAAAGAAACGCATAAGTAGGAATATTCTTATAACTATCAATAAATTGTAATAAATACCCAAAATACTGTAACAAATATCGAATGGACATGCCTCTTCTATTAAACTGATTATTAACTTATATTTTTAGTAATTATGTAAAAATATTATGAAACAGATGTGGTGAGTAAAACAGTATTTGAAAAATTCTCAGGCTTTTATCTTAATTCTAACTATACCGAAAAGCTATTGGCTATTACTCCAATCTTTTATTTAAAATGTTTATTACTCTTTATGTAATCATTATTATTCACAGATTTGTCGTTCTTCATAAGTGAATTTAGATTTTTCATACCGATAAAAAAGTACATGACGGTGACAAACATTGAAAATAATCATTTTTCACAGAAACGCAGGTACATTAAAACTTTGTAAGAAATGAATGCAGTATTAATATACCAGAATTAAAAATAATAAAGGTTGCTGATATAGTATCAAATCAAAATTTAAACTACATACATAGAAAAAGGGTTGAAAGTTAAGATGGCGTTAAGACATGATGCACCCAGTAGTAGTTGTTAAAAATAATCAAAACTCCATAAAATATAATGGGTTTGTGGTATCATGTAAAGCGCTCTGGACTTAGTAACAAACAGTTTTGGGGACTTTGCAAGTTGCAAAGTTCGACAAGTTTTGTTTGTTGCAATGCAGCGACGGCGAGGATAAAGAGGCTGAATTGGACAACAGTGACTAAAACGACGTCACTGCTACCACTACAGGAAATGAACCAACAGAAACAGCCTCAAATAACATATATAAGCAATTGAAAAGAATGAAAAAAGACATAAACAAGAAATTGGCCAGTTGAACAATTTTTTATCAAATTAATTAAATAACAACTTCCCAAAAAACGTCGGCCAAGAAAACAAGATGCAGGTTCACGGCAGCGCAATAATTATGTTATAAGAAAGCTTGACGGCGATAGTAGTAGGGTATGTGCGAAGACATTCTAAAGTATAACGCAAGTATCCAGCTTTCGACTAAAGTCGAATGCAAGGTATTTTTAGAAAGGAAAAGCTAGAACTGATAGAAAAGGAGGTGGCAGACGTACCAAAGGTGATAGAGAAACTTCGGAATCCATTAAAGATCACGTTCAAGGTCGTTCGTTCGAAGTGTCGCAATAGTCATTACGGTAGAAACAAAAGCGTCAGAGGATATTAACCGCCAGGGTTGCAGTTCGGAAACTGTATATCAGTGGTATGATATAAGAAAGACCACGAATGCACCCATTGTATCTTACAGTAAATATTATAATATTTTTACGTATATAATTGAAATCACAAGTTCGAAAGGGCATGAAAAAATCCCAACATATGATGGACGTCTACATAAATTACATAAGAATATATATAAAACACCCTTCAGAAAATCTGAAGTTCATTTTAGTTWATAAMTCACAACGTATGTACCTACTTCAGTAAATACGAACGCAAATCTTACAAATCTTCAGTTTCTATTTTGAGGAAACATATAMAAAGTAGACGAGCAACGGTGTCTGTGGGAATACAATCGGGGAATGAAMAAAGAGATKGTACAGAGATCCTCCTCTGAATCATCTAGAGGTGAGGAACTTATTCCATCGACTAGTGTTGAGTCATCCCAAGAATGCGTAAGTTTTTATTCAGAACAATTTTTATCGACTTCCCATACATATAAAGACACACCATCCACTTCAGTAGCTTCAACGGAAGTTCCCAAAAGAGCGTACCAGGACAGAATTTCATCACACATTCCAAGAAATATTTCAACGAGCACGACAAAGAAAATAAACAGTAAGCTACTTAAATTATTTTACTTAGATTATCAGCCTTTTAGTGTCCTTAGTGATCGGGGATTTAGTAAGTTCCTGAAACCTTTAAACTCTTCGTATGAACTACCTAGCCGTCATACAATTTCAAACTCTTTAGTTCCGGCATTACATAAGAAATGTTTATCAAAATGTAACGAACTTAGTGATTTTTGTTTAACAACGAAACGTAGGACTTTTCCCAATAATGACAGTTTCATGGCAGTAACTATTCATTATGTAGATGAAAGCTTTAAACTGAAGTCACTCTTACTCAGTTACGCCGTTTTGGTAAGTTACACAAGCGAGAACTTGGCAAGTGGATTGTTACGTTGCGGAAGCGTGTGTTGGATGAAAACCATGCAAGTCCCACCGTTACACACCAGGGTATCGCTAAAACAGCTGTGAGAATTGCCATAAAATACTACTAGTCTGGGATGTTAAGAGACAACCCAGTATACATTACAGCTCATGTCAACGCTACAAAAGTAGCCAACAGCAACCCACGGGATAATGCAGCCGCCACAGATAGCACCATGGGAGACAGTCAGCACCGATCTTGTAGGCCCTCTCCCGCGGTTCAACATGGGGAATTGCTATGTAGCCGTCTTCCAGGACCGATTTACCAAATGGGTACGCTGCAAAGCCATCCAGAAGGTCACAGCTAAGGCAGTAACCCGGGTACTTTATGAGGAAGTCATATTACGACATGAATGTCAAAAGCAAGTAAATTACGACAATGGGACACAATACACCGGATCCATCTTCAAAGAATTCCTGGTTAAAGCAGGGATCCGGCAACAGTTGACCCCGCCATATACCTCACAAGATAACTCTGTGGAGCGAGCCAATAAAACCCGAAAAACTACGGTGGCCCAGTATTACAAAGAATTCCGGAACTCGTCTTCGCAATAAACACCGCCCGACATGACTCCACCGGGCACAATCACAATTTTCGTCACCAGTAGTCCGTTGTTGAGTTCAAAGAAATAAAATTGTGTGGCGCCTTGGATACTCTTTTTTCTTCTTGCTCTAACAATATTGGACCCCCCACTCTCCGACTGAAGCGGCGGGACACGGACTACAGATTGGACATCTGGTTGACACCATTGGTTTGTATTGTATTGTGTAGAAAAAAGGCGTCGCATAAGTTTCAAAATCTTATTACACCTGCTTTAAAATATAAGCTAATTGTTTAACATCATACAGGCAGCTGCCCGATCGAGTAATTATCAAGCCCTTAAAGCGCTGTTGACCTTTCTGAAATCTTGCGATGAGAATCAACCAAGTACATTTCCTATTTTCCATTTGAATATAAGCTAATGCACAGCGAGTAGACGTGATCCAGCGGTGCTCCGGTTACTTGTGTTCAAAGTGCCAGTTTATGTAATTCAAATTTGTATTCTGAAGCCATAGATGACTGTCATCGGGTGGGAAGTGTAAATACTGGAAAATATCGGTCTAGAATCGTCAGATTCTGCTCAAGAAAGGATAGACATCTCATATTCCGCAACAAGAAGTTGTTGGGAGGAACCAATATTTCCATGAAAGAAGATCTCACGAGGAAGTGCCTAGAATTATTAAACTCTACAACTCTGAATTTGGTGCTTGTAAAGTATGGACTTACCAAGGTTACGTCAAAGTAGTAGTAAAAGGTTGTAAATACTCCGTAAATTCTGTTGACGATATAGTCAATGTACAGAACAGCATTGGTACAGGTTAATTGGCAACGTTGTCTCTTAATTATGTGTAGCGCGGATTTGTTGCTAGCGTAAAATGTAATGCTCTTCCGGGAGATACCGCAGGCTGTTAAGTATTAATTTTGCTTTTCTTTAATTTAGCAATTAAACAGACTTCAATATAATTTAGTTTAATTAAGTCAGGTTGAATTTGTTCTCATTTAGTGGTAATAGATATCCTGTATTAGTTTAGCTTATAATTTTTATTATGGTTGCACATTTTATCGCTCTTAGCACATTTTCAAGATTTTATCAAGTTAGTACAAAGGGCAAACTATGATGTTGTTATGGTTAGCGACAGATGGTTGTGATGATGTAGATCGAGGTGGCGGAGTGGCGGTACATATATTAAATAAATAAATAAGTAAAAATATAAACAAAGGCACTTCACGCAGTTCATAAGTGCTATCCTGAGCAGTAGCAAATGACTTGTTGACATGAAGTGCGGTTCACTATATTCAGTAATACAAATGATATAGAATTCAACCGCTCACCTGGAAACAAGTGGTACTAACAATACCGAAAAGTGAAAGATATTTCAACGCCATCACAGACGACTTAGAAAAACACACGATATAAGTCATTTTTCCAGATCTGCAATCATGAAATGTCATCAAAGAATCAGGAAATTTAATATTATCTGAATGGCAGCGTGAAACAAGTATAATGGATAGAAATAATATACCACATGTCGTCCGTGCGCTACTCGTCTCTGGCTCGCTGACTAGATTTATGGGATTGGATTGGACTGAGGCGCAGGAGCAAGCCTTTCACTCCGTGAAACAAAAGCTGACCGAGGCCCCAGTCCTGGCCTGTCCGGATTTCACCAGACCATTCACGCTGCAGACAGATGCCTCCGATTATGGCATTGGCGCCGCCCTGACACAGACAACCGAGGAAGGCGATAAGGTGATAGCCTAGGCCAGCCGTACTTTGAATCCCGCCGAGCGAAATTACTCCGTGACTGAGAAAGAATGTCTCGCTATCGTATGGGGCATCGAAAAAATGCGACCATMCCTGGAAGGATACAAGTTTACAGTAGTCTCCGACCACCAGTCGCTGAAATGGCTTCATGCCATTAAAAGCCCGGCCGGCCGACTAGCCCGCTGGAGTATATTCCTCCAGCAATATGACTTCCACATTAAGCACCGTAAGGGAGTCCTTAACAAAGTGGCCGACACGCTCTCAAGGGATCCACTACCCGCTATCGACACTGGAGTAACCGATGTAACCAGCAAGGAAGAACCCGCCAACGACGACTGCACTTGGTACAGACGCCGGATCACCGAGGTCCAACAACACTCAGATAAATTCCCCGACTACCGCATCATCAACCACCTGCTATACCGTCACTTCTTCAATAACCAGTTGAAAGACGAAGAACTGTCGGATCCATGGAAACTATGCGTACCACAACCACTTCGCCGTCGTGTGTTGAAAGAGAACCATGACGCGCCAACGCCGGACATCTAGGGATCGCCAAAACGATAGCCCGCCTGGCTCAGCGATACAACTGGCCAGGGATGTTCCGGGATGCCGTGAAGTATGTCAGAGGATGTTTACACTGCCAGCGTTTTAAAGTGTCGCAGCAGAAACCACCTGGACTACTTCGGCCGACGCCAAACCACCTTCCATGGGAAACCGTCAGCACTGACTTAGTAGGGCCGTTGCCCCGCTCCGCACGAGGGCCGTATTCCAGGACCGTTTCACAAAAGGGATCCAAGTAAGGGCACTCCGCCGAGCCACCGCCGCCACTGTTAGCCAGGCTCTTTTTGAAGAGGTCATCGCCCGTTTTGGAACACTGAAGACCGTTATCTCCGATAATGGCGTCCAGTACGACAGCAGGATCTTTAAGCAACTGCTGCAGCAATTTGGCATTACCCACCGACTCACACCACCGTATACCCCCCAGGCCAGTCCCGTAGAAAGGGCTAACCGGACACTCAAGACCATGATAGCACAATTCTGCGAGTCCGACCACCGAAAATGGGACCAACATATTGCGTCATTGATGATGGCAGTGAATAGCGTCCCACGTGAGAGCACAAGATTCTCCCCTGCCTTCCTGAACTACGGCCGGAATTCAACTTTCCGGACAGTCTACACCGAGAATGTCAGGGGACTACCGATAATGACAATACCGAAACCGACGACCTCCGCAACCGTCACCGGAACCGACTAGGAAAACTTCAAGACATCTACCGTTTGGTCAGGATAAACCTATCCCGCGCCTTCACCGCCCAGAGCCACCACTATAACCTTAGGCGGCGGGAATGCCGATGATGAGTCGGGGACAAGGTCCTAAAGCGGGAGCATCCGCTCTCCTCCGGGTCACAGGGGTTTGCCGCTAAGCTTGCGCCAAAATTTACCGTTCACCGCGTCCTGTCACCGGTCGTGTATAATTTGAAGGATACAAGCGGCAAGATAATACGCCGAATTCACGTAAAGGACCTTAAAATGTACTTACCCCCACAGGATGCCGAACCGCCGCTCCGCCCTATCTCACCGCCCGGCCAAAAACAAAGAAAAACTACGGACCCAACTTTCTAGGAACCTGGTCCGAGAAGGTCGGCTCCACCCGACCATCATCGGAGGGCCGGCTCATCGGAGGAAAGCAGGCGACACGGCGAACTTTAAGGGGCCATCCGGCCTTACAAAAAAAGCGCACCCCACGCCCAATATGGACACGTTAGACGCGGTGGTGCGCAAACTGGCCAAGCCGTGTCCGGTCCCCYCGGGATGCAGCCGTGTCGCCGAAGCCAGCCCGTCTGTCGTGCAACCACCGGCCGTCACCGGGGTCCCCGGCCTCGAGACTTCCGTCACCACCGCCGCCCTTCCGGAAGATTCCGCCGCAATCATGCCGCCGACCGCATCCGCCGAACCACCAGCCGTCCTTCCATTACGTCTAACCGCCCAGCTAGACGCCGAAGAACGGCCGTTCTCCGAATGGCCCCGCGAGCTCCAGGAGGCCGTGCAACATCATATCCCCGACGGGTGGCCGAAGGCGAAGCGCTTTAGAATAMAATTTGGATTAAAACGGCATGTAATCTACCGGCTTTAAATAAAAACCCCAGACCGCCGTAAACCGTCTTTTTCTTTCTTCCTCTTTCCTTCCCGACAAAATTCTTAGTTTCCAGACAGCAGCGCGCGCAGGCAGCCCCACTAGTCAGAACAGGACTCCCCACCTTTCTKCTTCCGTTATAAGAGCAACGCTCAGGACAGCCTCAAGTCAGTCTTCATCCGAAAGCTGCCAAACATAGATGGCCCGACGTTAGAGCTGACTACCCCGGATCTCATAGACGAGATGGTCCGAGCCTTAGAAGAACTGGAGGGCTACACTGAGTCAACACCGGACCTACCTACCAAACAGGACACCGATAGTGTTTCTACATCACCGGACATACCTACCCAACAGGACACCGAGGACATTTCCACATTACCAGACCGACCTACCACCGAGACCATCACCACATCACCAGACCGACCTATTCAAAAAGACACCAAGGCCTCACCACATCTCTGGACCGCACCGACCCGGACTTCCCCGAACCAGCTGCCACCGACACAACCCCATCACCAGCAGCAAGTACCGCAGGCCCGTCCGTCTCCAGCCCCGAACCTCTCCCGACGTCTTCCGACTCCGATGTTGAATACATCGGCGGGTACGTCCCCCATGACGGAGAACTTCTCACGGGGCATCCAAATCCGGCCATACTTCCAGATAAGCTGCCCCAGCATGAGATTGGCCGTGTGAACGCCGCCGGGGAACTAGTACTTCACGCCCGGTGGGCCTTCCACCGATATCCTGGGGAACGGACAGGACATGCCCATCCGGCCGAACATGTGCTGGAGATGCGGAGAGGTCGGCCATTTCCGAGGTACGTGCACCAATCAGAGTACTACCTTCTGCTCCCGATGTGGCCGGATAGGGGTGCAATCATATGATTGATCATGTGCCGGAGAACGGGTAAGGGAAGCCTGCAGGCCGAGGGTGGATCGCCGATACCCACCGCGATATCCGCCTAGGAAGAGGGCTTCTCGCACTCGCCCCACACCAAGGGATGACACTCATCCTGCACCGAGGGAAGGCGCTCGTCCCACACCAAGGAATGACATGCGTCCAACACCGAGGGAAAGCGCTCGACCCACACCAAGGGGTGGCTTTCGTCCCAGACGGATGGCACTCGTCCCCCACACTGAAGGATGGCACTCGTTCCCCCACACTGAAGGATGACACATCAGGGCTCACGCGAAACGCGATTTTGTTTTTGTATTGTATTTATTTTTTTATAATTGTAATGAAATATCTTAGTTAGTTACCATTTTTGTAAATATTTAAGGAAATAAAATTTTTGTATTCGGGTTTCTCTGCCCCCCGAAGTAAGAGGAGAATGTAACGAAGTTACAAACTGGGCCTTAGCCAAGTTTCATTCCGCGGCCGTATGCGTGTTTAAGTCCGCCATTCTCGGAGTTCAGACGAACAATACTTGCTGGCGCCACTAGTCAGCTCTCTTGTTCATCTGGCTGCCGCCGATGTAAATAAGAGCCGTGGCCGATCGCTTCTCAGTCAGTCGTGTCGTGACCAGTTCCAGCCGGCGACCGGCCACAGCAGAGTAAGTACTCAGGTGAGCAAGCTCTAGTATTAGCTAGTGGTAAGCTTCCTGTTCCCTGCACCAGATCCACCGATCCTACCTTTCCCCGCTGCTATTGCGTAATCATCCGTCCGCCGGTTGGGTGTCTCGACGTATGGTAGTTCGTCCGTGCGTCTTGCATTCGATAGGCGTAACAGAGGTCTCGCTTTTGCTCGTCTGTTGTATGGTAGTTCGTCCGTGCACCACACGATCATTGAGTGGCCTTCTCGTTTACCGTTGCATTGCGTAACCATCCGTCCGCCGTTTGGGTGTCTCGAAGTATGGTAGTTCGTCCGTGCGTCTTGCATCCGATAGGCGTTACAGAGACTTCGTTCCTGTTTGTCTGTTGTATGGTAGCTCGTCCGTGCACCACACGAACAGTGAGCGGTCCTCTCTATCGCTGTTATTGCATAACCCTCCGTCCTCCAGTTGGGTGTCTCAACGTATGGTAGTTCGTCCGTGCGTTTTGCACCCGATAGGCATTACAGAGGCTTTGCTCTTGTGTGTCTGCTGTATGGTAGTTCGTCCGTGCATCACACACCCAGTGAGCAGTCCTCTTGGTTATTGCATAACATCGACCGTTCATTTTTACTGTTAGCCCGCTAAAGCGTAGTCACAGCCGCATCCATCTATTATTACACCACCTTGTAATTTCCAGTCCGACCCTGAATTATTACCACATCACCGACACGTCTTGTTGTACCGCTACTTGCATCACCTAGAGTCACCGTAGTTTAGATTTACCGTTCATTGCATGCCACACACCGAACCGTTTCATAGTCGTAGACCGCTTGCCTAACCGCACCGTAATATCGCGTAACCATAGCTTGGCTGAGGCTTATATAAGAGGGGGGGGTTCCGTTGCTATTACATTGTAGTTACGTTGCTTTGTGGAAATAATAAATTGTGTTTTTGGGCTATTGTTGGTTTTTCTGCTCAGCACCACCGCACCCCGCTAACACCTTTCTTTCAGCTTACGGCATTCATCCTCGAGGGTTGTTCCCTGGAGTGCCGATCTCCACTGTAGCTGCCCTGGTCTGTGCACCGAAGGGGGTTGGTGCGCAGAAATCTGAGGAGCATACCTCAGTATAATAAAAAACTGGCGCCCGAGAAACCGTTTTGACGCCTAGCTTAGTGCTTACGTCACTACCGTACCGCTCATTACGTAACCGTCCACCCTCCGATCCGAAGGCCTGTTCCGCCGCTCAACGTAAATGGCGTCACAATATTAAGAAAAAAACAAATTTTTGCAGACTGTAATGCATAATAACTTTGGTTGTGGGAAACACATTCAAAACGTAATTCAGGGGCACTTTATATTTATCTTTGATTATTCTGACTAGTATGTAGTTGATTGTATTGCATGTTGTCATTTTTGTCTTTTATGTTTGTAGTACTTGAATTTCATTTTTACAAATATATTCTTTTTTATTTTTTATGTGGTATGTGAACATATTTTCCTGTACAATTATTATCTTGATATATATGATAAATATATTAATTATTTGTAAATCACAGAGTGAATCAAATTATGTATATATTTTACATCTACAAATTATTGGTACTCTGCAGACTTCTAGAATTCTTTATTTTGAAAAAGGATACATTTGTGATAAGTCCCCATTTTAAACATCTTTTAATGATCATAAACAGATACCAACAATTCAGATGGTTTGCCATAAACTACGGGCAAAAATATTGTTCAGTGTAGTGAAAAAAAACTCTTTTAATTTAAAAAAATGGTTTCTCGTATAAAACAATCGACAAGCGAGTTGTGATAATGGAATCCGGACGTATTCGTCCTTGGCGATATGAGTTTTAAATAAAATAAAATAATACCCAGAAGAAAAGCGAAAAATATCTTACTTAAACTTGAAACATGGTGTGATACCCATGACAATGCAAACAAGGGGTGGACAGACGATTCAAAAAAGTGTCAAATTGATGTACCCACCTCGCGAGGTAAACAGATCATAATCCTACATGCTGGTTCAGAAAATGGTTGGATCCACGAAGACATAATGCGCTAAATATGAAGGAAGCAAATCTACCACAAAAACATGACGTCAAACTTATTTGCCGAGTGGTGTCGCAAAAATATTGTTACCGAATTTGGAACGTAACAACGTGATAGTGCTAAATAATACGAGTCACCACTCACACGTTGATGAGAAAATTCCAAATTCTTCGAACAATAAAGCTGAAATTACGCAATAAGAAAGACTTTACTTCGAAGAAACATATACAAAGAACCAATTGTTAAAAGTTTTAAGAACTCAGAAACATGCGAAGGATTACGTGATTGATAAGATTGCCACAGAACATGGACATACAGTTTTGCATATACCACCATACCATTGCGTGTTCAATCCAATAGAGCTAATTTGGAGCGAGCTCCACTCACCCAAAATTCAGCAACGAAACCGTTGAGCTTATAACACAAGAAATTAGAAATATTTCGGCAGCGAGTTGGAAAATGAGTGTAGAACACGAGAAAACAATAAAGGAGTCCTACAAAAAAAACTTCGTCAATGAATGTATTTTTCTTTCAGATTAAACTACCTAGTACAATCAAGGAAATACATCTTATTTCATCATAACACATTTTAAGTACCAATAGGTACTTTATATTATATTGGTAAATATTGATAAAATTGTAACAAATATCGTTTTATCTTTCATATACTTATATTGAACTTGAGCACACTAAATAAATTTTCACAATACGGACCTGCTTCAATGTTCTTTATGCTCACAAAGACGCACGACAAGACTACGCGGGCTTAGAGTAACAGGGTTCTAACTGACATTTTTCGAAAAAATGAGGTAAGAGTATGCCTAGGTTCTATCTGACGCCCTCTATCCAAATATGACGTCAGATTTGTTCTATCTCTCTTACTTACATACATATCAGATGACAAGGTTCTTTCTGACCAAATTTGCATCTGTTTATGTGTGACGAAGTTCTATCTGACAAAACTGCTATTAGAACTTTGTATTTTTTCAGTAGGTGGTAGATAGAACTTTGTCACATTATAAAACCGTGAAAGAATGAGGTTATGGTGCGGTTGAGCCCCATTACTTTTGTAAGCTCAAGTGCTTCTTTTAAAAAATACTATAAATAATAAAGTACTGAAGTGTTTTAAATGAAGAAAATGGAAAAGGTGTGTGGAGATGGTGTTCCTGAAGCAAGGTATGTTTTATTCTTATGTAAAATTTATTAAACAATAAGATTTTTTTGTTCCTAAATAAAAAGAAGGACTCAAACTTACATTTTTTCTTTTAAATTTAGTGCCCAAATTATGGTCGAATGGGTGGAATCCATGGACATTGAGAATAATGAAACATCAGGGTAAGTATAAATCCTGATTCATACCAAAACAAATGTTTTGAATTTACGAATTATACATCATCTTAGGGACAACATACTCATTTTGGATGAGATTCCTGTATTGACAGAGCAAAATCAAGAAATACCTCCTGCAGAATCAACTCCTGCAACCAAACATCGACGCAAAAGGCAAGTAAACAAGAAAAATTGGAAATGCAACATAAGAAAAAATCTACACCAGTCAGGGCAGGAGTATGTTTCTAGACGCGGAAAATTAGTACCCGCAAAGCATATAATTAACAAAAAAGACTGTCTGAACAAGTGTAAATTTAAGTTCTCAAAACTTATAACAGTTAAGGAAAGAGAGGAATTATTTAATTCTTTTTACAATTTATCGCAAAACAAAAAATTACATTTCTATTTATCTACTTCTGAAAGATGTATTATCAAACGACCAAAAACTGGAGAATCGCGTAGAACATTTACTTTTAAGTACTATTTTTATGTTAATAATAATAATAGATTTCAAGTCTGCAAAAATTTTTATCTTGGAACGTTAAACATATGCCAGAAACCAATTTATAATGTGCATAAAAATAAGAACGATGTTACTAATGTAGCCACAAATTCATTAAGAGGCAAAGGGAATGGTAACAGATTATCTGAAGATGATAAGAAAAATGTCATTGATCACATTAAAAAATTTCCCCGAATAGGAATGATGTATAGGAATATCTTTTGCAATGAATTCAATTTAGACTTACAAACCTAAAAAAGATTTATGCATTACTTGTGAAGAATATAACTTAGCAATAAAAGAGAAGAGGGAAATATGTACAGAAAATGAAATGAAATTTAACAGACATAATGAATTAAAAGCACAAATAAGGGAGGAGAAAGCTATGGATAAAAAAGGAAACATTCCAATATTATCGTTTGATTTACAAAACATATTAACTTTACGTATTACAAACATAGAAAATTTCTTTTATTTGCAGAGATTAATATGCTATAACTTAACAGGACATTTTTCAAAATCCAAAAAAGTGTACAATGCTATTTGGACAGAATATACTGGGGGGCGCACAGGAAACGACATTGCTTCGGCCTTAATTCAAATTCTAAATAGAGTTGTAAAGGATAACACAGATATCACAGAAATAATAACATGGAGTGATTCCTGCGTACCTCAAAACAGGAATAGTATAATGTCTTATGCTATTCTCCAATTTCTTAAGAATAACCCACAAATAAAATCTATAACAATGAAGTACTCTGTTCCGGGACACTCAGCGATCCAGGAAGTTAATAATGCACACAGCCGAATTGATAAAAAGTTAAAATGTAATGATATTTTTTTACTGGTAGGATTAATCAGAATTTTGAAAACTATCAATAAAAATTTTCAGTTTATACAAATTCAACCCAGCGACCTTAAAAATTTCAGTGAGTGTACAAAAAAAGGTTTTGATTATAAACAGATTCCATATTCTAAAGTGGTTGCTTTAAAATTTACACAAAATCTATGCACTGTAGAGTATAAAACTGAATACAAATCAGAGTTTTCCATTGTTTCTATTATATCAAAAAAAAACGGGTTTCCCAAAGGTCTGTTGTGAAATTCACACAGTTTTATCCAGAACCAAACAATGTATTGAAAGTATCTGAAATAAATAATGAAAGACGCAATGCTATACAAACAATGATGAAATTAATGCCAGAACAGGATAAAACTTATTATAAAGTGATTTTAAAGTTAAGTACGTAGTATGCCTTTTTATTGTTTGAATAAGAAAAAAATCTGTAACTGTATGTATGATTATGTTTTCTTTTTATTGTGTTTTTATGTTTGAAACAATATTATTTTAAAATCTTGTGTGCAATAATGTAAAATTGAGTGTGTTACTATTTCTGTATTCTGTTTTTATAAGTTTTTGGAGCAGCTTCTATATGACAATATGTTGTCTTGTCATTTTAATGAAAATAATAGCTCATAAGTTATTTATATACATGTGTTGTACCAAATGTGTTGATTCTGAGTGTTTTAAGTAATAAAAATATGTTTATGGTTTGAATGTTTTCGTTTTATTTAAACACATTGTCACATAGAACCCGATCACTTTTAATTACTTATTGTTTTAAAGGTGTTATGGTTCTAACTTCCAATCATGATTAAGTATTTTATTAATAGTTATTATTTTTCAAGATGAAAATTTATCGGTAAAAAATTTGATAATAATCTGATATTATAAAAAATTATCCCCAAGCTTAGAATTTAATTATTGCGAGTGCAAGAGCACTGTCAGTTTTCAATCCGCTCTTCTGAATATTGCCCTAGACAACAGTTAGGACCCTGTTACTCTAAAACGGCCCACACGTTATACGATTCATCGTACTACAGGTTGTACAACACCAAGTTGATTCGACTGTTGGAACAACGGTTGGAAAGTTAGTGGCGCTGTAGTACGACTTGCAGTAAAACGCGGTCGTATCGTACGGAAGTATGGCATGCAGAAAATCTGTAGTGCAACTCGGTCGTACATACGATAGATTTGATAGTCTGTGTGCAAATACAAACTTTGTTGAAGATATCGCTTCTCATTTTTGATATTCTTTACGGTTAACTCTAGTATAAAAATGGATAATAAAAAGTTCTGGTCCGAATTTATAGAAATATATCGTTGTCATACATGTTTGTGGGATGTAAAAAGCAATGAATATTTGAATAAACATAAAAGAAATGCAAGTTAYGAGTTTCTCTTGCAAAAATTAAAAKAACTAAAGGCAGATGCTAATCTAGAATTATTGAAAAAGAAAATTAATAACATGCGGACTGCGTTCAGACGGKAATTAAAAAAAGTAAGTAAAAACGAATGTATGTGTGCAGTAAACATTATTTATATTTGTATTATTTAAAGGTACAAGAGTCAAAACGTACAGGAGCAGGGGGAGATATTTTGAGCCAACACTTTGGTATTATGATTTGCTTCTATTTACAGCACAGCCGGAAACTGTAAGAAAAGGACAATCTACTGACGAACGGGAAGAAGAATTCGAAGATAGAACAGTAAGTAAATTTAATTTTTTTATTTTAAATATATTAAAAAAACAAATGTGAATTTTTGTTTTACATTTTGCTATCATTTGTTCTTGAAATGATAATTTTCCGATGGTATTATAHAACTTCTTATAGGAGTCTCTTATTGCCTTAGAAGAATTACTTGCATTTGTTAATTTGGTTCTTTCTATCTCTAACAAATTACCGATTTGCCTCCATTCACCTGGTATAACCATACCATTCTCAGTATCTTCATGATCAACATACGTCTCTACAATGTATTGCTTTTTCGAATTTTTTCGTAAGAAATTATGAAGTGCACAAGATGCAAGAACTATGGCATCAACTCTTTCAACAGCAACAGCGATAGGTTGCAAGAACACTCTAAAACGTGATGCCAAAATACCGAAAACATTTTCAACAATTTGGCGGGCTCTACAAAGTCGGTAGTTGAAAATTTATTCATCATGAGTTATTCCTCTTTGTGAGTACGGTTTCATTAAATTATCCATCAATGGAAACGCTTCGTCGCCAATAAACACATAGGGATAAATATCATCTGTAGCAGTATGCTTCGTCGGGCTAGGTATGTTCAGTTTATTTGCTTTTAAACGCTTGCAAATTCCTGTTTTGCTCCAAATTCCTCCATCCGACACACGTCCATTAGTGCCAGTATGAACATACAAAAATTCATAATTTGCTAATTATTGCAAATAGTACGACGCTAAACGTGCCTTTATAGTTATAATAATATGATCCAGTATTTGGTGGTTTCTTGACGAGAATATGCTTTCCATCCATCGCCCCCAAACAGTTTTCAAAATTCCACAATTTTTTAAAATCATCTGCAACTTTTTGCCATTCTTGTATGCTTGATGGAACCTAAAAAACATAACATATTGGTGTATAGAAGGACAACATAATATGTATATAACTACTATAAAAAATATATATAAAGGGAGGGGATTAGATCGAAATCATTTCTATCTTGGTTATTCTGTCCAAGTTTAATTTCTTTTTCAATGTTACATACTAGTACATTTACAATCTATATCCGTGTTTTACAATTTTAGGTAGATACTATAGATGAAACGGAATTTGAGCAATCGACAATTGCACCACCAACCCCGTTATCTCCTGAAAGTGAATCAGAGATACAAACAATTTTAGAAAACGACGAATCAAGAACTCCACAAACAAGCAGATCTTCATCTCAGTTTACCTTCAGATCTCAAAAAAGAACTAAGTCATGCACAAAAACTGCAAAAAAAAATTGTGATCAGCAACAAAACAAGAATTAATAAATTTTTAGCCCATGATGTTTTAAAAAATACTAATGAAGATGAATATTGCATTGCAGGAAAAAGATTAGGTTATCAATTGAAGGGACTTGAGGATCAACAGAGATTTATAACAGAAAAATTAATATCGGATGTTATGTTCTATGCTAGAATGGGAAAACTGACGGAAAACGCTGCTGTACACTGCAACAATGTATCTTCATTACAAGTCACAATCAGTCGTTCACARATAATCCATCAACAAACAACAATACGAATACTTGCTACCTCCATCAGTTATGGCTTCACAAGGATACGCTGGCGCTCGTTGTCAACCACAAGCTGTCTCCCGTACTGTAGATCAAAGTGTGTCTCATAGCACCGGAGATTTAAATTCAAATATAACTGAATATTTTCATACTTATCAAGCACAAGACTAGATTATATACGAATTTTATTAGAATACACTTTTTGTTTTAAGTTCAATATAAAAATATATATTATTAACAAAATCAAAAGTAGTTTCTGCTTACCTTTAAATACTCCTTTTTCAAAGCTTCGTAAATAGCCCAGCATGTTTCAGGAACTATTACACCAATGGGATTGAGGTGATATAGCCGTCCGAAATTTAAGATCTTCAAAAGAATTTCCAGTAGCCAAATATCTTAGTGTAACAATTAACCGTTCTTCTGCGCTAATAGCATCCCTAAACTTTGTATTCTGTTTTGTAATTTTAGGGCCCACTAATTATAAGAGTGAGTTAAAAGAATCTTCGTCTATTCGTAGGTAATTCTTGAAATCTGTAGGTTCATTGGTACTTAGTTCGCGTATTACTTTCATATGAGAGTACAATTCACGTTGTTGTAACCAATTTTTACACCATTCTCTTCTTTTTTTGGGTGGTTCTTCGTCTTCGTATAACATAGCTACCACAATTGCAGCTACTGCTCTTTTTGACGATGCCATCGCGAAAACGATAAAAATACCTGCTTGTTAACGGTAGTATAAGTTTGTGGACAAAAGTGATTACGATCTGTCGCTCCAACAATCGAATCAACCTGGTGTTGTACAACCTGTAGTACGATGAATCGTATAATGTGTGGGTCGTTTAAGCCCGCGACTAGGGAGACACGGTCTAGTTTGGCTGTCGAGCTTGCGCGTGCGCATGATGCCACGTGGTAGACATTATTTTATTTATCAGTTGCCATGATGGTTTTCATTCTGTCGTTAGGCACAAAAATATTAGATTATTTTGCCTCTCTGTGCCCGTCTGTTGATTTATGCGATCGGGATGACGGATAATGCTAACAACGTGTGTAAATGTGCAACAAGAGTTGCACATTTACATTTGCTCAGGGAATACGTTCTAAAATTTCAGCCAGGTAAATAGGTACTAAATAAATGTAGAGATTTTATTTTAAACAATTTGTACATACAGATTGTTCCAGAAAGCAGATGACCATTCATTTTAGAACCAGACATGATTTAGCACTTGGTTCTAAGGTGCTAAAGTTTTCCAGTTCGGAAGAATTTAGTTACTGGAAAACTGATCTATAAAAACGGACTAATGCTTCATTAATTCGTAGACAAGGCATATATAGTTATTCACACTACGACAAAATGATATTTACGTGTTATCGTTCTGGAAGATACCAATCAAGAGGAACTCAACAATACTCTTGGTGTTGGATGATATTCGAGAGAGGTTCCCGTGTAGCTTTCTAATATCAAATCGTACAAATGAGAATGCGCCTTTGTTGGAACGTACTTTGAGGTTAAACCGCTCCTGCCCTAAGCCCTTTATTTGACATTGAAAAAAATGTTCCGTACAAAAATGACAGTTTAGTTGACATAATCTTTTAATATTAATAGCTGCATACATTTATTACATTTTTGGTGGTTTTACAAATCCGAAAATAATTTCTATCAATTTCGCTTTGCCACTCAAGTTAATTATTTTCGCCAAAGCTCTAGAAGTTATCGTATATGGGACAAGATCGGTCACATCTCTTAATTGATCACCCTGTACATTAGTAATATGCTAACTACGTATGTGTGTGCCTTGTGTCCTTCGAATTTGAATTAATCTCGCCTCGTAATGCATTTCTAATTAAGCGCATGCGTAAGCTCGCCACCCAAAGTAGATCGTCCCTCCCTAGAGTATTATTGTAGACGCACGTGCCAAAGGATCGTCCTAAGAGCGGCAATAATCATAAAGGTATTTAAAAGCCATTTTTCGACGTCCACCCATTTATTCGAATAGTTTGTGCGTTCCTTTACTTGCCTTTAGTTTTACGATAGTTCAAATATCTTGTCAGCTAGCATCAAAATATCTTACGACTTTGCCACTGCATTAAAAATGCGTACTTAATCATTATTAAGTATCGAGATAAGAAAAGTGAGGGATTCGCGCTCTCTTCGATCTTCGATCTTGGTAGGTGCGTCACACATCCGCTCTGCCAGAAATTGTAAGTATCTTATTTTATTGTTATAAAACTAAACCAGCAAACATATTTTGGTAATGATATCCATGTTTAATTTTAGATGTTTGCAATTAAATTAATTTAAAATATCATAAAGTAAGTGCACCAGGTAAGTACATTCTGAGTTATTTGATGTTGCTGCTCTACTATCTTCAGATAGATGCGACACAATGCTTCTGCAATATATAAAAAGTCAACTTTTGCACATTGGCCAACAGACGGCGCTGTTATCAATTCCCAGATCAGGTATTAATTATGTCAGTGAACACTTACATGTTTTGATGTTAGTTGTGGTGATATTTCTGTTAGGAAAATATTATTATTTAGCGTCCTGTCATCATATGCACATTGTAAGGTATGTTTTCATAAATAGGAAAGCACTATATTCTATTTTATTTAGTTAAACCATAACATTCTATGTCGTTGTACTTATATGAGTACACTGGGCACAAAAGTAGTCAAAGAATTATGTTGATTTGTTGTGTTGCAGGTGGATTACTGTGATGGATGGTGATGACTATTTACCTGTAAGCTCTAGATCTTTCTATGCGAGGTGTCACAAAATACTTAGTACTGCTCTTGATGATGTTGCAAGTTCCATTCACCAGCATGCAGATCCTGTTCTGATCCCTCTAGATGTGGGCACTCAAACCCATGAAGAAGACATAGACGAAGATCAATGTAATGTAGCACATTTTCCAACTGATGTATCTGGAGAAGTTGAGGTCCATTGTTTCAGTGATGATGAATCCCATTATCTGAACTTGTGACTAGAACGGCTGAGATGTCCTCAAATCCACAAAAAAAGATGAAAACAGACCAAGAAGCCCAACCAATATGGAGTGAGGATATCATCAACCTAGACATGAAAGAAACCCATGGGTATAATGATCGCCTAAATGATCTAAAAGAGTGCATACGTAATAAGACTCCTGTAGAAACGTTTAAAAGGCTGTTCGATAAGGAAATTTTTAAGCATATTGTAAAAAAATCAATGTTATATGCAGCCCAAATAAGTGATCACATACTGAACTGAAGATGAAATCAAGGTCTTAGGTATTCTAATGTTTAGTGGTCCCGAAATCGTTATTATGAAATAAAAAAGTACCTGCATTTTGCTGACAATTCGAATCTGAATAACGATAAACTTTATAAAGTAAGACATCTGATAGCTATGATTAATAAGAACTTTCAACAGTGGGGAATTTTTCACCCTGATCTGCCTATAGATGAAGCGATGGTGAAATACTTTGATCACCATTCCGCAAAGAAAAACCAGTTAGCTTGGTTATAGTGAATGGATGCTTTGCAGTTCGA
This sequence comes from Rhyzopertha dominica, assembly GCA_025024175.1. Taxonomy (NCBI): domain Eukaryota; kingdom Metazoa; phylum Arthropoda; class Insecta; order Coleoptera; family Bostrichidae; genus Rhyzopertha; species Rhyzopertha dominica. The sequence continues at coordinate 16,676,164 of QCXZ01000086.1, read as the reverse complement.
CGACCCCTTAGATCTAAAGTTGTATTAGAACTTTTGAAATGTGTTGCTCAACCGTCAGATCATTCTGTATTTTTGACAACTATTTTACAAGATACAGCTTATTGAAAACGTTACGAGCAAAAGAATTTAGAGAAACCGGAACCGTTGGAGGGAATAGAACAAAGAAATGCCCGTTGTCATCTAAAGACTCAATGAATAAAGAAGAACGCGGATATTTTCGCTATAGGTTCGACAAAACTAATTCTCTACTGTTTGTAAAATGGAAGGATAATAATGTTGTTACCATGGAAACCAACTTAGACACAATCGAACCACAATCAAAAGTGAAACCTTGGAGTTCGGTGAAAAAAGAGAAAGTTGACGTACCTCAACCGCACTTGTTTCATAAATATAATTCGTCCGTGGGAGGAGTAGTCCTTCTTAATCAATGCGCCAACAACTATATAGTCTCTATCCAGGGCAAAAAATGGTGGTGGACAATCTTTACCCATATGGTTAACTTGTCAACACTTGGAGAACATACTAAACAGTGAAAAACAAAGGTTGACCTGTTGTTATACATTCGAAGCGTCACACGGCATTATCTCAGATGTTTTGGTAATTCATATTGTGCACTAACGGCTAAATATGTAAACATAGTTGAATTTTTATCTAGTGTAATAATTACAGTGTAATGTGACCTTTATTCGTGGAGGTCCTGGGTACACTTCCTGGTCATGTTTAAAAATTTTTGTCAATAATTATGGTTGGAATACCTAGGTATAATGTCACATTATATCGTTCATATGTGTTGTACCTAATAATGCAGCTTTGCATTCGCAATTTAAAAAATTAATGTTATTTTTATCCCTGTTATTCAGATCATATCATGCAGTTAGTGATATTACTAGAAAAAAATGTTCTAGAATGTGTTGCATGCTATTTGTGTGTAGTTTGTATGTATGTAGGTGTAGGTATTTAAAAAATACACTTTCTATATAAGTATGGTGAAATGAAAGGCAGCAGAGAAAATTGCTATCCAATAAACCAACGTTGTCGTCATGACACAACAGCAAGCACAAAATAAAAATGGTGAAAATGTAGCTTACCCAGACGAAGACATTAGCATCCAAGAAACTTGCCCAAGTAATTTTAATTTTGTAATATCATCGTTACTAGATGACATGGACATTATCCACATTGAATTCAAAAGGTCATCCTGTGTTTAACAAAATAATTTTTCAATATGGTTTTTCAAACTATAGAGGCTTCCTTTTTTCGAGGTGATATATTGTATAGTGCTATTTTTACCGCTAAACAGAACAAGAAAAGATAAGGAAAAGTTTGTCTTTTTTTAATAACCCAAACAATAGCTTCCAAACTGTCAAAATTCACGTTATGTTTTATTGGAAACCAACAGTTGGATGTTGATTCTAATATACTTTTAGAAGAGTTCTTGTTATATGTTAATGCTTGTGAGAGAATCATCTTAGAAAAAGCCGTTAGAAGTCTCAACAATAAAGAGAATATTAATTATATTAATTAACATCTTTACCTCTCATACCTACATCAAATAAAACTGTAAGTTTCTTGAAATATGACAGTGATCTAAAAAATGAAGAAACATCCATTCTGCATTATTTAGAAATCTTTATTATATGCATGACAATAATTCGTTAAGGCAATTATCTTTTGTGACTGGTTCATATCAAATGTCAGATGTTATTAACGTATCTTTCAACAAGTTTGTAGCAGGCAACAGAAGACCAGTAGTTAGTACATGTAATAATTGTATTCAGTTGTCGACAGCATATACAAGCTACCAAGATTCCAAAAATAGAATTGAATTGATACTTAAATTCTAAGGAAGCTTACATTTATACTTTTATGTGAGAAATTTATTTTTGTGTATTTATAGTTTTTAATTAACAATCTACAAAAAATGGTATAGGGACCTGACCACAACGCCCAACGATTACATTACCCACCTTATCACAACGCCCTATCAGTCAATCACGTTCGCATTGGCCAATTTCTCATCACGTTCAATGTGTTCCTTTACAATGTCCACCTTTCAGTTGTTTCTTAGCACCAAACAGCGATCACAATGTCCACCCGCAAAAAACTTTGTGTTTAATTGTAACGTGAGATTATGTTGATAATACATTCAATCGTGTTAATAACTACCACATGTTAGTTGCTTCATAACAGTCAACTCCAATCACATCATTCAGCGTTCATTAATGCACAACTGCGATCACATCATCTACTATAGAAACTGTTCATAACGCTCTACTGCAATCACAACGGCCACCTTTGAGGACGTTCACACCGCCCATGCGATCAAAACGTCCACTCATCACTGGCGGGGTGTTGTGAACGATCTGAATGGTGGCCGCTGTGATCTCAGTTAGGCATTATGAACTATGATTACATTTGGACATTATGAAGCAATTAACAGGTGGCCGTTATGAACGCGGTTAGATGTTATTATCAACATAAAACATAGATGGCACTGAGGACATCTGCCCTTGTACTCTCATAAAACACAGTTTTTTCCAGAGGAAGTTGTGATCGCCGTTGAGCATAATGAAATAACTAAAAAGTGAACATTGTAAGGAGGATATTGAATGCGACAAGAAGTTGGGCAATACGAACGTGATGATATAGTCGACTAAACTGGGCGTTGTGGCAAGGTGGGTGATGTGATCGTTGGGCATTGTGATATGGAGTTTGTGGTATATACACCTAATACTGCGTTTTGTTTTTATTGTTAAGAATCTGGAGTGACCTTTATTTATATCGATGTAATCATTTATTTTAAACAAACAAGTTTCAACATAAATTTATGAATATTGTATTGCTATATCACCACAGTAGTTTCAAAATTCGTATTGGTGCGCCCTTTTTCTCTTGTGCTTGTGCAATGCCTCTCGGAAGTGGTAGCGATTCGCAAACATATACGATACGCCGTGCGCAATTGATAAACGTGCACCGACAGCACTGATGCCAGATGTACGATAATTATTGTATTTGTACGATAAAATTTCCTGGTGTACGATGTACGATAGCTTTTGTACGATAATGGCGAAATGTACGATAGTTTTAAAGTTGCATTTAAAAACACAAACAAAACACACAATTCATAACCCCAATCGGTAAGACAAAGATAATATGTAATTTTAGTGTTGTGTGAGTTTTCCCTAGATAACTGGTAACATGCTACAATATGTGCGTCACTGTCTGATATCTGACAGTTCTCTGCTCTTTGAGGTTAGGTTCCGTCTCCTTTTTAAACATTTAGATTTCCCGCCACTAGTTTGCCCAATCATAGCAGTCCATTGCGGTACTGTAATAATATATTTACTGATTGTAGTATTCACCGGTTCAGGTTGATTAAGTACTAGCTAAGCGTGCATTAAACTTAGTAAGTAAAGTTGAAAAGTTGATTTCTCGTTGTGCAATTGATGATTATTATTACCAAAGGCAGATGATGGATACAGTTGAATCAGGTAGCGATAATCATGATAGTGATGACGAAAGACAAGCTTCAACTCCCAAATACAAAAAACGGAAAAGAGACGAAAGCGGAAAACATCTCAAACATAGGTCGCAAAATTATCGCCGAGAATGGGAAGACGTCGCAGAATTTAAAGGATGGCTAGTGGCAGCTTCAGGTAACAAACTACTTTCCTTAAAAATAATACCTCACTAAAATTGCTTGTAGACAAGCGGAAAGCGCATTGTAAAGCGTGTAACGTCGACATCACTGCAGAATTAACAGTCATAAAAAACATAGCAAATCAACAAAATATTCTCTGTGTTTTTGGGTGGTAAGTTACTTTCGATTTGTGTTAATGTTTATATATTTATTTCAGTCATTTGGTTTTTAGAACCATGAATAAACGTAATAAAACAAGTCATTTATGGTCATACTTCACAATAACAGACGAAAATAAGAATTGCCCAGTGCAATTGCTGCGGATCAACCCTTTGCTAAGAAAGCACATGCATTATAAACATCAGACTATAAACTTGAACCTTGACCATGATATATAAGATAAAGGCGGAAATAGAGAACAATGGGAATTGGTTGAACCCATTCCGGTCTTTGATTCTGGTACTCTGGATCTGGAACCGCAAGTCTTTACGTCTGTTGCTGTCCTAAACTGGCGTCAGCCGATCATGAATCTACTTCTGTTACAATACGTAATAAGCAGGATAGTCAATCGAAGATTCCTGATTACGTACCCCAAAAAAATGACCGAAATAAAAAAAAACAAATTAATGGAGCTGCGGCAAAACTTGTTTATAGGAAAATGATTTCGACAAATCTTATTCCGGCTATGTACGAAAGCCGACTGTTGGCCTTCACGAAATGTAGACATGGCTTTAACGGCCCACTTTATTGAAGAAAATTTTGTATTGAAGTCTGTGTTATTGGGCTGTTTCCTAATGGAAGAAAGACAGACTGCATTAGCAAACGAAATCCGTCGGATTACAGATTCTTTTCAAGTTTCAGAAAAATWCTMATAGTTGTAACTGACAACGCAKCAAATATAGAAAATTCAGTAACATGGATGKATKGAAATTCTTCCCCCGTTATGCCCCCTGTGTGTATTTAATTGTTCAAAACGCACTGAAAGAAGATACAGTAGCAAATTTATTAGTAAAAGTCTACTGTTACACATTTTAAGCGAAGTGCTGTTGCCAACCAAGCTTTAATTCAGTATCAAAAAATTCAGGCGTATCAGTTCCCAAGAAGCTCATTCAAGAGGTGAAAACAAGATGGAACTCTTAAGTTTTATATGATCAAAAGGATTACAGAAATTGAAGATACCGTGAAAGCCTCGATGGCCGTATTAAATTGTCAACTGCCAAGTTTAACCCAGAATGATTGGAATTTGAAGAGGTTACAGTAAAAATATCGGGTGAGACAGTTGTGTAAAAAAGACCTACCTATACAAAGACATGCCTATCCGGTAGCGTTTTCCTAACAGTAAATTTAGTAAAACCATTGGAATAGCCACAGTGTTAGATCTGCGATATAAATTAGCTGTTTTTTCAAATAACTCCATAAAATAAACGCTTATTTCTGCAGTTAGTGTTAATGTATGACAAGGTCAAACCGAAACTGTGGAAACGTCTGTAGAGGATCCTTCTGAGACCCTAAATGAATATTCCGTCTATTATGACTTCGAATCTCGTGTTGCCAAAAAAAACGTTAATCAGCTGTGGTTAATCAGCATGGTAAGTTTGTTTCGTATTTGTTGTGTTGTGCCCATAGCCTACTATCTCGCTTTATTTCTTGTAGTATCATCCAACGCAAATGCGATTCTTGAAGTCCAGAGATATATCGGAGAACCCCTTCTTCAAAGAACGAAAGATCCTCTTGTGTGGTAGAAAGAAAAGTCCTACTTATATTTGCATTTAAGTAAATTAGTTAAGCAAAAATTATGTATGATAGCCACTTACGTACCGTCCGAACGGATTTTTTCAAAAGCTAGGCAATTGATTAGCTTTTATTTTTAAATTGTAACGACCATGTTATGTAATTATAACTTGTGCAACAATAACGTCGCATATATCCTTAGCAGAAACGCTTCTGTTGTTTTCGATCCGTCGTTTACGTTTAGTACTGTCAATTAGACATTCATTTTCGATTGCCTGATTTGTTTCTCTAATATTTTGTACCGTTATTTCGAAATTAGCAATTGCTTTCTGTAGCTGAGTACCGTCGGTATGCCAAGCCTGAAAGTGATTATACAGAACGTCGACGTGAGGAAAGATCTGGTTAAAGAAAGCCAACCAGAACATAAAATTTGGATCTTGCAGTGTTCTTCCAAAACCGTTCGCTTCTCTATTAGTCACTGTATTTTCAGTTCTTTCAGATATTTCCAGTAAACGTCGGATGAGATTTTCTGTTCTCGGTGTTTTAACTATGCTTGAATTGAAATTCCACCGGCAACTCGTGGCATTCTACCTTAACAATTTCCTCTAATAAGACACTTCGGTTTGTAGAGTTCGAAAAAAAGCTGGAATTCTGGTTAGGTCAGAAAAAAACGCTTAATTGTGGATTTTGCCCGGCAGCTTCTGCACGATTAAATTTAACTGATGAGCATAACAGTGGAAGAAATGTGCATTCTGATACTTTTCACGCATTTTTGCTTGTACGCCTCAGATCCGCTCATTACATTTGCGCCGTCATAAGCTTGTGTGATTAACTTATCTGGATTTGAACAAATCATATCCAATTCCTGTTGTATGCTTTTTATCAGACCTGCAGCACTTCTATCTTTTACTCGCAAAAAGCTCCAAAATATTTCACGTACTGCGTATCCGCTGACATATCTCAGGATAAGTACCATTTGACACTTATTACTGATATCAGTGGTCTCGTCGAACTGAATTGAAAAAAAATCAGCATTAGCATTAGCCGGGAACAAAACCGTGCAAACGATGTGGAACAATCTCACAGACTGGACTTATGTGTGTGGAGTGTATGTCGTTATGTCATGTATCGTGTGTCAAACTGTTAAAAATGTAAAACTTGTGAACGAGAGAGAGATAATTTGTTGTGCTGGGACTGACGATGATCGCGTAGCGACGGAACACAAAGATGGAGATGTCGTCCCTGGGAAAGACCTGGGAACAAAATGTGAGTCCGATATAGTATCACTTCTAAAGCAAATAATAGAAGGCAAGAATGAAATCATTATGGGATTTGATGCAACGACTGCAAAAATCAAGCATAAAAAAGTAATCGTGATGAGAAAAGGACAAGGAAGGATACTCAAAAGCTGCTTTGGCAAAGCAACGAACGCTAAAACCATTCGCATAGAGCAGCAGTCATCAGAACCGGCGGTGGCTGACCTGCACGAGCAAAAACTTGAGGACAAAAACTCACGGCCAGCGAAGGACGGAGGACGACCAGCTGGTGGTAAATGCCAATTAGTCGATTCCGACAATACTGAAACGAAATCGTGGACGACTGTAGTGGACAGAAAAAGGAGGACAGCAAGGAAACGAGATGCCCTACTTCAAACAGCAGAGACAGATACTACAGGATTGTCCGCTGCAAACCGCACTGCATATTTGTATGTAGGCAGATGCAGACCTGAGTCTACGAAACAGCATGTTCAGTCCTATCTTGAAGAAAAGTTTACTGAAAAAAAGCGGTTCAGCAGGTACTCGATGCTGTTATTGGGGCTAGAGACTGTGGTCGGAAAATGAAAATGGTTTGCTGCGATTTTAGTACGGCTTTTGACACTGTGGAGCATTCGGTCTTGCTGGAGAAGCTGCGCTATTATGGGTTGAGAGGTTTGGCGAACAATTTGTTTGCCTTATATTTATCTGGAAGGCAGCCGGTGGTGCGCTGGAAAAAAATTACCTCAACAAGAAAAGGCATCACGCAGGGCGTTTCCCAGGGATCAGTACTTGGGCCAACTCTGTTCATAATATACGTCAATGACATACTACGTGCTACTACGGTGGATGAAGGCTGCCTTTATGCTGGCGATACTACTTTGCTAATCAGGGGAAAAGCTGAAGAACTCAATGTAAAAGAAAATTGCGTGCTTGAAGAAGTCTCAGGCTGGCTTGCGAACAACAAGTTGAAGAATAACAAAGATAAAACATAGACAATACACTTCTCTAACAGAAAAGGTGTTATGAAGACTGATATCAAGTTTCTGGGTATCCATTTAAACTCAGAACTAAATTGGAAGGCACATATTTATAGTCTATGCAAGAAGCTAAATTCAGCAATCTTCGCAATTCGTAAACTAAATAAAGTGGCAACCCACCAGGCTTCAAAGCTGTGTTACTTTGCCAACTTCCACAGCTTGATTACCTTCGGAATTCTCTTTTGGGGAACACCTGGTGAAACGAGACGTGTTTTTGTTCTGCAGAAAAGGCCATCAGGGCTCTGTGTAACCTAAAGTGGAACGAAAGTTGCCGTGAGCATTTTGTGAAACAAACGCTACTTATCTTACCATCGGTATACATATTGATGTGCCTAAAACACTTTCATACGAACAAAAACCAGTTAACGCGTAATGATTACAGCCACACTTATAACACGAGATATGGAGATTCTCTGCAGATACCGTACCACACTTAGTGCGACTGCCCAGTTTGTTGACTTTTGGGGTCCCAAATTCTACAATCAGTTGCCACGAGCGGTCCGGGAGCTAGGAACGAGAGCTTTTGAGAAACGGGTCAAGAATGATCTTGCCCAGCACGCCTTTTATAGCATACAAGAATTTTTGATAATATGAATGTATTTGTTTTTTCCGTAATATTCACATGACAATATTCTACAACTGTAATTGTATGAAACAGTATATATTTCAGCACTGTAATCTACCAATTCTTCGAATAATCCGCGGTTCAGAGACTTCCGTTTCATCGTGCCCACGAAGGGCCAATTCAAAAATTGCACAAAATTTTACACAATGAATGATTCTCGTCAAAATATGTCGATTTTTTCTAAGCATGTCATTATGTTTAATGATTTCTTGTCGGTAAGTTGAACTTAACTGCTGTGCAATGTTAACTTTGCCAAGTAACGCATATTCCATACAAGCTTGCAAGTGTGCTTTAGACTTTTCGTGTTTTTTTGTAAATGATTTAAGTCTATGACACCTGCACGAGTCCAAGTTTTATCTGTTACTGAGGTAGAAAACAGCAAGCACGGAAAACAGAAAAAGGAATTTCTTACATCACATCCACAGATCCATTTGTTGCGATTGTAAGTATCTGGATTAAAACGCCTAGTAAAGGACCGTCCTTCCTTCTTCTTTGCACACGTTTGAGTTAAATTCACTTTATTGTCAACAAAATTTTTATTATCAGCACTACCTCCAGCACCACCTCTATCATTAATACTAGTTCCACTAGTGCTAGCCATTTTGGCAAATTAGTTCAGTCACCTGTAGAAAAAAGAAAATAGCGGCCGTCGACCGCAGCGCATTCGTGCGTTTTTAAGAAGATATCCGATTCTTTTGCGGCAGAAAATTGCATAAGGTATGTCCAACTGCCACGGCGCGGCGTAAACTGTGAACGTTCTATATTCATATACCCTTGCAAAAGAAAAAAACGTCTACTTACTTTATTAGTCAATGAATTTATGTTTATTTACTAAATTCCTATTTTCTTAATTTTTTAGGCAGGGCGCACTTATGAATGAACCGCCCCTGACTGCCTCTAAAATTCCTCATTTTCTGCTATATTTCGCAAAACAATAATACCGGTGAATACAAAGGATTTTCAGTACTTACAAGATTTGTAAAATATCCTTTAAATGTAACTACTAATGTAGGTGCACGTAATTTTTCTTTTTAGCATTTGAAAACACAAATTACTATATCAGTTGTTCAGTGGCTCTGCGATAAGTAGTGCTATTTATATGCATGGTATATGGTATTGTAGAAACAGAATACAAACTATGCTAAAATTAAACTAAAACTGATCATAACCCCGTGATATAACACTGCACATCGCTTAGTCACTAAACGGCACAGCTGGAATGCACCATAGCAAAATTCCTCAAAATCTTCTTGAAAGAATGATCTTCACAAATTCCTCACACGAGCTTGGTTGTGAAATTTCCAACTTTGCTATTTTTTAAGCCTTAATTGAGTGATATGGAAAAAACAGGGATCTATTATTTTTTATGTAGATTCATATTCTGCAATAACAAAATATGAGCAAGGACCCCATTGAACTCTATAAATTTGAGAACCGAATCCACAACAAATCCAGAAAAGCTCCAAACAAAATTTTTACTCAGCTAGAGGAGAGGTGGATTGTGCCTGAGATGGAAAAACCCCACAATTAAGTGTACCAAATGTGGAAAGGCAATTTGGAAATACATGTAATCAGGAAACTGTCCGACGGGTGTTGCGGAAAAATAATCTCCATGGCCGTACTGCCAGAAATAAACCCTACACTAGTTGAAGAAATCAACCTTTACGATTGCAGTTCGCCCGTGAGTACCTAAACAAGAAATTTAGCCGCCTTCGGCGGTCGATAACTTGGAGCGTGGGCTAAAGCCCACTAAAGATAGGATCCTCCAAGGGAGGAAAGGTCGCACGATATGGCAACATGGTGTGAGTTAATGTAGGTATCTATAATGTACCAATAGCGGGTAACTGTATGTGTAAAGCGTGAAGTTAGAGATTGTCACGGTAGATGTCGCCCAGGTAGAGCAAGTGAAATACGGTATGTGTGTAAGAAATTGGGGTAATCCCCAGTTAAAACGGAAATATATAACTAAAGATGGATGTAGATTGCGAAGGTAACGATGAGGAAATTGTAAGTATTATGGAATGATTATAAATGTTGAATATGTAAGTGGATGAAGTATATTCAGTGTTAGATACAATTATGTGATAATTATTAATAATACAGTATATTATAATGTTTGCAGCCCCGTGGACAGAGGACTCAAGTAGGTGGTAATGAGGTAACTGATCATGTAAGTATTTGTATTTTGACAGTTAGGAAAGAATAATTTATATGAGGTGTCAAATTGTTGTCAAGCAGTGTGCAGGAGCAGGCAGTTGCTTCCTTAAGATCTTTGCAAAGCGAGGTTCCTAGGGAGCTTCTAAGTATTTGCAATGTAAATTTAAACTTAATTTTCTTATATTTGTTTGATATTACAGGAAAACATTGTAAAAGCATTACGGAGATTAAAAATAGGTTTGCGCCCCCTCATATAAGTATAAAAAGCTACGTGAATGCAATATATATACATATAGTGTTATATTTAAAAAAAAATATTGTAGAAGCATAAAACGTCAGCTAAACTTTTTTGTAGAAATAAATTGGGTTGTGTTTGAGCATTCACACTATCGACGTCCATGAAAAATCGGTCCGATACCGGTGCACCAACGGATAGGTTTCTGCTCGTCCGTCATCGGACCGATGAAAATAAGCGATTATTTATTAAAAACACATGAAGACAGATAATGCTGCAAACGTTGTGGCAGTAGTTCGAGATGGGACATGACACCATGTGGCATGTTTTGCCCATATTGTTAATTTAGTAGTGCAGAAACGTTTGAAAGAAATTAATGAGTCGTTGTTTCGGTTTAGAAAAGTTGTAGAATTTTTTAACAGAGGTACTAATGCTCTTGCAAAATTGAATCAAACACAATAGCAAATCAAATAGCCTATTTTAAAATTAAAAATTGATGTTTGCAGGCGGTGGAATTCCACTTGAGACGTTTGAGGCTTTTACACTGTAAAGATGCTGTTGTATCTACGTTAGCAGTTCTTAATCACAGTAAAGATTTTTCCTTAACAGCAAATGACTGGGAAGCAGCTGAGTTCGCGACTAATATTGTCAAAATATTTCATGATGTCACTAATGAAGTTAGCACCGAAAAGCATACTTCAGTATAAAAAGAAATACTTTAGCGAACCGTTAATCAACAGACATGATGACTCGTTACTATGGTGGCGTCACCGTAAAAACGTTTATCCACGTCTCTATCAGATGTTAAGAAAACTTTATGTATAGTGTCAACGTCAGAACCGTGTGAGCGGATTTTTTCAAAAAGCAGACTAATAATATCTGATAAAAGAGGTGGATTAAAGACAAGTAAAGCAAGTCAAATACTGTTTTTAAATGTAAACATGCCATAAAAGTGCCATTTTTTGCTTTTTTTATATAACCATTTTCCATTTTTTATTTGACCACTTTGTATATGTATATTATGTTACTATATAAGAAAATATTTTTATTTGATCGTTAAAAAACAAAACAAAAATATTTTTATTTATATTGTTTTAAATAAATATTGTGTTTGAGTTCGTTTATTCCAATTTCTTGATTGCCCTTGGACCATTATACCGTATGAAATTACCTACAACAGATATAATTCCACTAGTTAATTCGTAGTACTTAACTTACAAGACACTCATAATGCGGAACACCCAATCATTTACTGCAATCAGACAGGATGACTCGCGCGAAAGCCCGCACCGATCTTTGCGTTCCGGAACATGATCCGGATCACGTGAGTGGTCCAGAACCAGTGATTCGAATCTTTGAAATGATCCGTTCTGCACAACTCTATCCATCAAGCAACCTGCTCCCAAAACTTTTAAATCTGGAGATAAGGTCTTAGTTAAGACCCATAATCAGTTTTCAGCTGCTTCGGACGAGATAAAAAAAATTCTTTTTATTATTTCATGGGCCGTGCACCGTTGAAAAAGTTGTTCATCATAACGCTTATCTCGTAACCGATTACTCAACGGGTCATCCATTAGGTATTCATAATGTTATAAATTTGATATTATATAAGACCCCAAACAGTGAATTGGAACAGTTTTATATATAGATATCAGTGGTTTTGTATTTAGTTGTTTGTAACTTGTAACCTGTAAGATGTAATTTAAGTGTCGTATCTCCACTTAATTTAGGAGGGTATTGTACTAAGTGCTTTCCATTGTGCCGCATAACGCCCTCTAGGAATGACTAGTGTGAACGAAGGGAGAAGCAGTGCACAGAGAGGACTCGGCGGTCGGCGCTCGAAAATGCCGGATGCAGCTGTTCGGTAACTAGATGCTCTGTTGGTGGTTCTATATAGTTTTGCATTTTAAAAGATTGATAATCTTAAGTGTGTGTTAAGGTCTGGATTACGTGTGTGGATGTTCAGTTTCGCACTTTAATTCCGCCAACCTCACAGCCACAAGAAACAGTTACACGCCTTAGAAGATCGCTTTATCTAAGATGTATCGATCAAATACTTGAAAGTACTTCTGAAGATTTGACGAATTTCATAGAGTCTGTATTCATTGTTGCCTTATCTCATACGCAGGGTTCTTGCAACGACAAGAAAACAACATGTAATATCAGAAAATTCCTAACGACAGAACCAGKATAAACACCTAATAAAGACTTCAGCGGAAGTTTCTCAATTGAAGCAGACCTTTGAAGATGCTGAAGATGTTTGGTTTTAAAAACTGCGTTGCAAGCAGAGCACAGAAATTGGTCAATGTTCCTGAGCAAATAGGAGATAAATTAAATCAACAGCATCTTCCAGAAATTATTGATGATTTTCTCACAATATCTGGTACGACACCGCATTATAACGATGCCCCAAGAATATTTAGACACGAGAAAGCTCCAGCGCGAGTAGAGAACACAGTCACTGTGTTTTCAGTTTGACTGCCTAACTAATGAACATGGACATATTGAAGGAGACGGTCAGTCTCTGAAAGAAGGTTGGTGAAGCCTTAACCTTCTGTTTTTTCACGCATCATGGCACCTAATCCAGATTATGAAGGCGCGCCATATCAGTTGTCTATTTGTATATACGGGTTCATTATCGTGTACTTCATGCAGCGGCAATTTACATCAAAATGATATTTGCTTTGTGTCTTATGAAAATAGCATTTTAAGCAAAGGGTGCTATGGAAAAGGAAGCACTGATCGTTTCCTTTTGGAATCCGCCAATGAGGATAACTGGATGTACCCCCTAAAAAGCACCGAAGATTCAGTTACCTAAAATCAGCTACTGAAATGATACATGTTAATTTTTTCAAACCACCTAGGGTAATAACGATAGAGTTGCTCAGGAACAGCAATGCAGTACACAAGAATCTTATGAAACTTGATAAATTGTACACATTTAGTAACAGATTGTAGATTCCATGATACAGTTACTGTGCTCGCCATATTGTGATAGCGTAATATTAAAAAACTGGCTCATCGAAAATGTTGACAGTAGTTTGTTTACTTTAATTATAAAAATGGTAGTAAGTGGCGTGAATGCTAATTTTATAAGCTTAGAGCAAACATATTAGTTACACTTCACAGTCCTGTCCTCACTATTACACATAATAGTCATAAGTCAATCCCGGTAAAACCTACAAACGTTCAAGCCAAAAACGTTTATGCGTTCTTTGTGTTTTAGCGTTCCCAACCTTTACTATCAGCAAATTTCTGGGAGCGAATGCTTTCAAATTGTGGATTTAAGATAATCTTTTTTTTTTCGTTTTTTGGCTTGCACGGTTATTATTGAAAATGGCATCAAAATCACCACCAACATCTGGGATATTTTAGAGGCCAAGGTGTCTGCATGGGCCGAGCAGAACTATCCAAAACAATCATCAAGTTCTACTATTGATACTAGGGAAGAGTTCCTTATTAATCGCAGTAATTGAAAAAACTATTGGTTTCCTGTTAAAATGTGACAACGTTGCGAACCGCCATTAATTACCTTGACAAGTCCGCGCTTTCACTTATCAGTATATCAGTTGTCAGTTATTAATTCCTCTTAGGCAGAGAAGTCCTAAGTGTCTTTTACTGTCAAATGTTCCATTTGTAACGTGTGCCATTGCTCATCATTTACTGTTCAACGTTTAACCACATTTTTAGCGATATTTTCAACGTTCAGTTGTTGTTACAGAGTAACATACTAGGAAGTTTTTCTAATTATTTAAAGTAAGTGTTTTTGTTTCTTCGTATTATTTGCAATTAATTTTTAAGATGGACTCGTCTACATAACAGCATTCTCATGATAGTGATGCCTCTTTATCTTATGAAGCACCTTCACCAACAGAAATTTAATCCAGAATAGTTAAGCGACCAGAACTTTAAGGGATGTTTGGAAACTATGAAATAAGATTAAGAATATTTTTTGCTGAACATACTGTTGTTTTTGAAATTGTTGAGCATCTTCTACCTTTGTTAAAAGAACTTCTTCCAGACTGCAAAGTAGTCCAGAAGGTAACATTAGGACGGAGAAAATGCATTGGTATTGTCAAAAAAGTTCTTGCTGAAAATATAAAGCAGAGACTAGTCGAAACGTTAAGAAATACTTAATTTTCAGTTATGATAGACTAAAGCACAGATATGGGTTTAACAGAAACTATGTGTTTTAGTACGCTATGTAAGTCCTTCAAATGGTAAAATTAAAACTGAACGCAGCTGAGGTATGTTATAAAGAACTTACAAATTTACGTACCAAAGCTTATTTATTTCTGAAATGTGTTTCCTCCTCTAGTGCAATGGGGAAAGTCAAGAATGACATTTCAAAAAAAGAAAATAAAAAAGAACGCCAGCGACAGTAAACGCCCCATACACATATATTGTGAAGAAGCTTTGCGAGGTGCATTGTTTGATATACGACAAAATTAAGTAAATGTTCGGAAAGAAAGGAAAACTTATGGCGTACCAAAAACAACCCTTCATGATAGGTTAAGTGGATGAATCGTAGAAAGACCTAGAAAAATTAGCCGCCTCCTGCTCTAACCGCAACTGAAGAGAGAGCCGTAGATAAATGGTTCAAAAATTTGGCGAAAAGCGCCTTTCCGCGAAAAATGGATGATGTCCTTAATATTGTATGAAAAAATATACTTTCAGAAAATAACAGTGGCCCTGGGGATAATTTTAATAAGAATATACCATTTATTAATGAAAGACTCGGAAAAAATGGTATTCTGTTTTTTTTAGGCGAAATCCAGAATTAGTGCATAGAAGTGCGGAAACTTTGTCAAAAGGACGTGCAGTTCTTACTATAGCATTATGGTTTGCTGACTCGCAAGCATATTTAAAAACCGAACATTCAGAAGACATTTTGCAAGATCCAACAAGAACTTTTAACGCCGATGAGACTAGATTGACCGTGTGCCCTACTAAAACTGGAAAAATAATTACACCAAGAAGGTATAAGAAAGTATACCAAATAGCGACAAAGAAGCGCTAACAATGTTACTTGTTATTTCTGCTAGTATTGCTATAGCACCTCCGTGTATAGTTTTTCCCTATATACGTGCTGGAAAATATGGACCCATCTTGGTGTTTGGGTCCGACAGAAGCGGGCCAATTAATTAAACCGTTGCGTTGGTTAGAAGCCAATATTATCAAGAAACCTGTATTATTCTTCATAGACGGTCACAAAAGCCATCTAACTATGAGTCTTAATGAATTTTGAACAGAGAACTGTTTTATTCTTTACGCGTTACCCCCAAAAGCGACCCATATCATTTAAGCATGTGATGTCTGTAGTGTTTAGTACCTAACTTCACTTGTCATCAGTTGTCATATTATTGTCATACTCATAGATTGTAACCAGCGTCCGATTTTGCAAGTTTATAACCAGAGTTGTAATCTTATTTAATCATTTAATAAACACGTTTATTCGATTTGTTAAGTTTTGCGCTTTGCTCCACCACAGTTTGGCGACGAGGAAAAAAGTATATTAGTGTCCAAGGAGGAAGATTGTTTTGTTTTAAGGTACCACGTCGAAAACCTAACCTCAACATGGAGGAAGGGGGCTCCAGTTCCGTCTGCCTGTAAATTTGGAAGTAGCCTCGACCGAATCGGTCTATTGCCAGGTCCAGTTTTAGATCGAATTTGTGAAGAAGAAGAAGAAGAAGAGACAAGGAGCCTAGAAGAATTGTACGGCATTGCTTTAAAAAAGGAAAGTTGGATGAAAAGACAAGGGGTAGAGATTAACAAGATGGAGAAGAAGCAGTATGGGAAAGGAACTTCAGGACGGCAGTGGAATTTTAATGAGAGAAAATCTTCCGAGCAAAAGGGGCAAAAGGGAGCAGCATTATGTAACGCTTGTGGTAAACCCAATCACAATTTTTCAACTTGTGGGTATAAGGCATATACTTGTAAACTCTGAAAGCGTAAAGGACATTTAGCTAGTGTTTGCAAAGATGTCAAAAGTAAAGGTTCTACAGTAAATACTCATTCGTTAGTAGGGCCAGAAGTGGCTACTGATCAAAACGTAGATATGTTTCATGTCGAATCTTTGTTTACAATAGATCCTATTAGGATTACAGTTCATATAAATAAAAAGCCTTTTGTTGTGGAAGTCGATTCAGGTGCCGGGATGTCAATAGTGCCTGAAAATTTGTATTTAAAAGAGTTAAGTGATTTAAAATTGTTGCCGCGTTTAGTAACATTAAAATCTATGATGGTGGAATTATTAAGCCTGTAGGAGAAATCAATGCAAAGGTTACAACTAATGATGCGGAAAAAGAATGTAGCTTGTTAGTAGTTAAGAGCAACAATAAAGCACTGTTAGGTAGAGATCTTATGCATGCATTCAATTTGTTAAAAAAAGTTTAAGCCTATGGAAGGTGTACAGGGTGGTCCAGTTATCATGCTCACCCATTTGAGGGCTTTATTTGAAGTTTTAGAAAAAAAACCTTTTAAATAAAAGTTGTAGGAACCAAGCAGTACTCGATAATGCAATATAACACACTTATACAGCGTTGTCAGATTTACAGTAAACTAACCTAACTTATATTTTTTTTAAATAGAATCACCTACTTTTATGCCGTAATCTGATTATACATCAAATTCTGAGCAAAAAAATATTCACATACATGTGCTCTAAAATTAACGGTTTCCGAGACACGCATGGGTGGTCCAGTTACCGTGCTCACCCGATTGACAGCTTTATTTGAAGTTTTAGAAAAGATGTTTTTAACAAAAGTTATAGCGACCAAGGAGTACTCGATAATGCAATATAGCAGATTTATACAGCATTGCCAAATTTCGAGTAATGAACCAAACTTACATTTTTTTAATAGAACCACCTACTTTTTATGCGGGATTCTGATTGTGCATAAAATTCTGAGCAAAAATTGTTAATATACATGTGTCCTAAAATTAACGGTTTCGGAGATACGCATGGGTGGTCCAGTTATCGTGCTCACCTAATTGAAGGCTTTATTTGAAGTTTTATAAAAAAATGTTTTAAACAAAAGAAAAGGCATGGTTATCCAAAGGACAAAAAGATAATACAATATACTTATACAACAACCACATCTGAGTTTCCATGTCTTTTCTTTATACCAATACCGCCTTTTAACAAGTAACAATATTATTATCATTTCTTATAGACTTGTAAACTTCAGCATATTGTTTAAGCAGCTGATGGACTCAGTTGAGTGTGTTATTTGCGCAGAGCATATGAGAGGGAGAAGAAAAATCGTTCAGTGTATAAACGGACATGTAATGTGTCTGATTTGCGCTAAGAAATGTCCGAGGGACGAGTGTCCCTTTTGTAAAACATCGTTGGCAGGAACGAGAACCATACCGGTGCCTGTTCTGGAGACCATTGGCGACTTACTTCGACAATTCGTTCGGAATAATGGACGAGTTGACGAAGTAATCGCTGCTGTGCAAGCGACGGTTTAAGCTCCACTAGATCATTAATCCTTTTGGATGACAATGATCTAGCGGAACTTGAAGCGGACGAGGCATCGGAAGCTACATCCATTTCGAATAGAGGTAAGAATTCAACAAAATATCTTGCATATATTGCTTACATATTACAGTTTTACTCTTGCTTGCCTTAAATTAACAATTTTTTTTTTGCTTATTAGCAGAGGGATATGGCTTGTCCTCCTGGCCAGCAGCAGGTCCGTCACGAGAGACATTTGCAACAGGTACAATATGATTTTTTCTTAGAGAACACAAACTTATTGCCTTCAATTTTAATTTAATTCTAATTAAAACATTTTTCTTTGTAAAAAAAGGACCGGCAACCCACGACCCGGACGTTGCAGAAGGGCCATTCATGGGTATCGAGGACAGGCTGATGATGGCAGGTAAAAGACTACTCACGTATTTCGTTCAGTGATTTACTGATCATAAATAAGTGTGTAATTAATTTCCTAATAAATTTTTTGTTACGTTGGTTTTTTTTAGGTTTCCAACCCCAACCATCATCATTTCTGGAAACGGATGCTGTTAATGAGCAACACGGTACCTATTATAAGTAAAGTAAAATCTTAAGTTTCTTTAAATATTAATGAGAAATGTTTTTTTGTTTGCTTCTTCTTGAGATATGGCAGCGCAACTACAAGGGAAAATAGTAGGAGTTCCGGGTCCTTCCTATAGCCCGGAACTACGACTGCAGTCCCCGATGGATCGTAATTCCCCGGTGGTATCGCCACCTCTGGTGCCAGCAATACACAAGAGGTGTCGTTACCACCCGTACGAGCGGCAGCCTATCCCTAATAATACTGCTAGGTGCAGCACTCCTGCCTATACAGGTAATTAATTAAGCAGTATAAATCACATCAACTACTAAGAAATGTTTTTTTTCTTTCCTTCGCGTTAGATATGATGAGACCGCGATCCCCCCAGTATACTCCACCGCCGCTCAAGCCGTAGGAGTTACCGGGAAATGAGGATCAGAGAGCGCGGTCTCCTCTGTACACTCCGCCACCGCCGCCGCCGCCGCCGCGATCCGCCCAGTATACTCCACCGCCGTTCATGCCGCMGGAGTTACCGGGAAATGTGGATCGGAGACCGAGGTCACCTCTGTACACTCCGCCACCGCCGCCGCCGCAGTCCCCTGCACCCAATTAACCCGAATACCATCCACCTAATGCACCCCGTCCCGCACAAATCCACGTCATTCACCACCATTTTGTTTACCCCAATAATAGATTCCCAACTGCATTTATCCCTCTTTAATCTTAAGTGTTTTTTTTAATAATTATTGTTTGTAACCTCTTAGATATGTAGTTATAGGTAAAATATACGAAAAATATTTCCAGCTATTTGTATTATTTCCTCAAACAGTTACCCGCTATTAAAATTATTTTATAAAATATATCACGCCTAAAATTCATTACGCTTAATAATTAATTTCATTATTTAATCGATTGATCAAAATTATTAAACTGCAGCAATCATCAAATCATGATCAATTTGTTTCCGCCATAATATTCAATTTAAAGTTCACCTAACTAAATAACCGAATCAGAAGAGACTAATTCAACAAACGACCTTAATTACAATTATTAGATTAATAAATCTAATCAATTTACTCCAATCTCTCAAAAGCTAGCAATCATCCATCGTATCACCAACCGCCCACCACCTAAATCCACACATTAAATAATCAAAAATTTTGAAAAAAGTTCGTTAGCGTCAATTAATTAAATGCTTAATTACTTCAATTAATTATCAATTAAAATTTTGCATCTTTCTCCTACATAGAGTCCTTAGTTCGAAACTGCACCGTTTGTGCTACTTTTAGGTCGGAGCCAGCCAAATGTAAATTAATAAAATGGCTAGAGGCAACACAAGTATTTCAAAGAATCCATTTAGATTTCCCAGGTCCGTTATTTGGACGGATGTTTTTAATTATAACGGATTCATACTCGAAATGGCCGGAAGTTTTCGAAATGCCAAATACAGATTCAGCGCTAACAATCGAAAAACTTAGAGAAACATTTGCGCGTTTTGGGCTTCCAAACATAGTGGTGACAGTTAATACCGCCGTTTTTACATCATCACTTTTTAGAGAATTTTGTGAGAAAAATAGAATTAAACATTTAAAAAGGCCGTTTTAGACACACAAAATAAAACATTAGTATTAATACTCTTATCACAGGAGTTAGTCCAGCTGTTTTAATGTTCAATCGGAAACCTAAAACATTGGACGCAGTGCATAATGACTTTTCAAATAAAAACATTAACAGACAGGTGCAAAATTTTAAAGGATCCCGAGAGGTACATTTTAACAAGGGAGAGTTTGTTCTAGCGCGAGATTATAGAGCACCGAACAAAAAAAAACGTGGTGTAAGGCCGAAGTAGATGAAGTGCTAAGTAACCGAATATATTTAGTAAAGGTTATGGGAACTGATAAAATTTGGAAAAGGCATGTTGATTAGTTACTGAGAGTAGATAGTAGAGAAGAAATTCCCGAATTAAATGTAAGTAGTTCTAGTTATCCAGCAGGTGAGCAAATTATTGTAAGAACGGAGTTGGTTTCAAGGTCTAATACAATAAACTGCGGTGAAAAACGATTTTTCGGAACGCCAGGTTAGTGAGGTGCGGGAACCTGAAAAATCAGTGGAGTGTTTACCCGAAAAGTTGTGCTCACGTCCGAAGCATACAATCAAATTTATAATTAKTTGTATCTTAGGAGGGAGGAAATTGTAGTGTTTAGTACCTAACTTCACTTGACACTCCATACCTGTCAGACTTCACTTGTCACAGTTGTCATTGTCATACTCATAGATTGTAACCAGCGTCTGATTTTGCAAGTTTATAACCAGAGTTGTAATATTATTTAATCATTTRATAAACACGTCTATTCGATTTGTTGAGTTTTGCGGATTGCTCCACCACAATGTCAGCGTTTTTAAAGCCCTTAAAGCAGACTGGCAATCAACTGTTAGAGAATGGCAAATGGAGGAGGAAAATATAAACCAGGTCTCGACAAAGGTTAACTTTTGCCCCTTTCTAAAGAAATTTTTGCAAAATCAGAATTTTCCAGAAAGTATACGAAAAGGTTTCAGGAACTGTGGGCTCTTTTTACTAGACCCTAACGCCGTTGACTACAGGACATGCATCCAGAATGTACTAGAAAATGGAGACAACTACTGCAGCAATCTGCGATGAAAATTACGAAATTACAGAAAAAACAATTAAGACCATACCAAAAAAAATTATAGAAACACAAACCTCCCCTAAATGTGATCCAATCCGCCCTGCTAATAAGATCTATGGATCAAAATGCCGATTATCTACGTTCTTCTATATAACATTAAGTATGAAAATGAGATGACTTGGTATTTAAAGTTGGTATAGGCGATGAGCGAATTGACGCCGCCATCCGTGAAACTTGGCATTTTTGGTGGGTAAACTACAGTTTACTGTAGGGTAAACAATTCACATTAGCTTTCACCGTCAGTTACTGTCAGCTGTATGGTGTATGCTACAATTACTGTAGCCTCAACTAATTATCTTATTTATGCATGTCTAGTGATCAAAGAATTACACCAGTAGATATATTCTTTGATATGTATGCTCTTTGCGTGTAGGTAAACAACATTGCTGTGTTGGGGACTATAATAGTTATGCAAACACAGACAAATCGGTTGAATTGTACTGCTTTCCATTCAAACCTCATGAAGAAGAACGTCGTAAGTTGTGGATTAGCAGCATCCACAGAGAAAATGAGTAGGTAAGGCATTTTACTTGATATCGCGCTAATTGTGCAGAATATCGGACCATCGCCGAGTTTTGCACACAACTAAAACACTGCCTTTTGAAGATGAATCTGAAATTAATTTCCTGCGGTTACGTCTGGTTTTTGAAATATGAGTTATTATATGTGSACCTGCGTTACGACGAAYAGWGTTGTTCCGTATGCGGTGTGGTGAAGCGACTCGCGAGTGTGGTTTCAAACAGATTTAGGTGATTAGGTCGTGTTTTTTTGCGTTGTTTGAAAACATTTGCGTAGCACGACCGAACGTACCTAAAGGAAACATTAAAGAAGCATGCGGCACTATGCAGTACCTACAGGGAGAAGCACAGAGTGTATAAAATAATTGGAAATTAAAACTCTAGACCTTACATTTCAAAAATAAGATGCGACCCCAAGAAACGGATATTCATGTTCCGGAAGACTATGTTCAGGAGTGTTCAAAATTTTACTTTATTTGACGAAGGTACGGTATTCTGTATAATTACTAATATTGTTGTTTAGTATTTTATACGCCCCGTCACTACGATGATCAAATTTCATGCTTTGTAACCCAAAATATATCCATCTATCCATTTTCTGTTAACCCGCCTTTTGACAGAAAGCTGTAGGTAGGTTAGGATTACCCATCAGAAATGTGTTACCCGCTGCGAGGCGCTG
This sequence comes from Rhyzopertha dominica, assembly GCA_025024175.1. Taxonomy (NCBI): domain Eukaryota; kingdom Metazoa; phylum Arthropoda; class Insecta; order Coleoptera; family Bostrichidae; genus Rhyzopertha; species Rhyzopertha dominica. The sequence continues at coordinate 16,653,539 of QCXZ01000086.1, read as the reverse complement.
CAAAGCGGCATGCGCTCATCGCCTATAACCGTACTTAAATTACCAGACACAGTAGTCTCAATTTTTCTCATTACACATTGTCACGGTTGTACATTGAAAACCTAAAATGGCAAGATATTTACAAGCCAGTAGGTCGAGCGATATATGAAAGTGTGTTTTTTGTTCGATGAATATCATACATTCATTAAAAACTCGAAAAATGATAATGCGAAGCTATACAATTTCAGACTGATGCAAAACAACACTAAGATGAGTCGGAATTCGCTTATGAAATAAAATGACAGGATAAGAAGATGGCTGAAAGTGATCCTTCAAAAGAAGTCTATAGGTTTGGCCTACAACAATGTCTTTCAACCCCTTCAGTTTCTTTTTATAAACGTCAGTTATGGACTTACAATTTGGCAGTCCAGAAGTGCAATGATAAATTGGTTTTCTCCTATATGTGGCACAAAGAAGTAGCAGCCAGGGGTGGAAATCAAATTGCTTCATGTCTGTAAAAGCATTTTTTGCATATGCCAATATCGTTAGAACTAAAACATGTCACGTTATACACAGATACTTGTGTCGGACAAAATAAGAATAGCATGCTGTGTTTTATGTTTACGCTTCAACTGTTTGAGAACAATAATAATAATAATGTATAGATCACAAATTTCTTGTAAGTGGACATACTGCGATAGTGATCATATAGGGAAAAAAAAGAAAAACATGATGCTCCTATAGAACATCCCAGAGATTGGATGAAGCTTATGCACCTTTGCACGAACAAACAAGCTTTTAGGGTTACTGAAATGAACAGAAAATACATTTTTGATTTCTCTCCCTTTCCAAAACTGTTTTTCAACCAAAAAGTGAACACTAGTGGGGAAAAATATGAAAAACCTTGCACTAATATTTAGTACAAAACAACGCTTGATCCAGATGCTCCTTTTATCCAAATAAATTTTAAACGCAAAGGTCACAAACTAGAAATATTAAATTACCTTTTTGTTCTGATAGCCCTATACCGATAAGCGAAAAGAAAAAACTTTACTAAGTTATTGCCTTTCATTGATGAAACCTTTAATGAATTTTGCAGAAGTTTACCTTCAAAAAGTGATGTAATGGACGCTTTCTCAAACGATGAAGACGACAATATAGATGACGATTAAAACTATTTCAAATGAGGTTAGAGGATATGATGGTATCTTGCTAAAGAATATATAAGTTTTCTTTTGTTGCTATTCGTTATGTGCAATAGGATATATGTCTCTTTTTTTTATATATTGTATTAATCGGTTTTAGTCATTTTTCTACATTTGTACTTATTCATATTTGACATATTTTATCTGTACTAAAGTTATTGAAATCATGTGTATACCCCTAAGAATAAATATCCAGGTATTTTGCATTAGGTACTAGTCCTAACCAGACAACATGATGTATGTTTCTTGAAGGTTTTGTGTTAGAGGTGTGAACATGTTCATTGCTATTAGCTGTTGTAACAGACTATTGCAGAAGTATCACGAGGAATAATCATATTCACTGGATTACAAAAACTCTCACAATAGACAACATTCAGTTACAGAAAACTTCGTTGAGTCACAAATTCCGTAAAGATTTGAAAATCAGGTGTGGTGTTCAATTTCAGATTGTTGAGTACAAATGTCTACTGATAACTGAGTGAAGAATTGTTTTTTTTAATTTGACTACAAGAACTGCCAAGCTTAGGAAGAGAAGCAACTGTACTGATCTTCTCAATAGCATTTTGTATGTAGTTGCACTATATTTAAGTTTGCGACATATTTATACACCATTTTATTTTATTATGTTGTCAGAATAACCACCAATATTTTTATTGTTATCATTAATAATATATTTTGCCCAAGATGTTACAACTGGTCATATTTATATCGGTCCCTCACTCAATTCAACTGGAATCTTATGGAGGAAAGAACAGTGAGCAAGGTGTTATACCCATCACAATGTTCAGACTAGTCGTGCACATATTACCTCTAAAGTGGCATTATAGATAAATTAATTAATCTATGAGTGGCATAAAGTCAAAGTCCATCAGAACAACCCAAGAACAATGAAAGTACTGAAGCATAATATACAAGAGATGACACTGTAAAGTTTATGAACATGATTTCCAGTATTCAAACTTTGTATAGCAGCCCCTCTCGGCAGTTTCCAGTTTTCATAGTGATGACCCAAACTAGAACAAAAGGATATGATGCTACAGATGAAAAACAAAACCCTTGAGATTGCAAGCTAGAAAATGCACAAAAAAAAACAATCAGTTTTTGTGAGAAACAGAAGTAGTTTTCCATTGTGAACTAGATTATTGCATATTCTGTATGTGATGTTTCATTCCTTATTTCCAAATCCACCACGCAAAGCACCTGTTTATCGATGATGCAACAAAGGTGTAACTCCAAACTAAATGAATTCTACCACCTCGGCATTAAGAAACTATAGTACTGTTGCACTGCCTAATTTTTTCACATTTTTATGCATATAAATATAAATATAAATTGTACAGTAAGAACGCAAGAAGCATGTCAAAGTACTCCGATATATAAGTAGCAACAACTCTGGGTTCTAATAATCCCCAATTTGAGATCGAATTTGCTTCAAATGGGTCTATAAGGAAGCAGTCAGTGAATACCAAACAGAAGACATACAAACAGGACTGTTTTAGCATAATGTAGTGCAATCTACATCCAAAAACAAAATCATGGACAGCCAAATATCACATCAGCAGAAAACCAGCGATGACGTCAGAATACCAGTGCCACAGAATCTGAAACAAAGAAAACTAGAGTTAAAAATCCATTACTCAAAATCAAATTAATTATGTTCAGGTTAAACAAGCATTATTTGAAAATGAAAGAAACATTTTAAAATAATTTTGTTAGGGCAAAAACACCTATACATATTCTGCATCTTCAGTGTGGTATACCACTGTACAGTATGGGTGTGCCAAAATTACACCGACAATGCTTATCTGTAGATGTGGAAGATCAAATGAGCATGATTTATTGAAAAAAAGTTAAATAAATAGTTTTTTCCTTTTGAGTTACAACTCTTCAAAGTTTGACAGAAGAACTGAATTTTTTATATAACTCTGTAAACAATTAACATACAATGACGAATTTTTGCACTTAACTGTGATTCATCCATTCAATATCCAAACCTGCAATCTTATAATAATAATAATAATATTTATTTCTGCGCTTGCAAAAAAAGGACAACARATTCAGCAATGCTGTTTTACATTTGTTTCCTATACATAAAATATACAAAACCAAAAAAAAACAGTGATAAATTAATTTGCTTCTTCCAGTAACAGATTTTGTTTAAGACGGACTCTAAAGGTGCTCAATGACACGTTCTTAAAATTATTGGGAAGTGTATTGTACATAGTCGTCAGGTATGTGGAGGAGGTCTTAAATTTCTCTGATGTATGTTTTGGAGTGACTATGGCGTTTTGATTTCTTGTATTAAAAGAGTGAATTTTTGACATAAGTTCAATTTTTGAAAACAGTGGCAATGGCATTTTATTGAATAACATCTTGTGAACTTCACACAGAAACTTGTACTTGAATCTGTTTTTTATGTTGAGCCACGGAATTTTGCTCAGGTACGATGATACATGCTCACTCTTACGCAATTTGAAGCAATACCTTATGCAGGCATTTTGTATCTGTTGGAGTCTGTACCCATCTGCACCATTTAAACTGGAGAAATACACAGCCAAGCCATAGTCTATGGTGGGAAAGATTAATGATTCACAAAGTCGAACTTTGATTCCTGTTGGAAGTAAATCTCTAGTACTGTGAAGTCTATGCAAAGCAAGGTAACATTTCTGACATACTAACGTGACATGATTGGTTAAGCTAAGACTTTCATCTATGATTATGGCTAAGTCCTTAGAATGTGTACTTAAAGGAATATCACAGTTATTAATACTTAATCTGATAAAATCACAGTCGATATCACGAATATATATAATTTCATATACAATTTTCCACATTTCTAGAAGAATAATGTTAAAATAACTACCACTGTATAATCTCAAATTTCCTGTAACACCATTGTATTTATTAATAGCAGGTAACTTTGTCTTGTATTATATTGTAGTTGTCCTGATGAAGATCTAAATTAAAAATCGACAGCTTGACGTTGGAGAATAATGTTCTTAATTGAATAATAAAGGTAGAATAGCCACAAAATATAAAAAGTAAATATATATATAGGTATATACTGCTGGAGTTTTTGGTATCGTAGGATAGATACCCATAGCAAAAACACCATAAATGATATGTTTTAACTGACTCAATAAATATTTATAATAATCTCTATTTATTTCAAACATTGTTCCATACTACCACTTTGAATGCCATTTTTTAGTCTGCTTATGTGAATAATAAGTTCAGATTCTGTAATTGGAGTAAAATAAAAAAAATCTTGGATTAATAAACTCATGATTTTCAAATGTATGATTATATTCTGCTCTTATTTGTTTGGTTATATAGCACAGAAAAAAAAAATAAATTCGTTTGCAATTAATTTTATATCAGTTAATCTAACACTATTTTTATCATAAACACTTTTTATTTCGTATTTATTTTTCTTGTCATTTGTGACTTGTTTTTATTACACTCCATGTTCTTTAGGATCATTTGCGTTTTGTTGTATTTTTAGTTATAATACTCATACTTAGATTTCATTGTTCACTTTGTTAATTGATTTCTGTAATTTTTATACGTATTTAGGTATTCAAAGTTATTTTGATTAAGAGTACTAAATTTCTTTAGTTTGTCTCTTTTTCACCAGTGATCCAGGGTTTTAATCTTTGTTTTTTATTACTAACTTTACATTCATGAACGCAGCGTGCATCTGTGGGGTTTTTTACTTTACTTAGTTTCTTGTGCTCACATCTACTTCATTATTATTTATTACATCACTACACTTTGTCTTTGACAAGATCAATGCAAGATAGAAGAATTATAATTAATCTTATTTATCGTTCTAACACTTTTTACGTCTTCTCTCACTACCAATTCTATATTCAACAAAATGGGATAATAGTTCGTCAAATCCCTAGTTAATATTAAAGAGTTTATATTTTTATACATATGGTTTTGCATTTTACAAAAAAAGATCAATGCAAGTTGATTAATTATTTTGCACTCGTATTGCTTGGTTTATCATACTGACAAATCCAACTATGCAACAATAGTAAATAATCATTTACATCTATACAATATGTGTTCAGTAAATTATTATTATTATTTTCATGATCTATAACACTTTGGTCTAAAATAATCTCGAAGTTCTTTATAAAACTGTCCATACTTGTTGCTGTGGATCTGTCTAAACGAACTTGCTATGGAATATCTCGAAGCAATAATGGCAATGTGTTTATTTATTTATACACTGTGATTTTTTGAAAACTTCACACCTTAAATAACTTTAAATGGAGGAAAAATTTAAAATTTTGCAAAAACAGGTAAACTTTTGTTTGCAGGGGGACAACTTTTGAGATAAGTTTTTAATGGATAGCGCTTACCCTCTTAGCGGGGTAGATACCCCTTCAAAAATTTTAAATGAAACTACACAATTACACAAGGAGTCTTGCCATGTAATTAGTTTTACCACGTTTAACTTATTGACTGGGTAATAGATTAATAGTGCCTACGAAACAGGTTGCTTATTAAATTGAATATTTTGGACTCTTTTCAACAAAATGTATTTTATTTTAGAGCGGAAATAAAATTTGTCCTTACGAGAACCCAAAATTTAAACAAACAACTTGTAAAAAATATGACACAAAAAAAACTCCCAGAATACTGAAAATTTTCTTTTAACATTATTATTAACATTAAAGTATTTATCATGTAATTTTTTAGAAAGTCCATGTCCACGAAAAATTATTTATTTATAACTCCAAAAAAAAATATTAAGTATTTTTGGCATTTTGCTTAGGTGTAACAATTATTTTTTAAGAAGTTTTCTTAGGCTTAAGTAAGGACAATTTTTATTGTAACTGCAAGACAATAAATTTTGTTAAAGAAAGTCCAAAATATTCCATTTTATAAGCCACTTGCTACAATGCACTTTTTGACCCACTACCCCGTCAATGGGTCAAAAATAGTAAAACTAATTACATGGCAAGACTCCTTGTGTAAATGATGTATCGTAAGATGGGTAGCTTCATTTAAAATTTTTGAAGGGGTATCTACCCCGCTAAGAGGGTAAGCGCTATCCATTAAAAACTTATCTCAAAAGTTGTCCCCCTGCAAACAAAAGTTTATCTGTTTTTGCAAAATTTTAAATTTTTCCTCTATTTAAAGTTATTTAAGGTGTGAAGTTTTCAAAAAATCACCCAGTATATAGAAGCACAAACAAGATGAACCTAAAACAGTGCTTACAACTTATTCAATAATGAAATTGACATAGTATAGAATAAACCACATCAAAAAACAGAAGTTATTAAAATGTAAAATTAATAGCTATGTCTTATTCCAAATTAACACCTAATTTATGATTATAACATTATGTAAGAAGTAAACTATCAAGATACTAAAGGTAAAGAATTATTTATTGATGAAGCACTCCGAAGTGAGTATACAGAATCACACTTGTAATGTGCCTTCACTTTCACTCAGTTTTTAACCATGAGTATTTTAGATATTTCTTGATCAGCACAGTTTCACTAGCTTCATTATGAACTGAAAACTGATCCATTTCTCTAAGATAAGATTTTATAATAATTAATCTTCTTTAAAAAATTAACTTTAAGTTAAATCCTCTTTATTCACTAAAAGGTAAAACGCTTTCAACTAATACATAGCCATCGTCAGTACGAGAATAAATAAGAAAAAAGGGGGGGGAAATTTTATGATATCATACATCCCTAAGATTTCTAAATAATTTAATTTTTATGATTTAGTTAGTGTTCGATGTAAACCAAAATATGTGAAAAACTTGGAAATATTGCCCAAATTTGTAAAAGCCACCAAGCACAGGTATCACACCAAATTGATGTGCATTACAATTTTATTTTTACTTTGCTAATTGCAATTAACTTTTTTCATGTTTATCTATAAAATGTTAAGATTTTGTAATATGCAATATTATTTTTTTTCAATAAAATATGTCTATACCTCATTTTGTTTTGAAATTTTAATTGGTAGTGTACAGAAAAGGTGTTCTGCAAATTTGTCCTACAGTCAAAAGTGTTCCTGAACTTGAAAAAGTTTAAGAACCACTTGGCTATTTGGGGTATTTGAAAAGTAAAGTTTATTTCAATTGACAAAATGCCATCGATGAACTGGAGGACAGGATTCATAAAAAGTGTGTCAATTTCAAGTGATATCTATGGTAAGGTTTTCCAGAAATTTCAGTATAAGATAGAATATTACCAAGATCTGCTTGAAATTGGCTTTAATTTTCTTGTTTACCTGTCTACTTTAATTTTATTATTCATTATTTATGCAGAATTTAAATTCTGTTCATTTCTTATTATCGTTTGTTATTGAATTTAATAATTTAAATTTTTCTAACAGAAATGATTTTTCCCTAAATATTTTTGGAATCCTGATATGAATTAGCAAAATATCCAGTGTACATTAAAACACTAAAATGCTTGATCCACCACATAACTTTTACATATGTTTTTAAAACTTTGGAACCGAATATCTCAAAAACACATGTCCTCAAACATTTTTTATAGATTAAATTTGTAATCAAAATAATAACTCTCCATTTTGCTAAGCTCTTGGAGATCCGTAAATTATATAAAAATTTTAATTTGCATAATTTATTTGTAAAAAATTGCAGACATTTAACAACTTTGTGGAAATTTAAAATCAATATTTTTTGGAACAAGGTTAACTTTGCAAACTACTCTGAAATGGGCAACAACAAAAATTATTAAAAATAATATTTTTGTTATTAAATAATTCACTAAAATATTAAAAATTTACCTAAAAATATGTGGAAACACTTTAATTTCGAAACTGTTAAATTGTACGCAATATGTATATATAAGGGTGTGTCACGACTAGTTCCTATGAGAAGTTTATGGGAAAGTGGCCAGAGCAGAATTATGAAATTTTGCAGTATTAAAATTTCAAATGTGATCTTTTTAATCAAAATAATGGCAACTCAAAATTACTTCCTGTTATACTGGAAGTAGGCGCCAAATTCGTTATTTTAAATAGAACAAAGTAATTTTTTACGCTTTTGGATTGTACGTAAACTTCTAGTGCGGCTTTATGTAACACATGATAAACTTAAATGTTAAAATTTTCGAGATGTAAGAGTTTTTAAAAAAATTGGGACAGTTACAGAGTCTCATTTGATGCCAGCCACACAGCAAGCAAATGCGAATCAAAACAATTGCTGTCGATAATATTAATGTTAAAGGTCCAAAATACACCTTGGTCCAATCAAATTTTGAAAATAGTGTATTCAGCAGTTACAGGGTTATGTCATAGTTACATATCTAAAAATAGCCAAAACTCAAAAAAATTAAATGGAACCCCCTTTTTAATGTCGTTTTTGGATTCAAGGGAAAATTTTAGTTGAGGTTTGTGTAAAACACTGAGGCTAAGTAATAGATTTTTTGATATTTTAACTGTTGAAATCGCATTTTATGCTACATCCTTTGGATGCAATATGACAGACGTTAAAACAAATGCATGTGTCAGCTGTTTGCAATTTGTCATACCTGTAATTTAAGAGTATTGAATTTGTCATGTCTAAGTTATTCAAATGAAGATTTTTTAAATTTATAGCTAATTCATGGTGAATGCAACAAAATTATATCAAGAACATGTCGAATGTTCGCAAAAAGGTTTCCTGAAAAAGCAAGACCGAATTGCAAAACTATATGAATACTGTTAAACAATTGCTTGGATTTTGGGGCATTCCGTCCAAAATTAAAGAAAGTTAAGCAATAATTAAATAACGAAGACGTAGAAATAAACCTTCTAGCGGTTTTTGCTGCCCACAGAGAAGCTTTGGTGCGTAATGCAGAAATTCATTTAAGACTGCCATTTAAAACAATTCACAGAATTCTCCAAAAACACAAGTAGAAACCATACTCTTATACCACGACGCAGCATCTTGAAGAGTTAGACCTCCGCTGTAGAATTAAATTCACATTGTTTGTGTCACTAGCAAATATTTTTATTTGATAACTGATGGTAACGATTTATTAGAATATCTCAGTGTGAGATACCTACAGCATGTCGAAGACTAGATATGCACTTGTTTTAAAGTCTGTCAAATTGCATCCAAAGGACTCTTGATGTTACATAAAATACGATTTCAAGTTTTTCACAGAAAATGTTGAATATAAAAAAATGTGTCACTTGTAGCCTTATAATGTTTTATACAAAGCCTAACTAAAATGTTCCCTAGAATCCAAAAACGGCAGGAAAAAGGGGGGTTTCCATTTAATTTTTTTGAGTTTTAACTATTTTTAGATATGTAACTATGACGTCMCCTGTAACTGCTGAATACACTATTTTCAAAATTTGATTGGACCAAAGTGTATTTTGGACCTTTGCCATTCATATTATCAGCAGCAATTGTTTCGATTCGCATTCGTTTGATGTGTGGTAGGCATCGAATGGGATCCTGTAGCTGTCAAATTTTTTTTAAAACTCTTATATCTGGATAATTTTAACATTTAAGTATATCCTGTGTTACATAAAGCCGCACTAGAATTTTACATAGAATCCAAAACCGGAAAAAAAATTATATGGTTCTATTTAAAATAACAAAATGGGCATGTACTTCCGGTATGCAGCGGAAGTAGTTTTATTATTTTCATTAAAAACTCTGGCCGCTTCCCCACAAACGTCTAATAGGAACTCGTCGTGACACACCCTGTATAAGTAAACATTATTTAATTTGTTTACGGAGTGATAGTGCCACAAAAAATTGTGAACGTTATAAATACAAATAGCAAATACTTACATTTGCTAACCTCTTTGAAATCAGGAACAGTTTAGAATTCAGAATAAAATATTTTGTTTTTGTTTACTCCTACCAAATAATAATAATAATAATAATAATAATAATTTATTTTTTCTGCATCGCAGATAAGTCAAAATACATGTAATATATGTATTATAGGATCTCCAGTTTAAAGAATTCCTGCATGGTATATATGGGGTTGTTCAAAAACAAACCCTTCAAATTTTTCTTTAAGGTTGGAGTCGTCAGGTCCCGCCAGCCACTAGGTAACTTGTTGTATAGCTGTAGATTGAGGGATTGTTTTTCGGACGTCACTAGCCTGTGTCTAGTTACGGAGAGGTTTCTGTACGCTCTWATATGGTGTTGGTGAGCCTCTTCTYYTCGCTGAAACTGGTCCTTCATACGGTGTATGGTTATTATTTGCCTAATTGTGTATTCTGCCGTCATTGTCAGTATTTGGTATTTTTTAAATAGTGGTCTGCATGGGGATGTCTGAGGAGCTCCTTCCAGAGCTCGAACGGCCTTTTTCTGCAACCGCAATATATTTCTTGAATGAGCAGAGTTTGCCCATGCTTCGATGATGTACGTTAAATTGGAGTGGAACATCGCATTGTATGTGATTAATGCAGCTTCCCAGTTGACAGTCTTTCGGATGCGCCTAATTGCATAGATTACTTTGCTGAGTTTACTTGCCAGTTCATCGCAGTGTGTTTTCCAAGTCAATCTTGTGTCTAGATGCAATCCTAGAAGCTTTGCAACTCCAGAGGGACCCATTTTACGTGATGATGTGAACGTGACGTGTACTGTTTTTGCCTCATTTAGTTTAAGACCGTTTGCTGAGAACCATATTTGTGCTGCTTTATGATTTTCCTGAAGTTTGCACAGAGCKATTTCAGGATTTCTGTCGTGGGTAGCAATAGTTGTGTCGTCTGCATATAGAAAACATATCGTATTTAAGTTTGCAGGCAAGTCGTTGACATACAGATTGAAAAAGAGTGGTCCTAGTATAGAGCCCTGTGGCACTCCATAATGCATATTCAGTGATTGACTAACTGCCCCATTATGTGACACGATTTGTGTTCGATTTGTTAAATATGTTTTTATAATATTGTTGGCCGTTCCTCTGAACCCATAATGTTCTGCCTTTTGTAAAAACACTTCATGTGACATGCAATCAAAAGCCTTGGATAAGTCACACATTTCAACTTGGCATGTGTGGTGCTGCTCAAAGGCTTCCGTTATGTAACGTAGAAGTTCCCTGCATAGGTCCCCAGTACTCTTTTGTTTTGTGAAGCCGTATTGTTGTATCGAGAGATAGCTTTGTTTGATGAGAAAATTTTGCATTTGTTCTGCTATTAATGACTCAAATATTTTACCAAAGACTGGCAGAATTGCAATTGGTCTGTAATTTATGGGCTCGCTTGATTGGCCTTTTTTGAAAACTGGACACACACGGGCTATTTTCATTTCGTCTGGGAAAACTCCTTTTGTTAGACAATTGTTGTAGATTTCTGTGAGTGGAATTATTATTGTGTCTATGACGGCTTTTACAAGACGGGTTGTAATTCCGTAAATGTCAGAAGAGTCTTTAGATTTCATCCTGCATACATGGAGATGAGTATCTTCTGTTGTAATTGGATGAAAAAACATAGTATTCCCATTTACTCTTACGTTTCGGACAAACTCGGCTGCACTGACTGGTTGTTTTTTAATTTCACCAACAGTTTTTAATGCAAATGTTGTGAAGTAGTTGTTAAGTTCATTAGCATCTGGTGAATCTTGATGACTTGGTTGATATTTTGTTTTCCCTGTTTCATGGTTTATGATGGTCCAAATTGTTTTACTTTTGTTTTCTGAATTTTCAAGTTTGGTCATGTTTCTGCATTGTCTGTTTTGTAAGCAGGCGTCTAAATAGAATTGTTTGTAGTGCTTAAGTATGGGTAGAATCTCATGGTCATTGGTGTTATTGTATACATCCAGAATAAGCCCTAGTGTTTCACGAATCTGACGAAGTTCAGGAGTCCAGATTGTTTGTACATTTTTCTTCTGTGGTATTTTTTTCAATGGGGTACATATATCCAGATGATACAGAAATAGACTGTGAAACATTTTAAATTGCCTAAGTGGGTTTTGTTCTTGCATGATATATGACCAGTCTTCTTGTAGTAGATTGTTTTTGAGGTCTGTTATGGTTTTTGTATTAATACTTCGTATCTTTTTGCTTTCTTGTTTTGTAAATGTCATAATAGGAAATTTTATTAGCTGCCCGATGTGGTCTGAAATTGTAAACCCCTTTGTACATGCAGTATGCTGTTGCGTGTTGCTAAAAATGTTATCAATACATGTTTTTGTTCCATTGTGATGTTGTCGGGTAAAGGTATATATTGTTTTTTGTAGACCATATGTAGTGAAACAATTTGTTACATCTTTAGCACATTTATCATGTATGTTGTTGAAGTCGGCATTGAAATCACCAGCTACAATGACGTTTGTGCTGTTGCTGTAGTGTTCAAAACATGATCCAGCATTCTGTTATTTTTTCTACGTGTTGTTCGGGTGGGCCTTTGACTCTGTAATATACTATGACTATACTATTTAATGTTGGAAAGTACGCAGCATTTATTTCGGCTATCCCTTCAATTGCCAGTGTATTTATGTCATCTACAGGAGAGCATTTTATGTTGGTTTTGAGTATATACACACACCTCCATGTGATTGAAATGTTCTTACAAAATGACAAACTTTCTTGTAATTTTCCATATTATAGAGATCAGCGTTTTGTATGCTTAACCAATGTTCAGTGATACAGACTATATCTGCGTTAACTTCATTTACTAATAGTTCCAGTGCTTCCAGTTTATTTGTTATACACTGTATATTTATATGAAATATATTGATAGTAGTTGGTACTGTTCCTTGTTGGCGGAGGGTTTTTTTATTTCTTAGATTACTGGCTGCATTACTCTTGGATGGTCTAAAAAATGTTGCCCCCTTCCGAAGTTAAACCTCGCATAAGCTATGCCTGTTGGCCAGAAAGCGCTATTGTATACTTCATCTTTGAGCTGTGGTTTGACTCCTACAAGAAAGCAGTTGGAGTTGTTTCTTGTTTTATTTTTCAAGGACTTTATTTCCACTTCACTGTCAGTGCATTTGGTTTTGCTTTTTATGTAGTTTCTAATGATATCTTCATTAACAGTGTCTTTGACTCTCTTAATGAATAACCATATCTTTTTTTTTCTCCAACGTACTTTCAAATGTTTTATCGTTTTCTTCGTTTCCAGCTGTTCCTATCTGTAGAAACTGCTGAGGGCGTCTTTGTTTTTTTGGTTTTACTTTTTTGAATCCGTCATTCACGTTTTGTCCTTGGTTTTTACTATCTGTTTGCAGATTAATGATTGTGTCTAGTTTGTTTTTTGCAACTTGTTCTTCTATTGCTTGCGACATTATTTGATTGTTATCTGTGTTTTTTTTGGTTGGATTTTTCATTGGTAAAAATTTGTGTTTTATTCTGGCTATTTACGTTTTCTCTGTTTTGCGCCGTCTGAGATGCTGGTTTAGAAGTTCTTTTTACGTCATCTATAGATTGCTGTATCACTTGTCGATAAGTAGGATTTCTTTGTACAGTTTCTGTATTATTTATATTTACAGTTTTCTGTAGTGCTTCAGTTGGTTTTGTAATTGATAGTGATGATGGTGTTTGTCTTGATAACCTAACCTTTCCTTGTGTTCCAGGTTATGTATTTTCTAGTAATAAGTTTACGTTCATTTCTAATGCTTTGTTTTTTCCCCTGATTTCCTCTACCAGATTCTGTAGTAGTAGGTTTTCTCGCTTCAGCACTTCCACCTCTGGATTTTCATCATCTGTGGTTTCGTTCTCAATGGTACACACATGGTTAGCATTTCCCCATCCTTTACCCGTGGGAAACATCCGCGATGATATTGTAGCTTACATACGGTGCACTGTACTTTGCTCCTTGTAACTGGTCTGCGGCAACTTTTATAAGCACATAAAATAGGTTCTAGGTTTGATTTTTCAAGCGGTAATTCAATTTTGCTTGAATCATTGTCGGCCATATTGCCATATATTACACTTTGCAAATATGACATATAGCCGGAAATAATATGGCAAAAAGATAATGGCATTTGCAAACTTTAGTGATGCATGCTAATATAAAAAAATACATTCATTCAAGTAGTTGAAAAATTAGGTATAAGTAAAAGATGAACAGCAACATGAAATTAAGATAATATTTACAATTAAATAAAAATCTGCAAGAAAATACTCCAACAAAAATCGAACGACCAATCACAAGTGACTGAGTAACTATTATCTTATATCCACACCTGGTTGTTCGCAATAAACAGTGGTATAGCAGCATGAAGAAAACTGTATCATTCATTAATGTGAAAGTTTTTGATTCATTTTTGTTTGCAGTKCAAAACCACAAATATATKATTAAGTTTAAAAAAACTTCTGACAACCTACCATATAAATAATTCGGCTAAACAGGGATATTCATATTCATTTTTAAGAATTTCCAACGCTATCTACCAACTATCCCCGGAATTTAGCTTACATGAAAACATAAAAATTTGAATTTCATAATTTTTTTATGCAAAGTAACATGCATGCATACTAAAATATCTTTTTTCTACTTCACGTTTGCTATGACGATTTTGCTACACTATTTTATCAAAGAACTATGTTGTAAAATGCAACTTTGTGACAGTGTTTTTGCAAACTTTTTATATGATACAGTTACAAGCCTTAATCTGCATGCTTCAAACATTACATTCATCAGTTAGCGTTTATCCAAAAATGTATTAAGATTGATATATTCATAAAACTTAAAATTTAACACAATAGAAATATAACAATAACCTCAAATGAAAATAAAATTGTTTTTCTCATGTCAGGATCGTGAAATATCAGATAATTTGAAGTGCTGCCAATATCAATTATTTACACAAAACTTATTGGACATAAATCAAATTAAAATATAATAATAAATATGGCTCAATAGAAAAAATAATATAAGAAACATGTGTTACAACAGCTCATTGTGCATTGCAACACTCATCAATGTTTGGTTCGTGCCACAAACTACTTGTATCACACTTGTTTAATATACTATTATATATACATAAATTTGATTGACCTTGATTGAATTATATCATGACAAACGATCAGACATCAGGATTACCTCCATATTTAAACAAGGAAGTTTTTTTTATAAAAAGATTGTTTCCACATTTTTGAAACCGTTTCAATAATTATAAAGATCAACAAAAATAACAAAGAAGAAAAATGAAATTAATTAATTATTTAAATTAAACTAATTATTTTTTTAAAGCTAGAAATGCAACTTGCACTTGGTGTTATTAAAAATGTTTAAAAATGGAATTTCTTAATTTTACGGCAATGGCTTGTCTTAGCAGTATGAGAAGTAAATTTTTTATGTTATTTGTTACTCTTTCTGAAAATAGTGACGAGTTTTTTGACATTTCACACACAACTTTTTTTCAAAGAGAAAACCACTCTGCCCCTCCACCTACGCCGCCCCTGCTACAGATTTGAAAAAATGCTTTACACCAGATTATTAGCCATGATCTATTATGACATTCTGCCAAAAATTTCAAAAAACCATTCTCTAAAAAATAAAAAAATTCAATTTTTTTTTAACTTCATCACTGTATATCAAAAATGAGGCATTTTCGGACACATGTTTATATAGACCTTTTGTCATAATTTCAGGGCAGGAACACGCACTAGAAATTATGACATCGAGTTTAGAGACACCCTGTACAATGCTTTGAGCATTTGCTACTCATTTTTTTTCMCAGAAATATAGACTAGTAAACAATTTAAATAAACATATACCTGTTGCATGCAGTCTATGACTTTGCAGATGTGCACAATGCTTTCTGCATATTTTTAAGTAAATTTAACACTTTTGCAAAACATTAGACTTTTTTGCAAATAATTTATTACCAAATATATTAATTTTGTATGTTGCCGCTTACAAGGGGTTTAACACATTAAATATTTTGCTGAAAACCATATGAACCATTTGAAAAACATATTAGTTTGCTAAATGTTTGCATCTTGTATGTAAAACGGCAATAAATTTTGCAAATTCACTTATTTAAGCAATTTCTGGATGTTGAAGGGCTTAGCAAAATGAGTTTTAACTAGATTGAAAACAAAATTAAACTATAAAAAATGTTGGAAGACATTTCGAATTATTGTTAATTTATCGACTTATTAAGCCTATTTCTGCTGGTCTGTTAGATGCAATGAAAATATTGGGTTACTATTTAAAAAAATGCCAATGATGTGAGTTCTAAAACAAAATAACAATAAAAAAAAACGACAAATCTGAAGAGAAGTGACTAAAAATTAGGACTGAAGTATATGACGATTTTCTGTGAGTCCTTCTAGGGAAAATATTCCATATTTCAAAAGCCCACTATTATATGTAGTAAATAAACATCAATTATCAGTAACATACAATATGAAGTAACTTTAAGCTAACTCTTGGCGATTACGATATTTAATACTTACAATGTGGATTTCTGACCAGACGAAGGGAATAGCAGAGCTACTATTACTGCACTGGCTTTTTGGCTAATTTGGAATGACAAACATTTTTAGTTGAGTCATTTTTGAAAGTATGCACCTGAAAAAGAAGAAAATAAATATGAAATGGTACGGCACACATTGAATCGATCACACAAAAATACAGTAAACTCATTAAATTATATAATAACATTTAAGGAAATTAAAAAATATATTAAAGACAATTCTCTCACAAATCAAACAGACAAAACTAGGACACCTCGATCTATTTCACTTACATAGGAATGAAAGGGAGGCTCAATGATGGTGGTTAAGAAACATGATAATTTTTAAAATTAAATAGATGTAAATTTTTGATAAATTATGTATGTCACTGCTTTTATTGATACTGTTTGTCAGTTTATTAATTTGCACCAATCCTAGAAAAAGTCATTTCTTTAATATAATTTTCTTATTATTCTTATATTAGTCATATAAATATTTACTAGTTTCTGCTATTTATCCAAAATAAACAGAGTGACAATCATTTACATTTTGCTATGTATACTTATACAGGGTCGCTACAAAATATGGAACTAGCGGGATATTTCAGGTTCTGTTCATCTGATTCTTCTGAAATTATGCATGAGCCTATGGGTAATTATAATGCATTTTCTAGAATTTTTTCAAGTCTGTGTCAGCTTTCGCTTCTGAGATATGGGAACGGCGGTCAAAAGGCACATCACTGAAAAGGATATTTTTTCCTGATTTCAAAAATCTATTACGCTTATACAATTCATTACTTCTGAGTTGAGAAGAGTGTGATAAACTTGGGAGTTGCAAAAAACTTCGAGATAAAAACTATATTCGTTATCACTAAAAAAAAACTCCAGCTGTCTCCATTTTCCTCGTGACTAATGATCATTTTCATTCACTTTGTTATTTGCAATCGCAATGCCTCAGTTAACTGAACATGATCGCATCGAAATTTTGATGATGATTGGTTATGGAGATAGAAGGCGAAGTTATTCGGAAGTATTTGCACTCTACAATGCAATTCATGGAGATCGTGAAACAATTGCCAGATCAACATTTACTAAAACATTGCAACATTTTGACGAAATCGGCGGTGTTAAAATCGTCAAAAACCAGGGCGTCCAAAGGTTGGTACGAGTGAGGAAAGTAGCTTGAATGTTGTTTTAGATGTGCAAGAGAATCCCAAGTGTTCCATACAACAGTGTGCTCTCACTCACCTTATTAGCAGATCTGTGCAAAAAATTTTGAAGAAAGAGAAGTTTCATCCGTACAAGATTCACTTATTGCAAGAACTGAACGAAGATGATTTCGATTGTAGGATAGAATTTTTTGAAACTGCTATGAACGTCATGGGTGAAGAACATTTTGAATTGGATTATGTTTTCTGATGAAGCGACCTTTTGCCTCAATGGTAATGCGAATAGACATAATTGCAGATATTGGTCGGACACAAATCCAAATTAGATGGAACAAATCCACACACAACACCCTCAGAAAGTGAATGTCTGGTGTGGTAATATCGGTGAACAAATTATCGGGCCTTTTTTCATCGATGGAAATTTGTATGCGGTCAAGTATTTACAGCTCTTACACGAACACGTTATACCAGAACTTATACGCTTGTTCCCTAATCGTGTAAATGCTGCACGTCTTTCTGAACAGATATGGTTTCAGCAAGATGGTGCATCGCCCCATTTTGCAGTCATCTTTCGTGGATATTTGAATGAACCATAGAATGACCAACACATTCCCCAGATCTGACGCCGCTTGTTTTTTTCCTGTGGGTATATCTGAAAAATCGTATTGATGCTGATCGGCCACATAATGCAGAAGATTTAAAAGGACGAATCAGGGAAGAAATACAGAACTTACCTCCAAATATGTTACAGAGAACATTAGAAAACTTTTACTCAAGACTGCATTACTGTCAGGAAGTAAATGGGGAACATTTTGAGCATCTTCTGCAATGTAAATCTGAAAAATACAGCGTTTTTCATGAACTCATGCTTTTATTTTTTACTTTTTGGGTACCCGATTTGCAATAAATTGATCAAACTAGACAAAAATTATCACCACTCAAGGAAAAATGGTAATACCTTACTTTTTTGTCCATTTTAGCGATAAAATATATATAAAAATATAAAATATAGTGAGTAGGTGAAGACAAAGTGAAGTATTTACAAACATTGCTCCGATAATCAAGTCAATTTTGACCATATCGAGCTGACTATTTATAAAGAAATAGTGACTTACTGTTAAACAACACTAATAAAGAAGTGTGGACAATAAAAACACTACGTAAAGACAACAGAATTTTGAAATATCGCCGTTTTTGACACAAAATCGAGGTTGGGAATACAAGATCTTAAGGTAGAAAATCGCACAAACCTTTTTTGCTACTAACAACTGATACTGATAAGGAATACCAAAAACTGCTGCAAGGATCTCGTGCCGAAAATTGGGCAGGCAACCCACCATACAAAAGGTTGTATAGAAAGTAGGCTACCATTCACAGAGTGTACTGTTTTAACATCTTTCATCCGTACCCCAAATATGGACAGCGACGAATATTCAACAGACGAATCTAACAAGAAAAGACCAGCAGCAGAACAGATAGAGTCTGGGTTTAAGAAAAGTAAAAAGACACTGCGATCACCAGCAAAGCAGGAGCAAATCTTGAAAATGATGAGTGAGATCAAGAGCGAACAAATGGAAATTAAAGAAGAAGTAGTCAAAGTAAGGAAGGAACAGCAAGAGTACAAAGAAGAAATGAGAAGACTGAAACAAGAAAACGAGATGCTCAAGACCGATAATGCTAAAATTAAAAAGGAAAATGAAGAAATTAAAAAGGAACTCCAGGAAATAAGTCTTACAATGGAAGGAATTGAAAAACAGCATAGAAAGAACAATATTGTAATAGCTGGACTACCATTACAGGCAAACGACTCTGACACCTTAAAAGATACAATCAATAATTTCTTGAGGACTGAGCTTAAGATCGACGCTACAGTTAAATGTGTAACAACAGTTGGCGAAAAAACAAGAGTTGTAGAAATGCAGACCGAGGAAGATAAAAAGACTGTAATGCAAAACAAATCAAAGCTTAAGGATTGGAAAGTTGCAAGGGTGTACATTAATGACGACTTAACCAAGAAAGAGCAATTAAAACAAAAACAAATCAGGAAAACAGCGGCAGAACAGAGAAAGGAAGGGAAAACGGTTAAAATAGGATACAACAAACTGACTACCGATGGAACAGACTGGAGGTGGAACAAGACTACGGGAAGACTAGAAAAAACGTCACCAAAAAACTAGACAGCGACACTTCGGATGGACACAATATGCGGGACTTGGCAAGGAAGATGACTATGATTAATGGACAAGGAAATACCACAGAAATGATAAAGACAAAAGTATTAAAATTAGGTACATGGAACATAAGAGGCTTGAACGGCAAGGAGATTGAATTAATACAAAAGTTCCAAAATGCGCAACTAGACATTTTGGCCTTAAGTGAAACCAAGAAGAAAGGATAAGGATTAATCGAAATAAATGGAGGTCATATATTGATATACAGCGGCGTACCAGTAGAAAGAAGGGCAGCAGAGGGTGTGGCACGCATAATTAACAAGAAGTACAAGGAAAAGATAAAATCGTGGAAATTTAATTCAGAAAGGATCCTAAAACTTGAAATACAGCTCGAAGATGAACAATGCACAACATTAATAATGACCTATGGACCCAATAAAGACGAAACATCGGCAAAAAAAGATATATTTTGGGAAGAGCTTACATATATAACCGAAAGTGTGAAAGGCAGGCTACTAATTTTAGGTGACTTGAATAGCCTTGTTGGAAGGAGAAACAACGACACGATAGAAGTGCTGGGGCAACACGGAGAAAAACAAAGAAATAACAACGGACGCACATTAATTGATTTTTGGAGAACAACATAATCATTGCAAACACATTTTACAAACATAAGGACATACATAAATACACAAGGGAATCTAGACACAGAAATGAAAAATCAATAATTGACTATGTTCTAGTTAACAGGCCGTATAGAAAGGAAATATTAGATGTAAGAACCAAAAGAGGATCCGAGATATATAGCGACCACTATCTAGTACAAGCAAAAATACAATTTAAGCTAGAAAATAAGAAATGTGCAATGCCCGGACATAAAAACATTAAACCATAGAAAATCATAAAAGCATACAAACTACAAGACTCCGAGTTAGCAAAAAAGTTTAAAGAAATGATAGAGAATAAAATAGAACAAAACAAAAATGAAACCGAAAACAAAAATACGAACCTAGAAGAAAATTGGAAAATTTTTAAAGAAATAGTGCTGACTCAGCAACAGAAGTATGTGGCACAATTACAGGCAACAAATACAAAACTCCAACAAACTGGTGGAATGAAGAAATAAAAAAAATTAAAAGAAAAAAATACAAGTGGAAAACATGGCTAAGAGAAAAGACAGAAAATAGTTATGCATTGTACAAACAACAAAGGTTAAAAGTGAAGGAAATGGTGTTGCAGGCAAAAAAGAAGTCCTGGGAGGATTTTGGGAGGAAAAKKGAACWAGACAGCAGAACAAATCAAAAGTTATTTTACAGAACGCTAAAAACACTTAGAAAAGGACAAACTMCTAAACTTAGACAAGTAAAAGCAAAAGATGGAAGCATTATCACAGATATAGACAAAATAATTGAAAGATGGAGAGAATACTTCAACAGCCTTCTACATGATGACATGAATGTAAGCAAAAACACCACACCTATGGAAGATACAGTACAGTTTATGGAGGAAGAAGAAGAAAATTACATTAAAGACGAAGAGGTAACTGAAGCTATTAAGCAGCTAAAGAGMGGGAAATCAGCCTAACGACTGGAAGATCGGCATAATAATTCCAAWCCATAAAAAAGGCGACACCCGAGTATGTGAAAATTACAGAGGAATAACATTATTAAGTATAGCCTCTAAACTGTATGAAAGAGTGATCGAGAAAAGGATTAGACGGGAGGTGGAAAATCAACTAGCTGAGGAACAAAATGGTTTTAGGAAAGGCCGAAGCGTACAGGACCACATCTTTACCATCAAACAAATGATAGCAAAAACAAGAGTAAGAAAAACTTCAATATACATGGCATTCATAGACTTGGAAAAGGCTTTCGATAGAGTCCCGCAAGCTGAACTATGGAACACACTGCAAGGAAGAGGCATAAATATAAAATTGCAGAACGCTACGAAAATTCTATATACAGATAACAAGAGCTATGTAAGGAAAGATAAAACACATTCCAAATTATTTTCAATAAACAGTGGGCTTCGACAGGGGGGAGTCCTGAGTCCTTTGCTCTTCATGCTTCTCATGGATGAGCTAATAAAATTTACAGCATCAAGATGCCATAAAGTAAACATAGGCTACAATAGACTTAAGCCCATTGGTTTATCAGTGTGCGCCTTCGCAGATGACTTAATGATCTGCGCCCCAAATGAAACCAAACTAAAACAGAACTTGCAAATATGGGAAGAGAATTGAGAAAGAAGAACATGAAGATAAATACCAACAAAACAAAAATAATGGTAACAGGAGAAGGAACTTCAATCACACACATACAAATTAACAATGAACAAATAGAACAAGTAGACAACTTTAAATACCTGGGAGTATCCACAGATAAAGAAGGGAACATGGAATCTGAAGTCAATGAAAGAATAAACAGCGCCACAAAACTGTATCACAACTTATGCAACACATTCCTTAACAAAAGAGAAGTTAGTACACGAACAAAGATGACAATCTACAAAACAATATTCAGACCAGTACTCACATATGGAAGTGAAAGCTGGGTACTATCGAAGGCCATAAAAAGCAAAGTCCAGGCAGTTGATATGAAATATCTCAGGAGAGTAAAAGGGGTAACAATAACAGATAAAATCAGAAATGAAAAGATCAGAGAAGACCTCGACATAGAACCAGTTCTAGACAGAATAGAAAACCAGCAACTGAAATGGTTTGGACACCTAAACCGAATGAACGACAATCGACCAGTCAAGATAGTATGGGAGGCGAGAGTACCAGGCAAAAATCCACGAGGAAGACCAAGAAAAACATGGAACTCGAATGTTGCAGAAATACTTAACAAGAGAGGGACAACATGGGATGTGGCAAAGACATTATCACTGGACAAGAAGAAGTGGTCAAAGTTTGTGCACGGTGGTGATAGTGAAACTTAGAACAGTAGAGACTATACAAAGAAGACAAACAAAACTTAAACCTCACCCCCATAGGGTACAAAGAGGACTTGATTATATATATATATTTAGCGATAAAGAAAATTGTTTTCATTCTTTTCGTTCTTTGTCAAGCTCAATTATTATATTTACACTTTTCTCAACTTAGAAGCAATAAATTGTAGAAGTGTGATAGATTTTTGAAATCGGGAAAAAATATCCTTTTCAATGATGTTCCTTTTAACCCCCCTTCCCATTTAAAGAAATGCAACTTGCGTCCATATCTTGGAAACGAGAGCTGACACAGAGTTCAAAAAATCCCAGAAAATGCATTTCAATTACCCATAGGTCCATGCACAATTTCTAAAAAATCGGTCGAACAAAACCTGAAATATCCTGCTGGTTCCATACTTTGTAGCAACCCTCTATGTTGATAGCATTAGTATGTATATTGTAGATTGGTTAACACTAATTTAGTAATAGTTTCAACATGAACCAAAATTAGTATGATATGCTCAAATGCATTAGGTAAAATTGTTTTATTTTTCTTTAAATAAAATGTGTAATTTTTAAGACTTGTTGAAAAGTTTATAAATATTGCACAGTATTAATTAAATTAGTCATAGTGCTTTGAAACACCAAACATACAGGTAGATAAGCACTGTGGTTACTGGAGTAAGATAAAAACTGCAGATATTTGCTACAAGTGAAGAAAAGCTATTCAAACTGTTTTATAGTAGATTACCAAGTCCAAAAATTCAAACAAGATTCCAAAACGGCTTACCTTTCATGTCTGTAGTGAAGGTACATTATAATAATTCGAGAGCGACTTCCATTCTTGGGCGCCAAATAGCATTAGTTGAAACTTGAAAGACCAACAATCTCTATAATCTGTATCGTTTTATACATCTTCAGCAGGTAGGTACCACTTGGAGTACCCAAGTTTGAATCTTCAAAAACGAGACAAGCTGCAAAAACATTAATAATTAACATTTGTCACACTGCAATACAGTGTTACAGGTCTTTATATATGTGTGCACGCAGACTATTTCAGCGTTACTGCAGTTTACAACTGCAATCATGCATCTACGAAAATCTTCATTTCTAAATTTAAATTTCGAAAAAAAATAAATAAAAATTGTGTAAACTAAACAAACAGTTGCAGGACCAAAATTAATAATCAGTGTACTGCCTTTTTGGTACGTTTTTGTAGTTATTCCTAGCTGCAAAATAAATCATTATTATAAACTTACGATTTTTTTCAACATTATTTTATATATTTAGCTAATTTATAAATATCAAATAATGTTTTTCCGTTATGGTAGCCATATTTTTTCTTAATCCTGGGTCGAACAGTAAATGTTTAAAGTATGACAAATTTCATTTGAGTATACTGAATTTTTTGCAAAATATACTGTCAAATGGGGCAACTTCGGCCTCCTGGGATGACTTTGAACAACATGCAGATATTTTGCGCATGAGTTCACAACAGCAAACCTGAGCATGACATCTAGTATACAACATGGTAGTAGTAGGTTGCAGTAACTTAATGTGATCATTTTTTTATTTTTATCAATTTTTGTTGTAGTTCGTTAGTTTAAAAAATAGTGAAAATKTAAATTTGCCCATCTTAGATACATGTTTTTAATATATCTGATGTTTTAGAATACTATGGTGAGCATTTCATTTTTTTACCTTTACAGTCATTTTCTGTAGAAGGTGATAAACAGAAATATTCATTTTTAGGGGGTAACTTCAGACATGGGCCGAATTTACAAAAAAAAGGAGCTACCAAAATTATAAAGAATTGGTAAAAAATGGCATTCATTACATAAAATCTCACAAAAGGAGCATAAAACAAGCTTCAAAATTCAGAATTTCAGATGCAGAAAAAAGCGTTATTAAAGTATAACCAAAATAGATATATTAATTTGTTCTGCAAACATTTTCAATACTTTGTTAATGTAATAGTCTATGTCCTAGATTTTTAAACCATGTGTCATCAAAACATAGATTCGAAGTTGGCAACCCTGTTGCAACTAATATTTTATTTAATAATTATAAATCGGCAACATAATCCATGATTTTATATTTTATGCTGGCTGCTATGAAGCAACATATAAAAGAATAAAGTGTTATATATAATATATGGTGAACTTGTTTTCAAATGTAATGTTAATAATTAAGTAATTTCTTGGGACGTTTAACAATCGGGGACCAAACTTTCAATACGAGGACTGTTCCTGGATATCAGGAACATCTGGATATCGACTATCAGCGAAAAAATTAAAAAAAAAGAAATTAAGAACGTAGGGGTCAAACATTACTATCTTCACAGGAAGAAAGGATTATAGGGGCTGTTGATATGGTGGCGGAACTGGGATTTCCTCTTTCTCCATATTATGTCCATTTGATATGCAAACGATATCTGTGATAAAAGGTGCGAATATAAAACAATTCCAAGACAACTTTCCGTGCCATGATTGTGTTATGTCTCGACATCATAACCTTACACAAGATTTTGTCAAAATGTATGGAAATACTGGGCACAAGTAAGTTCGCTAAAAATATGGAAATTGAACCTACGACTGAGCATCAATCTGATCCATCCAAAAACAATCGTTCCACATCTGATGCGCAAAAATCTAAAAAATATCTAAATATTCCAAGTGATGATTCTGATTCAGACTATTTGCCACTAATTTATGTAGCTGTAAATAAAAAACTTGTCAAAAATAATTTACCATCCGATTTATATCATTGCCTGATTCAGAAGAAGAAGTCATCTCCTTTTTAAATGAAAATGTCAGATTAAATGGTATTGCACTAGTTAAAACTTGCCAAAGAGAATTCTTCAAAAAGTAATATGTTGCCAAAATATTAAATGTAGAAAGCGAAAATTATCTCATGGCCTTTCTCTGAAAAATAAAATATGCAGATGTTTTCTTTCATTCCCCAAATGTGCCTGATGAAAGCATTATTGTAAAATATGAAACTGTTCCAACGCTTTCTCCTTTGGAGTTTTGAATAAGCTATATTTGTTACAATAAAACTATGTTTTTGTTATATACAATATTGAATTTCTTATCCCTTTGTAGATAAAAAGAATAATTTGTGTCGTAAGTCACCCCTGAACAAGATAGACATTGGTTTCACATAATTTTATACTGCTAAATTGACGTAATTTCTTAGGCATAAATTGCCGAATTTTTCTTAGCTTCATTTTTATTGTGCAATCAAAGAGGGTATTAAAGGTGTCCGAAGTTACTCCAATTGACGGTAACTGGGTGGTTCTCATTTATAGGCTGGTATGATTAAAACTAGTATATACCCTTACTTTTAGTAGAAGCTTTGGTGTTTTTGCTTATACTAAACGATTTCAAATCCTTGGTAAATGGCAAACTCCAACGGAAAAACAAAAAGCAGCTGCTTCATTTACTGAAGCCTATAGGAAAAATAAGAAGAGTTAAATAACTGCAAAGCAAGTAATGTGTAGGTTATTTATATTTTTCCTTAGATGTAACGTACTAATTTTAGGTAATATGAAAACGAAAGTAAAAGATGCCACAGATCTTAAGAAGACTGGAAGTAAAAAAATTATTGTTTAATAAGAAAAAAAATTTTCCATGGAATAACAGAGTTAAGGGGATAATCCAGTATTAAATAATACTTTGTTCTCCAGGTGAAAATAATTACGATGTTGCAGGTTCACAATCAATTTCCCTACATTCCTCCCATTAAAGTTAGATAACCATTTTACTCAGTATCAAAGTTAGATTTGCATTCCACTGCCTTCTAGTTGCCGAAGTACATCCAGCCCAAATTGAAATGGAACAAACAAATTACAGTTAGTCTTACTGACACTTTTTCTTAAAAGAAAATTCGTCGTCAAAGGGCGCAGATGTGCTGTATAATATAAACATGTCCGGTGTTTGTGTGGGCCATCTGTCGTAAATTTTATGTGTGGAAAGCAAATAAACCTGTGCAATTAGAATTTATTGCTTTTCTCCTGCGGATACATTTCTAGATACTATTTGTTGCACTAGAGCCTGAGTATTACTGCATTGCAGGATCAATTTTACTTCATATTAGCAAAATTTAAATAAGTAAATATTAAATAATGAGTGGAAATAAAATGTAAGACTCATAATTCTATATTTATAAATAACAGCCTTATTTGTTTAATAAAAAGGAAAAATGATGGTGACAATCATAATGCAAAATGTTATGTGGACAAAATAGCAATGAGGTTATAAGGCAACTTCAATTAAGATATATTGATTTGCAGGTAAAAGCTTGTATTCATATTGCAGTGTAATTTGTAGCCCTTCTAACGAATTTTAACAACTTTAGGATGGGGTGCAATGTGGGTGGCTATCGTCCACCTCTCTAGGTGTTTGAAGCAATAGCGATAAGGAGAGAAGAGAAGTAATTTAACATGTCGGTAAGAACCACTCGTTGCAAAGTGATTTTTGCTGATTGTACATAAAGCAACTACCCTTGAAGTTATTGCTTCTAGGCCTTACTTTAGTGTTACTTCAAGACTGTTATGAACTAAATGCTTTAACTTTTGTATTTACTTGAAATAAAGGTTATAATAGGTACTTGAAGTATGAGCAAATACCTTTTTTTCTTATACCGTTAAGAGTAAGTATTCTAAAATTATTATTAATATTAGCTAAAATGTCAACTTGGTAACCATGACGACAAGATTTTAAGGCATCACGTTGCCATGGTTGCTAAGCTGATGCTGGCTATTATTAATTTAAATAGAAACTGGAAATCTGTCCGATATGATGTAGGTATCAATCACAATTATAATTGAAGAATTAAATTGCTTGAAATTAATTCTGGTTCTGTTGCCTATTAATACAATAATAACCTTACAAATATTTATTACTGGAAAATACTTACCAACGTTACGATTGGCTCAGCGTTAAGTTATACTCGTATTACATAAACATTAATATTAATACATCATTTTAGTCCAGGCATACAACAATGCACTAGGCACTAACGGATCTACATTTTCAATTTTCCACGGAACATATGTTAAAGAAGCATTGAAACAAACAACAAATTACAGATTAAAGATTAAACATTTGGTTCGGTATTGTAGAACCCAACGCACCTAACTATTTTATTGTTGTGTGTCAGAGCAGAGTCAGTCAGTGCCCTGCCCATAAATGGTGCTGCCGCGATGTACCAGGTTTAAGACGTTCGGCCAAGAGATGGCACTTACGAAAATAAAATAGGACTATATGGTAATTCAAATTATTCCTTTTGCGTTCAAGATGCAAACACAATTCTACGAAGGCGTAGAATAGGACCAGCAACATTTTTTAATGATTATTCCGACATTATCTTAGAATTTCAGACTTAAACTCGGAATTTTCCACTTAAAATCGAAAATTCCGACTTTATCTCCGAATTTCTGACTTAATCTCGGAAATTCAGACTTTATCTCGGAATTTCCAACTTAAACTCAGAAATTCTGACGTTATCTCGGAATCAGGGGTGGTGCTAAGCAAGTGCAAAGGGTGCAAAGAACGCGGCTCTGCACTCAGCGGATGCTAGCACTGCAGGGTTGCTCCATTACAAGAATTATTTGAACTCAAAAGAATAATCCTGTTATTTTTTCATTTTACAAAGTTAATAAAGCTGCTTCTACAACTTCCACGGACTGTTACTTTGTGTTGCAGGTAGACATACGATTTTTTGACATTCTCTATAGATTATTTGGGAAATCTTTTTGTCCATGTAAACTATTTTATAATTACACAGCTTTAAATTTATCAGAAATGCATTCTAGTGAGTCAGCAGAAGCAACTTCTACTCAGAAGGATTAAGGCAAAGAAATACAGGCAATATTCGCCCAAATTACGCATTTTTTGCATTAACGCGTCTTCTATTTATCCTATTACCAGGAAGAAATAAAGGATGATAATGCAAAACCGCTCGGAGACTGTCAAAATTTATAAACATGTAAAATCTACATTTTGAAAAATTTAAAATTACAGCTTCTATAATATCGATCGGGTAGAACAATGCATTTGATGACTTTGAATGTTTCCGTAAATCTGAAACCGCGTAATTAGAACGGACCTAGCGCCGATTATTGCATTGTATTGTGTGATGTTAACACAGTTAAGTTTACGTTTAAATAAAGTTATATTTATTCAGTAATATATGTATTATCTATATATGTATTCATGTTTTATGCATGTATTCCTTAATCTGAACAATATTTCAGAGTCTAAACGCACCCATGCAAAACCTCGTTTGGATTAACGAGTGTGTTGGGATTAATTATGAAAATCAGACATTAGATCACTTAAAGATACAGTAAAATAAATCAATTGATTTTCAAGATCGGTAAATATTGTAAGTTTTTTAAAATTTGTGAAAGCTTGTTTTGCATTAAAGATAAGCTATCACAACAGTATTAAATATTGTCTTGTCTTCGTTGTGCCTAAAAGCAAATAAGCTGCTTAATAAGGTTCCGTATGGGCCAGGAGTAAACGAAAAAGTCTTTTCGACCTTGGATAAAGTATCAGTGCAAAAAAGGCAGAAGACAGACTGTGCAGTTGTTTTTGATGAAATTTTAGTAACACACCCCATTTGAGTTACAATAATCGTACCGATCAGGTTGAAGAGATTGAGGATTTTGGTGGCAGAAATAGAGCAGCTAAAATTGCAGACCATGCAAATGTATTTATGGTGAAAGGTATCCATCGCCAATGGAAACAAGCATTGAGTTCCACTTTTAGCGATGGACTGGTTAAAAGTGCAGTGCTGAAATCACAAATAGTAAAAATTATTAGAAAATGCCAAACGATTGGACTCTAAGTTGTTGCAAGTATTTGTGACCAAGGTGCAGCAAATCAGACTGCAATAAATTTCTTATTAAGCGAAACTGCAGAAAAGTGTGCCAGAGAAGGAAAGAGAATAAATGCTTTGGATTTATTGTATTGAGGGCATTATACCTTTATGTGACATGCACATTTATTTAAAGGCATCAGAAACAATTTGTTGCAAGCAAATTTATTGTTTCTAGAAAATGGGACCCAGCAATTGGCAAAATGGGAACACATCGAAAAGCTGTATTTGATAGATTCTGAAGAAAATATACGATTGTGTCCAAAACTAAAAGATGCTCATATATATAGCAACAATATTAATAAAATGAAAGTGTGTTATGTCGCAAGTGTTTGGCCACACAGTCGGAAACCTGTTGAAATGCTTAGCAAAATGGGGTACGTTAAAAATTGCTATTTCAGTATTTACATAATTTTTGTTTGTAATTTACGTTCTCAGATACAAAAAGTGAGTATGATATACCACCTGAAGGGCAAGACACAGGTGTAGTACAGGCAAGAGATCAAAAATATCTATAAGTATTACAAATAATTAAAAATTGATATATGGAAGAAGCATACAGTTCATGACACGAGAAGTTTGCAATAAAAAGTCTTAAATAGCCTGTTTGTGTTAGGATATCTACACCAAAACCAATTACAGAGGACAAACTTTGTTGTTAAAGTTCGTCAGTACAATTTAGGTTGGAATATAGGTAAGACGGCAAATAGCTGGAGGAAAAGGGAAACAGGTGTGTATGTTTGACTGCAATATTCAGATTAAATTCTACCAAAAATATTTTTACTTTGTTTTTACCTTTCTCATTTCTTACAATTACACAAATTACAATTACACAAATTTTTATCAATAGTTTGGGTTAACTGAATGCCACAAGAATTATTTTTAACTTATACTTGTATGCCAGAGTTGCCTTAATTATATATTTGCTAGGTCTCCAGTTAAATCATAAAGCAATTTTTCCAAGTTAGTATTGCAATCAGACATGAATATGTTTGTGTTAGTTTTGGATCATGCAAGCATATATTGTTTTGTTAGTTGAGTAATTATGAAATTACCTGATGATGGTTGTCTGGCGGTTAATAAGTCCCTCGAACACTTCCTCCTCTTGCTCTTCATTTACATTACATTTCTATAATAATATAATATTATTATTGAGAAATTTTGCGCATACGGACGAAGTCTACTACAGATTCCTTTTCGTCACTAAAGAAATTTTCATTTCGCTTGCGCTTATTACTTACTTAATACTTATTTGGTGTAACTGCAACTGTGAATAAAATTATGCATTCTTTAGTTGTATAAAGGTACTGGGTAGTTCCGTGGTAAAAATATATGTCCGTTTACTTACTTTTCTTGTATTACTTTTAGAAATGCAATCAAAAACAAAAAATTTGATAAATGATTAGCTTATTCTGACATAATATCACTCAAACAATTTAATCGCGCGCCGCTTTTATTTTCAATTGAGCGAGACTTTGCGACGTTGCCGAGTGTATGTTGTCGTGAGCCCGATTTTATTTAAAATTGAGAAGTGAAAGAAGGTTGATGTTAAAATCGATGTAAAGGAGTTACCTTCGTTTTTGCTAACAACAATTTAAATCGACTTCAAAATAGAAAAAGAAACAGGCCAATGCATTTACTTTAATATGGCATCCTCCTACGCTTTTTGGAAACAGTTACTTCATTATAGCAGATCGGAAGCGAAGACGACAAATAAAARACACAATTCGTCAAACTTACATTATTAGAGACGATGCATTCACTTTAATACGGCATCCTCTTATGCATTCTGGAAACAGTTGCTTCATTATAGCAGATCGGACGCCAAGACGGCCATTAAAAGGCACAATTGGTCAAACTAGCAATATTACAGACGATGCAATCACTTTAATACGGCATCCTGCTCTTATGCATTCTGGAAATAGTTGCTTCATTATAGCAGATGCGAAGCGAAGGCGACCATTAAACGCCACAATTGGTTAAACTAACAATATTACAGACGATGCATTCTCTTTAATACGGCATCCTCTTATGCATTCTGGAAACAGTTGCTTCATTACAGCCAGTCGGAAGCGAAAACGACCAATAAAAGGCACAATTGGTCAAACTGAGCAATATTAGAGATGATGCATTCACTATAATACGGCATCCTCTTATGCTTTCTGGAAAMAGTTGCTTCATTATAGCAGATCGGAAGTKAAGACGACTATTAAAAGACTCAATTGGGCAAACTAGGAATATTAGAGACGATGCATTCACTTTAATACGGTATCCTCTTATGCTTTCTGGAAACAGTTTCTTCATTATGGCAGATAGCAAAAATTAATTGCGTTGACTGTTCACAGGCAAGGGGCACACTTTGGTTATGGCACTCTTACTCATACTCTTACAACCCCAACTTGGCCAGGCTAGCACTTTACAATTCGATTGCACAAAAGCGTATTAGAAGCTAGACGTATCCTCCTGACTCAKATAATACCATCATTGTACACAGCAATCATAACATTGTGTCGCTTTAAAKCAAAGAATATAGTCCCKGATACTATTACATTGAGCAAAAGCGTTATTAGAAGCTAGACGTATCTTCGTGACTCATATAATACTAGCATTGTACCCAGCATACATAACAGACTGTGTCGCTTTAAATCAAACAATATAGTCCCTTATACCATTATATCGAGCAAAAGCGTTATTAGAAGCTAGACGTATCTTCCTGACTTATATAATAACAGCATTGTACCCAGCAAGCATAACAGACAGTGTCGTTTTAAATCAAACAATTTAGTCCCTTATACTATTATATTAGGCAACAGCGTTATTAGAAGGTAGACGTATCTTCCTGACTCATATAATACCAGCATTGTACCCAGCATGCACAATAGACTGCCGCTTTAAATCAAACAATATATTCCCCTATAGTATTATATTGAGCAAAAGCGTTATTAGAAGCTAGACGTATCTTCCTGACTCATATAATATCAGCATTGTACCCAGCAAGTATAACAGACTGTGTCGCTTTAAATCAAACAATATAGTCCCTTATTCTATTATATTGAACAAATGCGTTATTCCACCTAGACGTATCTTCCTGACTCATATAATACCATCATTGTACCCAGCAATCATAACATTGTGTCGCTTTAAATCATACAATTTAGTCCCTGATAATATTATATTGAGCAAAGGCGTTATTAGAAGCTAGACGTATCTTCCTGACTCATATAATAACAGCATTGAACCCAGCATGCATAACAGACTGTGTCGCTCTAAATCAAACAGTATAGTCCCTTATACTATTATATTGAGCAAAAGCGTTATTAGAAGGTAGATGTATCTTCCTGATTTATATAATACCAGCATTGTTCCCAGCAAGCATAACAGACTGTCGCTTTAAATCAAACAATATAATCCATTGTACTATTATATCGAGCATATGCGTTATTAGAAGGTAGACGTTTCTTCATGACTCATAATTCTAGCATTGTACACAGCAACCATAACAGATTGTGTCGCTTTCAATCAAACAATATGGTCCCTTATACTATTATATTGAGCAAAAGCGTTATTAGAAGCTAGACGTATCTTCCTGATTTATATAATACCAGCATTGTACCCAGCAAGCATAACAGATTGTGACGCTTTAAATCAAGCATTATATAGTCCATAATACTATTATATTGCGCAAGAGCGTCATTAGAAACTAGACGTATCTTCCTGACTCATATAATACCAGCATTGTACCCAGCATGCATAACAGACTGTGTCGCTTCAAATCAAACAATATTGTCCCTTATACTATTAAATAGAGCAAAAGCGTTATTAGAAGCTAGACGTATCTCTGACTCATATAATAACAGCATTGAACCCAATATGCAAACAGACTGTGTCGCTTTAAATCAAACAGTATTTTCCCTTATACTATTATATTGAGCAAAAGCGTTATTATAAGCTAGACGTATCTWGCTGACTCATATAATACCAGCATTGTACCCTGCAAGCATAACAGATTTTATATTGAGCAAAAGCGCTATTAGAAACTGCACGTATCTTCCTGACTCATATAATACCAGCATGTACCCAACAATCATAACATTGTGTGGCATTAAATCTTATACTATTATATTGAGCAAAAGCGTTATTAGAAGCTAGACCTATCTTCCTGACTTATATAATATCAGCATTGTACCCAGCAAGCATAACAGGTTGTGTCGCTTTAAATCAAACATTATAGTTCATTATACTATTATATTAAGCAAAAGCGTCATTAGAAGCTAGACGTATCTTCCTGACTCATATAATATCAGCATTCCACCCAGCATGCATAACAGATTGTGTCGCTTTAAATCAAACAATTTAGACCCTTATACTACTATATCGAGCAAAAGCGTTATTAGAAGGTAGACGTTTCTTCCTGACTTATGTAATACCAGCGTTGTACTCAGCATGCATAATAGACTGTCTCGCTTTAAATCAAGTAATATATTCCCCTATACTATTATATTGAGCAAAAGCGTTATTAGAAGCTAGACGTATCTTCCTGACTCATATAAGATCAGCATTGTACCCAGCATGCATAATAGACTGCCGCTTTAAATCAAACAATATATTCCCCTATAGTATTATATTGAGCAAAAGCGTTATTAGAAGCTAGACGTATCTTCCTGACTCATATAATATCAGCATTGTACCCAGCAAGTATAACAGACTGTGTCGCTTTAAATCAAACAATATAGTCCCTTATTCTATTATATTGAACAAAAGCGTTATTCCACCTAGACGTATCTTCCTGACTCATATAATACCATCATTGTACCCAGCAATCATAACATTGTGTCGCTTTAAATCATACAATTTAGTCCCTGATAATATTATATTGAGCAAAAGCGTTATTAGAAGCTAGACGTATCTTCCTGACTCATATAATATCAGCATTGTACCCAGCAAGTATAACAGACTGTGTCGCTTTAAATCAAACAATATAGTCCCTTATTCTATTATATTGAACAAAAGCGTTATTCCACCTAGACGTATCTTCCTGACACATATAATACCAGCATTGTACCCAGCAAGCATAAACAGATTGTGTCGCTTAAAATCAAACATTATAGTCCCTTATACTAGTATATTGCGCAAAAGCGTCATTACAAGCTAGACGTATCTTCCTGACTCATATAATAACAGCATTGAACCCAGCATGCATAACAGACTGTGTCGCTTTAAATCAAACAGTATAGTCCCTTATACTATTATATTGAGCAAAAGCGTTATTAGAAGGTAGATGTATCTTCCTGATTTATATAATACCAGCATTGTTCCCAGCAAGCATAACAGACTGTCGCTTTAAATCAAACAATATAATCCATCGTACTATTATATCGAGCATATGCGTTATTAGAAGGTAGACGGTTCTCCCTGACTCATAATTCTAGCATTGTACACAGCAACCATAACAGCTTGTGTCGCTTTCAAACAATATGGTCCCTTATACTATTATATTGGGTAAAAGCGTTATTAGAAGCTAGACGTATCTTCCTGACTCATATAATACCAGCATTGTACCCAGCAAGCATAACAGACTGTATCGCTTTAAATCAAACAATATGGTCCCTTATACTATTATATTGAACAAAAGCGTTATTAGAAGCTAGATGTATCTTGCTGACTCATATAATACCAGCATTGTACCGTGCAAGCATAACAGATTGTATATTGAGCAAAAGCGCTATTAGAAGCTAGACGTATCTTCCTAACTCATATAATACCAGCATGTACCCAGCAATCATAACATTGTGTGTCATTAAATCTTATACTATTATATTAAGCAAAAGCGTTATTAGAAGCTAGACGTATCTTCCTGACTTATATAATACCAGCATTGTACCCAGCATGCATAACAGACTGTCACTTTAAATCAAACAATACAGTCCCTTATACTATCATATTGGGCAAATGTGTTATTAGAAGCTAGACGTATCTTCCTGACTCATATAATAGCAGCATTGTACCCAGCAAGCATAACAGATATTGTCGCTTTAAATCAAATATTATAGTCCATTATACTATTATATTGAGCAAAAGCGTCATTAGAAGCTAGACGTATCTTCCTGACTCATATAATATCGGCATTGTACCCAGCATGCATATCAGACTGTCACTTTAAATCAAACAATACAGTCTATATTATCATATTGAGCAAATGTGTTATTAGAAGCTAGACGTATCTTCCTGGCTCATATAATAACAGCATTGTACCCAGCATGCATAACAGATTGTGTCGCTTTAAATCAAACAAAATCGTCCATTATACTATTATATTGAGCAAAAGCTTTTTTTAAAGCGACACAGTCTGTTATGCATGCAGGCTACAATGCTGTTACTAAATGAGTCAGGAAGATACGTCTAGCTTTTAATGACGCTTTTGCTCAATATATTAATATAAGGGACTATAATGTTTGATTTAAAGCGACACAATCTATTTATGCTTGCTGGATACAATGCTGGTATTATATGAGTCAGGAAGATACGTCAAGCATCTAATAACGCTTTTGCTCAATATAATAGTATAGGGGAATATATTGTTTGATTTAAAGCGACACAGTCTATTATTAATGCTGGGTACAATGCTGATATTATATAAGTCAGGAAGATACGTCTAGCTTCTAATAACGCTTTTGCTCAATATAATAGTATAAGATTTAATACTACACAATGCTATGATTGCTGGGTACATGCTGGTATCATATGAGGCAGGAAGATACGTGTAGCTTCTAATAGCGCTTTTGCTCAATATAAAATCTGTTATGCTTGCAGGGTACAATGCTGGTATTATATGAGTCAGCAAGATACGTCTAGCTTATAATAACGCTTTTGCACAATATAATAGTATAAGGGACTATACTGTTTGATTTAAAGCGACACAGTCTGTTATGCATGCTGGGTTCAATGCTGTTATTATATGAGTCAGGAAGATACGTCTAGCTTCTAATTACGCTTTTGCTCAATAGATTAGTATAAGGGACTATAATGTTTGATTTAAAGCGACAGTCATGCATGCTGGGTACAATGCTGGTATTATATGAGTCAGGAAGATACGTCTACCTTCTAATAACGCTTTTGCTCGATATAATAGTATAAGGGTCTAAATTGTTTGATTTAAGACGACAGTCTGTTATGCTTGCTGGGTACAATTCTGTTATTATATAAGTCAGGAAGATACGTCTACATTCTAATACCGCTTTTGTTCGATATTACAGTATATGGGACTATTTTGTTTGATTTAAAGCGACACAGTCTGTTATGCATGCTGGGTACAATGCTGATATTATATGAGTCAGGAAGATACGTCTAGTTTCTAATAACGCTTTTGCGCAATATAATAGTATAATGGACTATAATGATTGATTTAAAGCGTCACAATCTGTTATGCTTGCTGGGTACAATGCTGGTATTATATAAATCAGGAAGATACGTCTAGCTTCTAATAACGCTTTTGCTCAATATAATAGTATAAGGGACCACATTGTTTGATTGAAAGCGACACAATCTGTTATGGTTGCTGTGTACAWTGCTAGAATTATGAGTCAGGAAGACTCGTCTAACTTTCTAATAACGCTTTTGCTGGATATAATAGTACAAGGGACTAAATTGTTTCATTTAAAGCGATACAATCTGTTATGCTTGCTGGGTTCAATGCTGTTATTATTTGAGTCAGGAAGATACGTCTAGCTTCTAATAATGCTTTTGCTTAATATATTAGTATAAGGGACTATAATGTTTGATATAAAGCGACACAATCTGTTTATGCTTGCTGGGTACAATGCTGATACTATATGAGTAAGGAAGATACGTCTAGCCTCTAATAACGATTTTGCTCAATATAATAGTATAGGGGAATATATTGTTTGATTTAAAGCGACACAGTCTATTATTAATGCTGGGTACAATACTGATATTATATGAGTCAGGAAGATACGTCTATCTTCTAATAACGCTTTTGCTCAAGGGGAATATATTACTTGATTTAAAGCGATACAATGTTATGATTGCTGTGTACAATGCTAGAATTATGAGTCAGGAAGACGCGTCTACCTTCTAATAATGCTTTAGCACGATATAATAGTATAAGGGACTATTTTTTTGCTTGCTGGGTACAATGCTGGTATTATATGGGTCAGGAAGATACGTCAAACTTCTAATAACGCTTTTGCTCAATATAATAGTATAGGGGAATATATTGTTTGATTTAAAGCGACACAGTCTATTATTAATGCTGGGTACAATGCTGATATTATATGAGTCAGGAAGATACGTCTACCTTCTAATAACGCTTTTGCTCGATATAATAGTATAAGGGTCTAAATTGTTTGATTTAAGACGACTGTCTGTTATGCTTGCTGGGTACAATGCTGTTATTATATAAGTCAGGAAGATACGTCTACATTCTAATACCGCTTTTGTTCGATATTACAGTATATGGGACTATTTTGTTTGATTTAAAGCGACACAGT
The DNA here is from genome assembly GCA_025024175.1 of Rhyzopertha dominica. Classification (NCBI taxonomy): domain Eukaryota; kingdom Metazoa; phylum Arthropoda; class Insecta; order Coleoptera; family Bostrichidae; genus Rhyzopertha; species Rhyzopertha dominica. The sequence continues at coordinate 16,615,334 of QCXZ01000086.1, read as the reverse complement.
CTGTTACGCATGCTGGGTACAATGCAGATATTATATGAGTCAGGAAGATACGTCTAGTTTCTAATGACGCTTTTGCGCAATATAATAGTATAATGGACTATAATGTTTGATTTAAAGCATCACAATCTGTTATGCTTGCTGGGTACAATGCTGGTATTATATAAATCAGGAAGATACGTCTAGCTTCTAATAACGCTTTTGCTCAATATAATAGGATAAGGGACCACATTGTTTGATTGAAAGCGTCACATTCTGTTATGGTTGCTGTTTTAACATTGCTAGAATTATGTCAGGAAGGACTCGTCTAACTTTCTAATAACGCTTTTGCTGGATATAATAGTACAAGGGACTATATTGTTTGATTTAAAGCGATACAATCTGTTATGCTTGCTGGGTTCAATGCTGTTATTATTTGAGTCAGGAAGATACGTCTAGCTTCTAATTACGCTTTTGCTCAATATATTAGTATAAGGGACTATAATGTTTGATTTAAAGCGACACAATCTGTTTATGCTTGCTGGTTACAATGCTGATATTATAWGAGTAAGGAAGATACGTCTAGCCTCTAATAACGCTTTTGCTCAATGTAATAGTATAGGGGAATATATTGTTTGATTTAAAGCGACACAGTCTATTATTAATGCTGGGTACAATACTGATATATGAGTCAGGAAGATACGTCTATCTTCTAATAACGCTTTTGCTCAAGGGGAATATATTACTTGATTTAAAGCGATACAATGTTATGATTGCTGTTGTACAATGCTAGAATTATGAGTCAGGAAGACGCGTCTACCTTCTAATAATGCTTTAGCACGATATAATAGTATAAGGGGACTATTTTTTTGCATGCTGGGTACAATGCTGGTATTATATGAGTCAGGAAGATCCGTCTACCTTCTAATATCGCTTTAGCACGATATAATAGTATAAGAGACTATAATGTTTGATTTAAAGCTACACAATCTGTTATGCATGCTTGGTACAATGATGGTATTATATGAGTCAGGAACATACGTCTCGTTTCTAATGACGCTTTTGCTCAATATGTTAGTATAAGGGACTATAAAGTTTGATTTAAAACTACACAATCTGTTTATGCATGCTGGGTACAACGCTTGTATTATATGAGTCAGGAAGAAATGTTTAACTTCTAATWACGCTTTTGCTCAATATAATAGTATAAGGGACTATATTGTTTGATTTAAAGTGACAGTCTGTTGTGAATACTGGGTACAATGCTAGTATTATATGAGTCACGAAGATACGTCTAGCTTCTAATAACGCTTTTGCTCAATATAATAGTATCAGGGACTATATTCTTTGATTTAAAGAGACACAATGTTATGATTGCTATGTGCAATGATGGTATTATATGAGTGATGAAGATACGTATAGCTTCTAATAACGCTTTTGTTCAATATAATAGTATAAGGGACTATATTGTTTGATTTAAAGCGATACAGTCTGTTATGCTTGCTGGGTACAATGCTGGTATTATATGAGTCAGGAAGATACGTCTAGCTTCTAATAACACTTTTACCCAATATAATAGTATAAGGGACCGTATTGTTTGAAAGCGACACAATCTGTTATGGTTGCTGTGTACAATGCTAGAATTATGAGTCAGGAAGAAAACGTCTACCTTCTAATAACGCATATGCTCGATATAATAGTACAATGGACTATATTGTTTGATTTAAAGCGACACAGTCTGTTATGCTCTGCTGGGTACAATGCTG
>QCXZ01000086.1:16577898-16613492 GCA_025024175.1 Rhyzopertha dominica | reverse complement strand
ATTGGTAAATTAGCGTTTATTATTTACTGTTAATAGGTAATTATTAAAGTCACTTTTGCAGATTGATTTAGAATTTCAGTTAATGTACTGTAAAGCGGATGATTTTCGAACTGAATTTTCCAGCAGCGTGGAGCATATTTTAACTATCTACTCCGTGACTGAAATAAATCCTTTTGAAAATATTACTGCGAGTAACAAGAACCTAATCAGTAAGTTGCTCGTCACTTTATCTAATGCATTTCTACTGAAGTATAAATAATTGTGTTTTTGCAGCTTGGGATAAAACCACTAGAGCTATTTTGGCGTTGTTGTATATGCTACCGCCCACAGCCAAAGGTCGAAAAAAAGATGTCGAGTTACATATGTGACTCTTATGACATCACGCCGCACCTGTGTGCAACATCAGCGGGACCGCACCGAGAGAGCTCTTCCCATGGGAACGACCTGCATCTGCATAATATTTTACTATAAAATCTAAGTGTTGTAATTAAGATTCATTCTTGTKTTATCTGAGGCTGAACCTATGTCAGTTTGACTTTTGAAAATAAATTTTTTCGAAGTCTACGCGTCGCGATATTTATTTGGCGCAGTCAGTAGGATCGCGCGGTTGTATCGGAGTTTTCACTGCATCGGGTCAGATCCGCCACAATTTGGAGCACCAGGTCCTTCAGCGCGATACCTCCACCAGGTCCATCGAGGATCAACAGACAACCTACAAAGCGACCACCCAGGCAGAGCCAGCCTAGCGAAATACAAAGGATCAACCCCGGAAATTAGAACGAGGCAACCCCGTCTGAATAACGGTAAGTACCGAGTTTTATTTCCATTGCTTATCCACTCCCTGTATAGGAGTAAGATAGGTTTCGCAGTCCATCGAGGACAACGTAGTCGTAAGAAACAAACAAATCAAAAAGTATATGAATCCGTCAGAAATTGACCAAATTGTAAATAGTTTAAGTAATACTTCTTTATTAGAATCTAGTGACGAGGAACTAGAGTCAAACATGACTGAAAACAGAAACGTACCAGCAAACGTACCAACTCCAAATTTGCAATTATTAAAACTATACGTGGACACCATCCCATACTATGGAGGTGATCCAAACACATTAGAAATTTTCATAACCGCTTGCGAACACATGTACTCAACATACAATATATTTCATGATATTCAATTGCAAAACTTTCTATTGAGAGCAGTAATTGGTAAACTTGTAGATAGAGCACAAATACTAATAGGTACACGTAGTGAATTAAATTCGTGGCCCTTAATTAAAAATGCGTTGCGACAGAGTTTCGGCGATCAACGAAACGTCGAATGTCTCGAGCAGGATTTAATTACGCTACAACCGTTAAAAGGTGAGCAACCGCTAGATTTCGGAAAAAGAATCCAAATAGCTAGAAGTAGGTTAGCATCGAAAATAAGTTCTCTTCCGGAAACAGAAATGCCTAAAGAAACTAAAATCATATATTTGAAACAATACGACCAGCTGTCACTTCATTCGCGGTCTGCCACACAGTTTACAAAGTATAGTTAGGTTACGTAATCCCGAAAATTTAGAAATTGCTATGAATTACGTTACCGAAGAAGAAAATTTCAAATATACCCAAAACATGCCAAATTTATTAACGAGACCAGTGTCACAAAATCATAAGCCAGTACAAATGACTTATAATTCAAGACCACGTCCACAAATGACTAACTTTAGACCAACTTTCAGCAATAATTACGCTTCTGCTAGACCAGCATTTCCAGTTCAAACCAAATTTCAATCAAGCCAACAGCTTTCGAAATTTTAGACAACCGGAACGATTTCCGAGTCAACCAATTGATATCCGTCCAAATTTAAATATAAAGCGACATTATCCGACTATTGCTCAAGTTTTTGGACCACTGAAAAATGTTTTTAAACCAACCGGACAAAAACCGACAAACGAACCAGAACCAATGTCGATATCCACGCATATTCCAAGTGTCAGACAATCTCTTAGAAACAAATTTCTACCATCTGGCCCCAGAAATTTTGTCTCACAAGAATTGTATCAAATTGAAAATGAACAAATTTCTACCGCTCAAAATTATTTAGAATCATTCAATGACGAAAATTATAGTGATGAATACTTTGTTGTCGACTTAGTAACTGAAATGAATAGCTTCACATGTAACAACGCTCTTCCGTACATAACAAMTTCAAATCCASCCATAAAATTTCTAATAGATACAGGATGCTMTAAATCTATGATTCGACCTTCTATAGTAGAGAAATACTTTCCAGAAAATATTTATTACGAGCCAACAATGATCAAAACAAGTACAGGTGAAAAACTCATTCAGTTTAGAGCAGATATTCCAGCTTTTCCCGAATTCAATAGCAGTAATACAATCAATTTCTTATTATTTGACTTCCACGAGTATTTTGATGGTATTTTAGGTTTGGGAGATCTTGTAAACATGCAACTTTCGATCGATTTGCAAAATCAAAGATTAGTTTTAGCAATATTGTAGAAATTCCTTTTCAGTACAGACAAAAAGAAGATAAAAGCTTCACATTCAGCGTGAATGCTCACGAAATCTCAGTTCAAAAATTACCCGTAAATTATTTCAAAGGTGATGTTATTTTTAACGAAAGTTATTTAGACGACTTGTACATACCCCCCACTCTGACTAAAGCCGAACTAGGTTTCGCTACCGTAGAAATCCACAATTACGGCAACGACAGAATAATGGTGACTTTGGACAAACCAATTTCAGTAACTCCATTTCCAGATTCAGCGAAAGAAAATTTTGAATTTTATAATGCAGAAGAATTCTTGCCTTTAGATGAACTATCAAAAACCAATAATATCGACAATCTAATTAGAACAGAACATTTAAATTTGGAAGAAAAGTCCATAATTTCAATTTGCCGCGAATTTTCAGACATATTTGATACCGAAAATAGTAAATTAACTTTTACAAGTCAAATTAAACATGAAATCAAAACCACCGACGAAACCCCGGTATATACGCGATCGTACAGATATCCGTTCGTACACAAAGCTGAAGTGCAACGTCAGATATCCAAAATGCTGGACGAAGGAATAATTAGACCATCCCAAAGTCCATGGAGTTCGCCTATATGGATAGTCCCGAAGAAGATGGATGCCAGCGGGAAACAGAAATGGCGAATCGTGGTGGACTACAGGAAAATCAACGAGAAAAACGATTGACGACAGGTATCCACTGCCCAATATAACAGATATATTGGATAAGTTGGGAAAATGCCAATATTTCAGTACCCTGGACTTAGCCTCTGGATTCCGCCAGATAGAAATGGACCAGAATTCGATCCCCAAGACGGCGTTCAACGTAGAAAACGGACATTATGAGTACGTTCGAATGCCCTTTGGTTTGAAGAACGCGCCTGCAACATTTCAGCGTGTGATGGACAATGTACTCAAGGATCTCCAGCACAAGATATGTTTCGTCTACATGGACGATATCATAATATTTTCAACATCCCTACAAGAACATATAGAAAATCTACGACTTATATTTCAGAAATTAAGAGAAGCCAAATTTAAAATACAGCTAGACAAATCCGAGTTCCTGAGGAAGGACGTCGAATTCCTAGGATACGTGATAACCCCAGAAGGAATCAAGCCCAATCAAAAGAAAATTGAAGCAATCCAAAAAATTTCCGATACCAAAACCGTAAAAGAAATAAAATCGTTTTTAGGCTTATTAGGCTATTATAAGAGATTTCGCAAAAATTACGAAACCGTTCACGCAGTGTCTGAAGAAAGGCGAGAAAATCGAACACACACCAGAATTTCGGCAAGCTTTTCAAATTTGTAAAACAATCTTGTGTAATGACCCCATTTTACAATACCCAAATTTTGACAAGCCATTTGATCTGACAACGGATGCGTCAAACGTAGCAATCGGAGCTGTTCTTAGCCCAGGAACAATCGGCAAAGACCTTCCAGTCGCGTACACCTCTAGAACTCTTAATCCGGCAGAAATTAATTACAGTACTATTGAAAAAGAACTCCTTGCGGTAGTATGGGCTGTAAAATATTTCAGACCGTATTTATTCGGGAGAAAGTTCACAATAGTAACTGACCACAAGCCTCGTCAATGGCTTTTCAGCCTAAAAGAACCAAATTCGCGTTTGGTAAGATGGAGGCTAAAGCTTGAAGAGTATGACTATAATATCGTTTATAAAAAGGGTAAACAGAATACCAATGCGGACGCTCTATCTCGAATAGAAATAAACGCTATTGAAGACGACAGATTATCCATTATAGCCAATCCAGGAGATATCAATTCTCTTATTGAAGAGTATATTACTAACCCAAATTTTATTCCGGTCCCGGAAGACCCAGAAATGATTCAATATTGTTTTGGTAATTCCTCTCCTAAAGAACGTTCAAAACCAGAAATTAATATAATTTCTAACATCCAAATTAAACCACCAAATTTAAATACAAATAAGGCTAGAGACGAAACTGATTTAGAAACAAATCATTCGGCATTGGAAGACCCAATATTAATTTTCCCTATATCAGAAAAATCATTAAATGTGTTCAAAAATCAAATTAATATAGTAATATCGAGAAACATTTTGGAACCAAACATAAAAAGAGTAAAAATTTTCGACAATGTCAGGTATAATGTGACAATATCCGAAATACATATTGAAAAAGATACACTCAAAATATTTAAAGACTACTTGAACCCAAAATTATTCTACGCTATGCGTATATATCCCGAAAATTTTATGCCCATTATAGCACGTACTATTACAGAAAATTTCAAAGCAAACGCGTACCGTATTGTAGTATCAAACAAGATCTTGACCGACGTTACAGAGGAACAAGAACAAGAGAAAATGTTAACATATCACCATCAGGGTAAAACTTGTCACAAAGGAATTAATGAAATGAAATCATCTCTCAGTAAAAATCACTATTGGCCAAATATGATAGATGACATCACAAATTTTGTAAATTCTTGCGATACTTGTCTGTAATCAAATTTAATCTAAAAACACCCACATCTGATAAACCGTTTCAACATATCCACATGGACACATTTAAAATCGCTAATCATACGTATTTGACAATTATTGATTCATTTTCTCGCTATGGGCAAGCCTACCCGTTAAAATGTTTGTAATCATTTAATGTTTTAGACGCCCTTCTGACATTCATTTCTCACCACGGCTTACCACATAAAATTACTACAGACAGGGGTACTGAATTCAAAACTGTTCTTTTACAAGAATTTTGTACACTTCACAAAATTGAGCTACATTACACCACTACAAAAAATTCAAATAGCAATTCACCGGTCGAACGCTTTCACTCAACTTTGGCAGAAGAAATCCAATGTTTAAGAATTGATAAACCAAAAGACGATACTGACACACTGATCAAGTACGCGATAATTGGATACAATAACGCTATTCATTCGGTAACCAACTACACGCCATTTCAAATAATTAAAGGACATATCGATTCTGATGACCCTTTCTCTTTAACTGAAACACGACTTATGACAGATTACGTCCAAAACCATAAAGAACGAACAAAAGCCTTGTATGAGCAAATCAAAAATAGAAATTCGGAAATTAAATCCAAACAGATAACCAAAATTAATGAAAAACGTCATGAATCCCCAGATTTCGGTGACAAAGACATTGCCTATATAAAAACCAAAAATAGAGGCAAAGTTCTACCAAAATTCAGTTCATCCAAATTGTAAACGAAAATGATAAGAAAATCACGACGAATCAGGGAACATATCACAAAGCAACGCTTAAGAAACCCAGGAAAATTTATACGGATCGATTGTTACAGGATTCCGGAACGGACGATGAAGGCCCAAGCACTTCTAACTTTAATGGCAACTATAGTAGCCAGTAACGTCGAAGTAATTCCCGTTAATTCCAATATGCTACCATTTCGCCTGGGCCAAGCAAAAGTAGCTGTAAGCAAACACACTTTTATACACTTCGTAGAGTTAAGTCCTTTAGTTAAGCAACTAAACAATGTTCAGGAACATTTTTATTATATTAATGCTTCATTAATCCATACTTCACCGCAAAAAGTTGTATTCGCTTATAAACATACGCTTTATAGTTTACTTAGTCACGCACAATATCTAATAACTAGTACTCAAATCAAACTCGACAACTTAGTTCCTCACTTGCGAAATAAACGCGGACTACTTAATGTAGTAGGTACAGCCTCAAAATGGTTACAACAAAACAATTACAACTCTCGATAGCAATCAAAAACAAATTMCTATAGAAATCAAGTATCTCAGAGAAACTATTAACACAACAGTTGATAACATTATTCACTACATAAGAGCACCAAACGTACTCGAACAAGTTACTATGAACTGTCAAAATTTAATTACATTCCTTGATAATTTAGAAAATTCCATTATGTTTGCTAAATTAAACACACTGCACAATTCAGTCATTTCAATAAGCGATTTGACTCAAATTCTAGGAAACCTCACTAGATTGTATGGAGAAGATAGAGTACCAAAATTTAACAATTTGCTATCGTATTACAAAGTAGCCGGTTTACAAGTGTCTTTTATACAGAACAAAATAATTTTTGCTGTTCATTTTCCTATCTTACATCCTAATACTTTCGATTATTTTCATTTATATCCAATACCGAAAAACGACCTAACCTTAATTCCCGAATCTCCATACTTAATACTCGGTACTGCCGCTCATCAATACCAAGACGACGAATGCCCTCACGTAGAAGACATACATATCTGCCCAGATCATCTTCATCCCACAGAAGAAGATTGCGTCATTTCGATCATCAAGGAAGCCGAAACGAACAACTGCCAATCCATACCAGTCCACATGCATCGACACTTCGTCCAACTAATTAATGATCAATATGTTTTGGTTGTTCCAGCCACCAACACAATCAAAATTAAACAGAAATGTTCCAGCAATGGTCACCTAGTGGTACATCAACCTAGCCTTCTTAAGATCTTAAGATCGACAACATAGACTACAGCAACAAGCAACAATCAATCAAAGGAAAGCCGTTCCACCTACCAGCTATAACCGTATCCGAAATATCAAGGTCCTACGCAAGACAACCTCTTCGACTACAACATGTAGATTTGGATAACATCTTCAAGCTGAAGAAAGAAGCAGATGCACTGCAAATTCGGGACTTCGAGACCCGAAACGCATACATTATGGGCAACCAAGTGGCACTACCCCTGGCCGCCATCTGCACCCTAGCTGTTATGGCTGCCGCACTATACGTCCTATGGAGAAGACGTACACGTAGAACACCCGAGCGACCCAGCAACCCCGAGGCTCAAGAAAACAACCCTTCCGTGTTATTTTCCAATTTAATGAGGGAGGAGTTACATATGTGACTCTTATGACATCACGCCGCACCTGTGTGCAACATCAGCGGGACCGCACCGAGAGAGCTCTTCCCATGGGAACGACCTGCATCAGCATAATATTTTACTATAAAGTCTAAGTGTTGTAATTAAGATTCATTCTTGTATTATCTGAGGCTGAACCTATGTCAGTTTGACTTTTGAAAATAAATTTTTTTCGAAGTCTACGCGTCGCGATATTTATTTGTCGTGAAGCCTTGGCGACAGTTGCAGATCGTTTGATTTATTTTAAACAGGTCGGTGGGCGCGTATAATAACTCTTATATGTATATCTACATAGAAAGTTTTTTAAAGACAATAAAATCTGGAATATGACAAAAATTTAATATAACACAACTTTCTTTCAGACAAACGTACCTCTAGACATCATAATAGAGAGTAGACCAACTAAGCAACCTTTTATTATTGCATCTGGTGCTAACATTGGGGCCATTGATCAGTATTATGTAATATTAGATACTAAAATAATCAATGTAGAAGAAACTAACATTTTACGTGCTATTGAGGTATTATTCAAAATACACTTTATTTTTAATGTTGAATATGATTCTGAGCTGTCAACATTTTGGCAGTTTTTGAAACGTATTTTTATAAAATCAATATAGAAAAAAATTAAATATACTGCAAAAATGTTGGAGCTGCGCACACGACTTATAAATGTTACTAGAAGACAGTAAAGTTTTTTCTATTATGAACATACACTTTATATATTTTCTGTAATAACCTGAATTAAGATGCTAAGTTGCCTTAAGTGTAGAAAATATTTTTGCGATTCTAAGTTGCTTATAACGCACTTGCGAATCCAACATCTATTCTCTGATGMACCATATTTACATTTGATATGTAAMTTMCAAAATCAGTGTCAACTTTCATTTAAAACATTTAGTGGTTTTCGACGGCATTTAATTAAACATACTGTAAAAGGATTTCATGTTGATACCATTAATGTGGTAGACTGTCATCCTCCACATACAAAATTAGGTAATCGTAATGAAAGCGAAATCACGTCCACTTCTGCAGTATGTGAAAATGATAAACCAGTTGAAAGCTACAGTGAACGAGTGTCGCAAACTATATCTTCATTTGTCTCCCAATTAAACGCTCTACCAATACCATACGCAACTACGCAACTTGTGTATAACAACTCCTCCGAATTAGTTCAAAATTTGCTACATGTTGTACTGAATCAGGTTGCGACTGAAGCAAATACAAATTCGCCTAATTTGGTTTTAAATGTGTAAAATACATCAATAGCACTTTAAATTCATATAATTCTGTTTATAAAAGGAAAAAGATTATTGACTCAAAATGGTTCAGGTACAACAAGTTGGTTTAAGAACGAATACAATATATGACAAACAATCAAACAGTTACATTGAAAAAAGCGTAACCTGTACATTTAGTTACATTCCTATTTTGGACACTCTGCATTACTTATTAAGTAACACAGATTTTATGTCTTTTATCAAAAAGCATTACTGCAGTACTTCATATAGTGGTATTGAAAGTCCTTTTGATGGGTTGTACTTCAAACAGCATCCTTTATTTTCTAAGAAAAAGTATTGTTTATTAATCAATTTATTTTTCGATGAATTTGAAGTGACTAACCCATTGGGGACAAAAACTGGTTCACATAAAATGGGAGCTATATATTTTACTATTGGAAATTTGCCCCCACATTTAAACTCAAAATTATGTCATATACATTTGATTGCTCTTTTTTACTCACACGATCAAAAAACTTTTGGTTTTAATAGTATCTTGGAACCTATAGTACTCGAAAACTCGAAAGCAACGGAATAATAGTGCCATTGTTAGAAGAACCAGTGTATGGCACAATTTTTGCTCTGTGTCATGACAATCTGGGTGGAAATACTATCATGGGTATGGTAGAATCATTCTCTGCGCACTATTTTTGCCGAATTTGCCTTGTCCCTAGAAATACGTTAACTGAATACCTCATTGAGGACACTTCATTACTACGTACACCAGACAAATGTGAAGATTGTATTAAACAAGTGCTTCTAGGAAAAGATATTTCTGTGTATGGTTTGAAGTACAAAAGTGTTCTCAATGACCTTCAGTTTTTTAATTGTTGGGATAGTCGTACAGTCGACATTATGCACGATATTTTGGAGGGAGTGGCACAGTTAGAAATAAAGTTACTAATAAAATATTTAATAATGGAAAAATCTATTAGTTTAGATGAAGTTAACGGAAGGATCAAAACTTTCAATTATGGAATTTTAAATAGGGAAGTGAAACCAAGTCTTTAATACTTGATAAGCCGGGGCATCTAATAGGACAAAGGGCTGGACAAACCTGGTGTTTACTAAGATACCTTCCACTGCTCATTAAAGATAGAATAACTGACAAAGATTTACCTAAATGGAAAGTGTTTTTGTTATTACTATCCATATGCGATATAATATTTGCACCCAGATTATTGAGACGGCAAATACAGTTGCTGACTACTTTAATTGCAGATCATCACAGAGCATTTCTTACTGAATACACTGCAAATTTGTTACCAAAACACCATTTCATGACGCATTATCAAAAAACCATAGAGTTAATGGGCCCATTAAGAAATCTATGGGTTATGAGGTTTGAAGGAAAACACAACTTATTTAAACAGATTTCTTGTAAAATGCAAAACTTTAAGAATTTACCTAACCTWTTGGCTGAAAGACATCAACAACTAATGTATAATAATTGGACTTCTGCCGATGTATTACAGCTTAGTTTATAAACCAGTCCTCCAGTAGAAACTAATTTGAAAAATTACGTTTACATTGAAACTTTATTGCAGGGAATTGATCCACCTTGGGATGTACCAATTTTTAGATTTAAATGGGTGAAGTACGGTTTTTATTACCAAAATTATTTTTTTGTATGCACTAGCACCATAAACTCAATCCAGTATTTGAAAAAATTGTTGACATTTTTTCACTTGAGGGAAATGTTATGTTTGTAACAAAGGTATATAATTCAGTAGCTTTCAACGAACATGTTCACTCATATACTGTGGAATGCAGTGATGAGTTAAATCTCATAGATTTAAAATTGTTGTATTATAAGGAGCCTTACGAAACTTCTCAAGCACATGGTTCATCACAGATATTTATTGTGCCAAAGTATACACTTTCTTAGCTGAGGTTAACTAAATATATTATAGATGTTGTACTTTTGTACCTTTTCTTTTGRACTTTCACAAAAAAATAAATGTTTTATTTCGGTTAGTTTTAATATCTTTATACAGAATGTCTCAAAAGTGACGACCATTCTTTTAAGGTTTATTTCAAAAAATTAACATAAATAAAAAAGTAAGAGAAGAAAACTTATCTTTCGTTATTGAGATATTGATAAAAATGTAAATAAGTTAGATAGTAAGGCCGCTCTAGTTACTTCTGTAAATGATTTATTTAGTTGGCTTATATTTATTATTCACAAGTAGGTATTTTTTGTAGTGTTTTTGTTTTTTCTTGTATTTGTATAAAATGTATGTATATGTAAGTGCTTGTAATGACAATGTATCTGATGCGACTAGAGCATATGCGGAAAGGTTTCCAGATCGGTGCATTCTGACGCAAAAACCGTAAGCCAGATGGAACAAAGAAAACTATAATACACTACTTGTCAATATTAAATAAAAAAACTATAACATTGCCATAATCATCTAAGTAAATTATTTTACAAAAATAACTGCCGAGCGGTCTTATTATAAAGCTTTATTATTTATATTACATTTTAATCAATAACTTGATAACGAAGGACAATCCGAAAATTTTCTTCTCTTGGAATAGAGGATTTCATTTTACTTTGTGATATATAAGGAATTTTTTATTTTTTGTAAACATGTATTTTTAAAAATAATTTTTTTATTTGTTGTAGTACGTTTTATTATTTTACCTAGTTAGTGGTAAAAATATTAACAACTATCCAATAAAGATCTTTACACATAAAGGTGTGTAATTTAATATATCTTTATTACTAGTGTTTACAAGCTGTACATTAATTTCCATAATAAGCGTATAGAATTTTACCCCTATATGTAGTAAACTTTTACAATATGCTTGTAAAAAAGTTAAAAAATACTGGTGTATAGTTTACACAAAGTTGGTACTTCTATTTACAAATTATTCATTAATTTTATCAACAATGGTGTACAATAATTCTACCAAATCTTGTAGTAAATTTTACTACGAAATTTACCATACTTGCATAGTAACATGTTTACACAAACTAGTACGGTCGCGAATGAACCAAAAATAGTGTAAATTTAGTAAAAAATTTTACTCCAATATTTTTTACTGTGTATAGAGCTCAGGGTTATGCCAAGATCCTTTTGTCTAGTGGCATTAGAGAAGGTACATCTACCCAAAATTGTACCAAATAATGAAGACCCGATTCTGCAGCATGCGAACGATATTTCAAAAAAGGAACAGGTAGTTAATGAAAAGCGAGAGAGATTAAAAACTGATAAAAAATCTCAAGTTATTTTTTTAAGTTACAGTTTAAACAATAATAACTAGTTTGGGGTAAGATCCATGGTGTAACCAGTTCAGTAGTGATTCAGAGATTCTTCTTCTCACAATAAAATGAAACCAGTCGTTCTGAACTAAAATTGTTGTTAATTATCGCTTTTGCAGTATATATCTGAATTCCCCATTCCAAACACCACTTCTTTTACTAAGCAAGTCAAAAACTTAAAAAAATCCCCCCAATTCACATTTGGTCTCCTTTAATATTGTAAATCTTTTCCCATCTGTCCCTATTTAGAGACTATCAATATTATCAGAGAATACCTTGCTACATGCCATATCAGTGAAAATAGCAAGTCGAGTTTAATTTGTTTGTTAGAGCTTCTTAAACAATTTTTTTTTCATTTTAACAATAAATTCTATAAAGAAATGGATGGTTTGAGTATGGATTCTCCCCTTTCCCCTCTTTTAGCAGAAATTTTCTAAACATTTCGAACATAATCATACAAAAATTTATGAACGTATTCGTGGTTTAGTTTAACAATAATGAATAGAAGTAGATACATTCACATTAAATAACCACTATAAAATATTAGTATGTTACAATTTATACAATAAATCAAGAAAAAACTGTTTAATTGGAACTGCGTATATACTATCTACTGATACTTTAATATGTTAAAATAGGACAAGAAATAAACAAGTGCCCTTCTGGAATTAAATGTTGATTAAACGCCTGAAGGAATAATTTCCAAAATGGACCCAACAGTTAAATTTGGAGCCAAGCTTAAAAATTACCAGCAAATTATGATCATGATTATGATTCTTTTTATTTTAAATACTTGTAGGTGTTGTCGTTGCTTGATCATTTCTACAATACTATTAACGAATTAATTAAACGAACACTAACAACTGCTTATTCTTGCATCACTGCACACACAATAGTAAACCAATGCTTTCTTTTTCGGCCCAGAAGTTGAGCGAAACATCAGACGACGTAGAATTTAAGGACGTCGCATATAGTACCACCGTTTCGTATAGCATATTGGTCCATATTCCAGAGGAGAGTCACCGACCAGAAAAATACGACAGCAAAAAATATGAGCTGGAGAGGGCCGTATTGAAGCATGTAGTACGAGAATATAGTTAGATTGTGTGTGTGTGTGMGTGTGTGTGTGTGTGAGTGTGTGTGTGCGCGCGTGCGCGTGCGTGCGTGCGTGCGTGCGTGCGTGCGTGCGTGTGTGTGTGTGTGTGTGTGTGTGTGTGTCTCTTAGGTCACGTATATGAAATAAGGAAAGGATAAAGTTCATAATTAGCAAACGTTGAACTCGTGTAAACTGTTGATTATCAGCTGAGGTTATCTACTAGGAAATTAAACTAATAGGACATATTTTTTTTAATGAATTGAGTAGAGGGGGGTAGCCTGTATAAGTGTATGCGGATTCAGTGTTAAAGTTAAAGTCAAGATGAGACCACCGCAAGAGTCTGATCAAGGTTTATGTAGAGCAGTTACATAGTGAAATCGAAGCTGAGCTGGAGGTGGATGAAGATGAATATCTGTACATTCAGCTGGAAATCTATGAACGGATATCGATGCTCTGTGAAAGGTTTCTAAAAGGAGAGTGTAACCTCGACCGTTTTCTAACAACTATGGTGAACGAAGACAATGAAAAATATCTGTCTCAAGTGGTGATCCATATAACCGGGGAGCAGATAATTAGAAATCAGCTTAATAGGCGTCCTACGATCAATGAATATGAAGTATCAAGGAGACGAAGATATTACTGATTAAATGTGTCTTTTTGTTTAAATATCTATATACATAATTGTACTACGAATTAAATAATAATAAAATATGTTCAGTATATTTTGTGTTTACTTACCTATTCTAAGGTAGAGTGTCTCTTAGGTGACGTAGATGAAGCAAGGAAAGGTTAAAAAAATAACATCACATATTCATTATAATGTTTTTTTTCTTTATTTAATATTCTAATGTCCCCAAGCATTAGTAGATATGAGATTTTCTCTAATAAAACGTTTATCGTCACTAAAGTTTAAAGACAGCTTATTTATATACTGAGAATAAATATTATGAATTTGAGATCTAAACACTATCATGCTACTATAAAATAATTTTTGTTTATATAAACAGTCTCTGTAATTATCTATAGTTAACTTATCTACTGCCATTCGTTTGATTCCTTTTGCTTTTTTGAGGTGCTTCTCATCTACTACTTGTATAGAGTACATTTTAGAACGTAATCCAATAAACTCCTTCATTACTTTACCCTTGTTTTCATCTTTCATTTTCAAAAGTACTTTTTTATTCAACAACGGTATATTATAAATATTATCAGGAGGATATTCAGATGTATCAAATCGACTGGCTATATCAGCTCGTATGTCGCTGTAGAAATCATCAGTAAATAAAGGAATCTGTATCCATATAATTTAAAGCAACGTTTTCCTTAAACTTAGGTTGCATATATTCATAATGAAATTCATACATGTACCACTTAGTCCAGGCGCTGTAGGTACTTGAGCATGCAAAATTCGGGCACCGGCATCTATGGTCAGATTCTTATACCTGAGACCCCAAATAATATAGAACCTCATGTTGCCGGCAGCTGTTGTGGTCCCTTTTCGCTCCTCCCCATAGCCCCACCCTAGGCGCTGACGCACGCATATGTTCACTGTGAAGCGTCAGTAGGATAGAAAACATTGTACGCAACGGTATATTTTTTCGTGTTTATTCAAGTTTCTCTATGTGTTTAATCGTTATTAAGTGATAAATTATTMATTGTTTTATTAAAATACGTGGACAATGTCCTTACAAGTGACAAATGTAACGAGAAAAAGACCGACAGAATTGTCGTGTTTGTTTTGTGATGCAACAGGAGGGTTAGTTAAAGAACCGCAACTACAATCATTCATAAGCATTCGAAAAGCAGCTGATCGACGAAAAGATGAGGTTAGTGAAAAGATTAAAAATGATCCAGCGTTTGCCGCACTAGGATGTTCGTGGCATCGAACTTGTATGGCGAGTTATATAAGTGAAGAAAAAATAAGGAGACGACAAATAAAATTGGCAAAAGAGGAAGCATTGTCTACTGTAGAATCGGAAACAAGTGATTCAGGTAGTAGAGATATTCGTCGATCATCAAGGAGGTCTTCAGACGTTGATCAACCGGAGAAATGTTTAATTTGCGGCAATTTAACGAAGAATAAGGATAAACAACTTTTTTTGTGCTCCGAACTTCGAGCAGCACAACAAATTTTCAATATTGCTCATACTAAACAAGATGATGTTTACATAAAAATTAGTACTTGTGTACAACCAGAAGATTTATTCGCAATGGAAGTGAAATATCACAAAATTTGTTATCGCGATTATGTAAGAGTGCGGACAAAATCTGACAATCCTGTTGGCCGACCTTCGAGTACAATACCACAAAAATACTAATGGAGGCATTCGAGAAGCTGATAGATGAGATAACAGATCAATTTTCGTCTCATTCTTTCGAAATATCGTTCTTAGCTAAGCGTCTTGCTGAACTTACTGAAAGAGAAAATGCTGTTGTGGAAAATCGCACTATGAAATCATTACTCATTAGTAAGTATGGTGAGAAAATTTTGTTTTCATATCCGACTGATCAATCGAAATCGTCATTAGTGTTTATGAGTAATATACCTCTGAATGATGTCATTGAACATATTCGTAACATGAATTCGAAGAACAATATTGTTAAAGCCGCAAAGCAGCAGCGGAAAGAACTATTAACGACAGAATTAATACCAGCTGGCTATTTATGTGATGAAACTTTAATTGAAAAAATTTTAAATGACGGTAAATTGCCGGAAAGTTGGCTTACTTTTATGCAAGCATTGTTTAGTGCTAAAAATAAAAAATTAAGTGATAATTATTATCGACGTGCATTATCAGTGTTTTATGATGTATTTTTTACAATTACTGAAAACAGACTCCAAAACAAATAGCTCTAGCAGAATCTATTATCACTTAACGAGATCGAAGCATTTGATAAATGTATTAAATAAATTTGGACATTGCATCAACTACAAAACATTAAAAAACCTCGATAAAGAAATAACAACGTCAATTGTTTGTGAGGATGCAGACAAAGGAATTCTCATTCCTAAGAATATAGTTCGAGATTCATCATTATTTCTTCATGGAGCTATAGACAACAATGATTTCAATGAAGAAACCTTGAGCGGAAAAGACTCTACCCACGTGACAGCAATGGTGATATATCAAGAACAAAAAAAACCTGAGTGCCAAATAAATGTCATGAAATTGAAGCCTACAGCTGAGTATAATAAATATGACTTGAAAACTTTGAACTGCCAAGAAATTCTTCATMTCGAAACACACATACAGCCAATTGTACCGATTTATAAGGACAGTAGTAGTTTATTAACGTACAGTAAAAATTCACAATTTGATCATTTGCTCTGGGTCTACTAGGCTACAATATAATGAATTAGATAACACGTTCTCTCAACCATCAATAAATTCAATACCCGGATGGACTCCATTCCAACAAATACTATCGTCAGAAAACATCGTTGTATCCATTGTTGGATTTAGTCCGATCATTCCTCAGCCACCGACTTCGAAAGATGTTGTGTACACCGCTATGAAAAATTATGTTAACATAAGCCTTGAATTGAAGAAAAAAATAGCTGTTCTTTCGTGCGACATGGCCATATATCTCATTGCAAAAAATATTCAACAAACGAGTCATGAATTTGACGGATTGATATTGAGAATTGGAACGTTCCATTTGCAAAAAAATTTTTTGCGGTGCTTGGGTCAATTTATAGAAGGCAGTGGCCTCGATAGTATTCTCATTGAAACCAACGTTTATGGTACGAATACTTTGTCGTCAATTCTTAGGCCCGGTGCACACATCCGGTTTTTGGACGTAACGGTGCCGCTGCGGCGCCGCAAGTGCGGTCTGAGATACTAACATTCCAATGGGATGATGCACACACGCGCGGCGCCGCAGCGGCACCGTCACGTCCAGTTTGCGGGCCGAAGCTGCCGCAATTCCCTACAGCGCCGCAACGGGACCGCACCCGCAAGTCCGGTTCAGTAGTACTGTGGTGGTTATCAGTTGCTGCAGACATCCGGCGATTAGCCGCAACTTGAGAGATGAACATTGAGGAAACTTTGGACGTCGAATTGTTCATCGAAGCTATCCGAAGCCATCCCGAAATTTGGGATACTGCTTCGGAAGAATACCATGATCGGGCCAAAAAGCGAAATGCGTGGGTTGCGATCTGCGAGATGTTTTGCGAGGGATTTGAAGAACTGGCCGACAAAGAAAAAAACGAAATATGTAAGTGTTCCTATGATGTGTAGGGTATGTTAGGTTAGGGGTAGCCACTGTAGAAGTTCGTCGGTGTGATCAATTTTGCGGTAAATCCAGAGGGCGCCACTACACTATATTCACTTGTACTGCGATGGCGGGCCGTAACTTTTCCACGCAAAAATTTTACTAAAAGGGATCAATTTTTAGAAACAAAATTAAGTTTGCTTTGGAAAATGCATGCCTGTTGAGGGTAGATAAAGTGCACCGTTTCTTCAAAACAATTCTTTTTTCAAAAATAACATAAATAATGTAAATAAGTAAATAACAAGTAAACTGTATGCCTCTAAACTCTAAATGTATTTGTGTTGCCAAGGGACGCTGCCAGCCTCCGAAACAAAATAGTCTGCCAACATATTTCTTCTTTGAGTCGATTGAAGTGGTGGTCTTGCGGGGGGTGTGGTGTCCTGATCCACATCAACAATTCCTTGTACAGATAGTATATCTTGAAATTGAACCCCATCTCTACTTCTTACAAAGTTATGAAGTGCACAGCATGTTTTAATCAAAGTTATAGCAAAAGGCAAGTCCACATTTATTGCTTTGTGGAAAATGCTCCACTTATTAGAAAGTATTCCAAACGCGCTTTCCACGTTTCTCCGGGCTCGAGAGAGTCTGTAGTTGAACACCCTTTTCTTTTCCGATAGTATTTTCCCACTGTAGGGTCTCATTACGTGCTCGGAAAGTGCAAAAGCCTCATCTGCGACAAATGTGTATGGCATCCTTGGACCATCTGTTCCTGGGAGGGGTTGACTTTTTGGAATTTTCAATTCGTCGTTTGCAAGCTTCTTATAAAAATCGGATTTTTGAAAAATCGTGCTGTCTGAATCCTTGCCGAAAGCTCCAACATCGATGTAAATGAACTTATAATCCGCATCAGCAACAGCTAGCAGTACCACCGAAAAATAATTTTTATAATTGTGGAACAGAGATCCACTCAACTTTGGCTTTCGAATTCGGACGTGTTTGCCATCAATGGCACCCAAGCAGTTTGGAAAGTGGCACGTCTCTTGAAACCTTTCGGCAATTTCTTTCCATCTTGTTTCTGTAAATTGAGGAAATGATTCCTCGCGTATGGTATCCCAAATTACTTTGCAAACTTTTCTTAAAATTCTTCCAACTGTGGTATGCCCAATTCTGTAGGTGAGGTGAAGGTCTAGTTGATTGCATCCACTACCCAGGTATCTAAAATCGAAATCAAAGTACAGCATGATTTGCATTTTCAGGTAACAAGTTGGTTAAAAAATGGCGCAATATAAAGGATAGTTTTTCCAAAAGCAAAAAAAAACACAAATCTGGGCAGGCGGCGGAGTTAGGGCGCCGCTACATTTATGCCCGGCAGTTGTCGTTTCTGGACAAGGCTGCTGTGACAACACAGACCCAGTCCAGCGTCGATGAAGAAGACGACGAGCCGGAGCAAACACAAGAAGGGAGAGATGCACCCGACGACAGTCCAGAAGGCACTCGACCGGCTCGTTATGCGCCGCCTCCGAAGAAGCGCAAAGTGGGCCTGGAGTCAGCACTCATCCGGTTTATGGACACTCCAATGCCCACCACTGCGGTAGCTGAGGTGAACCCGGACAGGGCCTTTTTTGACAGTCTTCTGCCGTCGATCAGTGCCTTCACAGAGGACGAGAAATTGGAATTTAAAACCGATGTTTTGAATTCCATCAAACGGATTAGGCAAGCACGCCAAATTCCCGCCACTGAACCTCTCCATCAGACATCCCCAAGTACACCAATCCTCAGTCGATCCCTCCCTGAAACATCTACTTTTCTACCTTCTACCATTCAGCAATCCATCTCTTCCACACCAACTCTTTTACCCCCACATATGAGCCAGCTATACACACCACGCATCCCTCGATCAATCCCCACAACGTCCACGTTTATACCTCAAACTTTTCACGACCTCCAAGCACGACCCCAGTCTACCCCTTCAATAATGGCCCAACCTTTCCCTCGCCACTACACACCACAGTCTTCCCCATCACCGTCGTCCCAACAGTCCGATCTGTTCTATGACGAGGGAGACCTCAACATATATCAGCAAGGACCACGCTCTGCTTAAAATATGTGTTTTTTCTTAGTTTTTCATTTTATATTTTATAATTTTACATTTTAATAAACATTTTCTGTGGATTATGGGAGTTTACTTATAAGTACTTTAAAGTTAACAGGTCGCATATGACGTGCTTACCTGAGAGTGATGGCCAACATTTCTACTGGAGGTATGGCAAGTCTCATCCACGTATCTTGCGATTTGATACCGTCACTAATTTTCGCAGCAAGCTCGTCGAATGACTGGATGCTCATCCGAAAGTAATTATAAAATTTCCCGGGATTTTCTCTTAGATCCGAGAAAGAAGTGGCAAATCTGCCTCTTGACAGTCTTAATTCGGTGAAAGGGTGAACCCAATACCGCCTATTGGCCTTTGTCACAAAAAACTTATACACTATATATGCAAACATGACACGTTTTCTTTGGTATAAAACTGCGTCCATCTTTGGTCACTGCTCTCTACAAACTGTGCAACTACAAATGCATGTTCAAGTACCGCCAATTTTCAGCGTCGGCTGGAAGACCGGCGCCGCTGCAGTGCCGTACGTCCAAAAAACGGATGTGTGCATGTGCAGCAAAAGTCCCGTTGCGGCGCCGCAGCGGCACCGTTGCGTCAAAAAATCGGATGTGTGCACCGGGCCTTAAAGGTACTCAATATAACAGAGGCATAAGAGCACACAAACTTCTGTACGAGGCAATACGAAGCATTCAGTTTTCAGAATTTATAGATTACAAGAATTTTTCCAAGGACGAACTACAACGATTCAACTTTTGTCTACAAGCAGTGAGAGAAGTGACGGTGGATAAAGATCATTCAAGTGTAATTGATAAGTACAATCAGCACAAGAGGATAATAGCAGATTTTTTAGCCGAGTTTTCCGATTTTTTACAAGTCAATAGCTCTACAAATGAAATATTCCAATATTTCAATAACTACTGCAAAATGGTTGAAATTTTATTAAATCCAATAAAAGCTGACAGGAGTAATAATTATGAATTACATTTGTTAACTGCTAGACAAATGTTACCTTATTTTTTCTCCATGAACCATACTAATTATATTCGCGGAGTGACACTGTATTTACTTGACATGTTGTTGTAACATGTCAAGTAAATACAGGTACCAACTTAGGTACTGGCAACATCCGGAATATTAATCTAGATGCTTTCCAGAGCTTCTATCAACTGACAGAATACGGTGCCGGAATTTCGCATGCTCAAGTCCACCCAGCTCCCGGTCTAACTTAGATAATTCTAAAATTACAAATCCTAAATAAATCGGTTTATCATATATAGTGTAGATACAATTTAACTGAATAGCAACCATGTCTTCTGTAAACTGCTTAGCACTATGAAAATTCGGTTTTGCAATAAGACTAGCAGCTCCTACACTACTAGGTTTGTTCTCCCATCTTGTGACAATTCTCACATCTTTTCTCTTGTCAACATTTTCCATGATTTTACCGTACACAGCATTATTCATTAATTTAAAAAAATCTTTTTCAAAGTCATTTTTTGCAAGTGTTCTATAATGTGTATTTAAATCGATATAACGCTTTAACCAATTTGACTGCTTGAATTGCAAGGCGCGGTGAACCTTTAATAGCTTTAAACCGAATTTCAGACACTGTTGAAGATTTCGATAATGTATGATGTAATTTGTTTTCTTTTCAAAATCTGCTATCAATTTAGGAAATTTGGAAATAGGTCCTTGTTTATTCTCGGGACAAAACGGTAAATCATTGTGTGTATCGTGTAGGACCTGTGGATATTCTAAATCAACTTCAAATATATAGCCAATTTTAGCGTTGGCAGGAATATCTATGATATTGATTTTTTTCTGCGTTATCAACCCACTGGAAGTCTTGATAAGGAAGCATTTGAGACATTGAGCCCCCATATAAGTTATTAATATCTATAAAGAATAAAAATGTTGAAGATTTGTTTTTATCAAAATCAGGAAGATATTTATTATTCGCAACAGAGTTTCGTAAAGTGCATTGCGTCAAACCCCCTCTAATTCCACTTTTTATGAAAATATACATATTTATATCTGTTAAAAGGTCAAGTTCTATATCTGTATATTTTAACATAGCGTGCCACGCTAAGCCAGGAGCAGTAAAAAAATTTGCAGCGTCAATACTATAAATATCGTAACATAATTTTCTAAAATTTTGAAAAATGTCGGTTAATAGCAAAACGTCTGTAATTAAATATATTCTTAAGTAGTCCCATAAACTGGAACAGTTAAACTCTTGCCAAATTAATTGAGCATGTCCGTAATCTTTGTCTGAACAGTCTGAATTTGTTAATTTATTGGTAAATTCTTTCTGAGCTGGCAACTTAGGTTCGTCTAATCTTATCCACGAATTCAAATATTCATAGGGAAGCACACCTTTTCTTCTTAATAAATTAAATTGTTCTTCTTTAGGAAAAACTGAACGCAGACTCGTGAAATCGTCAGGTGATAAATTTTGAGCCAATTTTTCCAAACTACTTGCCATAAACCTAGCCGAATCGAGAAAACGTAATTCTACACTGTCTTTAGGATTAAGATATCCGTTTTGACAGTGAAATATAAAATTCCTTATTTAAAGGAATTATTCTGATTGCTCCTTCTACATTGGCCAAAGATCGAACAAACAGATGACAGTCATATCCTGAAAGATTATGAAAAAATATAGGAAAAAATTTAGGTTTTCTGTAAGCTAAATTACAACTAGGATGAGCAGGTCCTCTATAATTACCATGTGGTCCCTTATCAAAATGATTATGGTCGCGAACTCTATCTGAACCTAACGATTTTTTACATATATGACATGTGGGACAGTTAATTTGATAATCACGTTCTGCGTCAGTTAAGGGTCTAATAGGTTTTGGATTCTTGAAAATATTATTATAAATATTGCTTACATCATTAATTATCGAAAACACAAACTGATCTGGCGAATCTTCTTTATAGACTCTTTATAGACTCTAAGTACGTTTAAGCTACTATCGTACCCACATACGATGTAATATGAGAAAGCGCATGGAACGTGTTGTTGAATGTTCGTAGTGAAAGAGTTTTCGGTATCGGGATAACAAGTATCTATATTTTGTAAAATACATTCAAAGTCTGCATAAACACAAAAAGGAACTTCGATTATTGATTTATAATTAGTAAATGACAGTTTGCTTTCATTAAGACTTGGCATTTGTGTGATTATACGATTACACTGTTTTGTGTGATAGGAAAGCTGATCGGGAGTAGTAAAATGTAGTAAACAAAAATTGCATAGATATATTTTAGATGAGTGAGATGTTATTTGACTGCGAACCAGTCTTGATATGTGTTTAATCCAAACGTAATGTCCTTTATTATCTTCTTGTAAATACAAGAGATTAATGTGATTGGATTTCAGATTTTTCGAAGAGTAAAAAGGTCCGACTATTTTATCGTCTTCTAAACKAAACACGTTTACAGAAATATCAGCGTTTAGCGATTAGAAAACCGATACGTTGCTTATTTTCAACGGAAACTCTAAATTACCATAATTTCATTTAATGTTGTTTTGTAAAACAATTATATTGTCTTCAATATTAGCAATTTTATATGATGTTGGTTTATGACAGTGACTTTCTACAGGACACAAAGCGGATATTATAGCCCACTTAAAACAATAGGAATCATGATTTTTTATATTTCCTGTCAGGAAAATGGAAACATCGTCATCTTTAGCAGAACACGTGAGAAGTACTTCGCATCGAATAGACTTCGATAACACCAAAGTTATAGCGAGCATCGAACACAAAACCAAACGTATAATCAGAGAAGCCATAGAGATTGAAAGGAGACCACACAGCTTGAATACAAGAGATGATACACAAAGATTACCACCTACCTGGAAGCCAGCCCTCAATACAAAAACAAGGACACGGACGACAACAACAACCACCAACCGTCCAATAACCAGTCAAGCAGGAAGCCAACCAAGCGCGACGAAGCCTGGCACCCGACGGGTATATATACCACCAGCAGCAGCACCGGATGTCAGTTGTAGCCGTGTAACGCGGAGCAGAACAGCAGCAGCAGCAGCAGCAGCAGCAGAGAAGACCTGAAGATGGCACGTGAGACCGTGCCGAAACGTCGTCAGTTCAACGGTCCAGTGGAGGATCAACATTTGACAACGCGGAGCAGATCCCGGAAACCTAGTTTTTCATATATATATATATATATATATATATATATATATATATATATATATATATATATATAGACTAATAAAATTAAACAAAAATAAAAAGAAAACAGATGTTTTTACCTGTTTCAGGATGTTGCACGCTTGCATGAGTTCTTTTGTGTTTCTTCAGCAAAACGCCTGATGGAAAAACCGTACCGTAAATTTCACACAGTTGTGGGCTTTCTAATTTAACTTGCTTTGTGATTTGTAAAGGTTGTTTAGTATGCGTTAGCTTGTGTCTTTTTAAATTATTTTTATATGATTTACCACAAACATCACAAACAACCCGTTGTAGATTTAAACGAACCGTGCGCAAATGTCTATTAAGGATGTTGTTCCGTTTAAATGACTTTCCACAATGTTCACAAAGTAACATTTTGATTTAAAATTAGAGTTCGTTCGCCCGCATACCACACCAATAACTAGTACTACACTGAGTCTATTCATTTGAGCGATTTATATAAATGTATCGAAACTATAAAGAGACGGAAGATTTTTAATCAAGAGTTGTTCTCAGATATTGACTTTCATTTGTTTAATTGGCTGAAAAATCAAGAGCCAACCCTGATAATAACTTTCATACGTGTAATTGGCGGATAAAAACAGCAAGAAGGGAGCGTATATGTTTCGATTCGTTAATCAGCTTTTTTCTAGGTTTCTAACTGGTTGTAGAAGGGATAACCTATTTTCCTATTTGTACCTCAGTTTTATATTATGCTTCCAATTGGCTGACGTGTGTATGTGTGTGGTTAGATCTAGGTGGGAGGGTGCAAAGAAAAAATAAGGAAGGGATATCGATTTTTGGGTATTTAAGATAAAAATTTTTACGAAATAATCAGTATTCTACAGTTTACAAGTTTGTATATTATCATCAACATCATCAACAAGTGTATCATGGACGCCAAGAAGTCAGTTGCTGCTACCTCAGCCGAGGGACCATCGAAAAAACCGAAAAACACCAGTAAGGCGACGAACATAATAGAAAAATTCAACCTCCTGGGGTCCTGCTTCTGGCTCAATCTGGAAACGATGGYAAAAAACAGAACGTACAGGATCACCAATGGTTTCAAAGCAGAAACCAAGTACGGGCCCAGAGTAGTGGTGGAGRTGGACGACCTTTGCAAATTAAACCTTCCGGAAAGGTTTAATAAGTTGTCCGAAAAGCAYCTAGTTGAACTGGCGACGGGTAAGCTGTTTCTTGTTAATCGGGGAAAACATGGGAAAGCTTATAAGTTAGAAGTAGTGAACAACGCACAMCCCAGATCGCCRAAGACTACGCCGCCACCTCCGACGCCGACCCCAATGCCGGAGCTGAGTGATGAAGAGCTGGCTATCATGAATGAGCCAGAGTCGCAGGCTTTCGAGCCGAATTCTCCTTTAGGAGAATCTCTGGGTGAATCTCTGGGATATTACTCGCAGAGATATTATTAYTTGTTGTTAAAAATATTTATATGTATTAATAATAAGGGAATATAATAAATAACAATTGAATAACATCAAATAGTTTTATTGTATATATCCACAACAAAGTTCTTTAACAGAAAAGCATTTTCTAAAGCACATATTCCAAAGTGAGACCTACACTTAGGTATTACACCATATTTAAATGATTGTCTTAGATCATTTAAACTGATACAACCTAAATCTTCTAAATTACGTACAAAGTATTGAGATGAATTTAACAACTCTTGAGTCCATTTAATTTTTTCAAGTCCTTTGACAAATACAGTTGTATCGTTGGGTAGTGTCTTGTAGGAAACGTCTTGCAGCTTCTAAGGTGGTTGTTCCATGTTCCCATAGCAGTCCATGGTGATGTTTCGCAAGCCAACTATTTTGTTTATGCTCGGACATAGAAATGTGTGATACAGGATACGGCGACTTAATCGCAAAGATGTTGAAATCGTTAGACGGGTATACGACTGCAATTTCTTTATATACGAAATCGTTTCGTACACCACGCAAACCTTGAAAATCAATTACTACGTATTTTGAAACTGCGATTGCTGTTGAGTCAAAAATCTCCAACACTTTACTGATTTCAAGTGAGCTCCATCTTCAGATGTACGTMCTTTTATTACACAAGCTTCCTATCATCTCCGCTAAGAGGCGAGTACTCAAAAGTACGATCGGGTAATAATAAACAAAATGCTGATGTGTTAGGTAATATACCGCCATCTGATGTTTCAAACTCTATCTTAAAATCTATAGGCCCGTTTTTTATTTGTTCGTTTTGATAACGACAGTCTATAACTGCGATCGGAGCAATTTCTTTGAACTCGGTAGGATTTAGCAAAGCAAAGCGATCTTCGTTAAACGATATGTGTAAATTATCATATGGGTAAACCTCTGAGTTTAAGAATACTTTTACATCATTTAGATTACATGTGCTGAATTTACTTGGATTAACATTAAGATTGTTTAATTTATTTGTTTGTAAGGCAAAAATTACAAATCTAGGTTTTTCTAGTTGATTAGATGTTTTTACTCTCCAAATATTTTGTGTAGATACAGGTACATTCGGATAATGATAGAGATCGCAGCTTCGGAAGCTAATTTGTAAAGGACGGGAACTCTGTATAGTTTGATATAGCTTAAGTCGTTCTGCATCACTGAGTGTGATGTGAGGTACTTTCCAGTTCATTTTCTTTATATTAAACTTATATCTTGCAAGACTTGTTTTAACGGAATTATCGTTCGATTTAGCTCTAATTAGAATCAACTCATGTTTTGCATTGGGAATTATCTTGTAATCTTCAACAAAACCTAATAGTCTGTTTAAAGGTATACAAAAGTTAAAATGACCGTTTGACGTTTTTATAACTCTGTCACCGTCTGCTTTCCAGCCGGCATTAGTGAGCGATGTGCTTTCATGAGAATTCAGCGAGATGTAATGTTTTAAGCATGTAGAAATACCTACATTCTTCGTACGATCTATTTCAATTGAATTCAACTCATACCGAATCTCTTCAAACATGAATCCTACACAGTTATTCGTAAGTTTTATCGTATCGACTGCATTATTAGTTTCATCTGTTAACGTTCCCTCCACGTAGAGAAAGCTTTCCGAAGGAAGCAGAATCAAATCTTGATGTTATACACATATTTGTATGGTATCATTTGGACTAAATGATTCTATAAACGGAGAGCAAGTATGGTATTCTTTTTTCGATAAAGTTTCGTCAAAACGAGGAAAATCTGTTATATCGAGTAATTTACTCATTTCTCAGCGTGAGTCCTAACGATTTTAGAAACTGTTTGTTTTCTTTTGTTAAACGTGTAGAGGATCTCTTTGTTTTTGATGTTGACTGCTTAAGACCGCACGGCGAACTAACCGTTTTAATTGATGAAGATGTATATTTATCTGAACGGATTTTATTGTTACTAAAAACTAACATTTTCTCTGTTGCTATCGTTAACAAAGACTCCTAAGATACTGAAGTGTTAGTTGATATATTAGTCTTTATATAATACAGATTTATCCAGAAGGTCACAAGTGTAACGTTATTGTAATAGTTTCGTTTCTAAAATTAATATCGTTACCATCTTGATCAACTAATTTAATGATAACTGATGTTATGATTATTATGTTTACAGGTAAATAAATAACGTTCGTAGGAACTTCATTTATTTTATAACCTGGTAATACATCTGGAGAAAATTAATGAATTGTGTGAACGGGCTTATCATTCATGTAAGARCCGTTAATTATACTACATTCAACACGGAAATAATTAATTTTATTAATATTTACGTTCATGTCAGAAAATACAGTTTTATTAGCTTCTATTACACGCTTACTAAATCCTAGCAAAGCTCCTATTGTTCGATTTTTATTAAAGTATATAGGATGAGACGATTTTACTTCTACATGAAGAGTGTTACAATTGGCTTCTATTAAAACTATAATTTTACTATTTCTTTCTTTCAAAACACTTGTGATATATTCAATTATATCATTAATTTCGTAAGAACCTTCCGGCAAWTCAATAATTTGATCGCCAACGTGGAATAGATTATTGTTTTTATCTACATTCGATACCGAATTATAACAATATAAACTCACTAACCCACATTCGTATGAAGTAGGTAATTCAATGGGAGGAAAGTATTCTGATGTTAATGTAGAATTATTTCCGGAAAAGCTCAGAATTCTTGACATGTCGATGCTTCTAGTTAAACTAAGTGATTTTTGTTACAAGTCTCCTGCTTTATATGAGCACTCATACAAAAACATTAAACATAAATGTCCGCATATTACAGAGTTATCTCTTTGATATCTATCGTAATTGTAATGAATATTAGATCCAAGATATTTTACAATCTCTTTTAGAGGACGCAAGTTCCCATAACTATCAAAATATAGTATCTGTTTCTTGTCTTTATTAACGAAGTAGGCGACCCAATGACTTCCTGGTTGGAATGATCTATTTAGGTTAACAATACAGCTTTCCTTACGACGTAGTCTTTTGGGCAGTTCATCTAACATAAAAAACACCTCTAAAGTTGGGAAGCGCTGCGGTAAATTTATGTAAATCAAATTCGTTGAGAGCTCTGTTGGGCAGGGATTTTAAAAGTTTTTTGACTTTAAAGAAGATCCTTTCTTGGGACTTAAAAAAAAGACCCAGACCTTTTTTGTATGGTTTAAGGTATAGACCTTTTCCAATTGCGATTGATTCCATGGTCTTATTATGTCTTTCACTCTCTGKAAGTTGTTTACGAGCATTTTTASCATCATTGATGGCTTTTACTATGGATGAGGTCCCGGTGGCTAACCCTCCAAGTGCGCTGAGTTAAGCGAATAATGGTAACAGAAAAGGTAATACTCCGCCTGTCCGAGGAACACGTGTCACTCTTGTAAGCGGAAGTTTAACTCGTTTACCTATAACGTTCTTTCTCGCTTCCTCTAAAGCTAGTCGAATAGCATCTTGCAAATGGCCTGGTTTTTTCCATTGTATTACCGCTTTAGTCTTCTTCATCACAGATCGTAATGTGTTTTGCTTCTTATCCTTCTTCCGACACCGCTTTCCTTTAACCTTAGCCGGCTTCATACCCATTCCTAGTTTTGCCTTAGCTTTCATAGCGTTTGTTACTATCCWACAATTAACATTTTCACCAAAAGAGGAATCCCTTGCTTTTACTCTTTGCCTGGCCTGTTCAGCAAGACGCAGATCGGCTTGGTTTCTAGTCTTTGTGTCTTTAAATTTAGAATAAAAAATATCGTGTTCTTTGCAAGCTTGATCCAGAGGATTTGTAGGCTGAATATTATTTGCAAGATGTTCTTTTAAAGGCGTAGCAGGGCCACAATAATCAGTGTTTAAAAGATCAATATGAAATGGAAGAGAAGAAATTAAATTGTTAAATAGTCCGCCACCTTGCGCGGTAAATCGCCGATTAACGGAAGGTCTATGAAACTTTATCATTTTATACAGTTATCGATGTTAACTACACATGCGTGTCCGAGCTACTGAAACCCCTTTAAATATGTTCTACTATTTATTTCTGAATCTGTATATAAAATGCGTTTTCTTAAACAACACGAAACATTACCGATATCAAATATTGATTTAAAACTTGATGTCGAACCTCCTATTAAAAATAAACATGGTACACTCTTACCTAATAATATACGAGCCCTAATTGTAGGACCTTCGAATTGTGGAAAAACGAATGTAGTGATTAGTTTACTGGAACATCCAAACGGGTTAAAGTTTGAAAACGTATATATATTTTCGAAATCATTGTATCAACCAAAGTACGGGTATCTTAAACAATTACTTGAAGGAATAAGTGACATAGGCTATTATACGTTTTCTGAAAATGATACAGTACCTTCTCCAGACGATGCAAGACCTAACTCTGTTTTTGTTTTTGACGACGTAATTACTCAAAAACAAAACCACATACGAGAATTCTTTTGTATGGGTAGACATAAAAGTATAGATAGTTTTTATTTAGCGCAGACCTATAGTCGAGTTCCGAAACAATTAATCAGAGATAATTGCAATACGGTGTTGTGTTTTGTACAGGATAGAACTAATATGAAACATATATATAATGACCACGTTATTGGTGATATGAATTTTGAAAAATTTAGCGAAATGTGTAACGAATGTTGAAAGCAAAAGTATGGATTTTTACTTATCGTCAAGGACTGTTCAATAGAACAAAATCGTAATCGAAAAAATTCCGATACATTCATAATTATATAAATTACACAGAAGATTAGTTTATTGATCAGTATCTGTTCAAGTTACAAGCTGTTCTGTTGTTGTAGAAAACAGTGACCAGGAGCTGTTTTGTTGTTGTTAAAAGCTGTTTTCTGTTGATATCAGCTGTTCTATCAGCTCCTAACAAGCTGTTACTAAGCTGATCACATCTGATATAAGAAGATGTTCATTTTCACAATAGCTGTTAATAACTTTATAGCCATATTTAAAAAAAAATTGAAATGAACAAAGAGACGATTAATAAACTTATCAAAACGAGAGAAATTATTCGTAAAAAGTATAGAGCATTAAAGGAAAACACACTGGAAAATCAAGCCGATCTGGAAAAGTTGTTTAATACTATCGCAGATCCTCTAAAGAAATTGTCCGACATACCTGAACAAATCACAAATTTACCTGATTTATTCTCAGCGAAGCTTAAGAAAGAGAAAAATGAACAATCTAATATAGAGGCAGAACAGTCTCTCAGAGATAATTTTCCTCAGTACATTGATTCAGCTATGTCACCATTTATGGCTAGTACATCCGAAGTCGAGGGTATTAAAAAACCATTAGATTCATTTACTGATTTGCTAACTTTTTCAACAAATAAATTTATGGGCTCTGTAAAATTAAATCGTAATTATGACTCTAAATACGGTCCTCGTTACAATTTTGATGAAAATGAATGGAAAATTGGTAAATCCACGTTTGCAGTTTTAAACAATAATCTTATGATCGACGGTAACGAATTTCCTTTAACACCAGGCTTACAGGAATTACTGTTCTCAAAGGAACCATCGAGTTCAGTGTATGATGAAGATGACGTTAATGTTTACTTAAAAATTATTAAATCTAGCGGTGTTCTACACCGACGATATGATAAAACTAAACAGTACACAGGAAGTAAGAGTCGTAAATATAAGTTAATTGTGGGTCTTTTAGAAGGGAAGAGACTACCAGCTAGCGGAAGCGGATTAATGAATTATTCTGATAATAAAATTGATTATATTTATTGGAACGATCTCAATCAGTTAGTTAATAGTCAACCGAAGCCGGAAATTCCAATCAAGAAATTTCAAAGAAAAAAAAATTTCAAGAAATTGATAATTTTCTCAAGAATATATTGACATTTTACATAGAATTAAGCCAGCGAATTAAAAATAGGTTTAATTTTACTGATAAATACTTGGCATTTGCAGCAAATTTTTCTCCAACACCTGTAAAGTTGCAAAAAACTCGTATCATTAGCATCATTCATAAATTTATTTTCAGAAATACGTTGTAATATAGAAGAAGTCAACACAGAATGGCAGTTACTGGTTCAACAAAATTTATCTGATTTTTCTAACTGTATTGGTGAATCCTGGAATCAAATATTTAAGTTAAAAAATAGTGTGAATGAGCCTATGTTCCCAGAATTATCAAAGGTTGCACAAATTGTTTTAATACTGCCCCACTCATCAGCTGCTGCTGAAAGGAGGTTTTCTGCATTATCACTTAACAAAACCAAAACCAGAAATCGATTACATATTAAAACTTGTGCAGAAATTCTCATTATAAAAGATTATTTTAAAAACATCAACAATTTTTACGACTGGGAACCACCTGATCGTTGCTTAAATTATATCGATTCGGCCCTGAGAGATGATTATTATATAGAATAAACAATGTTTGCTATACAATAACCAATGTAATAAGTTCTCCAAAATTAAAGAGTTTATGATGTAAGCTGTGTATTTATTTGCGACAAACATACATTTGAATTTCCCGCGCCAGTACAATTTGATTGAAGTTCAGTACGTTGGTAACACTGATTTTAGTACATAAAAATATTTCTCAGGAACAACCCTGATTTTATCTCAAGGAAAAGTAGGAAGCGATCTTCCTATAGCATATGCCAGTCGTACTCTTAACCCAGCTGAAACTCGCTACTCCGTCATTGAACAAGAATTACTTGCAATTATATGGGCAACCGAACATATTCGACCATATCTGTATGGCAGGAAATTTATTATTTATACTGACCATCGTCCTCTGACTTGGCTATTTAATTGCAAAAATCCTCAAAGTCGCTTAGTCCGATGGAGATTAAAACTTCAAGAATTCTCTTATGAAATCCATTACAAAGTAGGTCGAGTAAATTCAAACGTCGATGCTTTATCACGTAATCCGGTTTCCATATCATTCACTAAACATGCGGTTGAAACATATCAGCAATTTGTTAAATTTCATTATGAAAATAACAACGTAATCGAATTTGAAACACTAAAAGAAAATATCTTGTCAAAATTTCCTAATGTTTTATTCTTTTCTAAAGACCTAGATGAATCAAGCTCGTATTATCAAAATTTGATGGTGGATTAACATATCCAACAGATGATGTTGTGCAAATATGCAAGCAAGCAGAACATATTTTTCACTTGCATAAAGATAAAATGCACCAGGGCAACTTTATGCTTTCTGTTACTAATAAAATAATTTCTTCTTGTCTTGAACGAAACCTTTTTTTGAGCCTTAATGACCACGTATTAGAAAGTGAAACAAATCATATATATTTTCTCATAAAGTCCATATGTACGAAGTATTTGAAAATACAAATTCACTTTGTAACAAAGCAACAAAGTGAACAAGTAGATCTTGTTAGAAGTAAATTAACGAAATTAATATTAGTTAGATACCTCTCTGCTCACGTATCAATTTTATTTGCTTCTAGAAAAAATCCTAGCTGATCACGTTTTGTCGTTATTACCTCCATGCCAAAAACTTGCTTTTAAATGGCTTTTGCTATTGTGTAAGTTCCGCCGAATGCATCCGAGCCATATTTTTGTCTGCTCAGAGTCAAGAGGACTTCCTTTCACAATTTTGGAATCGTGTGATTCCGCATTTTAATTAAGGGCTACGTGACGCGTTGCGGGTAGCTCCCTCATATAAAAAACGGTTCTCTGTGCTCTACTCTTTAGTCATTAGTCATTGTTCTTCAGCCACGTTACTCTGTCCGTCGGGTGTTCGATTTTGTAAATCTTAGACTTCGCAATCAAAGTGTAAATACGTTTAGTGTTCAATAAACTGCTCTAGTTAACCAACGCCTAAGTTTTCATCCTGACAAAACCTCGTGTCGGCATACACGTACAAAATACTGCCAGGTATCACAATAAAATTATCTGGTGTCAGAAGTGGGATCTGCAGCTACAAGTTCCGCGAAATTGCAATTTCCGGATACGCTGGCATTCCGTGCAATCGACAAGGACTTGGTGGATCTTGCTGATTTTAATTCAAATTCTAACACAGTTTTTTCAAAACCTATCAGCAAGGCCAATTACAAAACAAAATATAGATCGCAGCCTCCAATCATTCATCGCCAGACTCATTCTAATTCTAAATCACGGCCGAATCAAATCGCTCCTAAATTTCCTAATTTATATTGCATGGCACATAATCGAGTTCCTAAATCTAATTCGATTCCCGATGATCTCCTAAACCGTAACCTAGCCTCTAACTCTTTAAATGCAGGTTACCATAGATCAAATTCTTTTGGGAATCCTAATTCGAACTCATTAATAAATAATCGCAATTCCATTTGTAAAATGGATCATACAAACTCAGTATCATTTGCCGCTAATTCTAACACGTTTAACATTCATTTAATCAATGAAAACGTGTCTTATATATGTGCCACATATAAAAACGTAAGTTTCAAATTTCTAGTCGACACCGGAGCGAATGTGTCCTTAATAAAATTGGACAAATTAAAACAAACTAAGCTGAAATACAACCCATCTGAAATCTTAACTCTGAACGGCCTAAGTCCTAATTCCCCTGTCACAACAATTGGCAGTATAATTGTTCCTTTCGAATTTCACAACAAGGAACTTGCACTAAAGTTTCACATTGTCAAAGAAGAGTCGAATTTGC
This sequence comes from Rhyzopertha dominica, assembly GCA_025024175.1. Taxonomy (NCBI): domain Eukaryota; kingdom Metazoa; phylum Arthropoda; class Insecta; order Coleoptera; family Bostrichidae; genus Rhyzopertha; species Rhyzopertha dominica. The sequence continues at coordinate 16,579,768 of QCXZ01000086.1, read as the reverse complement.
CTTTTGATGGCCTAATCGGTAACGATTTTCTCAAAAGCGAAAATGCGGAAGTAAATTTTGATAAATTAGAGCTAAAATTAAAATCGCTCCCGTTTTCAATCGAGCTACATTCTAATTCAAATCCAAATAGCAATTCCGCATATTACTTGCTAGGTCCTCGCTCAGAAACTCTAATCGAGGTCGATGTCCTTAATAGCAATATTACACAGAGAATTTGTCCTGAAGTCACAATTTGTGATGGAGTGTATCTTGCTAAGGCAATCGTTAGAGTCAATGAAAACAACAGAGCACTAACTACAATACTCAATACAAATGACCATAAAATTAAAGTAAATCATATCAGGTTGTTCCTAGAACCATTCGATGAGGCTCATGCAGCGATTTTCTCAATAAGCGAAGCTAATTATCCTAGCAATATGAATAATTTGAACGATCGTATACCTATACTAAAGCAGAATCTTAGGCTCGATCATTTAAATGTTGAGGAAAAAGCATCAGTCTTAAAGACGTGCATAGAATTCAATGATATATTTTATCTACCTAATGACGTTTTAACATCAAGTAATGTTTTAAAACATGAAATAAACGTGACCGATCCAACGCCAATAACGTCAAAAATTTATAGGTTCCCCGAAATTCAGAAAGAAGAAGTGGACAAACAGATTGACAAGATGTTAAAGCAAGGCATAATTCGTCCTTCGGTTTCTCGTTATTCCAGTCCACTTTGGGTTGTCCCAAAGAAAATGGACGCATCGGGCGAAAAGAAATGGCGTAWTGTTATAGATTATCGTAAATTAAATGACGTCACTGTAGGAGATGCTTACCCTCTTCCAAATATTGAGTACATATTGGATCAATTAGGGCACTCAAATTATTTTACCACGTTAGATTTGGCTAGTGGGTTTCATCAAATTCAAATGAAAGAATAAGACGCTCCAAAAACTGCTTTTTTAACTCCATCTGGCCATTATYAATACACAAGAATACCATTTGGTTTAAAAAAATGCTCCATCTACTTTTCAACGTTTGATGAATACGGTATTGACTGGTCTACAGGGTTTGCAATGCTTTGTATATATGGATGACGTCGTAATATACGCTAGTTCAATTGAAGAACACACAAACAAACTAAAATCAATATTCTCTCGACTCAGGCAAAATAGTCTTCTTTTGCAACCTGACAAATGTGAATTAATGCGCAGAGAAGTCGCCTATTTAGGTCATGTAATTAGTGAAAAAGGTGTGACTCCAAATCCAGATAAAGTCAAAGCTATCTCCAAATATCCGGTTCCTCAAAATCAAAAGCAAATTAAACAATTCCTAGGTCTAGTAAGTTACTACAGACGTTTCATTAAGAATTTCTCACATATTGCGAAACCTTTAACCTCACTGCTCAAAAAGACATTAACTTTGAATGACTCAAACTCAACAAGGATCATTCGACACGTTCCGAAACATTTTAACGTCATAACCACTGTTACAGTATCCAAATTTCAAAGAAAAATTTGTCCTAACTACAGATGCATCCAATGTAGCTATTAGCGGTATTCTTTCGCAAGGCGAAATCGGAAAAGATCTCCCAATCGCGTATGCTTCCAGGACTTTAAATAAAAGCGAAGTGAACTATTCAACCACTGAAAAGGAGCTTTTGGCAATCGTTTGGTCAGTAAATCATTACAGACCGTACCTTTATGGCAGAAAATTTATAATTGTCATTGATCACTGTCCATTGACTTGGTTATTTAATACAAAAAATCCTTCTAGCAGACTATTTCGTTGGAGACTCAAACTCGAAGAGTACGAATACGAAATCCAATACAAGCCAGGAAAAGTAAACTCAAATGCAGATGCCTTATCTCGAAATTCAGTC
>QCXZ01000086.1:16542837-16577798 GCA_025024175.1 Rhyzopertha dominica | reverse complement strand
ACCGATATGACGTCTCCACGATGAAGCCATGCCGATTCTACCCGAGCTGTTATCCGGACTCGCCCTGGCCTGGTACCGTAACAACCGCCATGACTGGAGGGCTGGGACGACTTCATCGCCGACTTCGAGTTAATTTCTACCCGACCGACTTCAAGATCGACTTAGAGCGAGAGATAAGTCAACGGACCCAGAAGCCGCACGAAACCGCTCTAGAATACAGCACCGCTCTCCGTACGTTAATCCGCCGTCATGGAAATATGACACCGTCGCAAGAGCTTACTGGCTACACCGGAACATGTTGCCAGAATACCGCATGTTCATCCGCCGCCAGGAGTGTGCCACCATTGCCAGTCTGCTGTCCGCCGCCAAAGAATTCGAGTCCCTCCGTCAGGACCAACCCCACCGCACCGCCAAGATGAGGAACGATGGACTACGACCCGAGATACCAGGAGCGCGGTGCTCCGTCGAGAAATCTACGGCCCGAAAAACCCGTCCGAAGAGGCACCACCGCCGAGAAACGACCAGTTCAGGAGGATAACCGTCGAACCACACCGCCCAGACGACCGCCACCCGCACCCCAGCACCGGAATAACCGTCCCGACCTCACCGACCGTATCGACGTAAGCCGGCCCGTTTGTTGGAGTGTGGCCGAAACGGCCACTCACGTGACCAGTGTCAGAACCCCTTTTGAAGTTCTGCTCTAGGTGTGGTCGCCGTGGATTCTCTCCAGAGAATGCACCTGTCGATGCCCGGAAAACTAGAAGCAGCACGCCAGTCCGGAGGCCTGAACTGCTGCCCGTAGACTCCGCCTCCGAAAACCGACCGTATATACGACTCACCATCCAAGAAAGACCGTTCACCGCCCTCGTAGATACCGGATCCGTATCGTCCTTCATAGGCCCGACCGTTGTCCAGTATTTGGCAAGAACCGGCAACCGGGGCATCCAGGCCCACTATCCATCCGCCAGGGTTATCGATGGACGACAAATCCCCATCACCAAGGCCTACGAAGCAGAGATAAGGCTTGACGGTGAAGTCCGGCAACACCGTTTCCTCCACCTACCCCGAATGACGTGCGAGGTCCTGCTGGGGATGGATTTCCTGCAGAAGATGAATCTTCACATGAATTTTCAGTCGGGATTCGTATTCCACCGTAACCGCATCGTGTCCCTTCGACGCCACGGAGAGGACCACCGCACCGATACCGAAAACAATACGATTACCGCCGAGGACACCGATCTTCTTACACCGTCCGAACGCCGTAGACTGGAGACGTTCCTCTCAAAGGAACTGCCGTTGTTCGAGCAAGTGACAGGACCTACCGATATGATCCAACACCAGATAAGGATAATCACCAAATCTCCGATCAAACAACGATACCGACCGCAAAACCCCAAGATGCAGGAGGTCATCAACACCGAGGTGGACAGAATGTTAGAAGAGGACATTATCGAGCCGTCCAATAGTCCGTGGAGCTCCCCGATAGTAGTGTCAAAAAGAAAGATGGCACCCCGAGATTCTGCATTGACTTCCGTAAAGTCAACCAAGTATCCGAAAAAGACGCATACCCGCTGCCGTACATCTCCGCCATCTTGGACCGTCTAAGAGAAGCCCGCTACATTTCTAGTCTCGATCTCAAGCAAGGATATTGGCAGATCCCGTTAGACAAGATAGCAGACCAGTGACTGCTTTCACCGTATCCGGAAGAGGCCTATTCCACTTCAAGGTCCTACCGTTCGGCCTTCACTCCGCTCCGGCTACGTTCCAGAGACTTCTGGATACAATAATAGGCCCAGAGATGGAACCGTACGCCTTCGCTTACCTAGATGATATCATCGTCCTGGGAAAAACTTTCGAGGACCACCTCCGCCATCTAGGTGAAGTCTTCCGGCGACTGCGAAGAGCTAATCTAAAAATTAACCCGGAAAAATGTCACTTCTGCCGAAAGTCCATAAAATACCTAGGGCACGTTGTAGCGATGGGAGCATCCAAACTGATCCGGAGAAGGTCGAGGCTATCCGTAACATTCCACCGCCGACTAATATCAAAGGCCTACGACGATTTCTGGGCGTGGCCTCTTGGTATCGCCGATTCATTCCGTCCTTCTCGCAACTAGTCGCGCCGCTTACCCGCTTACTCCGTAAGAAACAGCCCTGGGACTGGACCGATGCACAGGAGCAGGCTTTTAACTCTGTTAAGCAGAAGCTAACCGAAGCACCAGTCCTGGCCTGTCCCGACTTTAGCCGACCGTTCACCCTCCAGACCGATGCCTCCGACTATGGCATCGGGGCAGCCCTGACCCAGACAACCGAAGAAGGCGATAAAGTCATCGCTTACGCCAGCCGCACCCTGAATCCAGCCGAACGAAACTACTCCGTCACCGAAAAAGAATGCCTCGCCATCGTCTGGGGATTGAGAAGATGCGCCATACCTGGAAGGATACAATTTTCCGTAGTCTCGACCACCAGTCACTGAAATGGCTCACGCCATAAAAAGTCCGTCCGGCCGACTAGCTCGCTGGAGCATATTTCTCCAACAATACGACTTTGAAATAAAATACCGCAAGGGAGTCCTCAACAAGGTAGCCGACACCCTATCGAGAGATCCGCTGCCAGCTACCGAGACCGGAGCAACCGATTTGCCGAACACCGAAGATCCCGCCGACCAAGACCACCCCGATTGTGCCTGGTACAAACGCCGTATCACTGAGATCCAACAACACCCAGAACAGTTCCCGGATTACCGCATCAGTAACAACCGTCTGTTCCGTCACTTCTTCGACAATCAGTTGAAGGACGAAGAACTAGCCGAACCGTGGAAGTTATGCGTGCCGAAACCGCTCCGTCGTCGTGTGTTAGAAGAGAACCACGACGCACCGACCGCCGGACATTTAGGGATCGCGAAGACGATAGCCCGACTGGCACAGCGATACTACTGGCCAGGAATGTTCCGGGACGCCGTGAAGTATGTTCGAGGATGCGTGCACTGCCAGCGCTTCAAAGTGTCGCAGCAGAAAGCACCTGGACTTCTTCAGCCGACGCCAAACCGCCTTCCATGGGAAACCGTCAGCACCGACCTAGTAGGGCCGTTACCTCGCTCTACAAGAGGGAACCGATATCTAGCCGTATTCCAGGACCGTTTCACCAAGTGGATCCAAGTAAGGGCGCTCCGCCGGGCCACCGCCGCCACCGTTAGCCAGGCTCTGTTTGAAGAAGTTATCACCCGGTTTGGTACGCCGAAATTCGTCATCTCCGATAACGGCGTACAATACGATAGCCGGACCTTCAAACAGCTACTACACCAGTTCGGCATAACACACCGACTCACCCCACCGTACACCCCGCAGGACAATCCCGTAGAAAGGGCAAACCGGACTCTCAAGACCATGATAGGCCAATACTGCGATTCCGATCACCGAAAATGGGACCAGCATCTACCGTCCTTAATGATGGCCGTAAATAGCGTCCCACACGAGAGTACAGGCTTTTCCCCGGCATTCTTGAATTATGGCCGAGAGTTCGCGCTACCAGGAAGCCTACACCGAGAGTGCCAAGGAACCGCCGATGAAGATAACCCCGAGACCGACGAACATCGCAAAAACCACCGGACCCGGCTGGAAACCCTCCAAGATATCTACCGACTAGTGAGATTAAACCTATCTCGCGCCTTCACCGCTCAAAGCCATCATTATAATCTTCGACGGCGAGAGTGGCGATGTCACGTGGGGGATAAGGTCATGAAACGAGAGCATCCACTCTCATCCGGGGCTCAGGGGTATGCCGCCAAGCTTGCGCCAAAATTTTCCGGGCCGTACACCGTTCACCGCGTTCTTTCTCCGGTCGTGTACAATTTGAGAGATGCAAGCGGGAAAATCATACCCCGGGTCCACATAAAAGATCTTAAAATGTATCTGTCCTCACAGAATGCCGAAACAACGGACTCACACCCTTATCAAGATGTCCCGGGTACTAGCCAGGGAGGGACGATTACACCCGACGGCCGAAGGAGCTCCTGCCCACCTAAAAAGAGCAGCCGCGGGGGCGGAAGAAGGGGGCCGATGAAGACAGCCAAGGAATTGCGCGCCACACTTCCGCTCGAGGCGGTGGTGCGGAAAATAAAAGACGCTCACCGCCCGGTCCCCACAGGCAGTCGAAAGGCCGGTTTTACGAAGGCTCCAGGTAACCCGTCAGGGGCAACAGCCGTCATACCGCTCGCCGCCACCGGCCCGCCTATTCCCTCCGAGGCTCCGGAAACCCCGTCACCAACCCAGCCACCGACATCCGTAAGGGCCCCGGATACCGACATGCCCAGCCTCACGGACCCCCCTGCCGTCCCGTCTTGCAAGATATCCGATGGCACGGCCGTACCCGATACCGTTCCGGCATTCGGTCCTCCTACCCTGGAGGCCCTGTTGGCATCAGAGACGCGGCCGTTTCAAGAATGGCCACCCGGGATGCAGGAGGCGGTGCAGCGTTTCATCCCTGACGGATGGCCGGCCGGACGGAGATTTCGTATACGGATTGGCATAGGGCGGGTGCCGGTGTATGCAATAAAGGGAAAGCCGTTTACTTACCGTGTTTTATTTATGAGCCGTTTCCAAAATTCCGCTATTTCAGGGCGACGCGCGCACTGCCCCACCAAGGTACCGTCTCCCACTACCGTTATAAATATTATAAAAGCGGGAGACCACGCTCCGACAGCAGTTATTAACTTCTCCCGACCAGATCCGCCGACCAGCTCCAGCCGACCACATCTAAGATGGATAGCCCGACACTCGAATTATCGACACCCGATCTCATCACCGAGATGGCCCGAGTTCTATGGGAACTTGGAGATCACGACCAACCGACTCCGGACACCACCGGACCAGCCGTTACATCGTCGAACCGACCGACACCGGACAACACCGAAATAGCCATCACATCACCCAGCCGACCGACCCCGGTCGACACCGACCCGCTACGACATCACAGAACCGACCAACACCGGACAGCACCGAACTAGCCGTTACATCACCGAGCCGACCAAACTCCGGACCACACCGAGCTTGCCAGCACCTCAGAGCCCATGGACCATGCCGCCAGCCCCGAACCGTCCGGAATCAAATACATGCGGCGGGTACGTCCCACACGACGGGGAACTGCTCACGGGACACCCCAAACCCAGCCATACTCCCGGATAAGCTGCCACTACATGAGATTGGCCATCTCAATGCCGCCGGGGAGCTGGTGGCCCACGCCCGTTGGTTTCTGCACCGATACCCGGGGGAAACGGGCAGGATCTCCAGTTCGTTATATGCCGATCAAACCCAACATGTGTTGGCAATGTGGGGAGCTCGGACATCGCCCGGCGTGCCTGCAAGAATCCTAGGATCAACTTTTGCTCCCGCTGCGGGCAGATAGGAGTCCAGTCGTGCGACTGCCCCTGCGCTGGAGAAAGGGTACGGCAAGCCTGCGAACCGAAGGTCGACCGACGGCCGTCCACCCCGATACTCGCCCAGAAGGAGGCCTTTCCATACCCGCTCCACACCAAAGAAGGACATCCGCCCCACACCGAAGAAGGACATCTGCTCTACACCGAAGGAGGGCCTCCACGCGTCGAAGACGCCTTAATTACGCGTACCACGAATTATTTTGATTTATATAGAATCCGCCGTTTCTTTTATTTTTGTACAATGAAATATTTTTAGTTTTGTAACCGTTAGGAAGTTTCTTTGATACAATGAAATACTTTAGTTATGTAACCGCTAGGAAATAAAGGTTATTACCGGGTTCTTTTTCCCCCCTCCCGAAGTAAGAGGAGAATGTAACGATGTTACAAACCTCAAGGCTTTAGTCAGGGTTTCAGTCCGCGTCCGGTACTTTAATTCAGAGCCGCATAGATGGCGGTGAGGCCGTCTGCCGACAAATTCTCGCGCAAGGCAGTCTCACCACCACGAATAAGAACCGCCGGTCCTCCGTTTGAATCAGTTGTGACCTACCAGGTGACAACAACAGGTGAGTGAGCCGAAGCGTAAATAATATATCGCAGTGGCGTCCTTCCGCAAACTCCGACTCCGACCTTTCCCACTCCACTTTCTAGCTCTTGTCATCCGACCGTAGCCGTCGAGGCAGTCGCCTACGGGAGTGCATACTGCATAGGTCGCTTTCCGTGTAGGCTGTACTCCGTGAGCGGCGTAGGGCGTTGGGGTGTTTACTGCATAGGTCGCTTTCCGTGGCAGGATATACCCGGCGAACTGCCTCTTGCCGTTCTTTTCTTGTCCGTCTCTTTCTAACCGTCGAGGCAGTCGCCTGCGAAGTGCATACTGCCATAGGTCGCTTTCCGTGTAGGCTGTACTTCGCGAGCGGCGTAGGGCGTTGGGTGTTTACTGCATAGGTCGCTTTCCGTGCAGGATATACCCGGCGAACTGCCTCTTGCCGTTCTCTTCTGGTCCGTCTCTCTCTAACCGCTTGCGTAACCGTCGAGGCAGTCGCTTACGGAGTGTTTACTGCATAGGTCGTTTTCCGTGCAGGATTATACCCCGTCAGTGGCGTAGGGCACTGGGTGTTTACTGTATAGGTCGCCTTTCCGTGCAGGATATACCCGACGCCCTGTCTCACCGTTCTTTTCTGTCTGTTTACGAAAACTGCCCTTACATAACCGTACTGTTTTTCTTACTCTGTCATCCCTGATTGGTTTCTCCCGCCCGCCTACCGACCACCSAACCCCGGCCACCTGTAAATAAGCTCACTCTTTCTAACCGCTTGCATCACTCTCACGTAACCACCGTTGTTACATCATTCATTTTACGCAACCCCCGTTTGGTTGCATCACTCACACCGTACCGCTTGTCACACCGTAGCCGTAATACCGTTAGTTGCATGTTGCTTAACCGTACCGCTTCGTAGCCGTTGTAATAGTTGCCCGCTTGTATCACACGCACCGTTACATAACCACATAGCTTGACTGAAGCCTTGCATAAGGGAGGGGGATCCGTTGTATTGCCGCTGAATTAGGCTGTATTTAGTTTCTGCACAGATAATAAATTGTGTCTTTTGGTAATCGTTGGTTTTCTTTTTCTGTTCGTCACCGTCCCGCACCCCGTAACACCTTTCTTTCAGCTTACGGCATCCACCCTCGGGGGTCGTTCCCTGGAGTGCCGTTTCTCCACTGCAGCTGCCCTGGACTGTGTGCTAAGGGGATAGCACACAGAGATCTGAGGAGCATACCTCAGTATAATAAAAAACTGGCGCCCGAGAAACCGTTCTGACGTCGAGTTTAGCGCTTACGTCATCACCGCACCGTTCCGTACCGCGTGTTACATAACCGTCCGCCCGTCCGCCTCCGATCCGAAGACCGTTTAACCGCTCGCACCGTAAAGGCGTCACAGTTTTTTAATACTAAAATTGACGTCACACTCGTAAATCGTCCAAAAATCACCACTCAATCAAAAGATGAAATCAAACAAATTCTTTCAGAAAACCATAACTCATCAATTTCTGGACATTGTGGTTCTTTACGAACGTACAAACGAATTAAGGAAAATTACAAATGGCCTAGTATGAAAAGAGATATCAAAAATTATATCAAATCTGTAAATCCTGCCAAATCAACAAAACTAATCATAAACCCGGTAGAGCTCCCAGGGAGATTACTACGACAAGCGAGCGTCCATTCCAAAGGTTAGCAATAGATGTAGTAGGTCCTTTACCTATCACAGAAAATGGAAACAAATATATAATAACTATGCAAGACGATCTTACAAAATTCTCTTATGCTAAACCCGTACCAAATCACGAAGCTGTCACCATCGCCAGTATTGTTAGATTTTATAACTACTTTCGGTATACCAGAATCAATTTTATCAGATCAAGGCCCAGACTTCACTTCTGAACTCCTTAAAAAATTAAATAGACTATTTAGGATCAAAAAAGTATTTAGTAGTCCTTATCACCCACAAAAAAACAGGGCACTAGAAGGTAGCCATCTCACCTTAAAAGAATACTTAAAACACTACATAAATCAAAACCAAAACGACTGGGACGAATATGTCAATCTAGCCATGTTCACCTATAACACTCATAATCATACATCTACGGGATTTACTCCTTTCGAGTTGCTCTATGGTCATAAAGCATATATTCCGAATTCATTAACTAGCCGTCCTCAATTTCGATATAGTTATGATGATTACTATACAAACCTGCAACATAAGTTCAATAAATCATATGAAATTGCTAAGCAAAATCTAATATCGTCTAAAGAAAATCGATATTATTACGATAAGAAAACGAATGAACTATCCCTTAAGGTAAACGATTTAGTTCTTGTTCAAAATAAGCAAATTGGTCTCAATAAGAAACTTAGTCCAAATTTCAAAGGCCCATTCAAAATAATAAAAATAAATGATAACAATACCGTTCAAATTAAAACTAATAAAAACAAGGTCGTAACCTATCACAAAAATTTACTGAAACCTTTTGTTTCAGGTAATGAGGATGTTTAACGTAGCAAGTCTTCTAACTCTTGTAGTCCTTATATTAAAATTTGCCCAAACCGAGGCAATTCCTTACACGGTCACTCCACTCGAAGACAAAGCTAGTATTTATTACTATAATCTTGGGCACGCCAAAATCTCGAATGATAAATTGTCTTGTCTTATTTGAATATCACCTTTTATCACATAAAACTCAATTCACTAAAACGCATCCATGAACAATCAATATCACTATTTTCTAAGATATCTGAGGCAATATCATGTAAAAATTCTTTGAAACTGTCTCAAGTCAGCATTCCACATTTCGAATCTAAATTTGATACCATATTTCACCTAGTAGGTCACAAATTTATCGGTTCCAATAATGTTCGCAAACGTCGTGGATTATTCAATGGTGTCTCTCATGTTTTCAATTGTCTTTTGGTACTCCTGATGCTGATGATGCTCAGTACTATGCGGAATCCATTAGAAAGCTTAATTCAGATGAACGAGAAATTCAATTGCTCATGAAGCAACAAATTCATGTCATTTCAAGTGCAATAAAGAATTATAACGCTCCTGCACAATCATTAACGGTTAATGAGGATAAATTAAATAAATTCAGCAGAGCCACATCACAAGAATTAAAAATGCTTAATCAGCGACAAGCAGTAGTAGATTATCTCAGTTTATTATTCGAAATGACCACTGAATTAAATAATGAATTCGATAATATAATTTCAGCAATACTTTTTGCAAAACAAAATAATTTGCACCCATCAATAATAACTCCTAGAGATTTGCGATATGAACTTAGCCAAATAAATTTAAATTCGGACATGCAATTTCCAATTCCTGTTCATAATTATAATAACATATACAAATATTTTTCCATTTGCGAAATTTCTGCTTTTTACGATAACGAAATACTAATCTTTGTAATCAAAATTCCACTTGTAAATGAACAACTTTACAATATTTATAATTTAATTCCACTTCCAGTAAGACACAATGCTACAAATATTTATTCATATATCGATTCTGTTTATCCTTACCTATTGCTAAGTACGACTAGAACTCACTACGGTCGCTTGAGAAATTTGTCTACTTGCAAAAAACTCACTGAAGAAGATTACATTTGCGAATACATACATCTTACGGTTGAGAGACCAGTCTGCGAAACTCTCCTTAAAACTAAACCGAAAAGCGGAATCCCCAAGGATTGCCCAACTCGAACTATAGCTGCAAACATCGAAATTTGGCACCCACTATCTACAAACTCATGGCTGTTCACTATGTCTCATCCAACAAGAGCATCAATTAGTTGCGATAAATCCAATTCTAAAATCTACGACCTTGAACTCAATTCCACTGGCATATTTACACTGAAGTCTAAATGCAAGTGCTACACATATTCAACGACATTAGTAGCATCAGCCAATCGAAGCACAACTCACGAGCACTACATTCCCGACATCAATATCGTTTCCGACGATTGTTGCATAAGGCAACCAGAATTCCTCAAGGAGACATCCATCCAAATGGAACCTATGAAGCTAAATAATCTTAATCTAGACGATCTACGTCATTCACAACACAAATTGGAACAATTCGACGAGATCCTTCAAAATAATATTAACAAGTCAAACTCCAGCTCGTATGGTTCTTCGTTTTTCAAAATCTTATTGTCGATCGCTGCCATGATCATCACGATCCTCATCATCTGTTGTTGCTGCTGTGGCTGCCGTGTTCCCTACATTGGCAAATGGTTCTCATATGGGGAAAGCTGCTGCGGACTGCCAAACATATGCATCACAAACCACAACGAACGACTTCATCTCACCGAGAGACAAATGATGCGACTTAGCCGTCTACGTGGGACCTATGATGATGACCTGGATCACCAAAGTGATGCATCCCGTGACATAGTGCCCATGTCGAGAAATTAAGTGTTAGAAATGTATGTGATGATAGTGATCAAGATAATGAACCGCGTCCTAGAAAATTGCTTGATCAAAGATTTAAAGTGTAACTTATAAATCTTAACTTATAAATTGTCTTATGTATGCTTAATGTCCTTGTTCTTGGTTATAATAATACATAATAATGATAAAAAAAACGCTTAATTGATTTATCATTATTAATTTAATATTGTATTACATTTATTAATATTACGCAACGTAAACCTAAACTAAACTTGAATAATCATTAATTCAATTGTCTATTGTATTACTAAGCTTATAAGGAATATTTAAGTTGACAATTAAAAATATTTAAGTCTCTTTCATTAAATAAGTATGTTATATATTCATTCTCTTTTATTGTATTGTTACAATTTCCTACTGGATGCATAAAATCAATATTTGTTATACATTTAAAAGCAAATTTTGATTTCTCGCGTAATCAAAATTTTAATAAGGGGGGAGATATTAGATACCTCTCTGCTCACGTATCAATTTTATTTGCTTCTAGAAAAAATCCTAGCTGATCACGTTTTGTCGTTATTACCTCCATGCCAAAAACTTGCTTTTAAATGGCTTTTGCTATTGTGTAAGTTCCGCCGAATGCATCCGAGCCATATTTTTGTCTGCTCAGAGTCAAGAGGACTTCCTTTCACAATTTTGGAATCGTGTGATTCCGCATTTTAATTAAGGGCTACGTGACGCGTTGCGGGTAGCTCCCTCATATAAAAAACGGTTCTCTGTGCTCTACTCTTTAGTCATTAGTCATTGTTCTTCAGCCACGTTATTCTGTCCGTCGGGTGTTCGATTTTGTAAATCTTAGACTTCGCAATCAAAGTGTAAATACGTTTAGTGTTCAATAAACTGCTCTAGTTAACCAACGCCTAAGTTTTCATCCTGACAAAACCTCGTGTCGGCATACACGTACAAAATACTGCCAGGTATCACAATAAAATTATCTGGTGTCAGAAGTGGGATCTGCAGCTACAAGTTCCGCGAAATTGCAATTTCCGGATACGCTGGCATTCCGTGCAATCGACAAGGACTTGGTGGATCTTGCTGATTTTAATTCAAATTCTAACACAGTTTTTTCAAAACCTATCAGCAAGGCCAATTACAAAACAAAATATAGATCGCAGCCTCCAATCATTCATCGCCAGACTCATTCTAATTCTAAATCACGGCCGAATCAAATCGCTCCTAAATTTCCTAATTTATATTGCATGGCACATAATCGAGTTCCTAAATCTAATTCGATTCCCGATGATCTCCTAAACCGTAACCTAGCCTCTAACTCTTTAAATGCAGGTTACCATAGATCAAATTCTTTTGGGAATCCTAATTCGAACTCATTAATAAATAATCGCAATTCCATTTGTAAAATGGATCATACAAACTCAGTATCATTTGCCGCTAATTCTAACACGTTTAACATTCATTTAATCAATGAAAACGTGTCTTATATATGTGCCACATATAAAAACGTAAGTTTCAAATTTCTAGTCGACACCGGAGCGAATGTGTCCTTAATAAAATTGGACAAATTAAAACAAACTAAGCTGAAATACAACCCATCTGAAATCTTAACTCTGAACGGCCTAAGTCCTAATTCCCCTGTCACAACAATTGGCAGTATAATTGTTCCTTTCGAATTTCACAACAAGGAACTTGCACTAAAGTTTCACATTGTCAAAGAAGAGTCGAATTTGCCTTTTGATGGCCTAATAAATTATTATTACCTCCATGCCAAAAACTTGCTTTTAAATGGCTTTTGCTATTGTGTAAGTTCCGCCGAATGCATCCGAGCCATATTTTTGTCTGCTCAGAGTCAAGAGGACTTCCTTTCACAATTTTGGAATCGTGTGATTCCGCATTTTAATTAAGGGCTACGTGACGCGTTGCGGGTAGCTCCCTCATATAAAAAACGGTTCTCTGTGCTCTACTCTTTAGTCATTAGTCATTGTTCTTCAGCCACGTTACTCTGTCCGTCGGGTGTTCGATTTTGTAAATCTTAGACTTCGCAATCAAAGTGTAAATACGTTTAGTGTTCAATAAACTGCTCTAGTTAACCAACGCCTGAGTTTTCATCCTGACAAAACCTCGTGTCGGCATACACGTACAAAATACTGCCTGGTGTCACAACAATTATTTAGAGGTCAATAATTAATGTAATAGCATGTTTCATAATAAACATTATTCCTGTCCTTTTAAATAGACATTTATTATTAAAACTTCCTCAACCTGTTAAATTAATGTAGTAGATTTAATGTTGAATTTTGCAATAAACTTGATTGACTGTCTTTATTTTCTTAGGTATAATAAATATTTGTTATGTTGTAAGTTGTAGCTGATAATTAAGTTGTAAATTGTGTTTTATGCTGTTCCTTCATAATATAAATATAATTATTATTTATTCTCTTTGTTTTTGTTTGCATCTATCTGCTGCATTTGATGTATCTGCTCTGGTAATAACAAAAACGCGTTGCGTTTTAAGATAGTGACCTTTCCTTGGTATACATATAAGCACCCCCTTGTCTGCGCTCTTTTCTACGCCAATGGCATAAACGAGCTGATGATGGGCGGTAACACGCTACGTCGCCTCACAGCGCGTCCCCTCTCTTTCCTAGTCTAAAGCCCTCGATTTTACTTCCAGGCAGTGTTGCCATCCATACGATAATTATGGTATATATACCATAATGGTATGACAAATACCATATACCATAATAAACTATTATGGTATCCACATTATACCATAATTTGCACAGAGTCAACTGAATCAAACATGTTATGAAGTTTCATTGAATTCCACTTTTATAATTTGAAAAAGACTAGTTTGTTCTCAAAAGTCCATATTATGTCCGAATACCTGAAAACGGAAAGTCAAAAATGAATGTTGTGTAGGCATTTCTCTCTTTATTGTGAGACAGGAAGATACGTATGTTTAGCTATGTATAAGTAAGTATAATAATGAAACTGTCCATTGAGACAATGAATCGGTACATTAATTTTGGTCCAACATACAGGTACATTGTTTCAATGAAACGGTACATTAACTGGTGGTGAGTTCATTGATATTGTAGACAAAAAAATCATTGAACCAATGTATAAGTTCATTGACCCAATGAAGGAATTCATAATATTAATGAATCGATTCATTGAAAATCAATGAAGTAATTCATTGAACCAATGAACTGATCACAGTTTGATGTACCGATTTATTATTCAATGAACGATAGTTTTGAGGGTATTTCTAGGATGGCTTAAGCTTTGGCCCCGATGGTGTTCCTCCTTATTTGTTGAGGAGGTGTGTTCACACCTTATCCTTGCCAATTCATCGCCTTTTTAATTCTTCGCTGAATTTAAGTCATTAAGCATAGTTATATAATTCCAATATTTAAAAACGTTGGTGCTAGATCAGATGTATAGAATTACAGACTAAATAGCATACTGTCAGCGATTCCCAAGCTGTTCGAGAGCGTCATTACTCTTATTGTATCCTGGCAATGTAAGAACATTATTGTTGACCAGCAACATGGATCAACCACTTCTAACTTGCTAAATTATCAGCAACATTTACTGGCCAGCATTGGACAAAAACAACAGGTTGATTCTATTTATACCGATTTTTCTCGAGCTTTTGATAGGGTCAATCACAACCTGCTTTTGCATAAATTAAGACTTCGTAGCTATCTTGTGGCTCGTAAGCAGTCCGTCAAGTTTGGCGGACATGTGTCGGATTCCATTGTTGTCCACTCTGGTGTTCCCCAGAATTTGCATTTGGGGCCAGTATTGTTTTCCTTATTCATTAATGATATTGGTGGATGCTTTAAATACTGCAGTTATTTGTTGTTTGCAGATGACATGAAAATTTTTCTTTCTATTGGAAACACAGAAGGTTGCCTGAAGCTTCAATGTGATATAGATTCTCTTGTGGGGTGGTCTAAGGATTATGCTGTCCTTAAATATTACTAACTGCCATTGCATCACCTTTGGCAGAAGGAGCAGATTGATACATTTTAATTACTCCMTAAATAACGTGAGATTAAMTCGCGTTAGTGAGATTAAGRATCTTAGCGTTATTTTAGATGAGTAGCTTACGTTCAGTTCCCATTGATAAATTATGTAGTAGGGCTTTCCGGATCCTGGGATGCATTTTATGGAACGGGAGACATTTGTCAGTTGGTTCATTAAAGAGAGTTTATATAGCGTTTGTTCGATCATTATTGACAGTGTTGACCAGTTTGGTCGCCACATTATGCAGTTTATGTTTCAAAGCTGAAATCTTTACAAACAAAGTTCTATATTGCTTACATGGGTCAAGTGCATGATAACAACTTGTGCCCCGCGATACTGCGTTTATTGAATCTAAGTAGTTTAGAATCGCGAAGAATTTTGTGTGATTTATTGATGCTATATAAGATTGTCAGGGGTAACGTTGATTGTTGTGAACTGTTGGGAGCGTTGACGTTTCAGGTGCTTCCTCGTACTTCGAGGAGTAACGATCTGTTTGTGGTTCTGTCTTGTTTCACTAATTACATATGTTATTTGCCTATGGTTAGATTTATCAAGGAGGCTAATACTCTCGGCATCAAA
Organism: Rhyzopertha dominica; assembly: GCA_025024175.1. Taxonomy (NCBI): domain Eukaryota; kingdom Metazoa; phylum Arthropoda; class Insecta; order Coleoptera; family Bostrichidae; genus Rhyzopertha; species Rhyzopertha dominica. The sequence continues at coordinate 16,562,789 of QCXZ01000086.1, read as the reverse complement.
TGTGAATTTTATGTGTCTCAACTGTGTTTAGAAAGGTTATTATGTCTGTTGCTTATTTAACTGTTAATGTATATGTAATTAGTTTTGTGGTTAAATATCGTATTATTTATATGTAATTAACAATAATAATAAAAATAATTTAATATTGTAGCTAAATAAATACAACATGTAAAGGTACAAACCTTTAAATAAATGTTTATAATCAATGTAATTATATGAGAATGAAACTTTCAGATTCCTGGAGACATCGACAAGCAAATAGACAGATACAAAAGTTTGACTACTCACAAACAAACTGTTCACTCTTACATTATCATAGAAGGCGCCACCATTCAAACAATCCAGAAAGCCTATGTGGTAATAGATTATGTTAGGTACGAATTCGATAGCATTATAAGAGCATTTGATATATGTTTTAAGACAATTCATTTACCCAGTTCCCATGTGTGGCAACTATTTCAGAAGAATTTTTGAGGCATTAGTACATAGTACTTCTTGTGACATATTAATACCACACCTTGTAGCTGTGGTGAAACAACTGAAATACAGCGAAATTAATTTTTCTTCTTCCCTAATATGAAGTGGTCATTTAATTTAATATCCCCAACAAATTTGTTTTTCATTTAGAATACATTCATTACGTTGATCATATTTTTACTTGCTCAAAGTCAGGCTGTCATAGGTAATTTCAGAGAAATGATTGTTTTAGGCGGCATTTAATGATGAAGCATGTCAAATCTCTTCAAATTCTAAATCAACCTACTGTAGAAGTGACCAGTCGGAAAAGTGCGTGGTATATCATTTAGAAAGTAAGACAGAAAGTACCCTTAATGGTGATTATGAACCAAATGAAAAAACTTCTACTAAGGAAAATAATTTAAAACTTTTTATGATGGAATGTCATTCTAGCTTTGAACAATTTGTTGCCCAGTTATATGGTAGCCTTTGCTTACCTCGTACTACCATTCAGATTAAAGTAAACATGACAAACTCTTTTTCCCCGTTTTTCAAATATTATGAAAACAATTTGAGATCAGAATTCTTGTCTAAGGTTGTGTTCATTGCGTGTTTCAAGCTTTTAATTCGACATTTCAACCATTTCTAACAGAATACAATAGAACTAAATATTTTGAAAATAGTAAATATCTAATTGAACCTATCCCTAATACTGCAGGTTTGTCTCCAGAAAGCCGGAAAAATAATTGGCAAACTTTCTTTCGCTTAAAGAAAAAGTAGTTTATTTTGTTTCTTTCAAAAAGACTAAATTACTTCCAGGAGTATATACGAGTACAACAGTTTTAAATTGTCAAAAGAACTTACTAAAAAATATTTCAGGGGTTTTAATATAATATCCTTAATGAAGATTGTGGGGAAATATGCTACATAAAAACAAAGCTATAAATATAAATATATTTGAGCTTTAAGAAAAGGTTTAATTATTGCAAGAAAATGTTAATTTCTTGAAAAAAAATATTATTTGAGACAAACGAAAGCACTGTTAATTCAAAACATAACTTACCAGTGGTGCAAGCTTTGTTTACTTATTTCTAATAAAATATATCAAGAAAAAATATTTTTTAATACAAATAAATACTTTGTTGTGTATATACAAACAAATATCGTTTTATGTGTGTAGACATTCACCAAGTAATATTTTTGAAAATGTTAATTCGGAACAATTGCGGTTTCGGTATTTCGGGTCGTCAAACTTTTTTATTAAACCAATAGGTATTACTCTCGGAATAGATTATAAAAGAATAGTCTACAATAACACTTAGCTTAGCAGATTGCGTTACTTGCCAATCATATCAATCCAAGAACATTACAATTATTTTTAGAGCTACTATCTGGGTTTTTGAATCTATTTGTTCTTATATGTCAGACTTAAAAGGAGAGTCATGTGCTCTATCTAATATACTCATGCAATGTGGCATGAAATAAAGAAACAGTTTTAAAAATAATATGGCGTTCCCCATATTTGAATAAAACGTAAAAAGAAGCTGGTCTTCTGAACTAGATTCCTTTCTTTCCCCGCATTTCTCAAACCATCAAAAGAACAATATAAAAACTCTAACATCAATATTTATTTCTCTAATTCAAAAACCCTTTGAAAATTATGATCCATTGACAAAAAGTGGTGTTTATAGATTAGATTGCACCTGTGGTATGTTCTATGTTGGCAGAACTTTCAGAAACTTCTAAATAAGATGCAAGGAACATTTTCAACAAATAAAACTTAACAAAAAGCAACCTTATGTTTCCAATTTTGCAGAACATATTTCAAAATCCGGTTATAATTTTATTCCAGAACCTACAGTCTTACATATTCATTTGATTTGTGGGGTGAGACGCAGGGAAAGTATCTCAAAAAGAATAACAGATATAGGGTGGCTAAACATGAAAAACCGCCGTCTTTTCCAMGCTGCTGCTTATAAACTCTCACAAGCCAATTTATSTCTACAACAAAATAAGGTTCAGAACTGATGTACAMAATGAATGTTAGAAGGAAATCAMTTATTACAACACCGTACTGCTATATTTCAAAGACCTTTTGTTTATAACGTAGCTTCAGTCATAATATACCTAAACATATAAAGCTAAATAATAAAATTAAAGCCTTCAAAGTTGCACTAAAAAGACATTTGTTGGCTGAACAGTAACGAAAAGTAATTTTTGCGTTCCTTATATCTATCTATCTAAATTTAATCGCGCACACTCGGCCATTTGATAGGTTATTCACCTCGTTCTCCTCACCTTGCGATCAAAGATCAGCGCTCTATGTTCGCCCGCTCTATGTTTCGTTTCATGTTTCTGCGGTTTGTCATTTTGTTCAACTGTCGTAGGTCATCTTTGTTAAAAAGCGTAGTTTGCAGTCAGCGCGCCGTTTCATTTGTAAAAATGTCATTTACATTTAAACGGTGATTTTTCATAAAATAAGTGCCTTCCGCTGCACTTCTCAATTTAATTTTTAATATGTAATTATTTCACTACTGTATTATCATCTAGTTCAGAAGACCAGCTTCTATTTACTTTTTCCACAAAAGTAGAATGACTGTGGATTGGCCGGTGCGGACTGATTTACCGATTTCCTAAAGCGTAATCAAATATTGTCGATTAGAACTCCGGAATGAACCAGTGTTGCTCGTGCATGCAATTTTAACAGAGTAAATGTCGGAAGATTTTTCGATCAGATTGGTAATGTAATGGAGAGATATGGATTTGAATCACAAAATATACTCAATTCAGACAAGACTGACAAAATCGGGGCTTTAAGGGGGGCCAAGCAGATAAGTGGCATTAACTCGCATGAAAGGAGCACGCTCGTAACTGTTTGCCTGGCAGTTAAGGCGGTAGGAAATATGATACCGCCAATGTTCATTGGGTAGCATTGGAGCGGCCAATACTTCAGGCTGGATGCTAAATGAACAATTTTTCTCAAACATTTCCTTAAACATGCAAAGCCTTCAGTTGAAAATAAAGAAATGTTGATTTTAGACAACCACGACTCTCACATACAAATTGAGGTGGTTGATTTTTGTAGGGAAAACGGAATTGTGTTGTCATTTCCACCGCACACTTCCCATAAGTTGCAACCGCTGGATAGGTCGGTGTTCGGACCATTTAAAAGGTACTTTAACACTTATGCAGACGAATGGAGAAAAAGTCATCCAGGTGAAAGAATGAACATTTACCATTTACCAGGACTTGTAAAGGAAACTTTACAACTGACAGCCACATAATCAAATGTTCAGGCTGGATTTAGATGTTCAGGTGTAAGCGAACCTAACATCTTGCCAGAAAATACAAACGACCCACCCAATCGAAACCAAACTCCACCTCCGCAAATAACAACAGTTTCCTACACCACGCCGTCACAAAACACTCTTAATCCAACTCAAGCTGAAGCAAGCTGTGATCCAAGTGTTTCCATAGAAGATCTCTATGCCCCGGGACCATCACATGTGCAAAGAAAATCTCGTGTCGTTGCGCCCAGACCTTCGAATCTTCAAAGCAATTCGTCCGTTGTTTCCCCTAAGGACATTCGTCCTTTACCTAAGGCCACATTTGAGAAACAAAGAAGAAGGGCCACCAAACAATGAGAAGCGCAATATGGACGGACACCCCAGAAAAGAAAGAGCTGGCAGAGATTAAACGCCGCAAACCCGTAAAAATGAAAGACAAAGCTTTAGCGCTTCCCAAGAGAAAATTCCCAAAGACAGCAACTCCACGTGACAGCAGCTCAGAAGAAGAGGGAATATTACTGTCTTGTATGCACGGGGCCCTGGTCTGCTTCCATCCGGGGCCAACAATGGATACAATGTCAAAGCTGCAAGATGTGGGCGCATATAAAATGTAGGGGTCAGATATATACTACTGTCATAATTTTGACTATGAATAATGCTTTTGTTATTAGTTTTACTGCTTGTTACAAATGACCCTGGCGCCGTTACTTTTGACCCTGGACAGGGGCGGTTGTAACACTTTGCATGAGTTGTTAAAATGTTTTTTGTGTTTTTTAGGTATTTTTGGAATACTTCTTTTACACTAATATTAAAGATTAACCAATAAAGTAAGTTAAGTTAAAATATAAAACCGTTTGGGAGTTGGACCCAAAAACAGCTAAAATGTTACATTTGATCCCGCTCTCCCCTAATAATAAGTGCAAAGAAACATCCATCGCCATTTAATCTGAAGCAAATGACTCATCAAGATTTTTTTATATAAGAAGAGGCGTGGAACCTCTATTTCCTTAAGTCTCCCAAACCTGCCGTCAAACTTCAAGAAGTGCAAACGTTAATGGTTGAGAAAAATGATCGCCATGTTAATCTCAGAACATCATATTGTGGATTCTGGATGCGACACATAGTCGTTATCGGAACTTTCTGGAGATCAGACACTAACGAAGTACTCAGACGCCACCAGGAGTTGCTGGGCCAACGTTTCAGAGTGGGCCGAACTCCATGGGCAAGAACTTTGAGAAGCGATAGCGGCTACGGCGATACGCCCTTAACCATCGTGGAGATCCACATTCGCTGTCGCCGGAAACGACGCCCAAAGCCCCGCTCACCTCAAGATACTTAGGGCATCTACTCCACCAACCACCCCGACGACGACGGCGTACATCTCTAGCAACCCGGTGACGCTAAAAGCTCCACGTACAGCTGATCTACGCGGCGCTAGGGCGTATTTCACGATTCGGCGTTTATTCGGTGCTTCCCCAGCCAGGTCCAACCCAGATGCGAACAGCAAGGAAAATAAAAACTCTGTTTATAATATAAAATAAAGAAAATATACCCCAAAGCTAAAAAATAATAATAAATAAACCATTCACACTCTCGTCGTGACGTCTACCACGTCACGGTGAGCATTAATTTTTGGTACCTGCAAAGTCTATGATGTACAGGAAGAAAAGCTCTCCCCTAGAGTACTTATTCGCCATGAAATCAATATCTTTGCCTTTTTGCTTTTGTTGTTAATTTCAATAATACAACGACACATGCACTTGGGGCAGAATGGGGTGTACCCCGTTCCGCCCAACGTATTTTTTGAGAGTAAATTTTATTCCAGATGGTTGGAAGTTAATAAAGAAAGAAAAAATGGTAAGTTATTTGATTTCACTTCGTTGGTAGTTGATAGAGAACTGCAGCGACGATTGAACGTGCTTCTGGAAACCCCTTACAGAAAGTGATAAATTTTGGAGTAACGGTGAGCATTTATCTTGGTAGTCGTAAGGTTTATGCAGTCTAGAAAAAGGCACATTCTCAGGGTACATTATGCGCCATAAAACTAGAATCATAGCTTAATCCCATTTATTGTTAATTTCGCCAAAATAGGTTATATCCCGTTCTGCCTCACATATTTTCTGATGTTAAATTGTATCCCAGATGGTTAGAAATTACGTAAGAAAAACGTAACGTTTTTTAAAGTGGTCCTCGGACTCAATGCTTCAAGTTGTTCTTGCAGTTATTAATCGTGAAGAGGGCTACAAAACGATTTAATGTTCCTCAAACCACTTTAGAACGTTACGTTGCTAAAAAGAAACGAGAAGGTAAACATTTTGAAATTGACAAATCTGCAGGAAAAATAAGATGTACTTTCACACAAGAACAGGAGTTAGAGTTAGTACTACGATACCTGACAGATATGGAAGCTCGGTTATTTGGGTTAACAATGACTGACTTTCGAAAGCTGGCCTATCAGATAGCTTTAAAAAATAATTGMAATAATCGATTTAATTGCGACACTGAAATGGCTGGAGAGGCGTGGATGAGAGCATTTCTGAAACAATATCCTACGCTGTCGTTAAGGAAACCTGAAGCAACATCAGGTGCGCGGGCGATGGGTTTCAATAAAATAGACGTAAAGCAATTTTTTCGATTGTTAACTGAAATGATCGATACCCACAAAATACCAGGTGGCAGAATATACAATTGTGGTGAGAAGACCGGTGTATCGGTCAACCCGAAAAGCCAGAGCAAAATCTTGGCGCAAAAAGGGAAACGTCAGGTTGGACCACTGAATTCTTCAGAAAGAGGGCAGACAGTTACGTCAGAAATTTGTGTTTCTGCAGCAGGGAAATTATTGTTATTTCCTAGAATTCGTAAACAGCCGACGTTTGAACTTGGACTACCTACTGGGTCTTTCTCAAAAATAACGTATCTAGATGGATGACATCTCATATTTTTCTGCAATGGTTCAGATATTTTGTTAAGTTTTCTGGAGCAACGACAGACAATAAGGTGTTGCTATTGTTGGACGACCACTCAACCCATACTAAAAACACTGAACTAATAAACTGCGCACGAGAAAACGGCGTTGTTCTGCTTTCTTTTTCTCCACACTGTTCACATAAATTGCAACCACTCGATGTAGCTTTCATGAAACCCCTAAGCAGTTATTATGAAATGGAAGTGAAAAAATAGTTGCGTTGCAATCCGGGAAAAGTGGTTACACTACATCAAATATCCACGTTATTCGGGGCAGCTTTTCTTAATGCAGCATCGATGAAAACTGCTGTGAACGGCTTTAGGAAGACAGGAATTTGGCCTCCAGACCCTGCTGTTTTTTTCTGAAGCGGACTTCCTCCCTGCATTGATAACAAATATTTCATTATATGAAGCTTCATCTCCATCTGAACCCCAAAAACTGCAGAAAAACGCACAACTGGACAGAACAACGGTCAGAAGAGGAACGTCTGAATCAATTCCGATAAACGCTATTTTAGCTCGAAATGAGGAGTCACAGTCCTGCCCTTCATCATCTAAATCTCAGAAGCTGCAGGAAAAATCAAAATCGGACACAGCAGCGGTCAGAAAACAAGCATCAGAATCTACTCCGACAAAAGCTATTTTGCCACGAATGAAGAGCCACAACTTGGATGTTCCTGGATGCCCGATAAGAATTCTCGAAGAAAATCACCGTCAGAAATGTCTGCCTTTTAGTATGCGTCTCCAGAAGCGATAATGTCTATACCGAAAGTGGCAGCCAAACACCAAAAGAGTGACCCGCAAAAGAGGAAAAACAGCAATATTAACTTCCACACCGTACAAAGAAGAGTTGAAAGAATCTCTTTCAGAAAAGTCTAAACTTGCTGCGAAAGCTAAGAAGGTGAAAAAATACGTCAAACAAGTGGACAGACCAAAGAAAATTTCAAAAGAAGCGAGGAAAGCCAAGAAAGAGGAAGTTCAAGATATTGAGCCGTTTGAAGAAGAGAACGTTGCCTGCATTTATTGTCAGCATTTTTATTCTAAGTCAGTGGAAGGTTGGGTCGCATGCAATTTGTGCCATCAATGGGCTCATAATTCTTGTGCAGGAATAGAGAGCGACGATGATGAAACTGTGTTTTTGTGTGGGCACTGCCAATTAATATTCATTTTCGTGTTATTTTCACTGTTTTATGTTATTGAGATGAATACCTACTTTAAGTTTTGTTACCTACGTGTCACTGAAAATCATGTTCAAGATAATTGCAATACTTTTTCATTTGCAATGAAAATAATGTATTTACGTTTTGTTATGTGACAGTAAAGAGTTTTTATAAGGTTTTTAACGAATACCCCATTCCTCCCCATTTATACCCCATATGTGGAGCAGAACGGGGAATTATGCAAATTGAGACAAAAAAAAATAGATAAATAAGGAACAAATATCAACATAAAATTCATGCAGCAAACGTTGGGGATAACATCACATAACACCGAAACAAAAAATTGTAATAATCCGATAGTAAATATTTTCCAGAAAAACGTTTCAACGTTAAGTACCCCGTTCTGCCCCGGGTTCCCCTATACAAATGGAATTAATTGAAATACAGTGTGATTGTGTTTTAAAACAAAAATATGCAGATGTGGGAATTTCAGACTTTTAAAATTACTTAACGGTTGCGTTTTTTGCGTGTTTTGTACAATTAGGCGTATTAGCTATGTTCGGCAGCACATATTTGTGCGAGAAATTTTTTCAACTTTAAAAAAACAAAACTGCAGAGAAGTCCAGACTTACTGAGCAGCATGTGTAATCAATTCTAAAAATAGTTGTAGCCAAACAAATTCAACCGAATCACGGGTATGCAACTTTATCACAAATTTAATCCGTTTCCTACGTCACTACGCTCCGCCTACCTCATACCAATGCCATTCAGAGATGGCGTTAGCAGTCCACTTTTACAGAGACCGATATTAGCATTAGTGATTCGTTTTTACCGGTCGCTGTTGCCAACTTAGCAATTTTACCGCTAAATTTAGCGGATACAATTCGCCTAGCGCCAAAAATACGTTTTCGCGGTTAGCGGATATTTTTGCGGAACAAAAAATTTATTTAGTTATTATTAACTGTTTTAATTTAGTGTATAAATATGGGAAACTTAGATATAAAGTTCCTACAATCGATTTATTTACGCTAGGTGACTCGATGATTACAGTATTCCTTGCCTGGGAAATATATTTCCTACTTATTTTACCTACCAATCCAAAATTTAACCAACGTCTCTCTAGTGCATGTGCGTTTCACGTTGCAGCTCAGACCGTCAAATGACGAAGATTATAATATCTTAAACCAAGTAAAAGGCAACGAAACATATTTCTGGAAGAACACGATGAGTTCGGCAACGAAATTTTTAAAGTTCTAGCATAATATGTAGGTAGGTACCTAACAATTGTTTATGATAAAATAAATAATAAATCTCGTTTCATACGAACATATTACCCTGTCAAGAATTTTAGCGGATTCGTTGCGGCAATCTAGATGAATTTCTATCAGCCCCAGTAGCAACACTGTTAACGGTTTAACCGCTTAACCTCTATTCAATATTTTGAAACAAGCCAAGCGTTGTTGTGCCGGACTCAGAGACTAATTTTTATAAATAAGTTCTGCTATTATCTACAGTTGTTAGTTCTAAATAATTGACATAAATACGTGTTTCTGCTTTTTATGTAAGTATGTAGTGAAATGTAACGTTAACTTTTAATAGAGTTTCGTGAAATTTTGCAGTGTGCTCAATCCTAAATAAGTGTATCTTACGATGTCTGTGAATTTGCCGTTTTGTGGCAATGTGGAGGATATGCATGTTCGTTTATTTCACTTTCCACGAAATAAAAACCGGTAAGTCATGTAATAATGTAATGATAGTAACAAAAAATTATAAACTAAATTTGAGAATTTGACTGTACTCTAGGGCAGTACATTAATGGATTGTAAGCTAGTTGTTTAAACACATTGGTTGTTTTACAATGAAACGTTAATTTCAGGTTCATCAGTTAGCATCCCCAGCTCCACTGAATATCTTCACACTCCAGGTTCTTCCCACTTATCACCTACACATTTTGCGACTTCATCGCCATKACCTACCTCAGACATTTTTTGTTCTCCTTCCCMTAGCAARTGGGAGGTATCACCCACCAAGTCTGTTCACCCTAGTGTCCAGGAAGTGAGTTCCCCTAAGGTGTTACCTGGATTTCTCACAGAAGATATTGATTTATCATCGGCTACAGATTTCAGTCGTTCTCAATCTCGGTCATCCGATCATTCATTGAGCCGGAGCAGGCGTTCATTGTTTGAAGGTGTACAAGGTCTATGTTCAGAAAAAATTACCCCACGAAAGCAGCAGCTTACGAAAATAGCTAAAAACAAGCATGACCATTTAAGGAAATTAAAAGCTCTGTGCAAGAAGCGTTCACTTGATTTAAAAAATATTTTAAGTGATGATTCACCTTTGGTAAAAAATGCATTTAGTGATATGCCACGTAGAACAATTACACTGCTACTTTCCCAAATGCGTCTAGCTAAACGTCTTCCCAAGGGCAGGAGATGGACAGATGATGAAAAAGTCATAGCACTATCGGTTTATAAACGAAGTCCGAAGTGCTATTCCCTTCTTCGTCGACTTCTGGCTTTACCATCCATCCGAACACTTCAGTCATTACTGTCTAAAGTTTCCTTCAAACCAGGCATTAATGAAAACATATTTTCACATCTAAGCCATTGCCTTTCAAAGCTTAATAATCAAGACCGTCTATGTACCCTAATGTTTGACGAAATGTCAATACGTCAACATGTTCAGTACAATAGTTCCTCTGGGATAATTGAAGGACTAGAAGACTATGGAGACAAAGCCTTATCTGATAAGATAGCAGACCATGCTTTGGTTTTTATGGCTCAAGGTATTCGAAGAAGCTGGAAGCAGCCCCATGCATATTACTTTTGTCATGGTCCTATTAAAGCTGAGAAACTGAACGATCTTGTGTGTCAAGTGCTTGATGCAATGCACACAATAAATCTGCAAGTTGTTGCGCTTATTTGTGATATGGGCGCTGCTAATGTCAGAGCTTTATCATTATTGGGATGCTCACCTGAACAAAATTTTATTATTAACAACAATCGGCGTATTTACACCATATACGGACCTGATAAAGAACACACGAAATATGTTACTTAACCATAATGTTCGGATACCGGTTGATGTTGGCGATTCCACTATTGAAATGGAGGCAAGCTGGGAAGACATTCGAGCCGTTTGGGAACGCGACAGAACCACTCCAATGGTTTTTCGAAGTATTCCGAAGATTTCAAAAGACCACATACAGCCAACGATGCAAAGGAAAATGAAGGTTAGCTTGGCATGTAATGTCCTCAGCCATTCTGTGTCAGCTTACATTTATACTTTAGTTGCTCATGGTAAGTTTATAGTAAAATGATTATGTTAAGGGCAAAATAATTTTTGTTTTTATATTGTAGGAGCTTTACCACAGCGAGCGTTAGCTACTGCTACTTTTATTACCCAGGCTGACCAGATGATGGACAGTTTCAATGGCATCTCCCGCCCAGGTCCTGAAGGGAAAGAAATTTACTGCTGGCTAAGTGACGACTCACCACACAAAGCTTTCTGGACAAAAGCTTCGGAATGGGTTGATTACTGGAAGTTTGTTAATTCAAGAAAAACTGGTTTATACTATTGGTATGGGTATAACATTAATTGACGCTCATTAAAAATTCAACGATCTGGAGAGGTTAAACAAACAGCAACCAACATGCTAAATGAAAATCTAGATTTTTCATATATAATATGTTCAGAACATTTTGATATAGTCAAAAATTCTTTAGTAGAGGGTCTCATTCGAATTGCAATGAAATGGTACTGCACAAGATTAGTTCGTGATTTAAAATTACAAAGATCTGACAAGCAGAAAAGCCGTAAGGTACGGATGCTTCAACACCAGTAATTTACTATTTCGCCTAAAGATTACAGATGTAGTCAAAACATCAGATTAATATTTATTTGTCTGCGTTTTACTAGATGCAGTGTTTGTCCGAAAAAGTAATAATTGTTTATATTTCCAATGTCCGTTTTTATAAAAATTTCATAAATTTTGTATTTTGGAGAAGCATTTAATTAATTTCGTGATATTTATTGCTTCCTAATTGCTTTGTATTAGACTTCTGTTAGTCACTGAAATAAACAAATGCGCTTCTGAGCTTTAATCTAGTTACGGCTTACAGCTCTTGAAAAAGATAATACACAACTGAATGTTCCTTCATTAGGATAACATATAAAAATGATGTCTAACTATTATGTGTATGATGATGTACAGGGTGGTATGTGTATTTATAATTTAATTCCTTACATGTTATATTATAATAAAAACCTAGATTGTACCATCAATAATTGCAGTTTTTGTGAAATTCCTATAGATTACCCAACAGATAAATATTGGCCTGGTTAAGCTTGATTTCCAAAAGCAACTTTTATAATCTATGTGGTGTTTGCAAAATTATAATTTTTATATTCTTAATTAAAATTAGCCCTAGGTGTCAGTTTCACATGCATATTTACACAGAGTTTATTTATATCTAATGCAGTTTCATTTATGTAATAGATTTCGTTGCATAAACTTCTGGATAAATCCGCCTTGCGGAACTGACATTATAAAGGTTGAAAAATTAGAAATAAAGTTTTAGTAATCTGAATTTCGGGTGTAGTTCCCGCCTAAAATGATCCTGCTGCCATCCATTGTCGGTTTTTGGTTACAATATGAAACATGGTCTGGGATTTCTGTAAATTTTGTTCGAGGGCAACATCTCTTAATGGCATTTTCATAAAAGAGGCGGAGCTAAGTGACGTTGCTGGTGGATAAAACAATATCATCGACTTGCGCATCTGACGGAATTTATCTATGAACCGAATTTTGATGATCTGATTAAAGACAAACGTTGCCAATCATCTTCCAAACAATAGGTATAATTTTACTATTATTATTGTTGTTTTTCGGGCATAATGGCCGTGGTCCAAGAGATGATAAACTTATTGACGTTTCATTCATATTAGTACTTTGTAGTGGGTAAGTAATTTGTCGTTTTCTTAATCCAATTTGCTACGCCGTAATTGTGTGGACGGTACTTGTTGATTTGATGCAACGTCCTTAAAAAGTACAAATAAATGGACTTATCTTCTGTGTGCCTACGCAGTAAGTCAACTCACTTGATGCAACCGTTGGACGCAGATTTTTTATGCTCCTTGGAAAAAGTACTGGAGGAGTTCAGTTTGGGCGCTGGTCGGAGACAGACGTGTATTCGAACGGCCGTCTGAGCTTTACCACAATTGTTTGTGATTAATAAAATAAACTGTACACATAGTGAAGTGTTTCACGTTTATGGGGTGGGGATAAGTGCTTAGCGTGGTGAAGGTGGTGCTTGCCTACCTGATGACCTGTGTACCTGTACAGGTACAACTGGACGACACGAGGGAACCCAAACTCACCTAAGCAATAACCTACAACAGGAACACGAACTAAAATAAGATAAAAGAAAAAATAGTTGACTAACATACTAGCACAATAATTTATACGCATGTTACATGTGCGTAACTAGCGACTTTTTTTGTATTATTTCTATTCCAATACAACTAATATCGCATTCCGGCGCAAAAGGAACGTATCTTAGGACCAAGAGCAGCCGTAAAGAGGAACTTTTTTTCAAGGCCTGGCCATCTGATTCAGCAGATAGGAGAGTTACACCGAAAACGCAGTAAAACTATTACGTATAAAAATAGATCAACTCAGCTACCCTGACCTGTTCCACGCGAGAAAAACAGGATATTATACTAAATAAAAATAAAACYTTAAAACCGTAGTATTAACAAGTATKCACACATATATATCATATAKATCATCTAACACATATATGTAAGTCTCTCCTCTTTAGGTGTTTTTTTTTCAGATTCAATATCAATAGTAATAATCCTAACACAGAATTATTACTGCAAAAGGAACAATACAATATAAAATTAAGGAAATAGTAAAAACAAATCAGCACACCATCCAGGTGACGGAAACTGTCTTTTCAGTGCCCTCGCGCATCAAATGGGGAGAATGTCACACAACAAGTACCCCGTAAACATACAAAAAGCTCAGGGCAACAACTGTAAGTTATATCTGACAAAACATACAAAGATTCGAAAGCAGTTTAGAAAAAAATATAAAGGAACTCCAGCCAAAATACCAAGATGCAGAACAACGAGGAAGAATCTTTTTGTTTACTCCTAAATGACCTAGAAAAAGAATGATTCTGGGAAGAAGAAATAATACCCGCCACAACAGATATAATAAATCGGAAAATCACAGTTCACGTTGAGGATGGCGACACCATAGAATTTCGTCGTTTTACTGATAATGAAGAAGCAGCGGAAGAATTAAATATAGTGTACAGAAAACAAGGTCAAATAAAGAACCATTATGATAGCTTAGTAATTATATGGGAAAACCAGGCAGATTTGAAACAGAAGTAGGGATTGGAAATAAAAACTCATATAACAATACACCAATGCAAACACAAAGAACGAAAGGGACAAATAGAGGCGTTGCACTATTAGTAAGAAGGGACATAGACGATCGAAACATTTTAGTAACGCCGATTAGCGAAAATGTAGTGATCGCTGAAACGCTGATTGAAAGTCAGGCAATATGCATAGTAGGCGTGCACATTCCAACCGACAGGAGAGTGCGCGCAGTATTTAGGCAAATAATTCAAGAAATAGGAAAACGACAATCTAAAACAAACATAATACTAATTGGAGACTTTAATGCACATCTCGGAAACCAAGATCAAACCAATGAAGACAAAAAGATACTTAAGAACATTGCACACCTATTTAATCTCACCATAAAAAACACCTAGAGTTAATAAAAAGACGGGAAAGGTTGAGAAAGGAAGTGAATCCTCAGACTCCGTAGAAGATCTTCCTTATGTTGATGACTTGAATTTGGATGTGGATAATGATAACGATGCGGCGTGTATTCTGACATGGAAAAGTAGGTACAGTGCTCAATTTTCTTCCGATGGACCCGTGAAGATTTTAGTGGCAGTGATGAAAAGAAAGTTTATGTGTGAGATTCAAGCGTTGGAAAATAGTATTTTAATGCTGGATAGGCAATCCAAATTTAGCAGTGTTTTTTTTAATTAAAAAAAGTATTTATTTCTACTTTTTAATTTTTGTGTTCTTTATGCTTAAAATAAATGATTTATAAACACATTTTGTTTTCATAGAGGAAGCAGTGTATTTTGGGCAAAAAATGCATCTTAAAACATGTTTTTTTTTCATTCACAAAAAGTTAAATTAGAAAGTGCCGTAAAACCGGGTGCATCGGGCATAGGGGATAGTAGCCCAACATGGTACAGTATTCTAAGACGGGAAACCTTTATAAATTAGAAGTCTTAAGTTTACAGCGCAATCTCTGGGTGATTACTCATCTTCGGCATGTAAGCATAGTTGCCTATGATTTGATAATAAAAATCCACACATTTAAATATTTAAACAATGCAGGAACAAATAATCCTTTTTTTTTGTAATCTTTTTGCTACACCTATTTCTATTATTATGTTGGTGGATCTTTAACAAGTTTACAATAATGAAATTCTTTACCTTCTTTAGTGTTAGATTTATATTTTTGATTGCCATAATTTTGGCGTAAGGTTGTTTTGCGGTCACTTTAGCATGAATGTTTTGTTAGTTGCTATACTCCGATCACCGAATAGATGGAGTGATCACGTGAATTGTATGAATCTTCCACGGTATCGGTTTTGATGCTGTTTATTCAAGTCCGACTTAATCTTTTGTAACAAATTTTTGACTACTGAACAAATAACAAAAAATTAAGAAATGATTATGGTTTAAAAATTACATGAAGAACACGCATCATGATCATGCCATCTGTACAGTGATCGGAGTATAGTTAGATATATGAGGGGGTCAGAAGCCAAGGGATCCAAGTCGAGTTTTTTGCAATACGGAGTTGAGTGCATATTTGGGAACTAGAAGTATCAGTCTACTTTAGAGGCATAGAGAACCAAGCACAAAATACATTCTAGTGTCACCATCTATCAATACAAAAGTTAAATGCTTATGTTTCATTCATTATGTTCCTAATGAAACTAGTGATGAACAGTCAGATGGTGAGATGCCAGCCTTGACCGACACTGGTACATCCAGAAGTTTAGGTAGGAAAACCTAAAACATCTGCATTCACATCTCACAAATGCATTTTGGTTAAAATATAAATTATAATAAGCATTATTACTGGTTATTACCAAACATATTTTAGGCAAACTACCCGTTGTCATGGTAATCTAGTGAATTTTTGGTGCATTTGAGTACATCAAGTTTAGGTGGCGACCTAAAACACCCAGTTGCCATCGAAATTAGTTGTTTATTTTATTACGGTTTGTTTTTTAACTAAAATGCATTTTAAGGAAATGCAAATATAAGATGTGAATATGGGTGAAGATATTTTGAGTTTTCCAAAAGTATTATTTTAATTTTGTGTTCAGGTMCATTTTCTGATAAATCTGATTTAATCAAAGAAGCAGAAAAGAAATATCGCAAAAGTTCGAAGAAACAGTGGCCAGGAATATGTTGATCGCAAGGGTGCAATATTTAGGGAAAAATCACTGAAGGCTTACGATCATAGATGCCGTTACAGGTGTACAGAAAATTTTTCGAATGAAGTTAGAAATAAAATTTTCAACGATTATTGGAGTCTTGGAAAGAAACCTAATTGATGGGACCTACAAAGCGCATACGTTGCATCGTGTTTAAAAAAATTCACTCCAAAAATGCACCGGCAAAACACCACTCGTCAAAAAAATATTATCACTTTTATTCAACTTCAAAGCAAACGCGTATGCAGTTTTTTTTTTAAACCCTGGATATCAGCCGCAAAAGGTTTTATATTGTAGTAAAAAATATAAAAGAATCTGGAGTCATCCAAACCCATCAAAGAGGTCCGTGGTAATAAAATAGATTAAGTATCTATACATCAACTCGTTTCCGAAATGTCATTATACCAGAAAGGACAATCCGAATCGCAAATATCTTTCGCCGTCGTTAAATGTAACTAGAATGTACAAACTTTATAAAGAGTTTTGTTCACAAAAGGAAGCTCAGCCATTAAAACTGACCCGCTAAACATAGTATATATCAGAAACATTTCAAATCTTCAAATGTATTGCATAAATGAAACGTTTGGGAGGTACATTTAGGTAATGTTTCGGTAACGTGTATTTTGAGTCCATACTGATTTGCAACGTATCTGCAATGTTCGTTATTTGCGCTTGAGGAACGTTTCTGCAATATGACATAAACTTAAGATTAACATAACTTTCTTGACGTATGTTACGTATAACATACGTATGCATCACATTCAAAGATAACATTAAGGATTGGGCCCGAAAGACAAAAAAGGATATGAAAGATCTGTCTCAAATAATGATAGGAAGCGAACCATCTACTTTTGCAAAACAGAACCACTTCCTGAATATTTAGAGAAAAATGAATGTTTATCTGACTGAGAAAAGATTTAACTACCCTAAAGTATTTTCAAATAAATATTCATACTATTTTTGTTGAAATTATTACTAATTGTGAGGTCTACATCACAGATTATATTTGACTTTTTACAAATTTTAGTTATTATTATGTCGGATAGATCCTACTTATTTCTACACGACGTTTACTATTGGAACATTCTTGTTGCCATAGTGCTGTGATTGGCAATGTAGCAAACAGTTGGCAACGGCGCGGCGTGTTCTGATCGCGCAAGGAGCAGGTGCAGAAGACAGAGCGGCTAGTAATGTCAATTGTCGTTACTTTTTTGTATTACCGGTACCGGGTACTTTTGTAACGAGTACCCGGTACTGAGTACACGTTACCGTTACCAATACCCACAGTAGGTACTGCGTAAATATATTATGTAGGGGGCAATTATTACCAACGCAGCTGATGGTTTGAAGGCTATGCCATGTTGCCATGTTTGCAATACCGATATCTCACTACGTCGATGCGTACGGCGGTAATGATTGAAAAGATCATTGTTTAATGTTTATGTTTTGACTGAAGTCAGTTTAGGAATGAGACGAACAGTTCATAAATTAAATTATGTGATATAGGTTAAGTCGAAAAACAAAAATGGCAAATGCAAATGGAAATTAAATGAGTAGTTTCGTTCTTGTTTAATTTATTGATACAAACAATTTGCCAATGTTGCGTTCTTCGAGCACCGATATATTGGAGTAGAGTAGATGTATATTTCTTTTTTATCATTAGCCGCAACTAATTAAACAAAAATTTTGGTATAAGTATATGATAAATATGAGTTCTGAAGTGCCCTCTACACAAAGAAGTTTTGTTTGGTTACACTTCACAAAACAACCCGGAGAAAAGGCAAAGTGCAATGTATGCCACAATACATATTCCTACAAAGGCGGTACAACAGGGAATTTACGTAAACATTTACGTATAAAGCATCCCACTCTACTGTTAGAAGAGCCCAGCAATAACCCGCTAAATACCGGAAATATAGTGCCACCTCCAACACAGCAAAATGAAAATGGTAAGTTACACATACTTTACGCACCCAGACACAGACACACGTCACACTTGTTTTTTTTTTCAACAGATCCACAACCATCCACTTCACACTCACAAGAAGCWCAAWTAGCATTAGGAAGYGGAACAGGAACACCACCTCGATCTCCTGTTCGTGTATCATACAGCAGAACCCGATCACATAGGCAAACTTCGTTATCAAATTATGTAAGACGACCTATTTCTTTATCGAAACAAAAGAAAATTAGTGATTTGATCCTATATATGATAGTACATGACTTACAACCATTTTCAATAGTACATGACAAAGGTTTTTTTAAAACTTTTGAAAGAATTAGAGCCCTCGTACAGAGTACCGAGTAGAAATACTTTCACAACATCTTTTCTTGCTGAAAAATACGACAGTTGTAAAAATATTTTGATGTCATATCTAAATAATGCTCAATATGTTACTCTGACGACGGATGGATGGACATCTTTATCCAATGAAAGTTTTATTTCTGTAACTGTCCATTTCATAACAAAACAGTGGGAGCTCATGTCGTGCATATTAACTTGTGTTGACTATTCCGAAAGTCACACAGCACAAAATATGTATGACTTACTACGAAACGTTTGTACAGAATGGGGTATTATCGAAAAAGTTCATTTCGTTGTAACCGATAACGCAAGTAATATGAAAGCTGCCATAAAATTAACAAACTGGTTTCACATCCCATGCCTAGCTCACACTTTAAATTTAATTGTACAAAAAGGATTACATGAAATAGAAGAAATTCGAGGTAAAGTCAAAAAAATTGTTGGGTACTTTCACAAAAGTTCGCAAGCTAATGAAAAATTAAAATCAACCCAAAATAGGTTGAACGCAACTTCCACCCCTTTGAAACTGAAAAATGATGTATCCACAAGATGGAATTCAACATTTTTTATGTTTGACCGCATTCTTCAATTAAAAGAACCACTTACGGTAACAATTGGTTTATTGCATAACCCAGTTGATACATTGTCAGAAGACGAATGGAAAATATTGAAGAAAATTTGTAAAATACTACATCCCTTTGAGCAGATAACAACGGAAATGAGTGCTGAAAAAACTGTTACTTTATCAAAAGTTATAGTATTAATTCGTGGACTAGGGTCAGCGTTGAACAAATTTGAAAAAGAAATGTCAACCTCGTCTAATATTACAAAAAAATTAATTGCGCAACTAAAAGCTCAATATAACGAAAGATTCGATAATTTAGAAAACAATTCAACGCTAGGGAGGGCGTCCTTACTTGATCCTAGATTTAAGGAAAAATCATTTTCTGATGAGAAAGCGTATATAAAATCAAAAGATAGGCTGCAAGGAGAAATGGTTGCCCTAATAAATGAAGAAAGACAGAAAAACACAAATGATGAAGTTGCAATGGTCGAGAGTAACGAGGAGAAAGCAGAATCAGAAACCAATATGATATGGCAAGAGTTTGACGAGGCAGTCAGGTGTCAAGTAACAACATTAAGTCCTACTGCAACTGCCATTGCTGAATTTAGATTATATTTGGAGGAACCATATATTTTTCGAAAGGACAATCCATTAGAA
>QCXZ01000086.1:16498785-16542737 GCA_025024175.1 Rhyzopertha dominica | reverse complement strand
AACTTTGTAACAAATTTAGAAGATAATCTCAGAGATCAGTTAATTTTTGGGTTAACCAATGACACAATCAGACATCTATTTGTAAAAACGAAGTTACCATACAGCAACGCGATGAACCTGGCGTTAAGTATGGAAGCCGCCGAGATAAATTCAGGGTTAATCGAGGCATCGACTTCAGCTATTCACCAAATCCAGGACATGGGCAAGTCTTCCTATAAATTCAAGAAGAAACGTGCAAAAGGGAGTAAATGCAATTATTGCGGGAAGAAAAATCATTACAACTCCAATTGTTTCTTCAGGGACGGCAAGTGTCATATCTGTGGTCGAACTGGTTACGTGAGTACGGTGTGCAGAAGCAAGAAGAAAAACGGTCAAGGGAGGACAGCTGATCATATTAAATTAATTGATTCGGACTCTGAATCCGATGCGCTGTACACAGTTTATGCTTCAGTTTCAAATACTGAATTTTGTAATGCAATAAATAGAGAAAAAGTAAGTCCATTAAAAATTATTGTTACAATAAATGATCAAGAATTGTCAATTTAAATAGATACAGGTTCTGGAATTTCAGAACATTGCAACAATAACAGTCTATCGCCTTTTATAGCTCAAACAAGTCCGCAAGAACTTGAAGACATAAACTGTGCCTTAGCAAATTTCTACCACTAAGTGTAGTAGAATCGGATTATTTTAAAGTTTTTGTTGCCAAGCTACGTCCAGCCTATTGTAATACTTTACCCAGTATAAAACTGTTGTCATCTACGCCAATGAAAATTGTATCGAAAGCAACGCGAAAGCTCTAAATGAGTGTTCAGCATTATTGATAGATGGATGGAAAAATTCATCTAGCAATTCAAAGACTGTAGTGTCTATGTTACATAATGCTGGGGGTTCTCAAGCGTATCTTAATGCTTGGGACTTAACCGGCAATTCAGGATGTGGAGAAAAACTTGCCGAGATTGTAAAGGAGTCCATTATATTAGCTAAGGAATTATACAACACCACTGTTTATACCGCCGTATCGGATAACTAAATGTGGGCATTTCGATTCTTTTCGGTGAGTTAGTTCACTGCATCTCTGCTTCTTTGAACTGAGCTGACTCAGTGAGTCGGCTCAAAAGAGCTTCAAGATCCCTACGGTTCGCGGTCATATCAATATCGTCACGGCTCTCTATCAGTCTCTATTTGATCTAGATCTCTCGTATCCGAGACGTACTTAAAGTCTGGATTTACGTATTTGTTTTTGTTGGACAAGCCAAATTATCAAATTTAAATTGAAACCGGAAGTAAACTTGATAACCCTCGTCTGTCCAGCAACAAAGTGGAAGAAATAATATTTTTAATTTGATATATTTTTGTGAATTGTAGAGTTGTGTTTTTGTAGTTGTTTGCATAATGATGTTTTATTTTTTGTTACATACTACCTTTGTTTCAAACCCATATATTTACGTTCGTTAAAACGTCGACTTTCAGTTATTAATTACCTGGCTCATATCGTTTACATAGATTTTGTAACTATGTACCAGTGTACCTACTTAACATGTTGGGAAAAAGAACGGATAGAACAGCTCGCCGGAGTAGTATCAATGAACGATAGCTGCGTTCAGTTGTCACGCTGTCAGCCAACTCGGCAATTCAGTTCAGTTCGGCGCTGAGCCGGAGAGCTGCATCTACTGAAATAAGTGAGCTGCCTCAACAGCTCTTTTGAAAGAGTCGGCTCTTCGATGCAGCTCACTCCTGTTACACATCTCTACAGATAACGCATCGGCGATGCTCAAAATGGGCAGAACTGTTGAAATATGGCATTCGAGTTGTAGTGCACACACAGCCAATCTTTTAGCAAAGGATATAATGGTGAATAAGAATGGCTCCCGTAAAAAACTGCCGTTTGATAGAAGATGGTTGTAATAGAGAATTAATGCTGATTCTTACGGGTTAACGACATGTTCATGTGTAATTATCCAGGAAATGCAAGGCATTCCAATTGACCTACATTTTCCGACTTGTAGTAGTTTGTTAACCTGTAAGTATCGCTGACTATAGCAAATGCTATGTCCACTTCAATACATGTGAAATATAACCAGTGGAGTGGTAGTAGCATGTAAGACGAAAAGTATTATCCATCGTGAGGCTAATATACAACCTTGGGAGACAAGAAGTTGTTTTATTTACAAATCATCGGAACCTCCAAGAACAGCAACTAACAACATTACATGGTGTTCATATAGGAATTCATACGTTTGTCTGATAAAAAATTTACAAATAATGAAAAATCTAATCATTAACGAAGGAGTTTTTAAGAAAATTAAAGCGGAGGTCAAGGCACGTGTATCTGACGATGATTTTGCGGATCAGGTCAAAAAATACATACTGCTTTTTGATCCAGTTTAGCAGCTTATTAACAGGTCACAAATCGCAGATGGTTCTGGTGTTGAGGCTACATATTTGTGGTTGAATCTTAAAACTTCCTGAGAAGTTTGCATATTCAAATGAAGAACTTCAACATGGAATGGAAATGACATTAAATGTATACAATCTTGCGGCCTTCTATCTGCATCCTATCTATAAATTAAACCATAGCAAAAAATATTCATGAATTTTTGCTCAACAGTTTAGATGCAGAAGGTATCACCAGTTTGCATCATTTTAAGGAAAATATTGAGCTATTTCAAATTCTGAATAAAAAAAATATTGAAGATCCTGTTGTATACTGGAGTATGTCCAAAATTAATCATGCAAACCTATCAAAACTTGCACTTAAACTCCTACAGTTCCCAGCTTCATCAGCTCAATTGGAACGACTTTTTTCCAATTGGCCTTTTGTACATTCCAATTTAAGAYACCGCTTGACGTTTGATAGATCAAAAAAATTCTTCATGTGTACTACACATTAAAATTAGCTGACCAATCAAACTATGAAGAAGACTGAAACGGAATGCTATTGCTATTATTATTAACGTTACCAGTTTTCACTACTTATAGAATTAATGTTTACCTATTTTTCATGAAATCTGATTTACTTTAGTTGTCTTCTTTTGATTTGTATGTATTTTAAAATAAATGTTGCCTGATGTAGTTAATGTATGCACGTAGAACTGTGCCATGCTTAATATTTTTGCAAAAATTAGTAAGCTGCGAAGGGATGAGTACAAACATTTTACATGACATCTCTTTTGGGATTCCGCGAACCAGCGCTGTGTTCTTTAACATTCTACTATACTGTTCTTTTAAAGACTATCAAGTCTGTCTGGAAATAAAATTTATTATGTGTATTTATTTCGAAGAGTTTATCATTATCAAAAGAACCGCGTTCGGAGAACTTACGGCCTAATGTTAAAAATCTTTCATATACKCTTACGGTGTMTACGKAGTAATTACCTTTCATTCAGTTAACATTTGCATGCCATCGTGTAAATTCCGTTGTAAAGGTGAAATGTGATGAACGTGTTGTTTATGACGCGCCAAATAACCAAGGGGTCCAAGCTTTGCTGCGAGACTTTGAAGCAAACGTACCACCTGGATTTGTTCCAACCCAAGTCATTCCCCAAATTGTCACAGGTGTTAATGCACATCGGATGACTGTATTTCATAAGTCACAAAACGTACGAAATTGTGAGGATATCAAGTATGTGTATAATTGCATTGTGACGTAGTTTTACCTACCTTCACTATTGCGTACGGCAGCTCTTTTTTTTGCGATGGCAATAAGGGGTGGGTMCACGTTATAAAAAAACAAACAATAATTAATATAGGGCGCCAGCTAATTTGTGAAAACGTAACTTAAATGCCCAAAATAGCAAAGCACATAAGTTAGAATTTAAGACAAAACAAGATATCTTTAAAAGTACAAGTTTAATTAATAATTAGTCTTTTTTTTACAAGGAAGAGGTGATACTAATAGCTCAAAGTTTGTTGTGACATTGCATTGTATTAAATTCAGGTGATACACGTGTATGACCTTTACAACTGTTTGACAAGTAAGTATGTACGTGTCGAATATACACGACGTTTGTAAACTGCCGTAAATAGATAAGTATCGACACAAAAAAAAAGTCTGAAATTGGATGTGATAGCAACGAACGGTAAGTATGACTTAAAATATAAATTTTTAATTGAATTATTTAAGTTATTAGGCACAGTATAGCTTATCTGTTTTCCTTTTTATTGTAGATATCCCCTGGGATGCAATGAATACGGGCGGCTATTGATGAATCCACCTGCCCAAAGATTATTCCGGATAGCTCTCCCCAGATTCTAAACAAGGTAGTCCACGTCTTCGTGGCTGCTACGTGGATCTTGTAGGATACGTCGCAATGGTACTCCAAAATTGGAAAAACGAAGATTTCTTACAACGAAAAATCGAACAACAAAAATGGCGACGGCGATGACGATAAAATTATGGTAATGATACGTAAAGGCCTGAAATCCACGACGGGTAAATTAGCATTGAATTATATAACTAGATTAGTCATACCTTAGTGTTGGTTTGCCTAATATAATTGTAGTTAGGTGTTTAAATAAAGAGTAGCTAAATCTACTTGCAGTCAGTGAGCTGCTGATCGCACGGATTTAACACCTCGAATGTTCCATATTGCAGCGTTATCAATTATGACCTTAGTGTCGGAGTAAGGGATACTATACAGAAGACGATGAACTATGCGTCAGATTGAAATGGAAATGTTTTTTGGAAAATTAATTGTTACACCACCCCCCAAAAAAAAAGACAGAATCCTGTGGATTCTAGAAGACTAGCTAACGCTAAAACTAATTAATCTATTCACCATGGCGTGTCTTTACTGCTAATTTAGCCTAATTAACTTTGTTAAATAATTAGTATAGTTTAATAATATCCTACATGCGATTAAGTACTAAGGAATAATATCTAAGAACTAATACCTAAGAAATCGTACCTAAAGGCGCCTTCTTAAGTAAATGTTGGACAATTCGTCACGGATCAATAGAGACTGTTGTAAGGAACCCAAACCTCCAAACATGGCTTACAACAAGAATAGGGGTTTGTTAGCTGAATGCACAAAATAGATTCAGTACAAGAAATGCACAGCTATAAAGAAGTAATAAATGTGCAACGATGCACGTAACGGTTAGTAAATTAACCAACAGAAACATCTGAGTTAGAGCCCAAATTGGTTTCAAATCATTCACATGCCACCTACCAGCATCGCGTGCCATATTAAATTTTCCAAACGATAAACAAGACGAGAAACTTTTCCCGCAATCTTACATAATACATATTTAGGTGCCAATTTAGCACTAAACTTATTAGTCGCGTCCGACAAAACCTTATTTCGACGCCACATTTTATCGCCAACATTATAAGAAACATCGCGTCTTCGCAAGTTATAATAATTTGCATTCCTTTCATACGCACTAGACAATCTTTACGAACAATTTTTAAAGTGTCTGGAAATGCCTTTAATGTCCTGCGCGTATTCATTTCGATCGTTTGCCAAAAAGCTCAACACCAATCAGCGGTCTCTACCTTACCGTAATAATCTCCAGCTATAGGTATGTGCCCTAGCAAAATTTAAAAATTGCGGTGTAAACCCTGTAACTTCATGTGTTGCTGAATTTATTTGCATACTGAATTTCATGAATATGTTTGTCCCAATTTTTATGTTCTTTGACGTAACTTCTTATCGCGGAACCAATAGTTTTATTCGTTCGTTCAACGAAATTACTCTGAGCATGGTATCTTGCATTGTACCATATTTTTTGTATTTTATATTTTGCAGCGAGATTTTTAAAATGATGACCAGCAAATTGTGTACCATTATCACAAATTATAAATTGTGGTACGCCATAAGTTAAGAAAACGTTATTTTCAACAAATTTAACTACGTTGATAGCTGTCGCGGCGCGCATTGGATGAATTAAACTATATTTCGTAAACCAATCAGCAAACTACCAAGACGTAACTATTACCATGAGAGGAACGTGGCAAAGGACCAATAATGTCAATTGCTAATATTTGAAATGGGAATCTAACATTTTTCTGAGTGCCCATAAGTCCTTTTGGACCATCGGTAGGAATCTTTTGGTGCAGCACAAACATTACAAGTTCTAACATAACGCAAAATGTCTTGACGCATTTTAGGCCAATAATAACTTTGTTTTATTTTATTAAAAGTTTTATAAAATCCAAAATGACCTGCATCTGGAGGATCATGACAAGTAAACATCACACTTTTTCTCAACGCCTTGGGCACAAACAATTTCCATTCTTTTAAATTTGACTTAAATGGTATTCCGTTGTAAGTATATTTATATATCAAATTGTTCTTAACTTGAAATAGCGGATATTTATCTGGTGCTTTAGTGATCTTATCTATTAGTGAAGTATAAAATACATCTTTATGTTCATCAGTCACTGTTATTTCTGAAATATTATTCTGCGACATTCTGGACAAAGCATCCGGAACCACATTCAATTTACCTTTCCTATGAACTAAGGTGAAGTCAAATTGCTGAAGCTTTACCGCCCACCGTGCAAGTTTGCCTGATGGTTCTTTCATTCTTTGTAACCATAGCAGCGAATAGTGATCCCGTTATTACACTAAAATGAGTGCCTTCAACATAAGGGCGAAACTTTTCGATAGAAAAAATTACTGCCTAAACATTCTTTTTCCGTGACTGCATAATTTCGCTCACAACGTGACAAAGACCTACTGGCAAATGCAATTACCACTTCTTCACCATCAATTTCCTGTGTAAGAACACCACCCAAACCCGTATCAGATGCATCACATTGTATAGAAAATGGTTTTGAAAAATCTGGGCTGCGCAGAATGGGAGCAGAGACTAAAGCTTGTTTTAGCCTAATAAACGATGACTCTGCCTGATCAGTCCAAGAAATCTTTTGTCTCTTAGCCTTTCCCTTAATTAGGTCATTTAGCGGCGAAATTAAAGTTGAAAAATGAGATATAAATTTACGGTACCATGATGTCATACCAACAAATCTCTTTACTTCAGTTGTAGTTGTAGGTCGCGGATAATTTACCATACATGAAACTTTATCAGGATCGGTCCTTAAACCATTACCATCAACTATAAATCCTAAATACTTTAAAGAAGGTTTGAAAAATTCGCATTTTTCTAAATTTATTGGTTAAATTTGCGGCCTTTTAAACGTCTTAAAACTTCATTCAATGTTTGGATATGTTCCTCAAACGTAGATGATGTAACAATCATATCATCAATATAACAAAAAACTTTAGGTTCTAATTCCGGACCAAAAATTGCGTCCATGAGGCGCTGTTGACATTGGGCTGAATTTTTTAGACCGAATGGGACAACTTTAAAATGAAAAAGCCCCCCTACCGGCAACTGAAAAAGCAGTTTTCTCCCCTACTTGCTGAATCTAACGGAATCTGCCAAAAAGCTTTTCTTAAATCTATTGAACTAATAAATTTTGCCATCTCGAAGCATGCTTAATATGCGATCTACTCGTTGTAAAGGATAGGCATCTGTTTTAGTAACTGAGTTTAAACGTCTTCCATCGAAACAGAATCTGTATTCACCAGACTTTTTTTTCACTAAAAGAACTGGAGAATTCCAAGCACTAAGAGATGGTTCTACAACCCCTAATTTTAAACATTTCATCGAGCTCAGTATTTAAATGTCTCAGCATAAAAGGCGACATCGGATATTGTCTCTCTTTGAAAGGTTTTGCATCACCTGTATCAATCTCAAATTCTAATTTGTTCGTAAGTCCAACATGCTATTACTATTAATCTCTTTAAATTTCTCAATTATACCTGTAACAATCGTATTTTGGTCAGAACTAAGATGATCTAAACTACACAATGACGGAGAAGTATAAGAAGTATAATCCGTTGTCACACAATTACTTATATCTGAGTTACGAGACTGAATATGCCAACTATTATCGTAGAAATTGACGTTAAGAGAGAATGCACGACAAAAATCGCTACCTAAAATCACAGAATGTTTGAGTGATGGTACTACTAACATTTTAATAAGTTTGCAAGTGCCTTGTAAAGAAATTGGTATATAAACTGACCCTGAAACATCTTGATTAACGCCATCAGCTGTTGTTACAGACAAGTTAGCTGTCTTATCAACTTCTAAACCACATTCGTTTACCAAATTTAAACCAAGTTCTCCGATAATTGATAAATTAGCTCCAGAATCAAGAAGTGCAGTGACAGTACGATCAAAAACAGAAAATCTAATATACGGACGGTTATCACCGGGTTTATCATAAAAAAGTGGAGATATTTGTTTAGAATTGCTGCTAAACGTATTAGTCTTATAAAAATTTTTAACGAATACTAACCACGACTGCCAATCATCTTTATCTTTTTGCGTTGGAACATAAATACGACGCTTTAACTTAGAATGGGCTAGTGAACAATAAGTAGGTATACGTCGCCCGTTTCCGGATACCCAAGTTATACGTTTTTTTTGAACAAGAACAAGTACGCACAGTTTCGTTCGGCCTACCACACTTAAAACAAAATTTACTCATCCTAGACTTACAATCTCTGAACACATGATTCTGTAAACCACAATTCCAACACACTACAGTATTCCAATCTTTATTCTTAGAATATGAAACATTGCGTTTGGTATTCTTACTGACAGAAGATTGAGCACTTTCAAAAGCATTAGTTTTGTGTAACCTTTCCACAGAATCTTTGCCCTTACTTTCACGAACACAAGCCAGTTCAGGCTCTAAAGAAGCTGCATTAGGAGGTAATCTATAGCTATTCTTGGTAGACGTAGCCTCATCTATTTTGTGACATAACTGTACCAGTTCTGACGAAGAATTAATAGGCGTTAGGGCTAATTGCAAATTATAATGTGGTAGCATGTTTTTTCGTATATACTTTAATTTTGTAACTTCCTGAACAGGTCTCTCTAAACGATTAAACAAGGTCTCCATTATAGCTACGTATACATGAATGGGCTCTTTAGGTGACTGAGTACGTTGACGAATTTCATCCCACAACCTATCATCATAATCTAAAGGTAGAAATTGTGACTTGATTGCTGTGACCAAACTATCCCAATCTTTAAGTGAACTACGTATTGAACGAAACCATAACAATGCGTTTCCTGAAAATAAGTCAGTTGCTGACGAGAAAAGTTCGTCTTTTTCTACATTTCTAGCTATTCTAAGTTCTTCTACTCTATCTAAAAATGACTTTACAGACATATTATTTTCCCCACTAAAATGTAAATTCCATTTATACACTGGAACAGATTTGCGTGATGGTGGGTGATATTGAAGAGTGGCAGGAATAGTTTTTGTTTCATAACTAGTGCTAGGAACAACTTCATTGGTATTATCATTCTTATCTTGAACTTTATCATATAATAAGGCTTCCAACTCCAAACATGTCGCGTAAGATTCGTTTTTAAATGTAAGTACTTCCTGATCTAGTTCACCTATTACATTAGTAGGTACATCTATTCTATTTACTCTATTAGTAATGTGTATCAAACG
Source organism: Rhyzopertha dominica (assembly GCA_025024175.1). Taxonomy (NCBI): domain Eukaryota; kingdom Metazoa; phylum Arthropoda; class Insecta; order Coleoptera; family Bostrichidae; genus Rhyzopertha; species Rhyzopertha dominica. The sequence continues at coordinate 16,533,247 of QCXZ01000086.1, read as the reverse complement.
CGTTTCAATACGTTTAAAACCTGAATCGGTTGGAGGACCATCGAAATCTGGAATGAGCGCACGGATTTGTTCTAAAGTATTGTTAATAGCTACTTTTTCGGTTTCGATTTTATACTCGGGATCAACTAGCTTAATGTCACGATTGTGGTCACGGGAAATTGCTCTAGATAACATTTTACGCTTACAAGCAGCATCTTTTCTGGTAGTAACAACTCCTCTAATACGTAACTCGTAATTAAGCTCTTCACTTAACAGATAAACAGGTTTCATATTAGAATAATCCATAATGATAGCCAGAATAAAACGAATAATACGAATGGAACAAACGCAGAAGACAACAAATGCAACAAAGATCCACCCGAAAAGCGTACCAAGAAAATGCGGAAAGACAATATTCAACTAAATTAAATATGTATAACCTTGCCTGCAAATTGGCACTTTAACGGAATTCAAACAGCGAACACAGATAAGCTAATCGTTTTTACGCGCGTTTTTGCGTATCGTAAAATCGACAAACAGCAACGAAAATGCTATCACCACATCCAAAATATATTTTCAAAAGTTAAATTAATGAATAAATTAATTAATGAATCCGGCCCCACGTACAAGGGTGCCAAAATAAATAGTGTGACGTAGTTTTACCTACCTTCACTATTGCGTACGGCAGCTCTTTTTTTTGCGATGGCAATAAGGGGTGGGTTCACGTTATAAAAAAACAAACAATAATTAATATAGGGCGCCAGCTAATTTGTGAAAACGTAACTTAAATGCCCAAAATAGCAAAGCACATAAGTTAGAATTTAAGACAAAACAAGATATCTTTAAAAGTACAAGTTTAATTAATAATTAGTCTTTTTTTTACAAGGAAGAGGTGATACTAATAGCTCAAAGTTTGTTGTGACATTGCATTGTATTAAATTCAGGTGATACACGTGTATGGCCTTTACAACTGTTTGACAAGTAAGTATGTACGTGTCGAATATACACGACGTTTGTAAACTGCCGTAAATAGATAAGTATCGACACAAAAAAAAAGTCTGAAATTGGATGTGATAGCAACGAACGGTAAGTGTGACTTAAAATATAAATTTTTAATTGAATTATTTAAGTTATTAGCACAGTATAGCTTATCTGTTTTCCTTTTTATTGTAGATATCCCCTGGGATGCAATGATACGGCGGCTATTGATGAATCCACCTGCCCAAAGATTATTCCTGATAGCTCTCCCAGATTCTAAACAAGGTAGTCCACGGTCTTCGTGGCTGCTACGTGGATCTTGTAGGATACGTCGCAATGGTACTCCAAAATTGGAAAAACGAAGATTTCTTACAACGAAAAATCGAACAACAAAAATGGCGACGGCGATGACGATAAAATATTGGTAATGATACCGTAAAGGCCTGAAATCCACGACGGTAAATTAGCAATTGAATTATATAACTAGATTAGTCATACCTTAGGTGTTGGTTGGCCTAATATAATTGTAGTTAGGTGTTTAAATAAAGAGTAGCAAATCTTACTTGCAGTCAGTGAGCTGCTGATCGCACGGATTTAACACCTCGAATGTTCCATATTGCAGCGTTATCAATTATGACCTTAGTGTCGGAGTAGGGATACTATACAGAAGACGATGAACTATGCTGTCAGATTGAAATGGAAATGTTTTTGGAAAATTAATTGTTACAGCATGAACAGGTACAAGCCGCAAAACGCTGTTGTCGGCGTAATTTGTGTCATCCCCGAAGGTTACTCTGTACAATATTTTAAATTCTGCACGTGTCAACGCCGCTCCTGTTAAAAACGCCAAATTGGCATTGCCGACCCCACTTAACTTATACCACTGAGCTACAAGAAGGATACTGCCGGAAAGTATCTAGGCCAGGGTAACGATGACGAATCCGAAAACGCAATTGATAAACCATCAGTCCTGAAAAAACGGTCCGAAGCAATTTAGTGCATAATGTAATGTATAGCACATATGATTAAGCCGAGCTTTCGGAAAATTTTATTTCCTTATTTAGGAGAGGTTCTAAGTTGAGGTTAAGTGCATCATACAATTGATATCAAAGATGAAAAAACATATGTGATTTCCACAACGATTGGCCGAGACCGTCGGTAACACAGTAAGAAAAAACAAACTTGAATAACATGATAAAAGGCTGATGTCAATTATGAGAAACTTCTAACCAACCAAAATCTCCTCACAGCAGGCAGAACACCTTTTTTGATAGTATCGTTTATTACAAATTTTTAATCATAGATAATAACACATTCACGAAATTAAGTGTCGCAGACAACAAGCGTTGTGGCCGCTTTTCTTCTTTTATTGCTCAGCCGGTACAGTGTTTGCACCATCAGGGCCAGTGCAATGGCCGATTGGTATAATCCGCACAATGACGGTTCAAAGTGATTTCAACATATTTACTAAGTTTTCATGCCTGAGGAAGCTATACCGAGTTACGGCATTTTGTCTTCGCTTTGCTAAAAAATGCTCTGAACAAAGAAAGAAAAATTACAGGACCGTTATCGGCAGACGAATTGCGAAAGGGGGAATTCCGTCTGACATCCCTTGTTCAAAGGCAATCTTTTTCTTCCGAGTTCCGTGAGACTGAAGCATCTGGAATGTTCCATGTAAAAAGCAAGTTACGTGACTTAAATCCTTTTATCGATACTGTCAATGGAGTTCTGCGGGTTGGTGGACGTCTCTGTCTCTCTTCCCTACGCAAGAAAAGTTCTTGCTGTATTGCCAACTAAGTACCCATTTACTAATTTAGTAATTTAGTCTGTTCACAGAGAAACTCTTCACTCTGGCATGCAGGCTACCCTAGTTTGTTGTGCGACAAACTTTCTGGCTTCTCAACGCCCGCAACATAGTCAGAAAGGTCATACATAGCTATGTGACGTGCTTTAAAGCCCAACCACGTATCACCCAACCGCACACCCGGGTGTACAGTTGGCCTTCAAAAGTAATGTCGTACGGGACGGTGGCGAATATAACGATGCGCCCATTTCACTGCAACCCAATATACAGTTGCGGACGACGTAGATGTCGCAAAAGAAGAGATACATCCTTCTACTTTCTTTAATCCTCAAGGGGTATACTCAAACAAGTTTTAGTATTTAATGCAATATTAAAACTGTATTGGAGAGAAAGCGCGACTGTCTACTTGTATGTAAAGAGTAGACTAAGCGGGCTTAGCAGTTATTAAAGCACAAGTTAGCTCTTTAAATCCTGATGAAGGAATATAAATAAATTCCGAAAGCTTGAGACTAGTGTTTTTGAACAACTTATGATTTATTGATTGCTTAGTTTATCCTTACATGCATACAATTTTTAATGTAATCAGACAGAAAAGAGAAACAACAATTTTTAATAAAAGGCGTAAAATTTTCTATTTGTAAGAACATCTTTTATATCTGTCCCCTTTGTAAAAAAGCAATGCTTGTTGTAACCACATACATGATTTCTTTTATTAAAATTATTCAATTTTTAATGTTTATTGCTTTGCTAATTTCCATTTTTTAACAAAAACCTATTTAATTTAAATATATTTTAGCTTTTAACTACTAACGAAATAACTGCAATATTTTTAATAAAAGCTATACAGTTTAAGTATTTGTTAATTTCACAGTCAATAGCAGTTATACATAATAATTGCTAGAAAATTTATCAAATTAATTTAACGTAAATTAGTCTTTATTTATAACTATGAGAAAAACCATTGTTTATCAACCTTACTATACTAATACTATTAATAAGTGATGTGAAAAATAACTAATGTATATGCAGCTTTCCATCATTCTTTGGACTGATTATTCAGCTTTTGCATCTCACTCAATCCTTATCGTATTACATCTCTAAATTATAATGACGAGCAACTTATTTCTTGTTTTCTTATTAAGAGCGTTCATTATCAACAGTGTTGAAATGTACAGAATTTTGTTCGCCTGCCAGTTTCTCCCGAACCTGAAGTGAGTAAAAATTCAAAATAACCGCAAGCAAATGAGGGTGGATTTATGGGTTTATGACGACGGCCCCCTCCACCACCAGTGCAAAAATAATCCCACCATGAAATCCCAAACAGCAGCCTACGCGGCCAAGCATTTCAAGTAAATGGTATCGGTATCTCCGGCGACGATTACAAATAATTTAGGAAAGAAATGCAACCAGGACTATGGCATGATCTACTCACAACAAAATAAGTGTTTGTAGAGGTACTTTTGCAGAATTACATTAAATTATATACACGGGCAATATAAAACGGAAAATCGCTGTCACTAATCTAACACGATTAATATTAGCTAATTATTTCGTATCAAAATCACCAACAGGGACTTGACGTCACGCAGATTTCAAATCATTCGGATCCGCCTGTGCCCGATATGAGAAAATTCCAAACATCACTTGACGCAAAGGGCAAGGAGTAACTAACCACCTGGAATATGAGCATAGGTATCTGCATTTTCAGTCCAAATCAAACAACAATCAAGTAATCTCTGTACCGTGAAAGAAAAATATCGAGACTGAACCAAAGTAAAAGGCCAACACCTACATTTGGATTTGCACTTTCGGTTGTTTACTTGGGGTTGTTAATTTGCAAGCCATAAATAATACTGAAGGGGTTGTAAATCTTAGATTATTTTGCTTTGTATCCAAAAAGCAGAAATCATTGTGTCATTATAAGTTTCTTATTTGTCAATATTTTTCTTCTTGTTTTAAAATATTGGAAAGGTAAMATATACACTACAAAATGACAGGGACAAGAATTCTTTTTTCCGTCTTACCTCCAAAAATCAGGATTTTTCCTAGCCATTTTGTAGAAATATAAAAACGTAGATTTACACTCAAACAATGGTTTTGAACGAGACGTTGAATGTTTATGTTGCATCTCCCATAATAAAATTGTTTAACTGTAAATTTGATTGCATGCTTGATAAATATTAATGTTTATCTGCATTCGTCGACCTAACAGTAAACCACATTACTCCAAAATTGCAAATTTTCCTGTCTATCCTCAGTTATAAACGTTTTTTCTTTAATGTAAGAAAAAATTATCTACACTTACATAATATTAGTTCTTAAGTAAAAATTATATTATGTAATTATAAAAAGAAATAAGTTACTCATTATCATTATTTAGAGAGGCAATGAAATAATGATGTTTGTGAACGATACGCGAATGCTGAATAATACGTCCAAAATCTATGGAAACATTTTGCTTAAAAGTTGCGCGTAAACTAGATTATTCTCACCTAGAGTAGTAGTGTCTAAGTTGATTGACAATGTTTTCTTGTTAGGTATACTTGTATTTATAAACAAAAACTAATTTACGTTGAAAATGAATTTGGTGAAGTTTTATAGCAGTTTGTCTATATATCTAATATTTCCCGTAAAATTAACAAATACATAAGTTATATAGTTCTTATAAAAAATATTGCAGATAATTTGTTAGTAGTTAGACCCTAGAATAAGTTAAAATAAATGGGTTTTTGTTGAAAAAATAGAAATTATCAAAGAAATTAACACTGTAAGCTAAATAATTTTTAATGCCAGAAATCATCTACATATATGGTTGCAACATGTACTGTTCTGTACTAAATGGATTTACTACAATTTTATTAATGTATTATTTTATAAAGAAGACAGATATCACATGAACATAACCTGATTTTAAAAATTTTTCGGAGGTGGAATGGTAGAACAGAAAATATGAATTTTATTAAAAACTGTTGTTTTCTGGCCACATTAATAATTTTTTCCTTTAGTACTTAATATTGCATGTAAAGGGTAAACTAAACGGGCTTCCTTCACCAGAATTTAAAGAGTTAACTTGTGCTTTAATAACTGCTAATCCCGCTTAGTCTACTTCTTTACATTCAAGTAGACAGTCGAGCTTCCTCTCCAATACAGTCTTAAACTTGTTTGAGTATACCACTTGAGGATTAAAGAAAGGAACAGCATGTATCTCTTCTTTTGCGACATCTACGTCGTCCGCAACTGAATATTGGGTTGCAGCGAAATGGGCGCATCGTTATTTTCGCCACCGTCCCGTACGACATTACTTATGAAGGCCACTGTACTACTGTAGACCATACATCATCAAGGAAGGCGGTCGCCGTTCCAAGAGAACGACCAAGGTTTACATCGCTATTTTCATATGTCTGTCTACCGAGGCTGTGCATATTGAGCTCGTCGCCAACCTTACGACGGAGGCTTTCACCGCTGCACTACATAGGTTCACATCTCTGAGAGGTCTTGTCATAGATCTCTACTCGAACAATGGAACGAACTTCACCGGGACGGATGCTGAACTGCGGCGTCTTCAGGTGCTCATCCAGAGCGATCCGGCAATCCAAACCAGCGCAGCGAACAAAGGCATCAAATGGCACTTCAATTCTCCACGAGCGCCACACTTTGGAGGCCTGCGAAAGGCTGCCGTCAAATCCATGAAACACCATCTCCGAAGGGTAACTGCCAAAGCCCTTTTAACTTACTAAGAGCTTCAGACTTTGTTATGCTATTGAAGCCATCCTCAACACGAGACCGTTTTGTATCCTCTCGAGTGATACCAATGACGAAACACCCCTCACTCCGGGGCATTTCTTAATCGGTGATTCTTCAATATCTGTTTCAGAGCCTAGTCTTCTGCATTTACCCAAAAACAGGTTCTCTCGATGGCAAATGGTGCAATCACTGAAACAACATTTTTGGAAGCGTTGGCACAAAGAATACTTCAACTAACGTCAACAACGAAGAAAATGGAGAACGCCCTCGCAGCCTCAAATCCAGATTGGCCAAAATGTTCTTGTCCGTGAAGACAATACCGCTCCTGGTCAGTGGCCACTGGGACGTGTTGTAGAGATTCATCCTGGTAGCAACGCCTTCTCAACATCCTGGCCGTCAGGCAGACCTGACAACATTGCAACCAGCTGATGCATTGGGTCGGGACTCGAATGCCTTGTTTACCGTTTACGGCAACACGCTACCCAAGCGGAACGCTTTTTGCTACACGTGTGTGGTTTACCTTGTGTATACGTGTACCAGGTGTATTCTGTGATCCGATTGGTTATCTGGCGGTTACCTGGCAACTGTGTGTGCGCGTGAAAGACGATTTGCGGCATATTTAAAGGATATTAGGGTCAATGAGTCAGTAGTCGGACAAACCCCAGTGGTCGGACAAAACGTATTTATCGTGAAATAATTTCGAAACGGGGTTCAGTATTGCGTCATCGACTTAAAAATTCAATTCTGCTATCCCTTCCACTTAATTTTAGAATGTTTGACTTGCCGAAGTTGTCACCCTGAAAACGTTAAAAGCGCGCCAAAGTGACTACCTATTTGTGCTCCCCAGTTTTTATGTGTGGAAGATAGGAATAAGGCATTTTTAAAGTAAGTATAAAAACTTAATATGTAACTTATGACGTTCTAAATATTCACGTATATAAAAAATAGTCTATAAATTTGCATTTAAAACAATAAAAAACGCGATTTTTAAATATTTTAAGGTTAATTTTAGGTGTCCGGTAAACTGGTATATTATTTTGTCATAACTCCAATAGTCGGACACGTGTCCGACTACTGGATAGTTAAGAACTTTTTTTTTGTCTCTTTCTTGCCTATTGGTAAACATATAAGTTCATCTCTATTTTTATTACATGCAATGGAGAATAGTTTTAGGTCATATTCAGTGGTCGGACAGCAAAAACACAATACAGGCGTAGAAAAAAAATAATAAAATCTGTCCGACCACTGGTAAATATCAAATTTAATGTGCTTCAAAGGCCGGACACTATCATTTTTTCGACGTCCGTTTGAGATTTTAAACTCATTTTTTTTGTTTTTTTGTTTGATTTTCAGGCATGGAATCGAAAAAAAAAGGGAAGTTTCACAATTATGACGAAGACTCACTACAAAAAGCCATTATTGCGATTCGAAACGGCGGAAAACTACGTGAAACCTGTAGACAATACGGCGTCCCAAAATCCACGGTCCAGGACCGGATTAAAGGTAAAGTTAGTGATGTTTGCAAAACCATGGGACCGGATCCTATTTTGAAAAAAGAAACGGAAGACAAATTAGTCACATGGATTGAAAACTTAGCCAGTTGCGGTTTTCCGATTAAAAAAAGTGTCTTATTAGATACAGTACAGAAAATTGTGAAAGAGGAAAAAATTAAGACACCGTTCACCGATGGACGACCTGGACAAAGTTGGTTCTCTGGTTTTATGAAACGACATTCGCGTTTAGCCCTAAAAAACGCGGAGTCTCTAGAGAAATATAGAGCCCAAATAACAGAAGAATATATTAGATCTTGGTTTCAAGATTTACGATCTTTTCTAATTAAGTCAAACGCCGCAGAGATCATTGAAGATCCAAGTCGTATTTTAAACGGCGATGAAAGTGGATTCTGCCTATGTCCAAAGAGTGGTAAAGTATTGGGTGTGAGAGGACGTGACCTCAATATTGTTAAAACAGGAAGCAGCAAAGAAAATTTGACGGTGTTAATTACTTTTACGGCCGATGGAAGACTCTGCCCCCCACTTGTTATATTTCCATATGTGAAACCACCAAAAAGTATAGTAGACCGTATGCCTTCTCATTGGGTCCTCGGAAAATCAGACAGCGGGTGGATGCGATCAGACGTTTTTTTACGAGTTTGTGGCTAACGATTTAAATACATGGTTAGAAAATGAAGGGATTCAAAAACCGGTTTTATTTTTAGTAGACGGGCATAAATCTCATATGTCAGTAGAACTAAGTAAATTTTGCAATGAAAATGGCATAATATTGTACGCTTTGCCACCAAATGCAACGCATTTACTACAGCCTGCAGATGTTTCTGTTTTTAAGCCTTTAAAAGACTATTGGCGGGAAGAGGTGAGAAAATGGCAGGCGGAAAATGAAAACCGCGTAGTCACAAAAACTGAATTTTGTTCTATATTTGAAAAAGCCCTTCAGAATCCTAAAATGTCAGATAATATGAAAAACGGCTTTAAAGCTTGTGGGTTGTACCCATTCAACCCAGATGCAGTAAACTATAAAAAGTGTGTACAGAATGTTCTTGAGAACTTGACAGCGGAAGTTCAGGAGGAAGTCTCAGAGGCAGATATCAAAGGTACCAAAAAAGTTATCCTGAAGCTTAAACCAAAGTTGACTGAACTTGGATTTTGCACAGATACAATTCTCTCTGTAGTAAGAACACTGATTCCTAACACAAACGAAGGTAGTGGCGTCTCTTTTTTTACTCAAGAAGAGTTTAACAAAATGGACGTAATTTTTACTGATGGGACAGCTCCACCTAATGGTGAAGTTCTTGCGGAAGTATTAGAACAAGACGAGAATCAAAACCCTCCCATTGTAATATTACAAAATGTTCTTCTCAATCCAGGTCAAGCAAATCAAAATACCGACAGAGAACCGACATTACAACTATTGGAAGATCAAATTCATCAGATTGACAACGAAATTGACGAAATTACTACACCCACGACAAATGACCAATACTCAGAGAAGAAAGTTACCCAAGATCATACCAAGGAAAAATTACCGCCGTTATCAGAACTAATGGAAGATCACTATCAGATTGACAACGAAATTGCTACACCCACGATAAATGGCAAAAATCCAGAAAAGAAAAAAGACCACAAAGAGGAAGCATCTACGCCGTTATCAGAACTAATGGAAGATCACTATCAAATTGACAACGAAATCACTTCACCTGTGATAAAGGACAAATGCCCAGAGACGAAAATTATCCAAGATCGCAAAGAGGAAAAATCCACGCCTCTAGTAGTTCTTAATAATTCTCAAACTCAACCAATTATTACGCCGACCAGCTCGTCATTTGAAAGGCACCTTTCATATCCACAACCTATTAACAAAAACCCAAAGAGACGTCAAAGAGAGAAAATACCTTCAGCAATTTCATCTGAAGCCTGGAGAAAGTATTACGAAGATAAATTAAACGAAAAAGAGGAAAAAGAAAATGCAAAAAAGAAGAGGAAACTGGAGGGAATACAGAAAAAACAAAGTAAAACCAATATGTCAAAAACCTTGATCAACCAACGCAAAGGAGAGTCATCTATAAGAAATAAAAAAAAGCAAACATGTGGAGAATGTGAGGACGAACTTGATAGTGACACTGAAATAGAAATTGAAAAAAATGTAGGTTGTGATTCATGTAGGCGCTGGTATCACTTAGGATGCACCACATTTTCAGGACTTTCCTATAATGAAGTTTCTAAGATGGATTTCATCTGTAAATTATGTGATGATGAGTAAAGTATGTTAGTTAGCTATCTATTTTTTATGTGATTGCAAATTCTACCAAAGAATGTACTTAGTTACCTACCTAGTTTTGTTGTTTGTTGATATAATAACAGGAATTTTTATAGTTTAATACCTAATTTTTTAGTTCCTAAATAATCCAACCAAAGTATGTAAATATATTATCTTTTTTTGTATTTTTAGGGTGTAATGCACCTAGGTATATATTCAAGTTTTGTTCCTACTTGTAGGTAAATAATATATATATATATATATATATATATATATATATATATATATATATATATATATATATATATATTTATCTAGCACCAAAGAATGTTACCTGTACTTACCTACTTACTTTAACTCAAGTTTTGTTGTTTGTTGACATTTTAACTAATATTTGTATTATTTAAGATCTTAAATTTTTAGTTCCTAATAAGGCCTATCAAAGTGAGATCCTTTTTTAATCTGTAGAATGTATAGGCACTTTTGGTCAAGTTTTTGTTTTTATTTGTTTAGTTACATATAGATATATTTTTTATTTAGAATTTACCTATGATTAAAGATTTTTAAGATTGCATTAAAATTTTATTAAACAACTGATAATACGGGACTGTGCATAATCAACCAATAACAAGGTGTCCGACTAGTGGCAACTGCCCGGCCGACTATTGGCAAACACTGTCCGACTACTAACAAAACAGCACTTTTTTACTAAAAGCATAAAATACAAATAATTAGTAGGTTTATAGATAAAAGTAATATATTAAACATTAAGCCAAATAATCAAACTCTCCATTTCAAAAGGCGGTGGCTCTATTGCCCCAATGAATATTTTTTTATTCATGATTTAACTTCAGATTTGTCTAAACTGTCCGACTACTGGCTCATTGACCCTATTCGTGGAAAAGGTCGGCAGGTACGTACCTAAATTTAAGTAGGTATGCCTAAAAGCMGTTGTGTGCCGGGATGCCAGGCAAATTATTATAAGGGTGAATACGTACCCGTTTTTACTTTTCCAAGCGATAAAACGAGACAAGAACTTTGGAGAAAGAAAATTCCTCGCGATGATTTAATTGTTACAAAAAATACGGTCGTTTGCATGAAACATTTTTCTGCAGAATTTTTAATAAAAGAAACGCGTGTGACTCGCCCAGATGGTTCTGAATTAATTGTTCCGCGAAAAAAAATTGGCTTGACAGACGGTGCTTATCCGTCAATTTTTCCTGGTTTACCAAAATATTTAACAACAGCTCCAGCCCCACAACGTGTCGATCCACACTTTAGAAAAAGAAAATACTTCCAGCGGGAAAATAACAAATACGATGAATGGCTTCATAATGATATGATTAACGACTTTAACGAAATTTTAGCAAATTTATCGAAAGTTAACCACAAGGAGTGGATCGTACATAGCGCTGATAACAGTTTATATTTTTTGAAAATTGACTTTAATAACAATCCAACCATTTGCAAGACGGTAACTATAGATAATAATTTGAGAATTCAGATATTTTGCAAAGAAACACAGCTTAATCTACAAAATTTTGAGTGGTTATTGGGTGTCGAGCATAAATGTGACACATTTTCTAAATTAGAAAATCTGCTAAATTGTGTAAACAATATGAAGGATGCTGAAATTAGTATTGACGAGAGACTTGCAGCAATTCAGACACAATTGAAAGATTGCATGAGCCTTAGTGATAATGAAAGGGTAAATGCTACTCTAAACTTTATTAATGAACAGTTGATACTGTGTTCGTCCAAACAGGTGAGATATTCGCCCGAATACTTACAACTATCCTGTTCCATTTTTTTCTCATTTCCTTCAGCATACAGATTTTTGAGGGAACTGAATATATTTATTTTACCACACCCCACGTATTTAAAAACATTTAACTTGTCGAATATTGGTACAAACATGAATAGTTCATTGAAAAAATACCTACAGCAGAAAAATTCCAACATTCAACCACACGAAAGGCTCGTGTCATTGTTGCTTGATGAAATATATGTTAAGCCAAAAATTACTTACAAAGCAAATAAAGTTATAGGAGTCGCTAATAATTCGTCCGAGATAACAGCAGCTACAACAATCCAGACGTTTATGATAAAATCGCTGCTGTCTAATAACAAGGATGTTGTGGCACTAATACCAGTGAAGAAACTAGAAAGTAATTTTTTATATGACTCAACTCTAAAGGTTCTAAATTTACTGCACGAAACGGGGTACGAAGTTGTTTGCATTGTAACAGACAATAACAAAGTGAATGTAAAATTATTTAAGTTATTATGTGGTGGTGACAATATACAGTCTTGTGTACAGAGCCCAATTGATGCCAGTAAACAAATATTCCTGCTTTTTGACACAGTACATATAATAAAGAATTTAAGAAATAATTGGATCAATGAAAAGACGAAAACATTTATATATCCATCATTTAATGATTTTGAAACTACAAAAACAAGTCGCTTCACAGATATTCAAAAAATATATGAACATCAGAAGCTTTCCGTAATAAAACATGCGCCTGGTTTAACATATAAAGTATGTTTCCCGAATGCATTAGAACGACAGAATGTTAAACATGCTCTGCAAATATTTGATGAGAAAACGATAGCTGCAATTAATTGCTTGTCACATATGTTCGATCACGACTCTTCGGGCACATCAGAATGGCTGACAGTTATTAGACAGTGGTGGCAAACAGTAAATGTTAAACATCCTTATAAAGGTGCCCATTTGAGAGATATATATGCAGAACCAATACGCAATTTGAATCAAGAAAACGCTCAGTACTTATCTAAATTTTGCAATTGGCTGAGAAGTTGGAACGACATTGAAGTTGAGGGTAGACCAAAACGTGCGTGTAAACTTAGCAGAGAGACACATTTTGCTATATTGCATACTACAGAAACGTTATTGAAGCTGTGTCTTCATTTACTTAACAATTTACAATTTTCGTATGTGTTGCTAGGGACGTTTCAAACCGACGAATTAGAACGAAGATTCGGAAAATACAGAAGAATGAGTGGGTGCAACTATAATGTTTCTGTTGAGCAGATAGTTGAATCAGAAAGGAAATTGAAAGTCACAAGTTTATTAAAATTGAGTTGCACCGTTACGGACAGGTTGCACGTTAAAGATGTGATACATCAGATTAATGAGATAGATGACTCAAGCGACATCGACACAAATGTACATATTGTACTTGACAAAATAGATGATGTTTTAAATGATAATAATATCGAACTGGATTCAGAGACATTACAGATTATAATTTTCATAGCGGGATATGTTGCGGACAAAGCTTCTCAGAAATTAAAATGCCCTGAGTGCCGTACAATTTTAGTCCAAGAAAAACAGCTGGACTATGAATTCGCAGATGAAGCCAAATATATAAATTTGTTAAACAGAGGAGGTTTAAAATATCCGTCCCAATTATCTATTGATCTCTCCATATATGTTTATAAAGTATTTCATATATTGATTGATGAACAGTATGAGTGTGAGAGACTGTTTTTAGACTGTTCGAATCAGAAAAGTGCACTTAAAGGATTGCTGCTAGAAAAACTGGACGTTGAAAATCAAGAATCGTGTACAGATTGTGAAAGGTCATTCATTGAAATAAGTAATTACTGCATAAATATATGGGTTAACATACTTTTAAAAAATTATACTGCTGTTAAAACAAACTTAATTCAGGAAAGCAATGCAAAAGATAATTCTCGTGAAATTGAAACTAAACATAGAAAGTTAAATATTTCAAGCAATAGAGTCGTGGCTAGCAATCCTTTTGTTGCAACCTTGCATAAATTGTGTCAAATTAAATGTGTTGTGGTGTACAACAAAGATGTTTGGTTAATCTAGTGCCACATTTACTCGACATTCATGTACTTAATCATGAACCTAATTACTCATATTCGTGTGGACTAGGCCTACCGGGGAAACCACCTAAAAAAAAACGCACCTTGTACTCAACCTCAGGGGTGGTGTGGAATGGAGTAATAAAATAGTTTGAAATTCTGTGGTAAATGTCACGATTTGGATAACGTTCGCGCTAAGCGCCCGGCTATTGCCCGACCCAATGGGTGACGTCACAAATTCTGCCTGACGGCCAGGATATTAAGAAGGCGCTGCTGGTAGGGACGGTATCGTACGCGCCGCGACTATTAGTTTGGGCACTACCAGTGTTGCCAACGGCACGGTAATTACCGTGTTTCTACGACAAATCGTCAAATTTTCCGGACACGGTTGACCGTGTTGAAAAACACGGTATTTCTGGTAATTTCGTGCTTACTACAACAAAAATCCTGCACAATACTATGTGCTGAGGGATGTTTAATAAGTGAGGCGACCGGTGATGGTTTGTTAGATACACTCTGCTGATGCTGGTGTGAACCTAACTTCGGTTAGCAGGTTGTCAGTTGCCATATTGTCGAATTTTGTTCTACGTTTTAGGTTATGTTTATGTACACGTGTTGTGTGATACCTTCACGTGTACGGTTGATTTACGGTTAAAGTCTAAAAATCCTGAATTAAGCATCAATGTGTGGTATGTCAGCACTAAGACACTGTAGTTATTAACATTTTAATGGTTTTCTTTTCTAAGAATCTTCAGACACCTCCCAGAAAACGCAGCCATTTCAAACAAAAATTCTGTAAATCCTGGTTACAGATTCCTGAATTTAAAGCGTGGCTACGAAACTTGGAAGATAATTCTTATAAGGGAAAGTGCCTGTTTTGTAATGCAGAATTTGTGAGCGAACTGTCAACTATTAAGAAACGCTATATCGGCCATAAAGAGTACAAAGATAAAATTTCAGAAAAACTGAAAACATTTATGTAGAGAACAACTACCCCAGATTCTTTATTAAGGCGGTTTTCAGAGAGTTCTTCAATACTACTTAAGTTACTTATAGTAACCTTCAACCACCTACATACCAGAAATTTCCTTATATAGAAGGATTATCACACAGAATTGACAACATATTGAAACCATACAATGTCAAATTGACCTTTTATAGCAACAATAAAATTTCTAGGATATATACTAAACTAAAAGACAAAACACCTACAACAATGGAAAGCAATGTAGTCTACAGCACGATACACTTATACCGGTATGCATCTGAAACGTAAACGCGTCGCGCGCGCGCTGGTGATGTCACTGCGAAGCAAAATGGTCGGTTCTGGACGGCAACGCGGCAAGTACAACGATAACAGTTTCGTGTTCGTGTKTCCACTGTTTTAAAACGCGTGCAAMCAGTTKTACCTACATTTGAAAATAATTGTTAAATACCTACACCTATTTTGCGCGCTGATAGACAATGCCTGGGTGCGCAGTTGCTAAATGTGACAACTATAGCAGGACAACAAAAGGCACGGAAATTAAATATATTCGTCTTCCAAAGGACAAGGAGCTCTTGAACAAGTGGATCATTGCGTGTCGTCGAGAGGACAAGATAAATTTGAAGAATGGTAATAAACAGTAAATAATTATTTTAGTTAATGTAAATACAATGTTATTAATTTTTTCAGCTTGTATATGTTCAGCTCACTTTGATAGCAACTGTTTTGAACGGCCATCTCTCAAACAAGTACTACTAAACTATACTCCACCAAATCATAGAAATATTAGATCCGATGCAGTGCCTACGTTAAATCTACCTGGCAAAAGAAAACAGTATGACTGTAATTCAGATAGGTCAGCCACGTTGGCAAAAAGACTCAAACGGAATGACGTTTTAGCAATACTCCTGCCTCGGAATACAGAGAATATGTTGGGCGATGAGCAAGATGCCAGCATTATCTTCGAAAAGGGGTTAGAAGAATATGAATCAGTACCAGCTGAGCAAACCACGTCAGCTTTTTTATACGTCTTTATTTCATCCTGCATAAATACCGCTTAATTATAAATGGTTCGTAAAATCATTTCCATTGGTGTATACAGCATGTGTACACCCACAGATACTCCGAAGAGTATTTCCTTTGAAAAGTATTAAGAACCAGATATTTGAGTTTGGACCTTCTGCTTAATGTATGAATTTATTTATTGACATGATGTTTTCGGGGCTATATGTATTTGTTTCTAATAATATTTTTTTGTTATTAGGGATCAGCAAGGTGAGATTTTGGAACTTAGGCAAAAAATATCTAGCTTAGAGGACGAGAACAAAAGGTTATTAGAAAAAATTAAAAATTGTGATAGGAAGATGAAGAATGTAGAGGACATGCGCGAAAAAATATTTACACCGGGTCAAGTGAGAAGAATTTTACAACCCAAAAATAAAAACGTGCGGTGGTCGCCTGAAGATATTGCTTCAGCAATATCCTTGCGTAGTGTAAGTCCTAAGGCATATCGGTATTTAAGACTGCATAAATATCCCTTGCCTGCACTTTCAACTTTACGCAAATGGGCTTCCA
The DNA here is from genome assembly GCA_025024175.1 of Rhyzopertha dominica. Lineage (NCBI taxonomy): Eukaryota > Metazoa > Arthropoda > Insecta > Coleoptera > Bostrichidae > Rhyzopertha > Rhyzopertha dominica. The sequence goes on along the minus strand of QCXZ01000086.1, from coordinate 16,516,547 downwards.
CATTTTCAGTTGAACCAGGTGTTTTACACGATGTAATTAGGTTGATGCACAAAATGTCACCCCAGATGACAGAAATCGAAAGATTGTGTATTCTGTCATTCGATGAAATTTATGTGTCAAATAGAATAGATATTGAAAAAAACAACAGACAATTGGTCCTCATAAAAGCTGTCAGGTAGCTATGGCACGGGGTCTAATTGGCCATTGGAAGCAACCTGTTTTTTATGATTTTGACAGGCCAATGACTAAAAAGATATTAAATTCCATAATTTCATATCTTTACAACGCTGGTTTTGTTGTTGCTGGAATCGTAAGCGATATGGGTACTGGGAATACAGGCCTCTGGTCCAAAATAAATGTTAACGTAGAACTATTACAAGATTTTGAAAGCAAAGAAAAAAATAATAAAGAATCGCTCAAATATATAGCAGGCTATGTAGCCCATAAGTTTAAAAATAAATATAACTTAGGTACACCGATGAACAAGACAACTTTCACACATGGAGTTGGTGACTGGGTTTATTTTATTTCCAGAGGTGGACTTTTCATCAAGAATAAGTGAAGTGAAAAGTTTAAGTCAAATGGATTACAGAGGTGTAAAACCGATGCCCACGACAAGCAACCTAGCCGAAAACTGGAAGGCATGGTGCCAAATATTCGAAAATTTTTCAATAGCCTCTTAGATAACCAACAAGGAACAACAGCGAGATAGCTCAGTTGCTTCATTTATTCGGAGAAGACAGTTTTCCAATTTATAAAAATCATTACTTTTTGTCCAAGAAAAACTTATCAGTATTATTAGAACAACTGTTATGGGTACATACAAATAATTAGGTAGGTACATGATCTAATGATCCTTCCGGAGTATAGTCATTGCAGCAATTTCTACGCAAAAAATTATGAAGCACACAGCATGCTAAAACTACTTTGTCATTATTATCTACATGTAAATTGATTGGGACATGAAATATTCTGAAGCGGTTTGCAAGTTTTCCAAACACATTTTCTATAACTCGGCGTGCCCATGATAAGCGGTAATTAGAAATTATTTTCTCGTAGTTTTCTCTTTGATTGTATAGCTTAAGAAAATCTGGCCTTAAAGCAAAAGCTTCATCGCCGACAAATACGTAGTTTAGAATAGAATTTAGAATTACCGTTTTTGACTGTCTCGGGATCAGGTATATTGAGCTTATTCTCTACAAGTTTTGTAGAAAAACTTGAATTTTCAATTACACCGCCATCAAAATTTTCTACCATTAGTGCCAATATCCACCATAATGAATTCATAGTTCGAAATTTGCAATAGCCATGAGAACAATACTAAAGCATTCCGTCTCTCCTCAAACACCTGTGTTATAGTTTACCACGCTTTTGCAGAATCTGGAAACTGAAAAATAATGTGTTTCATTTACAGAGTACAAGCCAGTTCCAGCAGAGTCTGAACCCATATCTCCATACTATTCAATTTCTCAGCCACCTACACCAGCTCTTCGACCTCAACATCCAATTACAAAAGAGAAGGCAGGAGACCTAATTCTGGCTGACAAAGAATTTCTTTTGAAGGATCTATTGCCACCTGGTGTTCATTTAAATATACCTCCATTTTTAGAAAATACACAGTTTACACCAGCTCAAGTGAGGCAAACGGATAGTATATCTCGAGCTCGTATACATGTTGAAAGAGCTATACAACGTATGAAACTCTATAAAATTCTTAGTTTTATACCACGTTCTTTGTTTGAACATGCTGGCGTTATAGTGCAAGTAATAGGTGCCTTAACAAATCTGCATTACCCGCTATTACAAGAAGTAAAACAGGGATATTCATCCAGTGAAAGTGAATGATTGTGGTATTAAATTTATTCTTTTAAAATCAGTAATAACAATATGTTTGTCGTATGTATTTCTTTTTAATATTAGTTTTTAGTCAATCTTTTAAACTGTTTTGTAGTGTAAGTTATTAGTTTTTTTTTAATAAAATGTAAATAAAATCCTTTTAACGTTTTATTTTTTATTCAATGAATTAATTGTTCTCCAAAATAAGTATAAAATATTAAGTTTAGAACTAAGGTGAACAATGCTTAAAAGTAAGAGTTAAAGCTATGTAATGCATATAACGTTGTACATCAGTCAGTGAAGTGATCAAGCTCTCTTCATATGCAAATTAAGAACTGAGTTTATACAGTACAATAATGAAAAAATGATCTAAAAACACATAATAAATATATTTTTAAATTTCATCCTGCATCAATTCTAAATATCTGTATAAATTGATTTTGATGAAGGAAATAATTTTTAAAAGATCATATATTGATCAAGCAATTTTACAACTACTAAATATGTTCACAGGCCTTAGTATAATGAACTTTGGTAAATAATACAGTATGTGCCAAAATTTGCCTGCCAAACTCAACTAGTAGKTTTCATGKTTAAAAATAATGCTAAAACTTGTAATATACATGCTTTGAAAAATACCTCCTAAAGGAGCTAGCGTCCCTGAATACTATTTTTATTTAGTAGCTTCAAAACCATTAGATAATTCAAGGTATTTAAGGTAATGTCATAAAAAAGTACATTACAATTTTTTAACATAATAATTCATAAAATCCAGGTCTGAAGTTTAACAAGTTTGTTTCAAGACACCTTGGGTACAGACATATGCAATTCATAATCATAAAATTAATAATAATCAAGTGACCGCTTAACTAGACAAGTACTGTATACAGTGATCTAAATAAAAGTTTTTTCGAATGTCTATATTAACGCTCCACTCTTCACGTTCAATTATTAAAATTTCACATTCTGCAGGTGTCCATACAACAAGATAGCATACCTGACGATCTACAATATGTAACTGTCTTTAAATATGAGCCCAATAAGGATGTGCCCTATTAATACCTGTCATACCTTCATCATTTTTTAAAATAGTGTATGACTTGTCATTTGTTATCCCCTCACGTAGACTGTTGCTGCGGTATTTATATGGACACTTCACTTCAACAAGTGCATCATTATTAACTAGGCCATCTGGACTAGCGCCTAAAAATCCACATTTGTCGAGCCACAATCCTGTTGATTGAACCGTTACATTTTGTATAGATGAACGGAACGTGTTTAGAGCTTCCGCCTCATGGCTACGTCCCCATTCTACTGCCTTAACATGTTCCAAATCATACCCCTCGAAAAGGGATCGAAATAGTGAAGGTGGGTATCTGTTTCTTCGACACGCAGCTAAAACCATTCCAAAATGGCTAGCAGTCAATCTGTGCTTTCTGCACACTAGCCAGTTTGCATTTTTGGCTTGCCCTTTGGTAGCATCTGCTAACGCAATAATTTTTTCCCTTGTGATAGCACAAGCTTTTTTAAAATAATCCTGCTTATCCAATACATTCAAAAACTCTTCACTGAAGATTATATCTTCAATCGCAGGTATTATTTTAAAAATTTCAGTTGAAGGTTCTGGTTTTAACAGCCATGAAAAACCAATAGGTTCCGATAGTTTTTTAACAAAGGCAGAAACTTCATCTTCTGTCGCCTATCTTCCCACAGCACAGTAATGTTCCTCTTTGAGAGGGTACAGGTCATTGATTGTTTGRGTATGGACCTGCTCTATCCTCTTTTGGACATTCCAAGCACATGCTTGGTCTGTAATGCTTACATTATGGTGGCTAAAAATGCAAAAGTGCTGCCATATGATGGCATATCAGCTGACCCCTTGGACATGAACATTTTGCAGCAACCACACCATCTTCTGCATCCAGCGATATCTACATAAATATAATAATTTTATACTCAATAAAAATACATACTAGTACTTACCTCTACAGAGTATGATCTATTTTTCATGCTTGCTTGGACTTCTCCTTTTAATAACGCAGGCTGAATATTTGCATCGAAAACTACACGTTTCACATTGCCGCTGTTATATGAGTTTTCTCCTCGTTCCAATTGTTTATAGTCCTCTCTGAAGAAGTCCGCAATACACAAAAAAAGATTTGTAATCCTCTACATGTAAACTGTTAAATAAAATAATACATAAAAACAACAAAGCATGATTGAGGATACAGTAATCTAGCATAAACAATCAAGTCTTATAGGTAGGTTAGTTTCTTGTAAACACAAACTGATTTTAATTATTTTCGCGTTATTAAAAATAATAATCGTGTAGTACTACACATCAATTTGTTCGTTAGAATATGACTATGCTGAATACGTACCTTATATTGGTTATTTATGCGAAATAACCGAGTACAATGCCAATAAAAAATTCACCCGTGTAAATTCGTATGCCGTTCGGATACAAAGGATACAGCAATCTGACCTTGACAGTGGCTACGTCACAGTAATGCGCAGTATTACAGCAGTATTTGGTAGCAGAGTTGCCAGAATTCTAAAAGATAGAAAAAAGAGATGGTAAATTATATCCTATTAAAAAAGGCGCATTTACTATACTTATCTAGCTTTAGGCTATGGGAACTGGCCTTAACATAAAAATAATGAACTGAAAACCCTTATATTCCTTATTGCAATAATTTGTGACAAAAAATAAATTGTCTAGAGATTGAAAAATAGATGTAGGGGATTATTACAATTATAATACCTCTGACAACCTTGTCCACAAGCCATATGCATAGATGACTTGCTAATATTAGCGCTGTAGTGTACTCATTGACATATTATTAAATGGACAAGACATCTCATTCATAAATACGGTTGGAACTGACGCCAAGACCAATCAGGGTGAGGGGAGTACGGGTACGAGGGGGATATACAGTTTTCCTCCAAGTACATTGCCGTACTGTTATAAAATGGCCAAGAGTGAGATGATAATTTAACTTCCAACTAAAAACAAAAGCGGAGGGTACATCAATAATATTTCGAACAATCTTTCAGTTAAAGCAAAGAAACATCGTACAACAAACACTAATTTAATTTCGTTACAAGCGGGAAAAAAGTTTTGGCCGAATGAAAGCATCAACACAGTTCTAGCATTAGTATTCATTAATCAACACTTAACGAGAAATCACTCGACATTCTTCACACAGAAATATAAGGAAAAAAATTCAGAAACTGCAAAAATGAAAGTTATTGTCAAATAAAAAGAAATACATGAAATCAAAATCCGCATGGGGCATCACTGAAGTACTTACTCCGAACACATCGGCTCTCTTCTTCTACCTACAAATATTTATTTTTAAAATGTCTACCACTAACAGTAATCATTATCCATATGTATTAATCCTTCACTATCAACTTCATTACATTTTATAAAAGTATTCCTCTATAAAGTAACTAATTTCGCCCTCTTCCACCTCTTTGCATACTTGACACATCCGCACCATTGCCTGGATTAATTTTTTATTCGACTTGTCCTTAAACAGCTCGCAATAAGCTCTTTTTAACCAAAAATTTATACCACACTACTCAAAACATACAGAGCATTCTAAACACCGGTAGTACAGTACAGTGGACCATCTAATGCGCTTGAAGACGGGCAATCGCACGATGCATTGAGTATTGCTCTGGTCAACGGTGCGTTACTGTTTTTCTCCAAGTAATGGCAACAATGTACATTAGGTCATCTGCTTAGTACTTATGTTACCCTGAGCGTGATGTTCAGGTAGTTCGATGCGTTTGACGTTTGGTGAGATCCACAGATTTTTTTGTACTTGTGTAGTACGGTTTTACTGCTGTAATAAACGCATATCCTACAAAACCCACAAAGACACAATATTGACGAAGAGAATCGGATGAATATAAAAAAGCTGTGTCAGAATATTTAAAATTAAAACCTTCGGTTGTTTCGGTTGCGGCGCAAGACGCAACAAAAATTAAGTAGGTTTCGCAAGCGCTAGATACGTGTACGTCAGTTGTTGGATATCTCAAATGTAATACCAAGGCTGATTGAGATCTAATAAATTACCAAAAGACAGATGGGACCACACAGCCAAAAAAACTTGGCAAGAATGTGTTTTACGGTGGAATTCAAATTTGTATATGACAGAGAGGCTTGTGGAACTAGAAAACGCAGTAAAAGCAACATTGACATTAAATGAAGTAAATTCCTATAATTCAAAAAGTGAAGACTGGAAACTCCTCAATTAACCTATTCTAGTCTAGTCTATTCCGGCTTATCGGTGTTGGAACTTGATGTTATCGGTTTTACTGAAACTTGGCTATCCTATAGCATTTGGACTACGAGTATTTTCCCAGCGGGTATATAACGTATAGCAAGGACAGAGACTACGGGGCTCTTGAGCTTTTGAGTTTGATTTCTGAAGCAATTCATTCTGTTTATATTGTTGGCTGTCGATGTGATTTGGGTGACTGCAGTTCTGTACTATTGTTGTCGTGTATGTTCCACCGTCTCCTTCAGCTGACAACTACCTCCAGTTCTTCGATATTCTTGAGCATTATACTCTGAATGTTAATACCCATATACTAATTATGGGTGACTTTAATGTTCCGCGATTTGTTGACAGTGATTTAGTTGACACATGATTATCCGGCATCACCAACATAAGTGTGACTGGCCTGTCACAGTATAACAATAATGGCAAATTATTGGACTTGATGTTATGTGACTTATCATATAGGGTTATTCACGAGGATGAGCCCCTTGTTACTGAAGAGCCCCATCATCCGGCTTTATCTATTGTAAAGGATATAACCGTCTCACATATGATTCATTTTCCTGTAAACAAACTTGGTACTTGTTTCAATTTTAGATAGGAAAACTTTCCTGCATTGTATGATTCTATTCTGAACTATGACTGGTCACCCTTGCAGCGAATTGATGATGTAAATGATGCTGTTGAGTTATCCCTTTATAATTTATTTGAACAATATATTCCACGATTTCGTTACCAGAAGCGTAAATTTCCAACATGGTATACGAGAGAACTGAGGAATCTGATTAAACTTAAAGGCCATTTACATAATAAGTATAAGAGAACAGGTGAACATCAGTACTTAATGCAGTTTAAAAAAGTAATAAAAACATTGTGAAAGACTGTTTCGACAGATATATTTGTGATGTGGAAGCCAATTTAGCTGTAGATTCTAATGCATATTAGTCCTTTTTGCATACTAAAAAGGGGAATACTAGAATTCCAGGACCCATGTGGGTGGATCGCAAGGAGTTTGGCGAGCCGCAGCAGATAGTTGACGAGTTTGTTTGTTATTTCCATGATGTTTACCGCTCTTCATCGGCTTATCCGAAGCCAATCCTGGAAAACTTAAAGTAGAGATAGTTTTTGGGGCCTAGCGGATATTTCCGTAAATTCATTCAAGATTATGCGCGAAAATAAAAACGTTTAAGCAGTCTACTTAACAAGGAATCAGAATGGAGATGAGGTGAAGAATAAAACTAGTCATTTCTTACTCTCAACCTGTGTTTAGTATCGCAGCCTGTATTACGAACATTTAACCCTGATTTGAAGTGTACGTTGCATACAGACGGTAGTCGTTTATGTTTGGCAGGTGTATTAACTCGTTCTTCCAATCAGCAGTTATCGAGTCGGTTAAGCATTTTCGACATTATTTATTGAGTAGGCACTTTATATTGATAACTGACTGGGTATAGCTGTAAAATACGCCCTTTCAAAGAAAGAAATTAACAGGCGCATAGCTCGCTGGGTGATGGCGTTAAATGAATTTTCGTTTGATATTAAACATAGGGCTGGAAGTCAAATGCAACACGTGGATACGCTCAGCCGCAATCCTCCAAGCATGCATAATGATGTGTCTTTTGCGGTTATCAGAAGAGATAATTGGATATTAATCGCTCAACAACAAGATACAAGGATTAAAAATTTATATAAAATCTTAAAGATCTGGACTCTTAGACAATCACAAAGACATTTTTAACGATTACAGTTTAAAAAGTCCGTGATGCTCGATTTAAAATATGTCGTTTAAAAGTTTGACAAAACTTTTGAATTAATTTCATCGCCTTATTGGTTTTCAAAAATGCGTAATTTGTTCAAAAATACATTAGAAACTGCTTGAACTGCTTATACTTCAAAACTTCTGGTGTAAAGAAACCTGATTTCTTGCACTCGATTATAACAATCCCAGTGCCTTTTCGCACCCTGCATGCCGATCACTTGTGACCGTTTGTGGCACCAAATCGAATTATGTACTAAAAGCCTTTAGCGATATCATCAAAATCTTTGGGTTCCTCATCGATGCCGGCGGCACTGCTTTCGCGTCTTATAAATTTCGAAGTGATGCACAACAAATGGGCATGACTCACCACCTCAATGCGGTGGCTTTGCCAAGAGGCAATGGACAAATCGAAAGGTACAATCGTACGATATTAGAAGCACTAGCGTCAATGAATGATGGGACAAAAGACAAACTTATGAAGGTTCAGGTTGGTGTGAATGGTACAATCAACCCGGCTTTGGAAGTTTCGTCTAGCGAGGCTTTTATGGGTTTTCGAATGGGTTGTCATGGAAATAAAGAACTGACATGCGAACGGAATACCAAAATAAGTTGTTTCATAATTTAACTAAATCCTAAATTTTAGTCATAAAACGTCTACAGCTTATCATAGCCAAAGAATTGGTGCATATGAACTCAATCATAGAGTACTCAATGAGTACCTTAGAATGTATATCGATTAAACAAAAAACAATTTGGAAGATTGGCTTAATTATTATGCATTTTGCTACAATACTGCTCCTAGCTCTTATCATAATTTTACGGCATTCGAATTAATCTTCGCGGAAAAAGCAGAACTACCAGAAATGCTGACAGGCGCAAAAATAGATAGGCTGTACAATATCGAAGCCCACGACAGTGTAACGTGTTTTTTTCCTTTTATAACATCTATTAATCAAAACGGTAGTACGCGGACATTCTTATTAAATTTTCTTAAAGCTTAATCAAACGCACAACATTCAGTAATAATTATCGCGAGAGAATCCTTCAACAGTTTTTGTTACCCGATAAAATTTAGCACTCCAACGCGTACGAAGGCATTCTGGAAGAATCGCTRGACGAGTGTGCTAGCTTCGTGCAATATTTACCTTTTAATTTAAATTCAGCGGTACATTTGATATCTGTGCACACCAGCCTTGTCTTGAAGCCGAAACGGAAGTAACCCTCATAAAGAACGAGGTATTGTCTAAATTTTATTGATATCTTTTATTAACTAACGCCGATTTTATAATTACGTTATTTCTAAGGTGGGAGCTTGAGACATACTACCGTCAAATAGCTGAATCCAGTTCGTGTAAGCAGCCAAATTTCGAACCAGCTAATGTGTACCTACCTGAAAGAGGAAAGCCGTTACAACCTTCTGAAGCGGACCGTGATAACTTCAACTAATATGGCGCGACACACCTAAGTAGCCTGAAAGAGCACGGACCATCCTTCGCCGCTGACGTGGGCAGCTAAGTGTACCATTTTAATCACTGTTTTCGAATTTTTCAGACTGCATTACAAAAATTTACACATAAATTTCATATATAAATTCTATACACATTTTTGAGACATTTTGTGAACTGAAGCAAAGCTTTGCGGCAAGGCCTCACTATTTCAGCTGTTCAAATTCGATTGCTTTATACTTAACTTCATTTGCGTAATTTTGAATAGAGTTACTTTCGCTCCAATCGTAGTTTTATTAAGAACTAGGCATTTCCAGTTTTTGGCCTTCTTTCCAAAATTTAATTATAAAGTGAAGGCTGGTAGCGCCCTTTTTTAAAAATAATTTTGCTGGTTTCAAATATTCTATTGATCAAAATTTAAATAAAAATAAGATCTCAGAACTCCGCCCATTTGCCGCCGAAATTCGAGCTGCCTTAGCGGCCTGCCTTTAATAGGGCATCTGAAGGCCATAACAGATAACTCGCAACAGAGTTCGTAAGTTTTACAAGATGCTGTGGTGACCCGGTTAACGTAAGGTAAAACGGAACAGAAACAGTCGTAAGCAGGTCAGCAAGACGCGACATTTGCTTAGCATGCAGTTCCGTATTTATATTTCCGTGTAAACAGCACGTAGTAAATAGCTCGTTATTAGGTCTAAACAGAGTTGTAAAGTAGACCAGTCAATGGTATATATAGAGAAATGTTATACCCACTGTGGTACTGATGTAAAATCGTAATAAATTGTGTAACTCGCCATCTGATGTTTTCATCAAAACATCCCTGCTTGATGGACTAACTACCCCACATTGGTGACAGCAGTGGTAATCAACCACCGCAATGCTAAGCAAAATCGAAACATAAAATTGACACACAGGTAGCTCAGATTAACCTTAAACCAGGAGATTTAGTAATAATTACTAACGAAACACCCAGTATGTTGTACTACGGTCCATGTGAAGTGACTAGCGATAAAGATGTTAATAATTGTGTACTTAGAAAAGCTTTAGGTCAGGTCAGGTCAATAGGTCATAGAATCAGGCTAAGAAGTTATAATCAATAATCAAATATAGGTAGTGTACTATTCAATTGAACAACTGTGCGGTTAATAGTGTTGTGTGCGTCGCGAATAAGTGAATAGAACACCATACGTGCCGCGAGCTGCAGTTAGCTTTACGGTAGGTTAGGTTCGTCATCATCATTATATCTGTATGTAAGTTGCATATCAGTGTTGTATTCCAATTTTACTTTATCTGTAATTATTTCGGACTTTGTAGAATTCCAAAGAATGACCCCATAATATATAAAATGTTTACTTTACGAAATACATGACCCATTATTCTTAGGAAAGGGAGTAGTACATTGCACCTTAGCTTAATTTAGCAACAGCTGACACTGCACTTCTATCTATATATGTAAGTACTGACTGCGAATTACAACTGTGCAAGATGCCGTTGAAGCTGACACCGCGGAAAGTAAAACTGCAGCAGCGAATCACACACGTCTGTTAGGACTTGCGCCAGTAACAGCAAATTTGTAAGCTACGAAAGCGAGCGTGGGATCAGAAAAATCGCATTTTTAAAATGCAATCGGTTATTGGCGAACTTCAAGATAAAAATTTAGTGAATGTGGACCATGTAAATTTGTTACTAGAAGAATTTGGAGAAAATAATGGCTTAATTAGTAGATTATTTAATAGAACTACCGGAAAAAGTACACCAAAGCAGTATAGTGCCGAAATATGAAAGTCTGCATTAACGTTACATTTCTTTTCGCCAAAATCAGGGAGCGTTTTAGTAATTGCCTTCCACATCCTAAAACTCTATCAAAGTGGTATGCAGTAAGGGATGCAGAACCAGGTACTAACAAATAGGCCTTGGTGGTCCTGGAAAAACCACCTACCTACTTGTGATCAGAAAGACACACTGTCGAAAACATATCCAATAAGCTTTAAGAAGTAATAGACGAATGGAAATTAACTAACAAAATAGCTGCCGTTGTTTCAGACAATGCGGCAAATGTGAAAGCAGCTGTTCGCATTGGTGGCTGGCGTTTTGGGGCTGCTCATTCCTTAAACTTGGTTGCTCAATAAGGTTTAAGTGAAATAAGGAAAGTTGTAGAGAAGATAAGAAATATAATTAGTTACTTTAAATGCAGTAGTTATACATATTCTCAACTGAAATCTTCAGCAGAACATACAGCCTTTAAAGCTAAAAAGTGAAGTTCCAATACGCTAGAACTCTACACAAGACATGACAGATAAAGATTTAAAAATCAAAAATGTAATAATATCCATAATAGCTATTTTAAGTACATCGTCTCGCAGAAATCAACATGATAGTTCTGAATTGATTATTCAACTGCATAATGAAGAATGGCTTATGGCAGAATAAGGGATTGAAATTTTCAGTTTGGTAACAATCGCCATGAACTCAGAGCAAAGTGTTAGTGAATCTACTATCATATTTTATTACAAACAAATCAGTAAACATTTAAATTCATTTGATTTAAATACAATCGTGCCTCAAATTGAAAATATGGTCAGGAAACTTGCCTGCAATTGCAGAAGCAATAATTTTGGGCCTCAGATTAAAAAAAATGGGTTTATAGATGAGAAAGAATACAAACGAGCGGTAGAAAATTTATTTACAAAAGTAGCCAATACAACACTGTTTCACGGAAATACAGAAAACCAAAGAGATGGCAATATTATGAGAACGTGACTAACCAAAAAGACCAAACCATTACACCAAAGATTACACGTAAAAGAGATCTACTTGAAGATTTGTGGAACGACTTTGATGTGGAAGTTCAGCAACACTTCACGCCTATCAATCCAACAGTATCAGCTATTGTTGAAGTCAACAAGTATTTAGAGGAACCTATTTTACAAAGAAAGTACACAGTAAAAAATATCGTTTAACAAGGAAGTGGTAAACGCAAATTGTTAATTTTAGTACACTATTTATTGTGAAATACAGTAGTTTTTACTAATATGTAAACTTTTTTAGTAAAATAAAGCAATACACATTGAACTGGTGTAAAACAAAACGCTTAGGTGTAAAATTTCATAGGGCTGATTAAATTCTACCAGTATTTTTCAAACAAAACCGCACTGAACTAGTATGTACTTACCGAATCTTAAAAGGCATGGGCGCGGGGCGCAGATGAGTGCTACAGTGCCAGACAGTGCTCCCACTTCTACCGATTTTTCTGTAGATCTACCGATTTTGCACCTTCTCTACCGATTTAGAAGCATTTCTTTACGATTTTTAAGATGATTTGAACTACCTACTTTTTTTGTTCTCACGAAAGTCGCTCAATTAAGTTTCAGTTATAAATTACAGCCTCCCCTCAGTGTATTTTTACGACATCTACCGAAATCTACCAATTTTTCGTAAGACAATCTACCGAATTCTTGCCGCGAAGCGTGGCAGCACTGGTGCCAGACCGCCAGACGCACGACGCCAGAGGCCAGACGTGTTGCTATCTTACCACTGATTAGTTTGTGATTGGTATTAACTTTTATTATAGTTCAGAATGGAACAGACTTCAATCATTATGGAATATGAGCAGCGAAAGAAGTTTGTCAAAATCAGTGACAGTGCAACTTACTCTGATTATGCTGAAACAGGTAAGTACAAAAATTATATTTTTCTTTATTTATAAAGATAATATGGCATTGCGTTGCAACTGCAAGTTTATAACACCTAAATGAATTCGGGAACTAAGGCATTCAAAATAGGCCGAGTATTATAATCGCTTTTACTGATATCTATACCTGTTGATTCTTGTCGATCTGCTGCGCTAACTTTTACAACAAAGCGGTGTAAATTAAGGTTAATATTTACACAGTTCACAGTAAATGTTTGTAAATTTAACAAAACTTGTGGCAAAGAGAAGGGATCCTACAAGAGGCGACACTACATTAAAATCCTTTGTTGTTTGGAAATGCCGACCAATGATCTTGAACGCGTTCGTCTCTTTAAATCGGAGCCAGAACTGGCGCGAAATTACTACCGTATTACAGCTGACCGTGTTTATTGTTGACAAACTAATCTATCCACCAGAGCGCCACAGATGACAACAACGTGTCTTTCGGCGTTGCCAAATTTGTATTTCCGTGTACAGTATTTGTTCCTTCAGCTTGGTTGCAAAAAGGCGGATTCAGTTTAATCAAGTAGGTATTAAATCAAGCGTCGTTATGATCGACACCGATAAAAACGCCCAAACTTTAGCGTTACTATGACAAGTATCGATTTAACAGTGAATTAAAGTTAATCCACCTTTTTTTTCTGCAGCGGGGTATTTGTCAACGGTATTAACTTGCAATGAATTGTTTATAATTCGGCAAGCAACAGCCTAGTAAGATTGATGCGGCCTTGCGCGAATAACAACGACTGTTTCCGATTCAGGACCTTTAAATGGTAACACGACGTTGCATCAACACGACGTTGCAACAACGTACCTTTGCATAAACATGTAATTCAAAAATTGCGACGTTGCGTCAACATCCGACTCACACGATACAATCGTCTGTGAAGCATTATAGCCAACACAAAATTTTAACTATTTACAGTTGGTCCAACTGATTTATGTGTTAGAACTACCTTTGTTTAAGCATACGAACTATTACTGACAGAAGACGTTTATCACCACAATTTAGAGGTTATACCAATTATTTTAGCTGGTTCTGGTTGGGTATACTTACGCATAGTAAGGGAAAAAAGAAAAAATGTTTTTAACACTAGGTTTGTTGTACTGGAGGGAACAGTTGGAATTTCTGTAACTCAGCAAAGCCAGGAGCATAGGAGCAATAATTCTCATAGTTGTCTCTAGAAGAAGTAATTTGTTTGGAATTGGGATGTAGAATAGAAAAATGTTTGTAATAGATGGTATTTGAAATATCTACGTATCCCTTTTTCAGTTTTTCTAGTTTGTTAGTATTACGTCTGAATTCTTATTGTTATATTTTGGTATCGATTTGAGATGACCAAGCGTTCAGAACGCTCTTAAGTGGACATGAAGCAGATTCATTTCAGTTTCATTCACGGGTTACTTAGGCTTCCTTAAGTTTGTTTCGATAGCTAATCCAACTATATGTGCATTAACACACATTAAAAAGTGTGTCGAATGTGCCAGATTTCCGCATGGGTGCGGAAAAGATATTTTAGCACACTTATCTTTCACTTTCAAACTAGAGTAGGCATACTTTATTACAATTTATTATGTACAATTTACAACAAATTTATTAGAACTAGGTACCTATAAAACTATTTATAAAAAATTAAAGTCAAATGGCATAAATCCATCATCCTTACGCTTCAGAAAAGCAGTTAGCTTGTGATATTACAGTTCTCCTTTATATATTAAAAGTGGCTTTCAACATTGAATAAATACACCATGGAGTAGATTTCTTGGTTTTAAATTGCTCATAAAAATACGCCAAAAAAACACATTCTCATCGTAGATGGTCGTAGTGACCTTTGCTCGGCTCAAGTCCAAAAACTGACTGAGGGCAAGCTCATATCATTCCTGCGACTCCTCTAGTAATAAATCTAATGTTGCTGCTTTTGCATCTTCTTCTCTTTCAGATAAGAAGCCAGGTTCTTCCATGCAATCTTCAAATATTCTTAAGTACTTTCGATTGGCTGGCAGTTTTTGTGAGAATTATAAAAAATAAGTTTTATCCATAATCACTTTATAATTAAAGTTTTATCCACACTTAAGAACTGGTACCATACTTTACATTGCGGACATTTACTCTGTAGGCTCTGTGCAGATACCATCTGCAATTTCAGTATAACTCCAAAATGCCCTATCTGCAGAGGTCCAATCGAATATCCTCCAATATTCATGTTTCATGGATAAATATGCAGTTATTTATTATGCTAACATATTATACATACCTGTACATATTTGTGCAATAAAAATTTATATATGAACTTTGTTTTGCTACGTACCTTTTCACCAATCATTTCGCTTCTGCAGCTCACTAATTCCGTTTTGTTTGTAATTAACCTTATTCATAAGTGATTTTAACAAAAATAGATTGTTTTTTTTTGACTAGTCAGACTGGTCTGTTTTGTGTTTTGCAACGCTTTGTACAAGATCAGACTATCATATGTGTTTAAATAATGTATTTTCAACTTCCATTACACACATGAATTCTAAAATATATAAATGAACTAATAGACTTTGGCTAAGCATGTAAAAGTATGGTGTTATTCCTACTTTATGTCGAAAACCTAAATTAATATAATAAAAATACGAGATTATTGTTTGACGTTACTAAAAACCAATCAAAAAATTCAATTTCGGTCAATTATGTCATTTTGAACAAATTCAAACACTATTATAGTGTGAATTTTCACAAGAGCAAATTCTCGCTGGAATAATTTAAGGCAGGTTTTGCATGACAACAAAAATTGTTGGCTCTACGTCTGTAATTAAACTTAACTAAAAATGAGTGGAACAAGATTTAATATGTCTTCACTCGATAAGATAATGAAAATATATGTAAAAACACGTTAAAATATAATCCTTCGAATACCACTCGAGAGTTCGAGAAATTTAAAAATTATTCTCCATTTCTGTTGCCCTTTGGCTCAGTGCCTGTTTCTGGGGCAACGTGTTGTCGAATTTCTGTCAAATTATTTTCAATTTATTCTCATCACCCTCTTGTGATATAATATTGCCGAAAATCATATGGTAGAACCTATAAAAATAAGAATAAGCTCTATATCCCTTTATTAGACCAACGACCTTAAATCGATTATTACTTTATACTTAATCAATTATGCATTGTACCTTTATTTGTTTGCATAAGTATATGGTAGAAGCCTAGAAGTTTTACAATTACTTCCAGTCTATTCATAAAAAGTGTGATTTAAGTGGTTAAAGTATAAAGTAAAGTATAAAGTATAAATGCATATCTATGGGTCCGTGATTAACATAAGAAACATTTTATATTTTGTGTAAAAACTTGCCGTTAGAACCCAGTAACTTGTAAAGTAAACACTTAATCGAAAAATCTCCATAAAGCACTAATATGCAATCCATTATTTACAATGCTTCCATACCCTCCTCGTCCTATGCTCTAGATTGAGGTTTCAGGTTAAGGTTAGGACACCGGATTGTGCTAAAGTGACATTTACTATCTTTTTGAACTTAGAACTACGATTAGGCGTGTCTTAATGTTCAAAAAAACTACAGATAATGTAATTCTAAAAACATATGCCATAAAGTTCAAACGATCTACAGATAAAGTAATTCTGAAAACATCAACACAAAATTCACGACTTAATTTGTATCGCGTAATACGTGATGTTGACGCAACGTCGCGATCAGCCAACGGTATGTTGATGCAATGTCGTGTTGATGCAACGTCGTGTTGATGCAACGACACTGAGCCCTTTAAATGTTTAAATCGGAGTCTTGTTTATCTCTCTCCGGTGAAAAGTGATTCATTTTTTAAGTGTCGCCTCTTGTAAAAGTTGAAGTTGAATATAAATGTAAGATCACTACATCGATAATTTAACTAATAGTTGTCTGTTAATAGTGGCAAAGATTATAACGTTCATTTTTTATAGCAAAGAATAAATTTGGGTTGGAGCATGATGTAATTTTCCATCACAGAGGCTGTGAAGTGGACGAAGATGCGCTCCCGTTATTAATAAAACAGTTTCATTCTTTAGAGAATCCGCTGGTACTGACGCTTTACTTAGCTGGAACACAAATAGGTAAAGGCCAGATAGTGAATTACAAAATTGATGTTACATGTTACGTTATTATTTTATTTACAGTGACATTTGATGTTACCAATACAGAAGATTGCTTGTCAACTGCGTCTACACTAACAACGTCTGCTCAAAGCATTGAAATTGAATCTCTTTTCAACACTTCATCAAGTAGTGGAAGCTATCTGGAGGAGACTGATGAGACATTTAAGGCACCATATATGATAAAAAGATATGTTAATGTATCGCCAGAGGTAATACAAATTCGCAAGTCTATTTAAAATAAACATAAAATGTAAATGATAAATATGAGAAACAATTGTTTCAACTAGGATTTGAAACCCAGAACGTCCTACTTGCGGTGCAGATACTCTATATAGATACTGAACTGATTGAGAAGCTGCAATTCTAAGTTCATAACCCAGTTGGGACAAATTTTTCTCACATTGCAACAAGATCTGTCTTGTTTTTATAGTAAAATAAAGTATTGCATGTAATAAATATATTTTAGGAATTAGAAAAACTGATCATAGAGAAGGGTAGAACCGACGTCATAAATAAGTGTAAAAACGCAACTGTGGTGCCAAATGACGTAAGGAAAGAATTGGTTAAAGTGGTAGCAAACATATATACTGAGAGACACGAATTTGA
>QCXZ01000086.1:16407874-16498685 GCA_025024175.1 Rhyzopertha dominica | reverse complement strand
TAAGATCACTAAAGCAAGATAAATATCCGCTATTTCAAGTTAAGAACAATTTGATATATAAATATACTTACAACGGAATACATTTAAGTCAAATTTAAAAAGAATGGAAATTGTTTGTGCCCAGGCGTTGAGAAAAAGTGTGATGTTTACTTGTCATGATCCTCCAGATGCAGGTCATTTTGGATTTTTAAAACTTTAATAAAATAAAAACAAGTTATTATTGGCCTAAAATGCGTCAAGACATTTTGCGTTATGTTAGAACTTGTAATGTTTGTGCTGCACAAAAGATTCCTACCGATGGTCCAAAAGGACTTATGGGCACTCAGAAAAATGTTAGATTCCCATTTCAAATATTAGCAATTGAATTATTGGTCCTTTGCCACGTTCCTCTCATGGTAAAGTTACGTCTTGGTAGTTGCTGATTGGTTTACGAAATATAGTTTAATTCATCCAATGCGCGCCGCGACAGCTATCAACGTAGTTAAATTTGTTGAAAATAACGTTTTCTTAACTTATGGCGTACCACAATTTATAAATTTGTGATAATGGTACACAATTTGCTGGTCATCATTTTAAAAATCTCGCTGCAAAATATAAAATAAAAAATATGGTACAATGCAAGATACCATGCTCAGAGTAATTTCGTTGAACGAACGAATAAAACTATTGTTCGCGATAAGAAGTTACGTCAAAGAACATAAAAATTGGACCAAACATATTCATGAAATTCAGTATGCAATAAATTCAGCAACACATGAAGTTACGGGTTTACACCGCAATTTTTAAATTTTGCTAGGCACATACTATAGCTGGAGATTATTCGGTAAGGTAGAGACCGCTGATGGTGTTGAGAGCTTTTGGAAACGATCGAAATGAATACGCGCAGGACATTAAAGGCATTTCAGACACTTTAAAAATTGTTCGTAAAAGATTGTCTAGTGCGTATGAAGGAATGCAAATTATTATAACTTGCGAAGACGCGATGTTTTATAATGTTGGCGATAAAATATGGCGTCGAAATAAGGTTTTGTCGGACGCGACTAATAAGTTTAGTGCTAAATTGGCACCTAAATATGTATTATGTAAGATTGCGGGAAAAGTTTCTCGTCTTGTTTATCGTTTGGAAAAATTTAAATGGCACCGATGCTGGTAGGTGGCATGTGAATGATTTGAAACCATATTTGGGCTCTAACTCAGATGTTTCTGTTGGTTAATTTACTAACCGTTACGTGCATCGTTGCACATTTATTACTCATAAGCTGTGCATTTCTTGTACTGAATCTATTTTTGTGCATTCAGCTAACAAACCCTATTCTTGTGTGTAAGCCATGTTTGAGGTTTGGGTTCCTTAAACAGTCTCTATTGATCCGTGACGAATTGTCCACATTTACTTAAGAAGGCGCCTTAGGTACGATTTCTTAGGTATTAGTCTTAGATATTATTCCTTAGTACTTAATCGCATGTAGGATATTATTAAATATATAATTATTTAACAAAGTTAATTAGGCTAAATTAGCAGTAAAGACACGCCATGGTGAATAGATTAATTAGTTTTAGCGTTAGCTAGTCTTCTAGAATCCACAGGATTCTGTCTTTTTTTTTTGGGGGGTGGTGTAACAATTAATTTTCCAAAAACATTTCCATTTCAATCTGACAGCATAGTTCATCGTCTTCTGTATAGTATCCCTACTCCGACACTAAGGTCATAATTGATAACGCTGCAATATGGAACATTCGAGGTGTTTAAATCCGTGCGATCAGCAGCTCACTGACTGCAAGTAAGATTTGCTACTCTTATTTAAACACCAAACTACAATTATATTGGCCAACAACACCTAAGGTATGACTAATCTAGTTATATAATTCAATTGCTAATTTACCGTCGTGGATTTCAGGCCTTTACGGTATCATTACCAATATTTTATCGTCATCGCCGTCGCCATTTTTGTTGTTCGATTTTTCGTTGTAAGAAATCTTCGTTTTTCCAATTTTGGAGTACCATTGCGACGTATCCTACAAGATCCACGTAGCAGCCACGAAGACCGTGGACTACCTTGTTTTAGAATCTGGGAGAGCTATCAGGAATAATCTTTGGGCAGGTGGATTCATCAATAGCCGCCGTATCATTGCATCCCAGGGGATAATACTACAATAAAAAGGAAAACAGATAAGCTTATACTGTGCTAATAACTTAAATAATTCAATTAAAATTTATATTATAAGATCACACTTACCGTTCGTTGCATCACATCCAATTTCAGACTTTTTTTTTGTGTCGATACTTATCTATTTACGGCAGTTTAACCAAAACGTCGTGTATATTCGACACGTACTACTTACTTGTCAAACAGTTGTAAAGGCCATACACGTGTATCACCTGAATTTAATACAATGCAATGTCACAACAAATCTTTGAGCTATAGTATCACCCTCTTCCTTGTAAAAAAAAGACATAATTTAATTAAATTGTACTTTTAAAGATATCTTGTTTTTGTCTTAAATTCTAACTTATGTGCTATTGCTATTTTGGGCATTTAAGTTACGTTTTCACAAATTAGCTGGCGCCCTATATTAATTATTGTTTGTTTTATTTATAACGTGAACCCACCCACTTATTGCCATCGCAAAAAAAAGAGCTGCCGTACGCAATAGTGAAGGTAGGTAAAACTACGTCACAATGCAATTATAACACATACTTGATATCCTCACATTTCGTACGTTTTGTGACTTATGAAATACAGTCATCCGATGTGCATTAACACCTGTGACAATTTGGGGAATGACTTGGGTTGGAACAAATCCAGGTGGTGCGTTTGCTTCAAAGTCTCGCAGCAAAGCTTGGACCCCTTGGGTTATTTGGCGCGTTCATAAACAACACGTTCATCACATTTCACCTTTACAACGGGAATTTACACGATGGCATGCAAATGTTAACTGAATGAAAGGTAATTACTGCGTACACACCGTAAGTGTATATGAAAGATTTTAACATTAGGGCCGTAAGTTCTCCGAACGCGGTTCTTTTGATAATGATAAACTCTTCGAAATAAATACACATAATAAATTTTATTTCCAGACAGACTTGATAGTCTTTAAAAGAACAGTATAGTAGAATGTTAAAGAACACAGCGCTGGTTCGCGGAATCCCAAAAGAGATGTCATGTAAAATGTTTGTACTCATCCCTTCGCAGCTTACTAATTTTTGCAAAAAATATTAAGCATGGCACAGTTCTACGTGCATACATTAACTACATCAGGCAACATTTATTTTAAAATACATACAAATCAAAAGAAGACAACTAAAAGTAAATCAGATTTCATGAAAAATAGGTAAACATTAATTCTATAAGTAGTGAAAACTGGTAACGTTAATAATAATAGCAATAGCATTCCGTTTCAGTCTTCTTCATAGTTTGATTGGTCAGCTAATTTTAATGTGTAGTACACATGAAGAATTTTTTGATCTATCAACGTCAAGCGGTTTTCTTAAATTGGAATGTACAAAAGGCCAATTGGAAAAAAGTCATTCCAATTGAGCTGATGAAGCTGGGAACTGTAGGAGTTTAAGTGCAAGTTTTGATAGGTTTGCATGATTAATTTTGGACATACTCCAGTATACAACAGGAATCTTCAATATTTTTTTTATTCAGAATTTGAAATAGCTCAATATTTCCTTAAAATGATGCAAACTGGTGATACCTTCTGCATCTAAACTGTTGAGCAAAAATTCATGAATATTTTTTGCTATGGTTTAATTTATAGATAGGATGCAGATAGAAGGCCGCAAGATTGTATACATTTAATGTCATTTCCATTCCAATGTTGAAGTTCTTCATTTGAATATGCAAACTTCTCAGGAAGTTTTAAGATTCAACCACAAATATGTAGCCTCAACACCAGAACCATCTGCGATTTGTGACCTGTTAATAAGCTGCTAAACTGGATCAAAAAGCAGTATGTATTTTTTGACCTGATCCGCAAAATCATCGTCAGATACACGTGCCTTGACCTCCGCTTTAATTTTCTTAAAAAACTCCTTCGTTAATGATTAGATTTTTCATTATTTGTAAATTTTTTATCAGACAAACGTATGAATTCCTATATGAACACCATGTAATGTTGTTAGTTGCTGTTCTTGGAGGTTCCGATGATTTGTAAATAAAACAACTTCTTGTCTCCCAAGGTTGTATATTAGCCTCACGATGGATAATACTTTTCGTCTTACATGCTACTACCACTCCACTGGTTATATTTCACATGTATTGAAGTGGACATAGCATTTGCTATAGTCAGCGATACTTACAGGTTAACAAACTACTACAAGTCGGAAAATGTAGGTCAATTGGAATGCCTTGCATTTCCTGGATAATTACACATGAACATGTCGTTAACCCGTAAGAATCAGCATTAATTCTCTATTACAACCATCTTCTATCAAACGGCAGTTTTTACGGGAGCCATTCTTATTCACCATTATATCCTTTGCTAAAAGATTGGCTGTGTGTGCACTACAACTCGAATGCCATATTTCAACAGTTCTGCCCATTTTGAGCATCGCCGATGCGTTATCTGTAGAGATGTGTAACAGGAGTGAGCTGCATCGAAGAGCCGACTCTTTCAAAAGAGCTGTTGAGGCAGCTCACTTATTTCAGTAGATGCAGCTCTCCGGCTCAGCGCCGAACTGAACTGAATTGCCGAGTTGGCTGACAGCGTGACAACTGAACGCAGCTATCGTTCATTGATACTACTCCGGCGAGCTGTTCTATCCGTTCTTTTTCCCAACATGTTAAGTAGGTACACTGGTACATAGTTACAAAATCTATGTAAACGATATGAGCCAGGTAATTAATAACTGAAAGTCGACGTTTTAACGAACGTAAATATATGGGTTTGAAACAAAGGTAGTATGTAACAAAAAATAAAACATCATTATGCAAACAACTACAAAAACACAACTCTACAATTCACAAAAATATATCAAATTAAAAATATTATTTCTTCCACTTTGTTGCTGGACAGACGAGGGTTATCAAGTTTACTTCCGGTTTCAATTTTAAATTTGATAATTTGGCTTGTCCAACAAAAACAAATACGTAAATCCAGACTTTAAGTACGTCTCGGATACGAGAGATCTAGATCAAATAGAGACTGATAGAGAGCCGTGACGATATTGATATGACCGCGAACCGTAGGGATCTTGAAGCTCTTTTGAGCCGACTCACTGAGTCAGCTCAGTTCAAAGAAGCAGATGCAGTGAACTAACTCACCGAAAAGAATCGAAATGCCCACATTTAGTTATCCGATACGGCGGTATAAACAGTGGTGTTGTATAATTCCTTAGCTAATATAATGGACTCCTTTACAATCTCGGCAAGTTTTTCTCCACATCCTGAATTGCCGGTTAAGWCCCAAGCATTAAGATACGCTTGAGAACCCCCAGCATTATGTAACATAGACWCTACAGTCTTTGAATTGCTAGATGAATTTTWCCATCCATCTATCAATAATGCTGAACACTCATKTAGAGCTTTCGCGTTGCTTTCGATACAATTTTCATTGGCGTAGATGACAACAGTTTTATACTGGGTAAAGTATTACAATAGGCTGGACGTAGCTTGGCAACAAAAACTTTAAAATAATCCGATTCTACTACACTKAGTGGTAGAAATTTGCTAAGGCACAGTTTATGTCTTCAAGTTCTTGCGGACTTGTTTGAGCTATAAAAGGCGATAGACTGTTATTGTTGCAATGTTCTGAAATTCCAGAACCTGTATCTATTTAAATTGACAATTCTTGATCATTTATTGTAACAATAATTTTTAATGGACTTACTTTTTCTCTATTTATTGCATTACAAAATTCAGTATTTGAAACTGAAGCATAAACTGTGTACAGCGCATCGGATTCAGAGTCCGAATCAATTAATTTAATATGATCAGCTGTCCTCCCTTGACCGTTTTTCTTCTTGCTTCTGCACACCGTACTCACGTAACCAGTTCGACCACAGATATGACACTTGCCGTCCCTGAAGAAACAATTGGAGTTGTAATGATTTTTCTTCCCGCAATAATTGCATTTACTCCCCTTTGCACGTTTCTTCTTGAATTTATAGGAAGACTTGCCCTTGTCCTGGATTTGGTGAATAGCTGAAGTCGATGCCTCGATTAACCCTGAATTTATCTCGGCGGCTTCCATACTTAACGCCAGGTTCATCGCGTTGCTGTATGGTAACTTCGTTTTTACAAATAGATGTCTGATTGTGTCATTGGTTAACCCAAAAATTAACTGATCTCTGAGATTATCTTCTAAATTTGTTACAAAGTTGCAAAATTCTGCTAGATTTTTAAGAGTTGCGACATACTGACCAATAGGTTCCCCTCTTTACAGAGTTTGTTGTCGGAATTTGCACATGTCCGCAATTTCTGAAGGTTTCGGTTCCAAATGCTCCTTCTTCTTCCGGCTTCGTAGGGCTGCAGAAATTTACCATCAGTTCAAATGCTTCATCCTCGACGACTGTTAACAATGTTGGAACCTTCGTTTCTTCCTTAATACCATTTGTAACGAAGTACTGCTCTAATCTTGCTATGTACGTGAACCAATTTTTTCTCAGAATTTAAACTCTTACCAATTGACATATTTACTGATTATACTTATGTGGATCACTTGCCAAATTCCAATACAAGTCGCCAATATGTAACAAGAYATACAAGAAAAACTAATAGATAGGCGCTTCCCAACAAAAACTAAACAGCAATAATTCTTAGAAACATAAACAGACTTAGATTTGCTAGAAGGCATGCTTTCTAACTACTACCCCAATCATAAAGCAGTAAATGAGAATTTTGATAATGATACGATCTACGAGATGGTTATCGAAGCACGAGAACAGTTTGATGTTGATATTAATAGTAAACATTGATACAAACGTTACAACAGTTTCTGAATCAGTATTGACGGTTATCATTAACATAGATGAAACACAGAAACAACGTTTGCAAAATATCATTTCTGAAGATCTTTCTAATAAAGAGAAATATGTAAAATGCTTAAGTGTATTTTACTTTTTGGTGCATAAGTAAAATTGAAAAATAGCTTACGATAGGTACTAGAAGTAATAGTTATAACATTGTTAGTAACTTTCAGAATTTTTTTAGTTCATTAATACTGTCAAATAGAGAATATTTTCCAAATGTATTTCTATCCAACTTAACCATAATTCTAAATTCATTTCATTGTTAACGTCAGTGTCGGCAATTTTGTGTTTGATGCACTTTCCTTGAAGGCGGCTTATGTGCTAGTTCAGCAGTTAAAGCGTCGTACGATCTATGACGTATGCGCTTATGCTAGTATAAATAGTGAAAATAATCAATCATAAAGCAGTCTAATATATAGACTCGAAGTCCCCAGGCTGGGGCTGACTCTTAAGCAACAATGTAAGTTCCAACAATCTTTGCTCAAACACTTTTGTCTTTATTACTTACTTTATGTACATGCGTTTGTTTACAGATTTATTTTTATGTAGTGAATAAATTATTATGTTAAAACGACCTATGTCGTATCACTCCTGCCCTTGTCCCAAGTTCTGTTTCCGGTACTAATCTTCGACAACGCAAACGGCTATCATCCTAAACCCCCAGGGTGCGACACATAAAATGTACTACAGTTGGGGAATATTCACATATCTCTCACACCGTTCCTTTTTCCAGAACAAATTGTCAAAAGCGAACAGAGGCCGTGTTCAGAGCAAAAATATATGGAACTCATCACAAACAGGATACTCCTTAGCTTCGGTGGCAATCGACAAGATAGAAGTCTTTCGCGTTGGTGAGTCTTTACATCTAATTGACCTTGGCTTAATGAACAGATGCCCCGTGAGATGGAGAGATGGTAATTTCGGACATTACAAAGCAAAATGGTGCGCAAAGGACATAGATACTCTTTCTAGGTTCCTAGAAAATGTTAGTGGAATTTCATAGGCCCGTACGTGGCCTAGATGTATTATGTCACTGGAAAGGTACAGAATATTGTACATTTTTATATTATTTAGGAGTAGTTATTCTCAAAGATATGTTACCTGTAGACGTATACCAACATTTTTTAACCATATGTTCATGTAAGCTTTACAGTAACTTTCTTGATTTGGCCGAAGCCCTACATAATTCTTACACAGAACATTTTGGTGACATTTATGGATGTCCATAATTTGAGTCATTTGATCAATAAGGTGAGTGACCCTTTGTCAATTATTCATTCATACCCTTTTGGAAGCAGATTATACTAGATAAAAGTGTTAGTGTTAACCAAATTAAAAATATATTTCCAAGAGTAAAATGAGCAATGAGTGTTCAAATTAAAAATGTTATCTCTACATTCTAAAATTAATTTCTTCTCAAGAAAAACTTGCATCTTCCCTCTGTTTCAAACGTCAATTCCGATCCTCCATTATCTAAGCTTAGGTCACTCATAGATCTCCAGGATACAGTGCCCATTTCCAATCTCTTTCCACCATCAAGAAGCTTTTGTCTTAGGGCTCCTAACAATTCTGTTAAGGTTGCAATGATTTGCGGTATTGTTTTTGCAGATGATATCGCCCCTGCTCTCTTGCTGATCTGTTCAAGGAAGTCATTCGGTAAAGTGTTGTTTTCTAACTCCACTGAAAACAGGAATTGAGCACAGCTGAAGATATGATGTTGCCAAAAGACTAGTTTGGTTTGCTGAGGCCAATTTTGAATACATGTTGAGAGTAAGAGGTTTGAACTTGACAGACTTTCCACATGTTGACATCTTCTGGAACTTGTCCTTGAATTCTTCTCTTGTGTTCCAGCTTCCTAGGCCTGTGATCTGCTCTAAAATAGACAAATCCTCTTTATATGTTCCAAATATGGTGTGGAACAATACTTGTTGGGCCTCATCTGCAGTGAAACTTCCTTCCATCTCCCATGTGATGTTCGTGGCCATTTTGTATGTGTAGAATCCACCATTTCCTGACACATTGAATTCTCTCAGCAATTTGTCTCCTCATATCCAATCTGTTGTTGCACCGCTTGCATCTAAGATCTTTCCTTCAGAATTCACCGGAAGAGAGTATAGTTTGGCCAATATATTTACTGGGTAGAACATCCTATTTGCTTGTCTTGAAGTGGTTACCATTAGTATGTCTGCTAACAGACTTATTACACCTCCCTTTTATCACATCTAAGATTTGATCTATAATAGGGATGTGTGCCATTGCTCTTTTAGCAGCGTCTGTCCATTTCTTCCTATACTTTTCTTCTGTTCTTACGTGGCAAAGGAGAGCAGTAAGGGGCCCTAAGCTTTGTGCCATAGATCCTCTCTTTTCTGGTGGGTACGTGTTCCCTTCTAGCAATATGTGGTGAGAACCATTTATGCCGTATTTTGACACAGGGAAAGAAGTACTCTTGTCACCGCTTTTTAGTATTGGCATGTTAGTGTGTCTAATTCTTAATTCAGTGAGGCGAAGATTGTTTGCTGCAAAAAAATCAAGATAGGGAGCAGCGGTTCCATACCAGTTCTCTTCACACATAGGCACAAGTTGCTAAAAGGATGAGTGAAATTGTAAGGGTGAAAATTCTGACTGGAACGAGTATGTTCATAATCATAATAGTTTTCAACCTTAAAATGTAAGAATGCGAATGGGTTTTTCTGTAAAGTTGAATTTAAACATTTTGTTTTAACCGGGGATAAATATAACAAGTAGGTTTTGACTAACGATAATGCAGTTGTTGCTATGCAATATGCAACATTGGAAAATAGCGTTACACATATTTTTGACAAATCCATTGAAAGTTTAAGTAATGTTTTTGACACACCAATAAATTATTCTTTCTTAAATATTTATAAGAGTGGTTACCTTAACAATAACAATTTTAAGTTCGTATTCAATATCCAGCATTAAATGCAAATTATGTAGTGTATAGTTTAATAACAAAATATTTTTCCCTTTGCTTCATACTTTAGATTAGATTATGTGTAGCTTATTAATAATTATATTTATGTATAATAAAAATATTTAATGAAATATCTTTATTTGATATTTTATTTGTTTAAAACTTACATTCTCATAAAATCAAAAATAACAAATCAAAATAAATATGTCGCATAACTAGATAACAGAAAAATAACATAAATATTACCTCCTTTAAAGTTGGTAAAAATTGGTGGTCCCCTTTCCATCGTTATCTAGGCGGATCTTTTCTCTCTCCTCAGGATGCAAGTATTAATTAAATTTGTTGAACACACAATAATTGAAAGTTAATGTCTTCGTCATCTGCATCAATTGCCTCCTCTCCGTGGAAGTCTTTATTCTCTTCTTGCACAAATCTCTCGACATTCGTTTTACCACCTTCATCTCCTTCAGTGCAGAAATTTTCATCATTTCCGCCTTGTAATTGATCACGCTTTCGTTGTTTTCCTGTTGTAATCTTGATTTTTCAGCCTTCTCTTGACTGCGGAATTTCTAGTGATGCCACTCAGATTCCTTCTTGCCGAGTTTCTAGTAATGTTTTTAAAAAACTCCTCACAATCTTTCAGAGTGCAGTCTTATCAGACAAATTAATCACTTTAAAAACAAACTTATAAAATTTTTTATATATTTTAAATGGAATTTTTCTTTGTTGTCACGAGCACTACCAGCCCGGGAACAAAATGTCACTAATTTTCTAGAAAAAAACTATCTACCAATATGTAACAATTATTCATGCCATGTTCTGTTCTTTTTCGACCACATATGTAACTCAATTTGTCTACATAATCATACTTAATTTGTTTTGTACCTTTTTTTCTGATGCATCCAATTTGCCTAGTGTATTATTTATTCAATAGCATTTTCAACTACACCTACTTTTTGCACCGATGTGCAACTTTTGTTACACGAATTTAGTGTTATACAATTTCCCATTGTGTTTAAAGTTGTTTCATTTTTTTTGGCAAATTGTTGCATTATTAGCTTCATTTTCATGACTATGACGAATAATAATGTTTTGATTTTCGATAATTATAGTTTGATTGGCCAAGACAGCATTAATTTTTTCCTCATTGCCAGGTGGTAAGAAGTCATTAGTGTTTAAAAACTGCAGATTTGTGTCTACAATAATTAAATTTTCAGATGTACTACATCCAGACGACATAGGCTGATTCACACTATTTACTTTTTCGTTTCTTGGAGATTTTACAGAATTTTTCATGAACCTAAAATAAAAGTAACAGATCAACAACAGTTGACCAGTCCTACAGATTGAACTCGTTAAAGCTTCTGGGTTGTTGTACCGTAGTCAGCAAACGTTTCATTACTCGTAACTGATGGTGAAATAGCTGCATTAAACAAGGGAAGACCAGTGCACAACTACCCGAAAATTCAACAAGTTAATTGAACAGTCAAGAAAGCCTAACTATTGATAACAATTGTTTTAACAGCAACAAAAAGTCTGATAGCATTTTATAGACTTCTAAGAGAAAAACAATGCAAGAACATAATGTTTAATGTTCGTTTATTGTCTAACAGGTCTTATATCCAATTACAGACAACAAGGATAACCACGTAAAATAAAACATAATAATGCATACTACATACTACAAGTTAGTAATAAAAAATCATGCATCACAGCCATATTTCGACAACAAAAACTCTCTTACGCTAGGCTTAAATTTCTGCTCTGACTGCTAAAACAGGTCAACCAGACCGTTCAGCTCATTATAGTTTGCACGGGCTTGAAACAAAGGTAACTTCCCTAGCACATTGGTGCTGAAATTAGGACAAGTTAAAATAACGTCTCTGTTTAATACCCCGACGAGACACTCTAAAGCTGAGCTGCCCCAACAGTTCTGAGCAGTCGATATCAGCAGTTAACAATTTAAATTCCGACCACCCAAAATGGGACCAGCATATTCCGTTATTGATGATGGCAGTAAATAGTGTACCACATGAGAGCACCGCACTGAGAAAAATAGGTTTACCGAAGTGTTTGGTGAAAAACAAAATTGTCCGCGTAGCTATGAAATCGTCAGACGAACGATGCAGGGCTGTTTCTTCAACAAAATAATAAGCAACAAATATTAATCAATTATTGCTAATGTCTAAGTTGTAATGCACAATGAGCAATCCGTAGCTAGAACAAATGTTCAGTTACTTCAGCAGAATACAAAAAGGATGTGATATTTGATAATCGGTGCKAAGAGAAATAGTCGCCCCAACAAACTGAAATTGGTAGAGATAACGAAAGAGAGATGATAACCAATCAAACAGAACTGTAGCAGTAACAAAATGCAATGCTGCTGCATAAACAAAACAATTCGGTAATAGCAAATACGTTACTGCAGCAATGGCAAGAAGCGGAGTATTGAAAGCAGCGGGTGTTACAGAAACAAAACGTAGTGGTGGCCATAGCAACGAATTTCTGTCGCATTTACCGAATGAAATAAAACAGTACCTAGTTAATACTTTGGCACCTTTTACAGAAATTTTGTTGGTAAAGCCCTAATTTAGTAAGATATTGGGATTTGGGTCTGCCTGTACTTCTGACAATGACTGTGCGATTACAAGCAACGTAATGAAATACCGGTTGCATACCTAAATGTAACTTGAAGACGTCGCACCGTAAAAAATTCTGAATATGTACTGTTGGTCGCATATTTCACAGGTTGTATGCACATTAAATAAATAGCGGTGTGCCAGTGTTGACAGACGATGGAACCACTTCGTCTCCTCCATTTGTACATTTTAGGCTTTTCGGTTGATAAGCAGAGGGAAATATCTGACAATTGCAGCAATTTTGATTCAGCAAAGAATGGACCTTGAATTTGTTGTTTTGGGGAAATCAATAGTTTGCTGAAGCAGAAGCAAAAATTTATTGTGACGTCACAAGCAATAAGTCAAAAAAACAGGTTAATCATAAGTAGGTATGAATATAATAATGAATCCCTTCAATGGCACTGACGTGAACACGCGGACGCGTATCCTTTTTTCCTGGGAGCTGGCGGGCGTTCGATGGCATTTTCGTACTCGTGGGGTTGACTGTGGCGGCCTTCACCTCTGTATTTCGCTACTGTGTCACGAATCGAGTACCCTAGTGGTGGAACGAAGAATCCAGCACCAGGAATTTGTCGTTTTTGGCGCGCTTGCCTTCGGCACACACAATATTTAAAGTATTCTACAGCCCACCCTCCGGGTATAACACAAATTTCCCGCACGACTGCATTCTGTGGTTTGTACGCATTCATCGCCGTAAATACCTGTTTCTTGTCCTCGCACTGTCTTAAATTTTGGGATCGGTAATGGAGACGCAATCGATGTGCATTCACGCCGGTATGTACTTCGGGGAAGACCTGTGTAGCGACAAATCCAGGGGGAGCGTGGTCGACGAACTCTTGAAGTAACGCCGCTAATGCTGGGCTACCCGGCTGTGAATATGCGATGTCCTCTTGGCACTCTACCTGATATACTTGATTCAGCGGGGGACGAATCGGTGGTGGTTGCTGGCATGTAAAGCCAAACAGCAAGATGAAAATAGTAATGTGCACACGTACTCGTAGCATTGTTTAGGTAAACTCAAGTTAACCAATTCGCACTGAGAAAAATATTGTCGTAATCCGTGCAAAGTTGTATTGTAAAGCCGTAAGTTGTACGGTGAACAAAAATATAGTAGTGTCAGCGACAAAACATAGTAACAGCAAATGACCATTTGGTTGGGATACAAAATATAAATCGGCTAGGCGCTGTTTTGCGACATGTACAGGTATTTATTGATTGTTACTATAAAGTGCTCATGACAAAAAAAGAAAATAGATGTTTTGTAATGGTTGCATTGAAGTTTTTAATGCAACTTTTTGATAATCGAAACTAACTACTGCCTGGTGGCAAAAGAACGATTTGTAACCATAGCGTTTTGTATTCTGCACTCTTCAGGAAAATCTTTAATATATTTGCAGCAAAATGTTTTGTAAAAATATTTGTCACTTTGGTTGCCTAAGTGCATGGGTTGCTTCCGTGAGAAATTTCATTTTGTAAATGCAGCAAAGCATAGGTACTTTGAATATTTTGTCAGAATGGTTGCCTATGTATGACAAGATATTTCTATATTCAATGGTGTCACGCAAGATGTTTAGTGAGATATTGATGAAGCACATGTAATGCTGGGCATTTGCTGCAATTGGTTGCCGAATCACTTTTATAGGTACTCACATATTAAGCTTACGCATTTTGTTCAAAATGTTACTGTAGTTAGCTATACCTTTGTTGAACAATAACATATTTTGTTAACTATACATTTGCCTGTCTTTTTGAACACCCGAGGGCGGAGGTTGCAATTAAAAAAAAATACTGCATTTAGAATCTATAGCTATCGAGCAGAGCCTTAACAAGAATAGTATTGTAATTGTATTGTAAAACGAAAAATATACGTTACACTTAATATGGGCTTTTTAATTACTGTTTACAAATCCACATCGCCAATATCAATTATACACATATAATGATAACAATACATATATCTGAATGAACCTTAAAATAAGCGCATATAATGGCAAATTATATACATTATTAATATATTATTTTCATGCAGACACAATTAAAATTCCAGTAACTCCAATATAGTACCTACACATTATATTGTAATATAGTAATTATACACGCAATCTAGCAATTTCAAATGCGCAATTACTACAGTTCATGCTGAAATTGAAAAGCGCGCGCGGACAAAATTTAAGACATATATATTTTACAAATTACATAATATACACTTTTATGCGTTGGCAAAATTAAATTTTAGTTGGTAAATACGGTTAGGGAAAAGTATGGAAACACTTGCATAGAAACACGGGTAAAAAATTCGGGAATCATTTTGGCTCACATCATCAGCGCACTGAACCATGAGGTGATATTTTGGGGTGCAACCATTGTCCAATATTCCTAGGGAGAGGATTTTGGCGTTAGAGGGTATACTCAATTCAAACTGTTGCCGATAATCGTGCAGTTGTGTGGAAGGTCGCGAAATTTTATTGCCGATATAAAGTAAAAGCCAGCAGTTACTGTCGGTGGTATACAAAAACAAGTCCTCGATGCACAGTCCTGTTGGGCATGTACGAAGCATTACTTGGTATGCTTCGTCGATGTTGTCAATGCGGGCAGGGGGAAGTTGTGTAAATGATGAACTGAAAAGTTAAAGAAAAATGTTGTAAGTCCCACCTGAGAAGTTGTGAGAATGTGGCAATAACTCAGACTCGGGAAGTCTGCGATCTTGTTTTTAGGTTTTCCTTGGCCGGTCACGTTAGGGATGTTAACGATACCTCGATACTTCCAAAGTATCGATATTTTTTAACCGAAGTATCGATACTTTGGTATCGATATCCAGCCTTACGGTATCGGGTAGTATCGGACGGTATCTAATGGTATCGATACTTTTTGCTCCGGTAAGGGAATAATAATTTGCGAACGTAACGCATACGCAGTTGGGCGTTGGAATGCCTCTTCTCCAAGACTGGGATGACAGTGACAAAATCAAGAAATCGCCTTCTGGGGAAAAGATTGACCAAATTGTTATTCCTGGGTTCAACCACGGAGGAAGACTGGTTTTGAAGTGAAGAAGTTTTTTGCTTTTTTTGCTGTTGTTTTTTGCTGCTCTTTGTTTTGGCACACGCTAAAATAATATGAGAATGAGAATAAATGTTTATTTTACATAGGTACGTTACCGTTAAAAAATTGGGCACCGATAGTTCGATACTCTTCGGTATCGATACTCTACAGCGAGGTATCGGGTATGTATCGATACCAAAAGTAAGGTATTAAATGATACTGGCATCGATACTTTTCGTTCGATACTAACATCCCTGGTCACGTGTCGCATCGGCAACAGACGTCTGATGTCAGTCGAAGGTTATGTTATTCGCGTAAATGCCAATTACGATACGTTTTAGGAAAACATCTTCAGAATGTTAGAACAATGAAACGCCGAGATGAAAGTAAAATGTATTGATTACGTTAAGTATCTGCGTGCATCAAAAAGTGTCCTCCATATTCCAACATTCTCATTTATACTTCTTCCACTTCAACATCCATAACCAATAATCATTCAGCATTCGATCTAGCTTCCGTTCCCAACCGTCCAAGGAGTTCGTTACATTTCTTAACCGAAATCCACCCACACATACCAACGGTCGCAACGGTCCCCAGTCACGCTTAATCAACAAAAACAATTACAAATCTGAAACAAGGCACCTCGCGACTAACCGAAGCGATAACGCATACATCAATCGCGGCCGAAAATGTAACAAGAAGATGTTTTGTTTTATATGTAAACGGTAAATACACACATACATACACACATATTTCTCACTGACATTCTCACCAACTAACCTATCTGGCACGTTCATGGTGGCGATCAATGGTGCTGCTTTCGTCGTTGCTCGTTGGCTTCACTGGTCGACTCATGACTGCTCGAGGTCACCTCACGACCTCACGTTCACCGCGCACCGCGTGTCAACAGTACAGTAAAGCATGCTTGTTATACATCCGTACGGTGTTGCCACGTTCGGGACTGTTTCATAAATCCTACCGAGTCGTGCACTAACCGTTTGTTATGTATTTGTGCCTTTGTTGTTGTTTTTTGTGATTTATTTATTCTACTGCCCTGTATTTTTTTGTACGTTCGTTCTCTTCTTTTATATTTTTGGATGTCACTGTTGTCGCTTGTTTATTATAGTTGCTTCTATATTAAATCTGTTCGAATGCGAGTTAAGGTTCATTACAATACTCTTACATTTTATCAAATTTCTTGCATGCCTTAGATACACATTGTATACACATTGTAGGTATATCTTGAATTATTGTGAACCGTTACACTGTATGTACAATTATGAATTATTGTGGACCGTTTCGTTCGGCATGGCGCCGTAATCGTCGAAAACGTTGCAACGTCTGGGAACCGTTACGAGGGAATTTAAATCAGGAAAGGAGTGATGAATGTTTTTTAAGGACTCGCACCACTTCCTCCAATCCGCAKCGTCCACATACGCAATAAATRCGATGTACCGACTTGTACGCGCTCTTTCCAGCAACGCCATAGATTGTAATTTTGCGTTTTTTGGCAAGGCGCCCTGTATCATATTGCGGTGTCTTGGTAGGTTGACCATGGTAGGCGTTTCGCACCCAGAGCCAGTATAGAGTACCAGCCATTGCTGGGTATATGGCGTTTGGTATGCCCACGCTTCCATAAAAGACAACGCCACCGGCGTGGAATCTGCCATGACCCCTTCCGTAGCGGCGGTGTTTCGGCGGTCGACTGCCGGTAAATCGTCTGCCCGGATGGTGGCCTAATAATTTATAAATATAAATAGATAAGTAGTATTATTTTCATGAAAGATGGTCGGACATGTCGATTTTTATTTCTAAAAGCAATGTTTTTTGCTAAATTAGAGCTTTCCAGTTTTTATGTCAAAAATAAGGGGTTGTCAATTGCAAACTCGTTTGATGACGTCATTTCCAATTTATTAAAAAAATACATTTTCAATTGACAATTTAAAAATTAAAATTGCTGCTACACAAATACCGGAAATTTGAAAATAATCGAAAAAAACGGGTGAACTTTGTTGCTAACATATTTCAAATTCTCACCTGATGAAAATCGAGGACAATCACGAATAGGGTTAAGGTAGTTAATCTTATGGMCATCTTATTGCACTGTCTTGAAGAATAAAATCTGTATGATTTATATACCTATTACTCTTTTATATATGTAGATAACTTCACTGAGAGATATGGGTCACATGAAATTTTTTGGGGATCAGAACGTCTGCGAATGGGAATTGACCTTAACCTATACAAATGAAAACACGATTTGGTGCATATCGGTATTATTATGTAAATTCTAATTATGTATACAGGGTATTTTTTTTAACTTGCCCATTAGAAGATTTTCCATTTATAATTGAGCTAGAAACTTGAAAAACAATTAGTACCTACCTATTAGGAACGAAAATTTCCTAAAATCCTAAATATCTTCTTAAGTAATAGAAATAAACATAAGAAAATATAAAAAAGTGCCCTTAATACTTTCACTAACACATACATATAGGCAACATTGTTATATTTGCTTTTGTATTGTTTTAGATAATGGCATTACTTTAGAAGAATTGCCACAATTGGTAAAGAGTGACGATTTATTGTCACAAATCGTTCCGTTATTGGGTCAACGGTTAAGACTAAAGCGACATTTAAATATACAGCAACACCCGTTCGTGTTGACGAATGCATCGGAATGCTATAATGACAGTACCTCTGAAACTGACCATGCACATACGTGCTGTTCATGCTTGTTATGTATGTTTTTTTTATTGCAGATTGAAAATGACTTCCAGGCGCTCTATGCAGATAAAGTCGACTTGTTGTTCGATAATGTTTGGGAATTTATAATATAAGGAACCACGTTGTCGCAATAAGGTCTTTAGATAAGGACCAAAAATAGAAATATGTCGCCGACCATTTTTTAAGATGTCTCCAACGACCGGATAACATGTTTTTGCTGCCGACAAATTATTCTGGCAGTCGCGACTTTGTTTTCTAAATATCTAAATTACGACTTTTCCTGTCAATAAGCATTTCAATAGGCTGCAATTGTAACTTTAAAACATTTAAGTGAGAAACCAATTTATATCTTTATCTTTATACAGGGTGTCACGGGACTTGACCCTGAAGGCAGCGATCAATTTCGGCGGAAACAGTTCTCATCGTCGGGCGCAGGCATTGTAGATATAAACATTTATATTATGATTATTTTGTTGATACATTTTGAATTAAGCTTTGTGCAACCCAGAAGAGGGGATACCTTCTTGCGGGGATTCGTTCGTTAACATTGATGGTTAAAGGTTGTTCTGTATTCACACTGCTAATTAAACCGTTTTTGGGAAAGTATTTCGGCTTTTCTTGACAAGGGTGGTCATAAAGTATGGAACAAAATTCATAATTCCGTTATTTGGGTTTTTTCGCTAAAATGCAAAAACACGTCGAACATAAGTATCTCAATTTTCTAATTAAGCGCAAAAAAGACATCAAATTTATTTAATCTTCAACCGCCCGTAACTGCCTTCCTATATTCAAACTATCGCTACAAAACTTTTACTACAACAAAATTTCATCTTCCCTTTACAACTTTGCCGATGCAAGTTGTTATCATTTTCAAAAATACGTAAAGTTGCTCGATACCTCAAAATAATACCATTTCCAATTAATTCGCATCGTTTAAACTAAACTACAAACAAACAATACTTTTATTCTGCAGTTTTCAGATGTATGTCAACCTCTTCGAAGTGTTAAGAATACTTTCATCCAAAACATTTCTACGAAAATTAGAATTATGACATTACACCTCTATACTTATGTATTTTAAGGGCGCCTATTTGAAGCGCGTTAAAAAGGTCAACGATACAAAACAGATTGCATTCCTTTTTACAGACAAAAATATATCTTTTCCTTATCTAATAGCTACCTACTTACCTACTGAAAATTATTTTCAATGGGATCCCACAAATGAAGTAAAATCCACCATAATTACAAACCAAATGAAGGACTAAAATATGCGTTTCGTAGCAAGTGCCTGCATCTTTCCTAAACGTACTAACTAACATAACTCAGGAGGTGATGACAAATTTAGGTAACCAGTTCCAAACAATTCTTATAAGTGGCCACCCTTGACGCTTGATCTTCTCCCCAAAATCATCAAATATATACTTGTAGGCCTACATTTACATGTTTTATTTCAATTACATATTTCTTATTAAAATTTTAAAATTTAACGTGTTCACGCGAGCGAAGCCGCGGGCAAACGCTAGTTGTGTGTAAAAGATCACGACTTCCAGTAGTAACTTCTGATCTATTGTGTTTATATTAACATTCTTTTGATATGTCACCAAGTACTATAACATGCACGGCACATTTACGGATTATCGTGGTAAATATAACCCACTTCTGAAAGCAAGCTTACATTACGTTTACCACAACATTTGGTACTTTTAAATTACCGCCTGTTTACATACACTATGTCGACTTTAACCGTTTCTTAATGGTAAGTTGTACTATTTGATTCAGTATATAATATTAGTTTTCCAATACTTATTACCATTCCTTTTAAAACCACTACCGATAGTATGATTTTCGAGGCGAATTTTTCTCAGTGCGTCAGCGGCCGGCAAATCAATTCTGAACGTGCTTTATTGGAGTTATCGTCATTTCGTAATCGTCCTGTTTTATTTCTGCGAATTGTAAACGTTCAGTTATTAATAGAATGGTCCAGTTGCCAGTGGTCTTAAGGCGCGAAAAAAATACCGCGAAACCGATACTGTCAAACCGTCAAGTGGTAGGTACCTATGCATTTCTTCAGTCGCAAAGCCTCAGTGCCCAACCTCAGCCGCCATCGCGATATAATAAAACAGAAGATATGATCTCTAGCGGTTCAAATTACGTTCACTTTGCGCATGACGTCACGCCGAGAGTAAAAATTTAAAATAGTACGCGGGCTCTATGCGTTTTATATGATACAAGTATGAATAAGATGCCTGGGTAATGTATTTTTCTTGAAAATGAGCACCGTTTAGGTTTAATGAGGTATTATGAACAATATAAATGTAAAGAGTACTAATAAAGGTATTATTTGAAGTGTTTATTATGTTAGTAATTATTATATGTTTATTATTTAGTCGACTAGAACACGTAAAATAATTTCTAAAATATGAGGAAAGTCTACATGTTCCTTAACATGAAATTTTTGATATAAGAAAGTATGCGATTCAAGGGGGGAGGGGGGGGGGAGGGATGGGGGGGGGGGATTTAGGCGGGTGGTTTCTTTTAATTTATTTAATTTTTGAACGGTAAAAATTTTATTTAACTTTTTAAATAAAGGTAAACACAAAAATAACAGTTTATTAGGTTATTTTTATACAGGTTTATAATATACAGGTTATTTCTATACAGGGTGTTCATTTTTGGGCACTTTTGCAAGGTATCTCGCTTATTTCTAACGATAGAGGATTGCGGTTTTCGCGACACTGTGCTAATTTTTTATGAAACGAAAGATGGCACAAACAAAATTTTCATAGCCCTCTTGGTTTCTGAGGTACAGGGTGAAATTGAAAATTTGCACTTTTGGAACACCTACCGTATCTTGGTGGTCTCTTAACTTATTAAAAAAGTGAAAATGGCATTCTTGTATAATTTTTTCCCTAAAATCCAGTGGCGTAGTTTGTTTTGTCCCATTGCGGTCCGTTTTTCAGTTACATGTTTTTTTAATTGAACACCCTGTATATTTTTGAGTCAAAATGTAATTTTACTTATTCCAAAATCAATGACGTATCACACTTATTCCTAAAGTTAAATATACAGGGTGTTCCATTTAAAAAAAACATTATGTATGCCTCATAACTGAAAAACGAGATACCCTGCAAAAGTGACCAAAAATGGACACCCTGTCCAGTATGTTATAAAAGTTATGGCAAACAACAAATTTTAATCTTGTCTAGACTAATTGCAAAATATGAAAAATGAAGAATGACAATAACTATTTTCTTATTTAACAGTTTTTGTTACTTTCCTTTTTTTAAGGTGCTCTGATTTTGATTATGTAAGTCCCTATTTAATTGTTTAATTCGAAAAAACATTCTTGAACGAAAAAATAATTGTTTACTTTTATCGGAACATGAAATCTCTGTACTCAAGTCAAATATTTTTTTTAAATAGTTTTTTCCTATAAATAGTTCGTCAGAATTTACAGATTTAAAATTTTTTTCCAAACATTCCATTTGACTCATAAATTCTGGTGAGGGTTTTGTGAGGCCCCCTTCACTAAGATGTGAGACCCATGTATAGTCTTGGGTGGATGTGGATGCTATTGAGGCAGTGGGCTCCTTAGTGGCATGGCATATGTAGCCAGCCAAATTTTCCAGACCATCATACTCAATGTCATTCATTTCAATACCATCAGATGGAATATTTAGGGATTCTATCTCATTGGATACAGACTTATCAACGGAAGCAAATAATTTTCCACATAAATTAACTTCATTGGCAAACATATCACCTGTTGCATCTTCTTCAACGTTGCCAAAACTTGATAGAGAACCTTCATTTCTTCCCAGAAGATACGACCGTAAACGATATCTGAACTCCAAAGCGTCTGGGTGGTCATGGAGTCCCCCTTTAGCTCTAATTGCCCCGAAAAAATTTTCCAATACGTCCTGGTTCAAACGGTATGTCAGGATATACTCACAAGCGAATTCAGATTTAAGTTCTTGAAATAATGACTGAATAGAGTTATTAGTCATAATGATTCCTAAAATAGATAGAGTGCAATATTTACATTGGTTTATTGGTAAGTATTGGTACAGTAAACGCCAAACAAAAACCGTTGCACGTCATAATACAGCTACCAGTAAATCTTATTAGGACGTGCATGGTGTCATTGGTGACGTGCAACGGTTTTTGTTTGGCGGTTACTGTATTAATATTTATACTTAAAAAATAGGTACACCCTGAATGTATGTCATCAACGATACCATGCATGCATTTTCTTATGAAATTTGGTAGTGGTATTGTAACATGCATTCAAAGAATTATGGTACTGTACCAGTGTACCATACCTACCTTTTTGAAATGGAAGTAAACATTTTTTCCCCTTAACTCTAAGGTTTTCTATTGTCTTGGTCATTTCATTAAGTATTTTATCTTGAATTTCCAAAGATAATCCATAGGCCCTTGTTCTCTGTCTACTATCAGTCATATAATGCCTCACATTCAAAATATCAAACCAATCATTTACCTAAAATATAAAGTATACTATTACTTCTATGTACATATATCAACATTATTAATGATCAAACTTACCAGTTTAAAAAAGTCAGAACATTCAAGCCAGTTTTGTTGTTTCAAAGCACCCGTAGTCCCACAACGACTTATGGCCATAGCGATTGTGTGAGAAAATAGTTTTGTCGCCAACTTCACTTTTTGACGAGCAGCTCCTTTGACATATAAGCTATCTCTGGAAATTTTATAACTAATTGTCAAGTCTGATGTTCCTGTTACATCCAATAACTCTTCAATTATTTGCTTATTGATCTCTTTTCCATTAACTATAAATCCGTGGTCTACAAAATTATTTCTTATGAGTTTTATTAAATGGGGCACATCAGCTAAAACGTAAACTTTCTTGTTGTTTGAAGGGTTTATAAACCAAGTGTTTTGGTAGTTAATATTTAATGCGTTGTGCAGTGACCTGTTTCCACCTCCCAAGTCACTTACTACAGCCACAACTCGAAATCCTGAAAGATATTTTTTCATAAATTACTTAAATAAGAATAATAATCAATAAAAGTAATATTTCACCTGAAGACTCTGCATAGTCTATTATTTCCAATAATTTTTCCTTTGTCAGGGTAAAATCATAATCATAAAATACAGGTTGTTTCCAACTTCGAAATAACCCCCTTAGCATGACTACTTGGGCGTAACCATAAGGTTTTAATGTTTCATCATTAACTTTATCATAAAGGTATACCTTGCGGATTTTTATTTCGTCAAATGATAAAACACATACTTTGTCATGTGGACTCATATCTGCCAATTTCATGATATGAAAAACTTGTTTCAGGATGCCTGTGGAGATTTTTAATTTTCTTAGCCAGCTTCTTAAAGTAGAAACCGCAGGAAACGGGTAGCCTTTTTTTAAAAGTAATCTATAGGCTCTGGGACCTGCAGAATAAATTACAATTGATTTTGAAATATCATCAGTTGACCACTTAATACGAGCTTTTGAACCTTCCAACTTTTTTAACTGTTCATCACTGAATAGTTTCCCAATGATACTCTGTTTTTTTTTCCAAAAATTCAATTTTTTTTAAGAGACTAGCTATCAACTTGTCCTTCTCAGAGTCTATTTCAAAATCAGTATTTGTCCTAAAAATTTATTTAACATTAAGTATATTAAGAAGCGTGGGTCACTCTTATACAAATTTGTATATAATACCAGACTGATTGCCTATTAACAGAATCCTAGCATTAGCTAACGTAGGCTGCCAACATACTACCAAACCAATATTTACTAGTACCCGAGCATGTACCCACTTATTATAAATATCATATAAGGTGTTACGAGGGGGTATACGGGGGTTCTTATACAAATTTGCCTAAGACTGCCAGCAACGACTACCAAAACCATTTTAATTTAACTAGGCATAAAATATTAGTCTCATTACCCAATATTTTTCATAGCTGCAGGAATTAAAGCTAGCTGCAGCTAGCCAAACTTTCATTCTTATTTCTAAGCAAATTAAAATAATAATTACATACTATACAAGTTTCATAGTCATTATACTTCGACTTACTTGAGTAAAATAGAATCTACAAGCTCCTTTCTTTGCCTTTTTTTTTTGGCGTTCATCTCTACTTGAGTTTTCTTGCATACGTACACGTTTTAGAAGTTGAGGCAAATTTTGAGAAGGCACAGCTTCTCTCTTCAAACTCCGATAATTTTTGGCATTGTACTGAAGTAATTCATGTTTCAGATTACGTACGTAGTCTTCCTGAGTGAAATGCTTTGAGCAGATCCTTGCGTTCACGATATTAAATTTGTCCTTACGTTTACACAACTTCACCCACTCAAGTGCCATTTTTTTGTTTTTAGGGAATGTAAAAAAACTTACATTTTTTAAAACAATTTTCGCTTGATTGTCTGAGTGGCAACCATACACTGCACATCTCATTTTCACTGCAATTATCTGTATTTAAAGGATAAAAATACAATAAAACACGCAGGAACTAATGCAAAAGCATGGAAACGTCCATAACAAAAGTGGGCGTGAACTCTCGGCTAGAGATGTGTCGGTCCGTTCGGACCCGTTCGGCGGATGCGGATCCGAAGGTACATTGATTGGATCCGGATCCACTTCTCGAATCGGTCCGGCTCCGGATCCAGTTTTGTTCGTGGAAGCCACTGGACTGGCCACTGTCACTCACGGATACAAACGGAAACGGAGCTGTTTGCTTGCTGGTCCTGGCCGTCAATAGTGGAGCCACGCGATCAGTCGTGAACCGTGTCCGCGATATCGGGATATGTTTCGTAATGGAACGACTGACTGAAACTTTCGACTTTTAGGGCGTTGAGATTCATTTGCATGATTTATTATATTTCCATTTCTTTTTGCTTTTAAATACTATTCAAAATGCGATTTTATTAGTTTTCGACTAGTATAAACTTGTATTTTTCGAAGTGTTTAATTTTTAAATAAAAATGTAAACCTTGCGGTAACAATACTACAGATACTTATAAGCTTTTTACATTTTACACATATGATATTGTTTAATTAAATACAAATAGATTAAAATTACTTTTCAGGTATTTTTAGATTATTTTTGTGCTTACATACTCATCATTAATAAAAGATTCAACCAAAAATGTACATTTCTCAAAACTGCTTTCACTTTATGATCGTTATTAAAACTGCTGTTTATTTCCGATTCTAGCACCTTTTTTTATTTTATTTATAGCATGAAGTTTTTCAGCACAATTTTTATGTGTAATATTTTACTATGAAATACGTAAGTAGGCAGTTTTTATCAATTTATTAATTTGTGAAAATAATTTTTACATTGTTAGGGTTTTTTTGCTTTAGGCAGGGCTATATAAATAGGTTGGTACCTATATAGTTCTATATTTATTTCTGCATATAATATGTATATACAGTATTTATATAATGAACATATGCTATAAAATGAAAAGAATGTAAAACAAACACAGTACATTATATATTTGCCTACACCTATAGTTACTTAATTTAATTAAAATTGGTATTTAAAAACACAATCTGAGACACCTTTTCGGCACTTAGCTGACTACGTTTTTCACACAGAATTTGTCCAGTCTTGGAAAAAATCCGCTCACATGGTACAGATGTAGCTGTTATACACAGTCTTTTGAGGACTAACTCGTATAATGCTGGAAACAGAGTTTTTCTTTCCATCCACCACTTTAGAGGATTTTCGTTTCGTTTTAGTAACGGCTCCTGAACATACCGATCTATTTCTCGTATAACTATCACTCTGGGATTTTGCGATACAGTTTCCATCACAGTTGTATCAAAATCAGCCCAAATGTTTTTTTCTGAAGTAGATGGCTTATCGGTTACTGTCGTGTTAGTGTAAACTTGATTGGCTGCAGTCGTGACTTGCAGTTTTGCTTTCAGATTTTCTATAGTTTGTTTGTACTTCATTTCCGTGATAAATCCATAATTCTTGAATCTCGGATCTAGTAATGTACTCTGAGTTATAAGTTCATTGTCTTCATAATGTTGAAATCGGTTTTCCAGTTCTTTTTTAAGACACTCGATCATTGCAGAACATTTGGGCTTGTTTGATAATTTTTCTCCAGAAAACTCGGATTTTCTTAAATGTTGAGACATGATCTTAATAAAATACAGTATTTTTGAAAGTGATACTGTTTTTTCGCTGCTAATTTCCACAGTGACTTCATAAAATACCCACAATATATCCACTGCAGTCGTTAACTCGTCCCATTCATTTGTGGAAATTTGGTCCAGGTTTTTATTTTTAATAG
Organism: Rhyzopertha dominica; assembly: GCA_025024175.1. NCBI lineage: Eukaryota > Metazoa > Arthropoda > Insecta > Coleoptera > Bostrichidae > Rhyzopertha > Rhyzopertha dominica. Next base: position 16,472,082 of record QCXZ01000086.1, on the reverse strand, counting down.
CCAAAGTAGCTATAACTGCCTCTTTAATTTGCAATATGCGCTTTAGCATGTCATACGTCGAATTCCAACGTGTAATAACGTCTTGCTTTAACTTTAATTGAGGCAGTTCCATTTGCTTTTGTATTTCTTGCAACTTTTGCAGTGCTGACGAGCTTCTCTTGAAATACTCCACTATAGCTTTTACTTTAAATATTATAGTATTCATTTCCATTACTCCTTTTTGGACTACAAGGTTAATGGTATGTGCAAAACATGGAATATGCCTCCACTTGCATAGCTTCACTGCGGATACCATATTTGCAGCATTGTCAGTAACTATTGCTGCAACTTTGTTCGTAATCTTCCATTCTGTAGTTAGATTTTTTAAAGTATTGGCTAAGTTTTCAGACGTATGGGCTTCAGTGAATCTAAAGCAGCCCAAAAGCGAAGTTTTTAAATGTTCTCCTGATATGTAGTGGGCGGTTACAGCTATAAAACTTTCATTTTTTATAGAAGTCCAAGCATCAGTCGTTGAGCATAAAGCATTTACACCTTCTAACTCACGTTGTAGTTCTTCTCGCACTTCGTTGTAATATTTTGGTATTAGACTTCTTGATATTGTTTTTCTGGATGGAAGGCTATATCCTGGACACAACATAGCAACAAACTTTTTGAATTCTATATCCTCAACGATGCGAAATGGTTGGTACTCTTTAACTATCATTGTGATGAGTTGTTTGTCCAACTGTTTTGCTTTTGTTAAGCTAACAGGACGTGTGGTATAATCTCCGATAAAAGTTTGCTTTTTTCTCTTTGATGACTGTGTTGGTGTTAGTGCTTTTTCGCTATCAGAGGCAGTTAGAAATCTCTGACTGGGATAACGCTGATGACAATGATGAACTAGCTTCAGAGACATCTTGACTACTTGTCGATGTAGATGCTTTTACCAGATATTCGGCAGGTCCAAGGTTTGGTGATGATCTTAGTGGTACACCATCTAATGGAATGGTAGGATGTCGTCGTTTCATATGTCTAGCTAAATTTCCGGTAGACCCTCCTGATATTTGTACAATTTCTCGGCAATAACTGCATTTCGCTTTAACTGGAGACTCTTCTTCAAAGTGTTTCCATACACTACTTCGCTTCCTGGATGCCATTTGGGTACTTGCTGATTTCGCTTTTTGTTTGCTAACTATTTAACATGAAAGACTGAAGAATCGTCCGCGTCGCTGCATTTATATATGCCTTCCGAATATTCCAGATCGATCAATTCCAGAATATTTGGGTTGCTATAAATTATCCTCATGTGCTCAAAAAAAGAACGTAAATGTCATAGACTACATCGATCTAGAAACACCCTCCCATTTTTGTCAATTATTTGTGTCCCACTAAATTTTCCATAAACAAAGCCTCGACTCCAACCAATTATAGAAGGATGTTATAACATTAAGGCATTAGGGCGGGGTGTTTCTTTACGTAAATACATTTTTGTAGGCTTCGTATTAAGAGAAGGAGGGGCTAACAGAATTATTACTTCGGCAGAAAACATTAAATTCAACTATTACAGGGCACACGGTACACGTGTTGGTGTTTACAAACACATATTATATCGGCCCTCTGATTGACAGCATCTCACCCATGTAGGCGTGGCACACCAGCAAATAAATAATCCGACTAAAATTGCGGCAAGTCATAAAAACAGCAGCTGACACATCAAAGGGTTTTCGCCGAACGCCTACATCCCACGTTCAGGATGTTGGAAATTTCACCATTGTAAACTGTAAAGTTTACCCAAAGATCTATCGTGTTAACGAACCTTTGCAGTTTTTATTAKTTAACAAGATTAGTAATTCCCTATCGTAAAGCCTTAACTATTACCGTATTCAACACGTTTGAAGCAAGCCAGTACCGGATTCTAATATATCATTTCAAACTACTCCTAATAAATAATTAACAAAGCCTTTGATACAGTATCTTATATAACTGAACCGTTATATAAAAAGAAGAGTTATTTAATTGCGTCTACCAATTCTATTATCATTTTTAGTTATTTGTACGTTTTTTTTTTGAAAAATTTGTATTGCTGTTATTTCTTGGACATCAGTACTGATAATGGTTGCTATCTAAATTATTATAAGACAATTTACCTGAAAAGCTAATTTTTCAACCCCACCTGCAGGCAATAAGCCAATTAAAAAAAACAATAAATTGATGATTTCCTGATATATATCTACTTAGATAAAACATTATGTACCTAATGGATATTGTCAAGATGTTTTCGGCCAATGATGTCTGAATAGTGACGTTTTTTTAAATATTTGTATATAATTGATTATAAAAAAATATAAAGTTATTTTGAATTTTAATTAATTTCTGAGTTAAGTAAACTGACAATAAAGAAAATTGAGCATAATAAAGATATTAAAATACATAATACAAATAAGTAAATCATGAATCTGGATCCTTTAAAGTTGAGAATAATATTACTGCAAACGGGTCTAGGCCGATATTGAGCGCAGGACTATTTATTGATGGTTGAACATTTAGTGGACCTTGATAAAAATTTGTGAAAATTAAATACCGGATTTAGTCGTAAACACTGTATATCTTTGGGTAAACTTTACCTATAAAGTAGTGGCTGCTTTTGGCATGATCACAGTTGATACGGAATCCAAAAGTTTTGGTGTATTTACAAATAATACATTTTGTTTCGAAGTCAGTAAACTGTGAATGAATGATGGACTGCACAAAATCGTTTATTTCATTTTTATAGCTTGTTCTGATATAATCATTGTTTGTAAGACAGTCATTACTTTTTTTGTACAGGGATGGATACATTTACTTACCAAATTACTATAGATATCATTTTTGATAGTCTAATAGTGCAAAACCAAACAATATGCAAAGAAATCTCGTTTGAAGCTGTTTTATTAAGATACTAATTTTCGTAATACCTAATTAAAAATATTTTAAATAACGTGTATAACAATAAAGTTAAAACATTTTATTAATGACTCATTTTTATAGCAGGTAAGAAATAGAGACGAAATGTGATTATTAATACAATGCTGAATACTGAAGCCCAGCTAGATTTAGCCATTCGGTTCCACTGCACTGGTTCCGTTAGAGATTATCGCCGACCGTACATTACTAGTCCATAATAGTCGCCGCACATCGTTTCTGAATTATTTCGTTTCGGATCCGTTGGAACGGGTCCGTCGGACCGGGTCGGCAAGTTGTTTGGCTCCGTTGGATGCGGGTCCACCTGCGGATCCGGACCGCCCAACTCTGCTCTCGGCGTAACGTCAGCCCGGCAGCCAGCTGATCGCCTGGCCTGCGCGGTATCGTATCTTCTGTTTTATTGTATCATGCTGCATGACAATTAGGTATTTGTGCAAGTGTCCGCATTCGTGTGGTGTGTTGCGTTTAATCTCTTACGGATGTACGGATATACCAGAGGAAATGGCAGATCAGGATGTTTGCGACTTCCTAAAAGCCTGGGGTCTTCAGCAATACATAGAAATTTTTCAAGGTAAGTACGCAACCGCATTTTTATGACGAAGAAAACGAATACAGGATGTCCCACAACCTATGTTACAAACTTTAAGGGTAGGTAGCCCTCATCTAACTGAACGGTTTTTGTTGATGACAATTTGTCCGATTGTTCATAATAACCGAGAAAAACAATAATATGACAATCAAAAAAAGACGAAAAGTGTCCGAAAACTTAATCCCAAACTTTTAGGGTAGGTAGCCCTTAGGTAACTGAAAATTCTTTTGTCAAGAAACATGTGGAAAACTGGCTTAAATATTTTTCAACTTTTCCTGAACGAATTTCTGCAGTAGTATTAGGAATACATATTTACTGTTTTGTAAAGGAATAGGCTTGCCGAGACCAATATACAGGATGACAGTGAATGGCAGAATTCAGAGTTGTTCAAAACAAAAGATTAGCGGACACGTATTTTTTATTTTTTGCGAAGTGGCAAAAGCCCTATAATTTAAACAAAATCACTTATTAATTGCATTCTTTGACATTATTTCCCATTTACCGCTAGTTAATATAATCTAAATTTTGTGTACCACAATAAAAAAGCTAAATGCAAATGTATTCGGCTATTACGGGATTTCAGTTATTTACTTTAAAAAACTAATGTGATACTTCATTGCAGCTAATTCCATAGATATGAGTGCTGCCTCTTCTTAACGACGATATGCTGAAAGAACTTGTACCGACTGTAGGGCACAGGGCACTATTGAGATCCAATTTGAACGAATGGAAAGAGATTATCAAAGATGCTACCAGTCCAACTCCCATGAAAGCTAACGTAATTATTTTGTATTGCATGAACATTTAATTTTTAAAAGAAAAACTATTGATTGACTCATGTTCTAATTAGAGTTACTTTTACACGTAAAGAAAAATATTGTCCCCAAAACTAAAATATGGTAATTATTGCAAAGTGTTCCGCCTAAATAAGGGACAGTAGTACTTTCGGTACTCTTAGCAGAACAGGTATGGTATGTAGCTTATATGACCATTGCAAGAAAGTTAGCGTTCGATACAAACAAGATACGTTATGACTACAAAGACTTACGTACTTAGTACAAATGTTTCAGTGAACAGTACGGCAATGTTATCGAGGGATACTATTAACGACAGCAAAAGCAGCAAAATTTCTGCTGCACACATTCACTTATTCTGCAAGAGAAAGATAAATGTTCTGCTGCGGTTACGAAATGCATTTGGTTACCAGTACCATTTGTTATGTTCTTGCATACCTATAGGTAGATTGTCAGGTAGTAAATAAATATCCGTTAATTTTGATGAAAACGTTTATTAATATTTATTAATAGTAATCGTAGTAAACAGTAGTGCTATATATAAACATAGTATGATATAGACACCTAAGACAAAACTAGAACATATTGCGCACGGTAACATATTTCTTGCCATTGGATGTAACATTGTAATTATTTAAAATTGGCGTACATAGTGATGAATGTAGAATAAAACATGTGACATCATCAGGGTTAAATGTGATCTCGAAAGCATGAACATGGGCGTCGAAGCCTAAAGTTTTCAGAAAGATACATTCAAAAATTGCGTTGTCATTGTTATGAATATACTTAGACAGATTTAACAAGTGCAAAATGGTAACTGCTCTCTTGTGTATAATCTCGAGTAATTACAGCATTTTTTTGATATTTAATTCCTCTAATTGACACCCAGTTTGTATGTAATAGAGTGCCATCAAAGCAAAACGGTAGAATTTTAGTTATCTTCCCACGGATTACTTCATCAACACTTCTGCAAAGACCAACAGAAATACAAGACTTGAGCACACCTTTTATAAATAAATCGTTCAACATGAGTTGATGCTTGACAGCTAAAGTTTTGCATAAATTTCTTTTGTTGCATGTTGCTCTTGCTGCAATTTTAGAAAACCTGTGTTTTGCTTCAAATCTCATACACCATATATGGACGAGTGGCCCAAACTTAAGCAACATGCCTGGATAATGAAGTAAAAAATGAAATTTGGGCTTTAACGATTCTCGGCTGAACATGACATATTCTTCATTTAGTTCCGCAACAACAGTTTTAAGTAGGTGACATGTGCTGTTTTCCAATACAGGTGACATCAAAATATCCAACAGTTTGCGTAGAGTTAAATAAAGTCGCCATGTATTTTCATTTTCTGGAATGAAATTTCCAATGATAAGGCCTAAATAGCGAATAAACGTCAGCATTTCAGCAGCTGAAAGCTTTACATTTTTCTTTTTGATATGATCCATGTTTAAAGAGCATGGCTTGATACATTCATCAGGACCATAATCGAATCCTAACAATCGTTCATTAAGCACATCCAAAGTAAAAAAAATCATTTCAGAAATGTAATACGAAAGAAGAAAACTGAGAATATATTTCGCAACTCCCTCAAGCACATCGTGCATCAAGTCTACCCCGACGTGTTCGAAAAGATTAAAACCAGTTACATCAAGAAACACACATTTTTCCTTAATACCTGTTAAAGTTGCGTCATTTATGTTTAACTGCTGATCATACCGCTCTGTAGTCCGAAGCAATTCAGAATCCTCGTAATATTGCAGCTTTAACTGTTCTTTATTTTATGATGCACACACGACATGGATGATTACTCGAAAAGCTTTYAGAAAAGCCTAAAATAAAATGAAGTCCGAGATTGTCACCGACAATTAGCCCTAACTCAAAATGCAGTGTTCCTTTACACCCTAATGTGTCAATGTGGACGCCAGTTTCTCGCAGATAATTGAATTCTTCAATTAAGGGTCGAAAAATAATTTTATTGCCAAATACATTTCGGTCAGCAGAATGAAATAGTAATGTTAAAAAGATATTTGACAATGTTGCTGATCGATAGGGTGGAACGGTACCAACTGATACGTAAACCGCGCCCAATTTGTAGATTCCTGCGTAGCTGCCAAGAACGTTCCCCGTCTCAAAATCGTCAAAAAACATCACAAGGGGAAGTACGACTTTGTCATGGGATTTTCGAATGTTATGTTTCCAAACAGTGCCCTGGCAGAACTTAGTCAAGACTACATCGCTACTGCATTTTGAAACAAATTGTAATACTTCAGTTAGCACTCCATCTAGCGAAAAAAAAAACATTTTAAAACGTTCCTCAAAGGTATGAATTGTGCTGTACAAGGAGATGGTCGCAATGTTAATTGCCCTCTTTCTTTTACCCTCTTTAATGTGTCCCCAAACACAATTTGTATGGGTGCGATGTAAGTACCTTGGCGTGTAAATTCGCGAAATCGTTTGTGTTCCGTATCTAAGTTTTGGAGGGGTTCAATGAATGCATTTAACAAATTACTTACAGAATTGCGACATTCATGCGAAATTTCATTTTGCAAATAAAGATGTTGTGTAAAATTAGTAATAGCCTCGAATAGTTGTTGCAAATGTTAGACGACATGTTGTACACAATTTCTTGGTATCGTGGGGTTCCCATACAAAGAAGACACACAAGAAAGTAGTGAGTGATAGAAAGTATTCCTAGGGGACGTATGATTGTTGTCACATTGTATTGAAATATCGTCGGAGGGTGTTTGTTTCAACTGTTGTTGATGTAGTCGGCATTGGAAATTCAGTGTCGTTGACACGTTCTTGTGGCTGTCCATCACTAGATTTGAAATGGAGCAGCAAATGTTTGCGAAAAGAGTTTTTCAAATGAAATACGCGTGTACATTGTTTTTCTGCACAATTATAAGACAGAAACGTATATTGGGGATGGAAGCATTCAAAATGTTTGAATAGAGCCCTAATAGGATTTATAACCTTATTACATAAAAAGCACACAGGCATCGTGCATGTATTACCTTGATATGTGCTTAATGAAATCTTTACTCAGTTTCCGAAACTCCAAGAGCCGAAAGTAAGACACACACTGAAGTATACCCTTTGTCATAGGGTGTGGTTATTTCATAAAAACCTTTTTGTATTAAATACCACACATCACAAGCTTCTACTGGATATTTTGCATTTAAAGCGAGTATAGCTTTAAAACAGTAGTCGACACTTTCTAAAATGGACCCTACTTTGTCAATTACTACAAAATAAGACGAAATCTTGTCTAAGGATTCACCGACTATAACAATAAATGGCTGCAATGTCTCACTCAGGGAACGCAATTTCTCGTGCCGGCGTGTTACGGTTTCCTTGACCTCTGCATAACTGTGGACATGAGTGATGAAACCATCCCTCATTTCGAGTTTAGACGGTCTCCAAGTTGATTTGTTTTTGCGCTTTCCAGATGTAGTTGCAGTTCCCAGCAGAAATGGTATCGACAGAAAAGCAGCTATATTGCTACCTTCATCGCCTCCTGAAAGTCATGACAAAATGCTAGGAAAAGTATACTTTCGATGCGAATCAAGATTTTTATGCATAGTGTTCTGTATGAAATTATTAGTTTATTTTTTCTTTAATTATGAACCTTAACGTAGTTCCTTTAGTTTGATACGCACCTTTACTGCATTGCTAGTACGATCGGAGGACATCTGTAACTGTGCGTTCCCTAGAACATTTCAGCTTTTCTTCAGCTAATAGAAAAATGTTGCCTTTATGCAGTGGGAACTTCACAAAGAGACTGTTGGTTTTTGTGGGATAGAGTGTCTCAAAGTCAGATGCTATCTGCAAAGTTTCTGAGCGCATTTAGATTTAGGTGGATCTGCTCAAAGCATATTGTTATTACTTACCAGCAAATAGCCAGACGGTTGCCTTAAAGCAGGAAATTCCCGAAAATAGTCGGATATAGTAGGACCATCGGATGACATCAAACGTTGTAACCTGGCGTGAACTGTAATTTTCCAGTTAGTTTGCACCAAATCCCATGGCTCGTAACTGTTGCGGAGCCACAATAAATTTTCTTCAACACAATCTTCGGATGATTTGTCGCTTCTAAATTGTGTGACCTGTGGCGAGAACAACGGAGATGAACGCGGCGACGAATGAAGACTCAAGCATGGCGACTGTGACTTCAGCAAGCCCAAATTCTTGAAGTGTCTACGTGTGTTGTTGAAACAAAATAACAGTTTTCCTTTTGCACTTCTTTTTAATCCTGGCCCGTACGACAAATATGGAATAAAATATGTGGAACTGTGTTCCCGTTTCAAAATGCTTGTTATTTGGAATGCAAGATTATGTAGTCTTGCCGTAAAGATTCTTCTATCGGGATTTCCCTGCAGTTCTTCTGAGACAATTAAATTACATAACTTCCTGCGCCCTGCGCTAGTGAGAAGCCCAGATTCTTCAAAAGCTTCCAGAAGGCATTTACCTTCATTTGAACTCTTCAAAAGGTTTCTCAGTTCCTGAAATAAAGAATGCGAATGGTTAGTCCAACAAGATATTACAGGTACAGACAACAAATAATGTGGCCCTTACGCTGTTCTTGGGTTCCGAAAGAATTAGTTCGCCTTTAGTTCGACGCGGTGAAGAGTCGGTGTTAACAAGCGCTTCTGAATCCAAATTGAACGACAACTGACTGAGTGTTGAATCTGATGTACCCTGATGCTCTTCCTGTTGAGGAGACGTAATATTTCACCAGTTTTTCTTAAGTTTTCTTGGCAAAATTGTAACTGCTTTCGCAGTAGTTATTATTAATTTTTTTGCATGCATTCGACATTTTAAGTTGGATTCCTTCAAATGTTTCCTAACTGTAGTCACACTCATGTTGATAAGCGTTTCCTCTCTGATGCGAAGAGCTGTTGTAAATGGAGTATGTCAGACAAAATTTACAAGAGCCTGGTCTTGCTGTTGCGTGGTTATTCACTTTCTCCCAGGCATTATCGTCTGGAGAGGACGAACTCATATTTCACGACTTCAAGCAAGCTATGTTTGGACTTGCCTTGCCTATGCAAAAAATATGTATATTAAATATGTTAACGCTTCAGCTTAATAGTTGCTGTTTGGTAAAGCTAATCGTAAATAAAAATAAAGTTACCTAAAATTATATCCAATTAAGTCATCGTGGCTAATCTAAAAACGCTTCTGTATATTTAAAAAACAATTTATTTAAACTTATTTCCACTTTAATAAGGCTTCTGAATATTTTACTATATTTAATTAATTTGGAAATAAAGTTAATAATTAATTAATATTTGGTAGACCATTCGCTACAGTACATTAAGAAAAAAGTTTATTTTGTCTGTATCTTTACTTACCGACAAATCAACTCTTGCAGCAATTTCACTTTTAAATAAACCAGCTTCAGCCAAATCAAATATCTTGCCTCGCAGCTCTAATATTCATTGTTTTTGACCAAGACGTCTAGGCATTTCAAGTAAAAAAAAGTTTGCTGGAAAAGAAAAAAATCAAAACGCTGTTGATACTCCAGAAAACTATGTAATTAATTATACGTAATTAGAAGCTTTTGGAACCCTTTTACATCAAACAGGGAAATAAATTATGTTATTGGTTTTACGTTAATACTGTCAAGTAAAAATGCTGACAATGGGTAAAAACTACCATTCTAAAATTCCCAATACAAATTAGGTTTGAAAGATGTTTACCTGATAACAACAGTTTCTTTCGCAAACTGATTAGCTGATCAGAATTTTGACCTGCCGCTCAAAGGGTGTCTTTAATGTAGTAAAGTCCACCACAGGTGCCTTGCGGGACCAAAGTATATTAAATGAGTGCACTTTCTTTAATTAGATTTTTGTTAGTATGGCAACGCGATTATTAACCATGTTCAATGATTTAATTGCTTTTATTTTTTAGAAACCTCCAAAGGAAAATTATATTTATGATACAAATTATTCAAACAGTTTATTTCCAGAATATTGTGACTTTTACAACTATAAATAATCGTATATTTTACCAAATATAGGTAGAAGTGGCAAAGAAAATAATAACAAATTAATCATAGTACTCGTAATTAAAGTATGGGATTTTCATCAGAAAATAGAATTAAGTGCATTTTATGTCTTTTTTGCTTCATATACTTCCATCAAACACTGGAGTATTGCTTGACAGTGAAGATTCTTAATTTAATGCCTGTTACTGATGTCCAATTCCTCTTAAACTCACAGGCAATTACAATTAATTGTTAATCATTAATAACATTACGCATAACATTCGTTTTCCTTAAAAAATACCATCTACCTTATTATAATTAAAATTTGTGATTAGAATTTTGTGCTTATGAAAATTGTTGCTTTTAATTAATGAACAAATTTTAAGTTAAAATGTTCAATTTTAATCGTAAACTACTTTACAATACTTTAGACAAGAGGAATCAAAATTATTTGGCATGAAAAATATTCTGTGTCATACTTTTCAACCAATATATAAAATGTTATTATAAATCATTTTAAAGATAGATATTAACAAAAATACTGATTCATGAATGCCGATGTACAGAATATTCATATTTACCAAACACGCCAAGTTTATGACCCCAACGGGCCGAAGGTCCGTCCCAAATTTTATAAGGGAGGCATTCTTTAATTTTCTGATAGTACATACATAACTAATGTGCTAGTACATTACGGCACTTGTACTATCTTTTTTTTTAGATTTAGACCTAAAGGTTATTGATTTGAAACCATTGATATACTAGTATGAACTTTTTAAGGTCAACCTTTTTTACAGGAACTACAAGGTGATAAAATACAACAGATCTTAAAACTAGTTACTATTCTTCAAAAAATTATTTTGCTGTGGTAGGACAAAGGTGACGTTTGCAAATTAATGTTTCTGACCACCCTTTGTATAAGCTCATTTTTCAGTGCATATAAGGTGTAATTTGTGCTGATAATTTATGTTACTAGAGGCAAAAATGATAATCTTTTCATTGGTTCTTTTGTAGCTTGGTTACAGTTGATTGACACCCATGTTTAAAGCCAGCTTTACCTGTTTCATTTAGGGACTAATAGATTTTCATCAAAAGTTTATACTTAATTGTCAAATTTTATTCCAATGTTACTACCTAGATAACTACTCTTTAAAAGTGGCAGAAGCTTCTTTAACAGGTAGCTTTTCATTGATATACATAACTTTTCGTACAGGCTCCACAATTATTCATTTGAGAAAAAACCCTAAGAAGAGTGCATCATTGAATTCTTATGTATCCCTTCCTTCATTGATTTTCTCATTTTTAAAACTGAAATTGATTTTATTCAATGTTTAGCCACAGTGCATACTCCTGCCCTATAATTTTTGGTAACAGTCCCCTAAACAGTCAGATAAGCAGACAAAAATTGATTATAGAGTGTCGATGAAGTAACTCATAAAATTCAAAAAGCACTGAAACAAGTAGCTAAAGATTTAGAAAGAGATTTATTTACAGATTATTGAAGCAGAACAGCCTATGCTGTTACTATGACAAAGACATGATGTCATCAAATGTTCTTTTAAATAGAACCACATGCATTTGAATCCTTGTTAACTAAGCAATTCAACCATTTGGCATAAAAAACTAATCAAAACAGGCACGTTGGGTCGGGCACAAGTTCATAAATAAAACTACATACATCAAGTGACTTTAGTCTGCACATTTAATGAATTGACAAAGTTTAGAATTAGCAAAAAAAAAGTTTTACACAAACAAATTTCTGGCCGAAATGCAAAACAGTGTAAGTCAGATTTTTAAAAATGTTCTAGGGGTAGAAAAAAAACTGTACATTACGTTTTTAACACTTTAACCATTACATGGTTTTGAAATAGGGTCAACCGACCAGTGAATGAACAAATAAAGAAAGTTCTGACTTTGATTAGCTGTAAGTAATTGAAGATATCTTTAAATAGTAAACGCACCTTTGTATTTAGTTACCTTAGTTATTTAACAATTCGCCTAATCTAACCACTTTAATTAATAATTAGCCTGTGTATTAAAACAAATTATAATTTGAAAAAACTCCAGAAGTCCCAGTGAATGAACACATCCCCACAGTAAATGAACATTTACAGTCCACTGAATGAACACAACTTTTATTGCTTTAAAAAATTTAATTAAATCGATTACATAGGTAAATATAAAAACATTTATCAAAATAACAAACTTAATTTATACGCTTTATATTTGAACTGAGAATAAGTCATTTTCTAGTTTTCTTGGTTCAGCAATCTTCTTTACTATGTGTTTTTTTCTCATACCAAATTTGGTCAGGATTGCGTGGCCATTTCCAGTTATTTCGCCCAGTTGTTTCCATAACAGAAATTTCGTAATCATCGGAATCAATAGTTTTGACTAACCCAGGGTACTTTTTTTTGCCGTATTTAACGATTACGTAATCATTCACTCTGATATCGAGATTTATTGTATGATTGTTTGCTGCAACAAATGTCTCTTCTACTAGAGATAGTTTCCTTTGTTTTTTGTTTTCATTGGCTTGTGGTTCTACATCGTTTACCACAGTACACTTATCTTTTCCTGCTTTATAATTTCTACTTTCAACATTCCTTTCTTTTTCTGATGGGGATAAAAATTTCTGTTCTGTTGTTTCACGTTTACGTTTATTTTTAGATTTTACAGCAGCAGCTGCTTCTTTATCACGTTTCTTATTCTCTTTCATCAGCTTTCTTTTTCTTATTTTTTCAGATTCCTCTTCTTTCTTTTTTTCTTGTTCTTTATAATATTGTACCCATTTTTCTGAGGTAACCGCGTATGGCATTTGTACACAAGATTTTCTTTTCTTGCCTTTCTCTTCTACTTTTGGCCAATGTAAATGTTCACTCCATACGGTATCTGCCTTAGTGTTCTCAATAGTTGGTTTGCAAATGACAATATTGGAAATTATATTTATTTCTTTTTTATTATTGAATTGGATTGAATCTTTCATTTGCAACACATTAGTAGATCTGTTTCCCACAGCACTCCACACTAATTCAAGAATTTCGTTCAAGATATCTTTACAGTCCTGTACATAGTATTCAGTCTTATCAGTTTCAGTCTTATCAGTTTCAGTCTTATCAGTTTCAGTCGCTTCAGTTTCTATGGATACGTTCTTAAAAGTAAGGTTTGTCGTGTTATCCCAATCCATGTTATTTTCATTCAAAATAGGCGAGTACAAAACTCCATCTATTTCTAAGGGCAAATCTTTTAAAAATGATTCTGTGATCGTATCGTACTCTATTTCAACGTTGGCTTCTGGGCACATAAGCGGATCTTGGCTGCTTTCAGTATGATTATTGTGTTTTTTCGTTTCAAGCATGCAGTGTTTCCAAAAACGGTACATGTCATCCTCTATATAGTCACTGTCAAATCTCTTGCGATAATCGCTGATTTTTTTCTCACCTAAAAAGTGATGCATTGCTTTCAAGCAGGTTTTATAATCTTCGTCTGTTACTTTGTTGTCACTGTTTCCTTGTGCAAATAGCTCGTTCCTTCTAGTGGATATGCATTTCGTATAATCTACCGCGTCCGGATTGTAAGGGTATAAACCACATGCAGCAAAGCCATTTATTATTGTCGTCGGCTGATTTGCTTTATCGAACGCCTCTTTAAAAAGAGTGCTGAAGTTGTGACGTGTTATCATTGTCCCAAAATTTTGTTTATGTGCTGCGCACACTTTCTTCCATTACACTTTTAGTGGTCTGAAAATGCTGACGTCGCAGGGCTGTAGAATATGTGTTGCATTGGGATATATGCAATAAATGATTATCCCTTTTTTAACACAAAATTCATGAAGCTCCATGTTGTAATGAGACCTATGCCCGTCTATGAACAAGATAACAGGAAAACTGACCTGATTTTCCAGTAACCATGGATGAAAAATATTGGCTATATATTCAAAAAATGTTGCCGAGGTCATCCAACCTGAATCAGATCTTCCTATCCCCCAGCCTTTTGGAACAGACTGTGACAGTTCTTTGGGGATTCTTTGGTACGGGAATAGTATCATTGGAGGAGCAGCTCTACCGGCTGCACTGTAGTTGCAAAGCACCGTTATGGATTCCTTTTCATTCCCCGATGCTATTTCGTATAGGTTTTTGAATTTGCTGCTCGGACCTAATACTAATCCTGATTTCATTCCGGTCCTTACACCGGTCTCGTCAGCATTAAAAATTCGCATCGGATCACTCATAATATCAAAAGCATTTTCATTTTCGAGATACTGTTTTAATTCCACAAACCAACTTCGAATTGCATCTTCAGTAACTGAAGCACGACTCCTGGATATAATTTCGGTGTTTCTTTTTGTTATTTCAGGATGTCTCTGCAGAAACAGTTTTAACCACTTATCGCCTGGTCTGTCGTCAGTAAAGGGATTGGGTTTTAGTAATACTTTCAGCACTTTTTGGACAGCGTTTTTTACCTCATCAGGATGCATAGCAAAGCCTAATTTGGCTTTTGCTATGATCCAGGTTTTTAGGCGTCTTTCATCTTCCTGGCCCAGAATAGGCGAAGGTCCCATTTTTCTTTCCAAAGGTACTTTATTGGTTAGTTTGTTATGCAGCGTGGATTTAGGGATGTTAAATTCGATGGACGCTTTGTTTAAACTGATATGGCCGGAGTGTATTTCCGTAAGGGCCTTTTCTAAGTCCGATTGGGAATATTTGAAGCGAGTATATTTGTTTTGCATCTGGAATTAATTAGTTGCGTTTGAAAAAAAACACAAAATTCAACCCCCGATATCACGTGTCCAGTGTTTGAACATTTTAAAAACCCAGTAAATGAACAGTTACGAGAAGGTGTTCAATTACTGGCTTTGGAAAACTTATAGCGTTTTTGACCGACAACAAAGGTTGATACATAAATGCGCATGGTTTAAAGACGAATTTAGGTTGTTATTGTTATTTGCGTTGAAAACCAGTGAATGAACACCGTGTTCATTTACTGGATTTGAGATTATTTTCAGTCCAGTCAATGAACACTTGCAAATTATATCTACATCAAACAATATTTACTTGGATTTATCGTGAAATAGCAATTTCAGGGTATACAGATAACTTTAGAAACCTAAACTCACACTATACTTTAATCATGCGATTATAAAACAACATTACCTTGAAGCAGTCCGCATATGATCCTTAACAAAAATGGCAGCCAACTGGAGCTTTAGCAACAGGTGTGTTTTGTACCAACATTTATAAGACCACTGACGACAGTTAGAACTGGTTTAGAATATGAGGAGTGTTCTGCACATGCGTAGCTAACGGAAACAGCCGAAAAAGATCGATTTACGATAACACTATCCTTATTTTTTAACAAATTATGGATGTTTGTTCATTCACTGGGTTGTGTTCATTTAGTGGTTGGTTGACCCTAAGTACATGCAGTATTTATTAATAATTATCACTTTGAAATCAAATATTCAACTAAAACCAAAACTTGTCAGTAGAAAAATGTTAGGAACTAAAACTTGGTAGATACCTATCAAAACTAAACATAAACTATCTACAAAGGTCTTAAACATTTAACAATATTTTATATATATTGAAGTAGGTACAACTTAGTGGTTATGTCGCTAGGCATCAGGGATTACAGTTATTAATTCTTGCAAGTGTTAATATACTTCTCTTTTTTAAAAACACTTTGGGATCAGTCTCATCATTGGGTTTTTTTGGTAATTTCTTCGAGTTTTTAGTATTGTATAAATAAGCTACTAAATCACCCCAATGAATAATTATTTCCCACGAAAACCTTTTAAATCGAGACAATACTACATTATCAATACCATGTAAGTTAGTGGCAAATTTAAAAACAATTTTTTCCTCCATAGGTTATTTTAGAATCACTCTTTTATTACTATCAGACTTTCTGTGGCTTAAAATAGAATGTTTAATTTTGTGTCGTCATTTAATTTAGGCAATTGACAAATCTCTTGATGACTGCGGAGTTGGCTTTAGATAATTTTATACTTCAGACTGGACCAGGCACTTGTTAAACTTCAACAATTCCACAAAAAAAAATAGCAAAAACATGATTGGCATCAATAGACACAAGAAGTTATCGTCTGTAGATTGTGAATTCTTTGTTTCACTGGAATCTACAGATAACTTTTATTTATTGATACTCGTTGACAATTTTGTTATTTTTATTGTTATTAACCCTTTAACGCACACATTTCCAGAAAGTGAGGTATGAACATTTTTAATAGCATTTTTCTTTAGTTGTTAGATAGCAAAAAACAGTGCTTGCCAAAAAAAATTTTTTTTTCAAAATTTTGAATTTTTTTGAGGGGTGGTTTACCGTAAAAACCACTATGCAACGAAAAGGAAATTAATTAATTAGCAAAAAATCTAAATATTATTTATTTTGTATGAAATCCAAGAAAACAGTTCCTGTTATCAGAGAGGCATAGGGCAACTTTGCATACGGAGCAAGCCCATTTTGTCCTATGAACTTCTGCTACTGTGGAACAATGTCCACATCTTCGAGATGTTGTTCTGACAGGCAAATGTTCCGACTTGTTGTATCTTACTTCTTGTGAGACGTAAGTTTTAAAATGGTGAACAGGGGTTGATGATTTACGTCCAACTTTTTCTCTCTGTGGAATGCCGATAAGAGATATTGCAATAGCAAGGCGCAATTGCTTGAGTGTAAGCTTTTTTCCTTCCGTAAGTTGTGAGTAGATGATAAATGTATTTACCACCGTCGTGTCCAACATGTGGAAAAATATACGGTGCCACCATTTGCGCGACTTTCTATCAATACAATATATTGTTTTTAACATGTCTGCTTTGTCCACACAACCCATGTGTTTGTTGTAGTCCTGAACAACTGCTGGACAAGCGATTTGTTTCGTTGAACCGTCGTGTTCTTTTCTCCTCACTGAAGTTTCTGTCAATGGACTGTGCATGTTTGAAAGAAAATGTATTCCTTTTCTGTCTTTCCATTTTGTAGCCGTTATACCAGTACGTGTTGATCTCCAAGCAAAATTGCCACGAATCATTTCTTTGTCAGTTGGAAAATCTTTTGGAAAATTCTTTCTATTTGGTCTGGTAGTAGCAGCTGCATTGATTTTATTTTGTTGGAGATAAATAAGTAGTTCTACTGAACTGAAAAAATTATCGAAATATACTGAGTAATTTTTGCCAACTAAGTCTATTGTCAATTCTTTGACTACTCGAAGTCCAAGATTTTTTTTCTACGATATCTTTTCTTTTTCCTTCGTAAATTTGAAATTGTACAACGTAACCATAACTATCTGCACGTACCCACACCTTATAACCTCGCTTAGTGGGTTTATCGGGCATATATTGTTTGAGACAGCTTCTGCCCTTGAACGGAATCATCGATTCATCTATTGCCTGAAATTCACTTGGAGCGTAGCAGGTTTTGTACGTCTCTGTTAACTTTTCTAACAGGGGTCTGACTTTGTATAATTTATCGTAATTTGGAGAGTCTCTGGTTGGCATTTTAGAATTGTCATTTATATGCAAGTTTGAAAGAAGCCAACCAAATCTGTTCACAGACATAGTAGATGCTATGTAAGAATCTCTAAGTTCCAATGACGACGACCAGTAATCCCGATAAGAGGGTAATTTTTTTATTCCCATAAGGATATTAACTCCTAAGAACTTTTTTATTTCTTCCTTGTTTGTAGGATTAGTAATTATGCCACCATTATTCTGCGTGTTATAAAGATTAGTTTCATAAACCAGTGTATCTATAAGTTCCTCAGTAAATAGTGACAGAAATACATCAATAGGTTCTTCTGCTTCTATGTTTGGACCTGTATGTTCCCTAAACTCATTTTTTCTTGCTATGTTTGGATAATCATCAGACCAAGTAATTCCTTTCCTGTAAAGTCTAACAGCAATGGGAGTATCGTCGTCAGAAACGTCGTGATCATCATTCTGAGACTGGTTGTCATCATTTTCTTCAATGCCATTAATGTCTAATCAGTAATCATCATTTGGCTTAGTATACAAAAATCAGAGCAATATAAACTCACCTGGAACATGTTCTTCTGGTTGCAAAATGTTATCTACACGCTGTAATACATTGTCTGTACCAATTACATACGTGCCTTCAATATCTTCATCCACGTCATCTTCTTCTTCATCAATAGACTCTGGGTCGGATGGTATTTCATCTAGAACGTCAACAAGTCTTTGAAGACGAGCTTGCTCTTCCTCAAAGAAAGGCATTACTCATGTCTGTAAAAAATAAAACATTTACTGCATAGTGGTATCACTGTACAACCACCTGCATATTACTATTTACCTCAAAATGTAAACAAAAATTGAACATGCGCCTGTCGTTACAACAAGTAAAATATTTATAGCAACAATTTACAGAATTTACTTACCCTTATTTAACTGTGAATAAACGATAATAATAATAAAATGAGTCACTATCACGACACTGATACAGCAGGAGCAAGTCCCAATACAAACATCGACACAACTTTAATTTCGAGGTTGAAAAAAGTATAAGTTAGGCAATTTCTAAAACAGGCATCTTAGTACGCATGCCTTATGTGGTTTCAGCGAGATACCAGAATGCTGAATAGGAGTAAAATAAATTTAAAAAGGTGGTTTTACTGAGTAACCACTGTGCTTCAAAGGGTTAAGATATAGGTTGTAATCTGCCGTATTCTTTGTTAAATAAACGGCATTGTTTTTAGAGCATGATAGGGTTCATTGAAAATTGGGTGCGTCAGAAAAAAAATTAAAGCAGCCTTTTAACTTAACACTTTATTACAACATGGAATGCAAAAAAAAAAAAGAAGAAACACAATGGAATACGCGAAACGCGATGCAGTACAACGYACKGATGCCA
Source organism: Rhyzopertha dominica (assembly GCA_025024175.1). Classification (NCBI taxonomy): domain Eukaryota; kingdom Metazoa; phylum Arthropoda; class Insecta; order Coleoptera; family Bostrichidae; genus Rhyzopertha; species Rhyzopertha dominica. Next base: position 16,452,886 of record QCXZ01000086.1, on the reverse strand, counting down.
AAAGTCATTGAATATAAATGTCTATCTGACCTTGTTAAATAGTCCCTTTTCGCCAGTCCCACGGATTTACCTGGTGGTTCGTAAAGGTGCATGTATCGGTGCGCGAGGAGAGCGGGGATGGTTGATGACGCCGGCCTTGACGGAGGAATCAAAACGCTGAATCCTCCGATGTTTTTCGGAGGATGAGTTCCCCTCAGCTCTGATCACTTTTGACCACTCGGTACACAGGTACTCTTCACTTTTCTGCAACTTCTTGCCAGGAAGCTGCATGTGCAGCTTGCTGATCTTTTTCAGCTGCCGCCCCCTTGTTTGCGTCACCCTCGCGTTTCTCCCCGGCCTCTCACGCCCTCTCTCGCTTGCCAGTCCAACAACATCTCCAGTTCGCACACCTAACGCCATCTCCCGTTCACACACGGCACCGAACCGTTTAAATCCGGCGCGTTACACACCCCCCCGATTTAATTGGGAATTGAAACACTTCTCGATTAAATCACTAATCTACGAAACAACCTACAAACTAATTACATATTATGAAATACACACAGGATATTATCTGGCTTCACCAGATAACAACTGGTTCCACAAAAGGTTTTAGATTCCGAATGTTTTGTACGCCCAAACATTCACCTGTGGCAACCGCTTTTACTCGGTAAGCATTCGGATTTATTACCTCTGTTACAATACACGGCCCTTTAAACAACAAAAAGAATTTCTTAATTTCTTTGTCGGTAGCGGAAGATACCGGATGGGTTTTAATCAAAACCTTATCCCCCACTTTAAAATAAACAGCCCTTTTAAGATTCGCTTGGTGGCGGTTACGCCTTCTTTCAGCCTTCGCGATGAGACGATCTCTTGCGAGAAGTACATTAATTACATAAAGGTCGCGCGTCTGGAAATTCTATGTCTTGAACAAACTGGTTATAACGAGTCTGCCCAAAATGAACTTCATTAGGAGTGCACCCGGAACTATCATGTATCGTTTGATTGAGCAACTCTTCAACCCTTCCTGTAACCATAGCCCACTTGGTGTGCTTCATATGCAAAGAGACCTCAGTAAACGGCCCTATTTCTCTGTTTGCCCGCTCTGTCATATTTCCTTGGGGAAAATAGGCAGACGTATGAACTATTTTTATTTTGTGGTGCTCCAAACGGCTAACCCACTGACGACTAGAAAAATAAGTGGCGTTATCTGACAGTATCATTTCTGGTTTCCCCACTTCCACAAAATACTTTTCCAAACATCGGAGGATAGCGGCAGTTCTTCCTCGTTTAAGAGGAAAACAAGCGAACTAACTTGCTGAACGCATCTATGGTCACCAGCAACATGGTTGCACCAGCTCTAGATTGTGGTAATGGACCAATCAGATCAATACACAAAACCTTGTTAGGAGCATCTGGAAGTATAGAATGCATCTCACCTTGGCAAATTTTGGATGATTTAGTTTTTTGACAATGCTCACACCCAGCAATGATAACTCGAACCGAACGTCGCATTTTCGGCCAATAATAATATTTTGTCAAATACCGAAAACACTTTTCAGCCCCAAAGTGTCCACTGTTCACATGTTCCTCTAGCACGATCTTAACAATCAGTGACCGTGGAATACACAACTTGCTTCCTGGGTTTTTGCACAGAACCCTTTCTGAACAATATACCGCGATGTAGGGCATACCAGGTAACTCCCCGACTGTGCCCAGAATTCCCTTTTTCTAAAACAAGCCTTATCTTTTTACAAAATTCATCTGATTCTTGAAGTGCTTCAATTTTTCTCAAAATCCTTCTTTAGTTCAGTGATCCTACGTCGATCGTCATGCATAGATTACTAATTCCGTTATTTTCCGGGGACTTCACTTTCGGCAGATTTTTCTTCATCTATGGGAAACGCGAAAAGAGCGTCGGGCCACGATATTGTCAGATCCCTTGCAGTATTGGATATCCGGCGAATATTCCTGAATTAGCAGCACCCAAACGCGTCAACCTTGAACTTAAGAAGTTTACAAGACTGAAGAAAAGAAAGTGCTGATGGTCAGTAACTACGGTTACTCTTCTTCCCAACACAAAAACACGCCAATGCTTGGGTCGATAACCACAGCCAATGCCCTCCTTTCTGTCACTGTATAGTTAATCTCAGCAACCTTTCAGCGTTCTGCTATAATATGCTATTACTTCTTTATCTTCTGTTAAGTCATTTATTTGGTACAAGCACCGCTCCTATTCCTATATGTGACGCGTCTGTCTGAACAAAGAACCGTTTCCGTGGGTTTGGATGAACCTGCAACGTCCACTTGTAGGAACGCTGATTTTGATTTTTCTTAAAAGCTGTCCTCAATTCTTCGGACCAGCGCCATTTTGTCCCTTTTTCAAAAGACGGCAATAGAGGCACTGTAAGATTCGAGAATTCCTTGCAAAATCGGCGGTCATAATTTACCAACCCTAGGAAACTTCTTAGTTCTCTGATGTTTCTTGGCCGCCGGGAACTTCTGGATAGCCTTGATCCGTTCCTCATCCATTGAAATGCCTTTCGAAGTCAATACATGACCCAGGAATTTCAAACTTTGGCGATCAAAACAACATTTCCTCAATTTAACCGTCACATTAGCCTTGCGCAACTTCTCAAAGATTTTACGTAGATGTAGCAAGTGCTCCTCCGCTGTGGATGAAAACACTAACATGTCGTCTACATATACACATGCAAAACTGGTGGTTTCATCCCCAATACTGTTTGAAGTCCCCTGATAAAACTTCCAACTGACGACGACAATCCAAAAGGAAGGACTGTAAAAAAATAACTGTCACTTTCGAAAAGGAATCCCAAATACTTCTGATGTTCCTCTCGAACGGGAATCTTGCCAATACGATGCAGTCAAATCGATCGTCGATAGCCGTTGGCCCACCGAGAAATTAAATTCTAACTCATTTGGTACCGGAGGCATAACATGATCGGCTACCATTCTTTTATTAATGTGGCGAGCATCCAAGCAGACCCGTATTGACCCATCTTTCTTACGTACCACGACCAACGGGCTTACATATTCCGTCTGGCCTTTCTTTATACACCCCCAATCTAACATTTGTTTCACCTGCCTTCGAGCTTCTTCCTTGTATACATGAGAATTGGGTAGCCCTTAATGAAAAAACGGTTCATAATCTCTTAATACAATGTCGTGAACATACATCGAAGTTAATCCCGGCTCCTCGGAGAATATTTCTCGAAACTCACACAAAAGTTCGAAAAGCCGTCGCTTCTCTACATCATTGAATGTTTGTGCACTTTCTGCAGCAATGCGTATATCATTTTCCGAATAAAACAGTTTACTTGCTTTCCGTACACACGGTTCTACTTTTTCCCCTTCTATTAAAATTTCCTCCACAATCTTGTTACTTTCTTGCATCCCAAATTTTTCGAATTTACATTCATGTTCACCTGGCCCGTTAAGACAACCTTTTTCGAAATCTAGTTTTAACCTGAAATTTACTCAACCAGTCGCAACCTCAGTATCATGGCCCTACTCAATTTAGGCACCACCAGAAAGACATACTCAAAACTATAATCACCCACCAATACGCTTAAATATATCTGAGACTTCACTGGTTGAGGTTTCCCTTTCAGAGCCCCATATACCTGAACACCTGTTACTGCAACAAAGGAATATTCGGTTTATTTTCCAAAGACTTGCTCGAAAAACTTGTCACTAACGCAGCTCAAGGTTGCAACCACTATCTACTGAATCTCTGCCTTGATACCTTCCACTACTCCTACTATAAGTTGGAACCACATCTTTTTTTTTCTGTTTTTTCTGCTACCGCTTCTTCCATCAAATCATCAATCTATCTGGGAGAAAAGAGTTGCTACTGTTTCCGTGCGTCCTTCAGAATTTGAAACCTGACCACCTACTCCCCTTACTGGCAGTATTTGTCTGAGTTCTATTTTCCTCTTCAACCCTTGGCCGATTAAACCTACCACGATTTGCATTTGGTGGGATATACCTATTGTACTCGAATTCCCTTCGCTTCGAACATGGCATTCCACCGATACTCCTATCAATGCGATCTAAATATTTTTCAACGTCATCGACAGACCGACAACCAGACGTTACAATACCCCTCTTAATTTCCACATCGAAATGGTTACTTACTAGTTCGATAATTTCTTCCTCACTTAAGGTGGAGTCGAGGTATCCGGCCTCGCGCACACGTTTTAAGAAATATTCCGCGCGCCGAACCCCGTTCATATGAGTCAAACTGCAATTTTCTATAAGCCTCTTTTTGTATTGAAGTATTCCAATAACGTTCCAAGAATAATTTCTTGAAATCAGAAAAATCTCGACACGATGACCGCTTAATTTCGGCCCAATCAGCGGCGGACCCCCCCAGCGCGTTTATCGCTAGGCCTAGTTGCTTCCCTTCAGGTATCTCCGCTTCCCGAAATAACATCGACAAACGATTCATAAAATGAACAGGATTCATGCCACCATCCGGTCTAAATTTTATAGAATTCCCGCCGAATTCTCTCCACAAAGCTAAATAATTTGTGTTTTCATTTACTGCCGCTGCAGATGCCACTGGTGTAACATTCAGCTCGCACGTATGATCATTTTTTAATTTCAGGTTGTTTCAATTCATTTTGAATATCAACTAAATGACTTTTCATATCCGCATTTTGCGCTGTCAAGCCACGAACGGTGTCACTTAACAATTTATTATTGTTATCTAATGAAACCTTGATATCTTTCATTAAACCGGTTAACATCAACAGTGGATCGTAATCCGACTCAACCTCTCTTTGTTTTCCTTTAGGCATTTTTGCTTTTTTTTTCTTTTTTTCACCCAAGTTTCAATTTGAGTTAATCGGAAACCCAGCCACGCGTCGGGCGCCAAATGTAATCTGCCGTATTCTTTGTTAAATAAACGGCATTGTTTTTAGAGCATGATAGGGTTCATTGAAAATTGGGTGCGTCAGAAAAAAAATTAAAGCAGCCTTTTAACTTAACACTTTATTACAACATGGAATGCAAAAAAAAAAAAAGAAGAAACACAATGGAATACGCGAAACGCGATGCAGTACAACGTACTGATGCCAAAAGTCATTGAATATAAATGTCTATCTGACCTTGTTAAATAGTCCCTTTTCGCCAGTCCCACGGATTTACCTGGTGGTTCGTAAAGGTGCATGTATCGGTGCGCGAGGAGAGCGGGGATGGTTGATGACGCCGGCCTTGACGGAGGAATCAAAACGCTGAATCCTCCGATGTTTTTCGGAGGATGAGTTCCCTCAGCTCTGATCACTTTTGACCACTCGGTACACAGGTACTCTTCACTTTTCTGCAACTTCTTGCCAGGAAGCTGCATGTGCAGCTGCTGATCTTTTTCAGCTGCCGCCCCCTTGTTTGCGTCACCCTCGCGTTTCTCCCCGGCCTCTCACGCCCTCTCTCGCTTGCCAGTCCAACAACATCTCCAGTTCGCACACCTAACGCCATCTCCCGTTCACACACGGCACCGAACCGTTTAAATCCGGCGCGTTTACAAGGTACAACAAGTGCTTACTGCAATCGGAAGGAATATAAAGAACAAGCAGATTTAACCCATATTATTCCCTCGAACAATTTTTTTGAGGAGCCATTTGGATTGTAAAGTGACTAAACACCCTTTTAACATTTGCTTACCTACTTTCTCTATGTAATTATTTTGAATGCTATTTATGCACATGATGAATAACGATTTTTCCTATATCATGCTCATCTTGATATTTTTTTATGCCAAATGATAGAAATGTTGAATTCCTTAAAATGACATAAAAATGCATAGGGTACTATTTAAAAAAAATTATGACTCCATATCTTCGTCTTCATAACTGACTGCTCAGTTTCAATGGACTTGAAATAAATCCCTCTGTATATGTGCACATAACTTTGTCGGTGGCTGTTTTGTCCAATATTCCCGAAAGCTTCAAACATTGATAGCTATTAATACTCATGTTAGTGTTATTACACTTTTGTTTGACTAGTGTGTTTTCTTGTTTCATTCCCTGATCTTTTAATTTAAAATGACTTTTTTACTCGTTTCCTTCAATATAATAATATGAATGTTCATTTTTAATCTAAAGCTACACAATAGTTGCAAGATATTACCAATTCATTTACATACCTGCTTGGAATATTGCTCATAATGTATACGGAATAAATATATTCCTTTCTCTTTTTAGTGTCACTCCGCAAGTTCTGTCTAATACCTGATATTTCTTCCTCTTAGTATAATAATTCCTTGGATGTGATACTAGTATTCAATTGTAATTAGAAGTTTGTCCACTTCGGTGGAAACACTTCTTTCAAACAGGTCGAACAGAGCTGATACGCCGATTTAATGGATAGTGGATAAAATGGACGGTTTCTTGTTTCTTCTCGCTTATAACATTTTGGTTGTAATCTTGTAATGTGAAACAGTTATTTGCTAATAAATTTCTGTTCGGGTTGTTTATTTTATGACTTCTGACATAACAGCGCTTCTTGACAGGCGTCATTTTCCCCACAGAATGAAAACTAATGAAAGCGCGGAAGTTATATATTTTGCAAAATTTTATACATCTGTGTATACACATAAACGATTGCATAATTTGTATGTTATGTAATATGAATACCATCTTCTATAGTCTTTTGCTTACTCTTAATTAAATTAATATTATAATAGTGAAAGAATTCAAAACAAACTATTGTCAGATTGTCATTTATGCATCGACATTCAAATGGTTCCGTTCATCATTCTATAAATTATTTATTATTTAAAACACTCGTTCACTACCATGATAGTGGCGTAGGAAGATTAGCATTTTGCAATATTCCTGCCCATATTAATTTGATCAACAAAATTTCGATAAATACTTCATATAGCCGTCCGCGGTATAGCGTCATACCTATTAGTTTAAATGCTAAAAAATAATAAAGAGCAGATAAAGAGGTTGGTCTGAAACTTCCAGAAACTCCGGGGAAGGGTTGTGAACATATGAACTAGAGCAAACTAAATTATCGTAAGATGGCGCTGAAAAGATCGTACATTCTAAGCGTACTTCGTACTTTATCGTATGATATTCAAATATATACCTTTACATTACATAGAGAAGTAAATATTATATAAATATACCATTTATAAGTAGTTATAACAACACAGTATACATAATCGATGAAACAATACATATGTGACGGTAAACATTTATGGCGTTTTTACATTATTTTATTTATTTACAGTCAACAACACCATTTAACATCAAAGAATTATTTGGGTCAGCAGTATAGATTGATAATAATAAGAAAAAAAAATAACGTGGTTTCTAAACTGGAGATACAATGAGAACAGATGCATATTTATATATATTTTTGATGTATACGTCAAATTCCCAAAACCTCTCTAACATGCTGAGATAATAACCTATTAGCCGGCCTCTGTGGTCCATTGGTAGCTGCCTATGGTAAGAGAGGCTGCTGGTTTGAGTCTCATGTCTCGCTCAGGACCTACGACATACCTAGGTGTTGTGGACTTGTGAATGTTAAATTGAAAACCGGAACACAGGACCGCAACTGACAGAACATAATGCAAGATCATAGAACTGAATCCATAAGCCTGATAAAACACAAAACAGCGAAATACACTCCGATAGGGAAAAAAGGCCCTATTGTATACTTTTTTTTATTAAATACGAGTCTGTAGTTGAAAATATCATATAAATTTGAAGTATCATATGGGCTTTATCGTACATCGTACGAGCTACAAAATTATCGTACAAATACGAAAATTATCGTACATTTCACAACCCCGCTCCGGGGGAAACCCATAGGGGTTGGTTATTCAAGTCACTACCAGTGTATTTCTTTCAAGTTTTAAGATATTAATTTGGCTAACCTGTTTTGTTTTTTGTTATAGTTGCGCCCAAGGACATAGCTGTCAAAAGTTGAAATGGATGGCCTAAAAGATTTTCATCCAAAACAGAAAAAGAAAATTTATGTTATGTTAATGTTAATTTAATACTGCCAAAGTTAATATTGTTCACTAGGTAAATACTTATTTAGAATTTTGATTTCTTGACATGTAGCTTATATAAAAATTTTTATATAAGAAGAATCAGGAATGAAAGCAATATATACAACTTATGAAAGTCTTCCCAGTGGACTTGGCTGTTTACTTCTTGGTGGTATTGGCTGCCTTTGACATATACATATATCAGAAGCCCTCTACTCCATGGACTGAAACAGTTTAAAACAACATGCTGTCCTACAACTAAAAAGGTTGTCCTCATAATATCTGATGGGTTGAGAAAGAAATCTTAATATCGATGAAGACTACAATACTCCACATTTCTCGTAAGTTCAGTGCTGATACCAATAACTCTATGGTGACATATTTTTGTAGCATAATAAAACATATTTGTGGCTCCTGGGGCATATCGGGTACCGTCATACCATCAGAATCTAGACCTGGACTGTAGCTCTGCTTACTGGTATACATGTCATAAAGATCCATCAATGATTGCTCGTGGCTGGAAAGAAAATCTGGTAGATATTGACTCTGTTGTCGATCAGACCACCTACACATTTGGATGAGGCAGTCCCGTATAATAATGATGCTGTTTAACAATGGTAAGTGCAAGTCTGTTATTTGTTGGAGTTGGTTCAAGAGCATTATACAGTGTGTCCAAATAGAGTATTTCATGTGAATTGACACTTCAAAGAAATTTAGTTTTTTATATTCATTTTTATTTTGATATTTACTTTTGCTTGCTTTATTTATGGATCGGCACTGTACAAAATTGAAATTAGTAAAATAAAGGGGCATTTCACATCTAAAATTTCTATACCCGATTTCTGTGATTACTGGATTTCTGCCAGGATTTCTAAGATTTGTATGTGGTTTCTTCAGATTTCTTTGTCATTTTTGATGATCTCTTAAGGGCCTAGGGTAGGTTGAGCTGAAACTCAGATTCCGCTAGGTGCCGGCACTGGTTATTTTTATCGAATTTCGTTCTAATAGTGGTTTAGACAAACCCTCAGATATTAGGGTCCACCCATCAAGACTTTATTATTTTAATTTATTTAATTTATATTTCAAGTGGCAAGGGATTAAAACATTTAGGGTCTATATAGTCAAAGCATCTCTGGCCCACTGCCTTCCATTTTCTGGGTACTACAACATTAAAGGCAGATGCGCCACGAGTATTTACTCCATGGTCTAACCTGTTCAACATACTGCTTTTATTTTGAAATACTAGAATGTCTCTACAATAGATTTTACGTAATTCTAAAGATTTAGAGTTGAGAAAAAGTTCACTTGATGGATAGAAAGAACCTCTTTGGTGCATCATCCTAAGAGCTCTCTTTTGTAACACAATTAGAGGCTGCACAACTGAGGTGCATGCAGCTCCCCATGAGATTATTCCATAAGACAGCACAGGCAAGAACAAAGCATTATAGACTATCCTACTCATAAAAATACCTATGTTGGACAGCCTTTTTAGCATGAAAGGCAAATGTCTCAGGTTGGTTGCTACATTTTGCACATGTGAGTTCCATCTGTGGTGACTGTCGAATGTCACACCAAGATAGTTAGTTTCACGCACCGAACCCTAGAGAAGTACAACCACAATTACAGACACTATCACAATTTAACGTGTGCAGCCAAACAACAGTTGCATCCGGGAGGTCGTCAACGTAGTTACTGAAGGTCATATACACAGTTGTGCTAACATTAACTGTAAGCAGGTTAGCTTCAAACTAATTGCTCACTTGGACCATGTCTGAGTTCACCGTTTCCAATAGCCCTGTGTCGTCAGCATATGCAATAGTCTTTCCCTGTGTTGGTATGCTAAACAAGTCTTCAATATAAAGGATAAAAAGTGTAGGTCCTGGAACTGTACCTTGTGGTATGCCACACGGGCAACGTCATAGGATCACTGCAGATACCATTCAATCTCACACACTGCGTCCTGTCCTGAAGATAACTGCTCAGCACCGAATGTATCTTGCCTCTTAACCCGAGCATATACAGTTTCCTCAGCAGCAGCCCGTGATCGACAGAATCAAATGCTTTCTGAAGATCAAAGAACACAGCCAGAGAAGGCACCCCATTATCCAGTGAATCATTGATTAATTTTGTAAGTGAGGCGATTGCGCCAACGGTTGACCTCCCAGCACGGAAACCTTATTGATCACAGTTGAGCAGGCTGTATTTTTCTGCATATTCTATTATTCTCTTGTTAAGACACAGTTCAAATACCTTTGAAATTGATGATGTTAAAGATATCGGTGTGTAATTTCCCATGCTGAGTGGATCCCCTTTTTTCTTGAAAATTGGTATCACTATTGCTTCTTTAAACTGTTGAGGAATATGCAGAAGTATGTGTCCAATACTGCCTATTGTGTTTTTCAATGTTAAATTACTCAAGTTGTCAGGTCCCGGAGATTTTCCAACTTTTAGATTCATGACATGTTGCCGTATCTCACTCTCTGTGATTTCCGCCAGATACATAGAGTTCTTGCACTTGCGCATGTAAGGTGTATCTCTTCCAACAGCACCAATCTGTGCTGTCATATTTGTAGCGATTGTGGTAAAATAAGCATTAAAAGAGTTAGCTATATGACCTCTTTATTTGTTATGGTAATGCCATTTACGTCCCTCATAGCTTCGATTTGGTTACAATTTTCCATTCTATTACAGGTGCAGTGCCTTATTGTCTGCCAGATTTTTCTCATGGAGTTCATGATCTGATGTTCATAATACTTGGCTTTTGCTTTTTTGATTAATAGGGTAAGCCGATTTTTGTAAGCTTTGTAGTTATCCTCGTGAATTTGATTTCCTGGAAATCTTTTTGATATTAGGTACAGATCTTCTTTTTTTACACAACGCAGCAGCCCGCCAGTCAACCAAGGCTTTCTGGCCCCCATAGCAACCCTGGTCACATAGGAAGAGGACTCCACCCCGTCTCTAACCACATCAATAAAAATGTCCACCTTTTGAGTTACATTTTGTGTCTCAAATAGATTGTCCCGGCTAACTTCTTGTAGGTGATGGTTGAGCTTCTCATAGTCGATTTTGCTTCTCCCACAAGGTGCGTTGCTGTTGATCTTCTGGGTTACGCTTAGAGCTTTTATGTTCAATATTACTGGGTAATGGTCGGTCAATCCTGGTTTAACTACCAGAGATGAGTAAGATTCAATACTTCTCTCGTTTTGACAAATATATGGTTTCATATTTTCAGCGATTTCATCTGTGGGCCAACCGTGCAAACAAAAACCAAATACTCGATTTAAAATAGGGTCTTTTTTTGTTTGGATTGCTGCCTTATTGTGATTTATTGCCAAATCTTCTTCAATATACAGTATGTGACCATAATCAGCTTTATTGCCTTTGGTGTTTTTCATTAGCAGTCTGGAAAGTGCATCAGCATTGCCATTTTCTTTATTCTTTTTTTCGTATTCGTATGAAGTTAACATTATGCTCCAACGTTGCAATTTATTTGCAGCATATTGGGGTATACCCTTTTTAGGGTTAAATATACTAATCAGTGGTTTATGGTTTGTCAGAAGAATGAATTTCTTACCATATAAATAGTCATGAAATTTTTTTACTCCAAAAATAATAGCAAACGCTTCCTTATCTATTTGAGAGTAAAATTTCTCCGCACTACTTAGCGTTCTTGAAGCGTATGCTATGGGTTTTGAATCACCATCGCTATACAAGTGAGATAATACGGCGCCTATACCATAAGAAGTGGCATCACATGCTAGACTTAATTAAAATTTAGGATTGTAGTGAACCAAAACTGGAGCGGAACTTAAATTGTTTTTAATCATGTCAAAACTCTCTTGTTGTTCTCTTGACTAATGCCAGTTGGTGTCACTTTTCAATAATTTATAAAGGGGATTTAATTTTAAACTTATATTCTTAATAAATTTATCAGTAACTCCCTTATGTATAAAGGAAGATTATTGAACATTTTAGTACCATGAAAGTCAGGACCTGTTTATCATTTTTTTAATCTACAGTAGTTGTTTACAAGATATCCATTTGTGGTCATGTGAGTGTCTACCTGTATTTATTTGTTTCTGGTAATCTTCTACATTATTTTTAATAAATTTAAGATTTTCAAACATATGCATTCATGGAAGAGTCAATATATTAATAAATATAAAGACATTTTAACATTTCTCTCTATACCTCAAATTTCCTAGGATTTGTACAGGGATTTGTACAACCTTTCACTCCAGACCAAATTCTCTTTGCCTGTGTACTTGACCTCACACAAGAATGGCATAAGACACTACCCTTGTGTATACATATTAATATGTATACACTACTGTACTACTGAGTGACACAAAGCAATATATGCAGTGGGTAGAGTGTTCTGGCAACATGATCTATTGTATCTCATTATCTCATTATGCTCAGGTGAAATTTGGCGATATTGATAAATGATTTTAAGATTTGTACATGCTTTCTGGGCACATTTTTTTAATGAGCTTTAAAACACAATTCAGAATGTATAATTACTAGGTTCTTTGTTTCATTTGTGCAATTTAATGTGCTATTACCCACTCTTATATCATTTTCGAAACATTGTCATTATTCCTTGATGAGTTTAGTATGTGCTGGTTATTCTATATGGTTTTATTTGTAACATAAAAGTTCGTTGTCACCATTACAAAATTTATCAGCCGAAAAAGACTGTTTAACTTAACCATACTCAAATCTACAAAAAACATAATGACTCATCTTTCCGCTTGACATCTGCTACATTGCCAAATTGTTCAATTGTCTTTACACCTTTCCGTAATTGAACAATTAAAGATGTTTCTTAGCCCAAAGTTGTATTTGTGTATGTAAAACCGGTTTCCAAATAAATGTTTTGTTAAGATGTTGGCAATTTGGCCTTTTGTAGGTATATATTTTACGGAAAGAAGTTTGCCAATCACAAGGTCTTTTATAAAGTTAATTTTATCATCAACGTGTTTTAAACCTTTATGCTTCTATTTATCAGTAACCTTTATACAGGACTGGTTATATATTGTAAACTCATCCATTCTTCTAAGTGGATAATTAGTTGTGTTACATTTTAAAAAGATTCAAATTTACAAGTCAAACTTATCCACTTTATTAACAAAAATGTAATGGGCAAAACACTTTCAATTGWTAACAGCCGTCATCAGCGGTTAACACAAGGGTCACAAAAATATTTAAATTAAAGGTGACGTCAAATTGGAATTAAGCAGTCTTGACTTTAAACAAAAAGTAGCCTGCATGTCAGCAACACAAACGTGATTTTAATGATCAAATAAAGAATTTAGAATTGTGTAAGTATATTTCCAAAATTTCTAAGAAATTTTGTTACAAAAATGTAAAAAAGTTAAATCATTTATACTGGCAGTGTGTTTGTATGAAAATAATAATAATAATAATAATATCAGTTACGCAAAAAGGACTAAAGGGCAGTACTTCTACTGATACATGCTTTAGCCCCTAACTAAACTACTATACGATGATTTGTAAGTGAATCTCAATAACAATACAGGTTTACATAAGGAATTATTGCAACTTTAAAGAAAAAGGAAAAAAATACTATAACAACAAAACTTTAAAAAATACAAAAAGTGCGAAATTTACATGAGCTAATTAAACAATACATTAATGCGAGGTTACAGCTTGGACAAGCGAATATGAATTCATATTCCATTTTTCAAATATTTCATATATGTTTTCTTAAAAGTGTAAGGTTTCAGTGGCCTATAGTATGGTGAAATATTATTGTATAACTTATATATTTGAAATGAAAAACATCTACAAAAAAGAGCGGTCATGTGTTTATAAATGATTTGCTAACAATATTATTAATTATTTTTTTTCACACCTTTATACACACAAGATGGTCATATTTCATTCTCTCTTTATCAGACCTTTCCAGTTACCTCCTTCTTTAAATGCTCTTTGAAAAAGAACTGGGTGTAATTGTTTAAATTTCTTTTAATAACAACGTTCCAAAACATGCACTGGAAAAAAGAAACTGTTCGTTTAACAGGTTAACTGTTATACTAACAGTTTTTGAATGTTAAATATGAGCAATAGTTTATTGCAGTTCTTTGAAATATTCCAGAATATTGAACCTTTATTGTTAAACAAAACACATTTAGTTGCTGGTTTGCAGAATTCGACATGTAGCTTTAATGTGTTAAAAAATACTTATCCAACAGACCAAAAATGCATACCATACCACTGGTAGCTTTTGATATAACAGTCTTGAGCATGTTGTCTGAATGTTTTGTAAAGGTTGCTTTAACTAAAATGCACATTTTGCACAAATGTGTGTTTGGATGGAATATGTCTACATGTCTAGTGGTACTGTGTAATATATGCTGCAGCAACATGTAACCATATTCAATCCAAAACTTTCCCATGTTGTTTAAAAAATTAGGAACTCTTAATTTGTTAACTTTAGAGAGTTCGACTACCTTTTTTTTATTTGTTCCAAATAAGGGTATTCTTTACTTCAATATTTTTTATTTGTTTGATTAATGCAGTGGAAGGGTTAATAATGTGAAATAATATATGTCGGAATATAGGGGCGGTTACGAACGTAAACTCAGTAAGTCCGCCCAAAAACATAAATTTATTGTCCACAACACAAAATTAATAAACAAATGGAGCCAATAAACACTTATTTAAAACGTTAATTAACTAACTACAAATAATTGCTGCAAAACGTAAACGATCCGACGCTCCGACCAAAAACCACCACTTGCTCAAGGCTCTAATCAGAATCTGCATTCGAATCTCCAAATGCCCACCAAAGACGATCTCTAAAAGACACGCAACTCAACGACACATTGTTATCCACGTTAAGCTCCGCCCATAAGGTAAATCTACATTAAGAGATGGCGCTGCCAACAACAGTATATTACAGCGACCCTTTAATGCGTTTTATAACACAGGATATTAGTTACATGAATGATGGATAGATGGCCCTTTATCGTAATAATATAGCGCGGGAATTTTGATATTACCAAAGAAATTTTATTTTGATAATTAATAAGATACTATTTTGTCGGATAGATCGCTGTCTCTTGAAAACACTGACAAAAAGTTAATAGTCTGATGTTTCGATTACACCTGTAATCTTTGTCAAAGACGAAAAACCTCAAAATTTTTTTAGGCAAATTTTGAAGTTCTTCATCTTTGACAAAGATTACAGATGTAATCAAAACGTCAGACTATTAACTTTTGTCAGTGTTTTCAAGAGAGAGCGATCTATCCGACAAAATATTATCTTATATTTATTTGCCAACCACTTCGATAACATCTGCCTTTTGTCAAAGGATAAACAATTTGAACAGTGTTAAAATCAAATTATTGTATACAAAATTTAGCCAAGGCAATATTTCTTCTACCATTCACATTAATAAACCGCATTTTAATAATGTACAAAAATAGTGTTAGTATAATATTAACTATCTACAAAATCAAATGTTTTATCCTTTAAAAAAGATAGTAAATGCTATCAAAATGTTAAGCAAACAACTTTTGTTACATTGTAATGGATTCACAAAGCAAAACAGTTATTGTCAACACCTGGATGGATGTATAATTCTTCATCAAGAAACTAGAATTTTAAAATTAGTTCTTATTTGCCGGAACATAATGCAATATACAGATTGTAATGTAATTGTTGTAGGTACTTGATTTTTTTTATCAGAAATATACTTTGAAATTGAAAATTAATTTCAATTTTTAAATGAAAAACAAATATATAAAAAAGTTTTAAGTTGAAATAACTTAAAATTGTAAAGTACACTAATCACACAGTATGTGATATAAATCATAAGCCATAAACCAATGTTATTAGCAGTTATTTCATGTACAAGGATGTTTTTAACTGATCACACCGAAAAGTATATCTGGTTAAACTTTTTACAAGTTGCAATACACCCCGTGTACTGATAAGTGTGTTAGGAATCACAATTCATGATCGTGCACATGTTTTAAAAATAAAATACATGTTAAACCTTTCTAGAAAAATTATGAACGGTGCTTAACACTACAACCATTAACATAAAGTTCAAAATAAATATAATTGCTTCAAACATTTTTTTAATTATGTATAAAATAAACGAACACAAAATAAATTTATATCTTGAAAAGTAAATGTGTATGTCTGTTATCCATATTTTACGACTCAATTTAAATTTACAAGTGTAAACTGCTAAAAAAAAATGGATACTTTCATTATAGTCTTGGAGTAGATAAAAAGGTTAAATTGCATTTCAATAAATTCTATATTGTGAAAGAAAAAATATTAACAATCTTTATATAAAAATCATGTGGTTTAAATGTGTGTATTAACATGATTATCTGTATAACAAATTATAATCTACATWACACAATATTTATAGTGAGGTTTGCATTAGTGACATGTTTAAACAACTTTGCAAAATAGTGACTCTTGGATACATAAAAAATTATTTATTTTTAGCACCATATTTGCTACAATGGAGATTTATTGCAAGCATTATTGAAAAATATTGAATTTGAAAAAAATCTGCATCTATTACATATGAAATGGACATCAACAGAAAGACACTCATAGAAAATAACATATAATAATAACAATAACATACTACATGCTACTGATGCTGTAATATACCTAATTTTCTACTACTACGATGCTGAGTGGCTTTTCGCTTTTCTTTAAGATCACGAACAGTTCTTGTACAGTACCATTTCACACCAATACGCACAAGACCTTCACATACACTATTCTTAATAAGGTCACCATGAGTCGAGCAAGTGACAAAAGAAAAGTCAATATTTTCATTAATTAAGTGCATACCTTTTTTTCTTTTAGTTAGTTTTCAAAGCATTCTATATAGTAGTTATTCCTACACCTACAGCTATTACTAACTTTTCTGATGGATAAATTAATTTCGTTTTATCGTCAGAAAATTCCTTAAATGAAATAAATAAATTCCATGGAGAGGTAGAATGAGATGTTAAATCACTTTGGCAGGTTTTGCAAGAATGTACTTCACTGGTAAGCCGTTTGATAATGAAACCACTTACATAAGCAACCAAAAGTGCTTCCACTTTTCCAGAAAATACCATATTTTCTATGTCAGCTGCAATGTTAGTACTGATGTAGGTGTTTTTTGTAGTAACCTGGTCTGTGGATTCATTTTCTCCATCACTACCTATAGATTTTTCTGCTGATGGAAATACTAAATCTCGCAAATCACTTAATATGAGGGCATCATCTTCTTCACAATTAGTATTGGATAATGCACGCTTTGTGAGCCCGCTGAAAATCTGGGTTTTCAATGAACTTATAAACTGAGGTACAGTAGGGTTGTCATTATTCCCACAAGATGTACGTATTGCACCAAATAAATTTTCAAGTGCATCTTGATTGAATGTTCGAGGACGAAGATAATTTAGTCCCAACTTCTCCACATGAGCCCATATATGTGTCATTGCACGCATTGAATGTCTCCAACCCTTATGTAGTGGAAGATGGGGCCTGTCCTTCTCTGTTACACACTTCCATTCTTGCACTCACTTCATTCCCGTTTTCCAAAAACTTATATGTGGTGAATCTTTGCTCAGCCAACATCGAACATGTTTTCCTTCCGGAGCTTCCTGCTAGTGCCATTAAAACTGTCCATTAGCTGATCTACTTGTGCCGCAAATGTAGCAGTAGCTAAGGCTCGCTCAGGTAAAGTACCTAAACAATATAAAAAATACATTTAGCTGATGACAAAAAGTAAGTATTTATCATACCTGAAGAGACTAAGGTGTAGAGGAAAGCTGACATTGTATGGCTTAGTACATTACAAGCCAAACTCACTTTCATTTTCTTTTGCATTACCGGATCCACATGGTCTTTTGTAATTTTTGGAATGCTTCGAAAAATGAGTGGTGTAGTTCGATCTTTTTCCCAAGCAGCTCGTACATCCTGCCAACTAGCTTCCATCTGCACACTTTTGTCTCCAATTGTAACTGGTAACTGCATATTATACTTTAATAGCATATTTCGTGTGTTTTTAATAAGGTGTGGAGGATCAAATACGGTAAAGATTTGTTTACCCTTGTGAACAATATGGTTGGATTCAGGTGTCGAACCCATCATTGACAATGCTTTTACATTGGATATTCCCATATCACAAACCAGTGCAATTACATTAAGCTTTATGGCAAATACAGCATCTAAAACTTCATAAATAATGCTCTTCAATTTGTCAGCTTTAACAGGCCTATGTGATAAATAATATGCTAAAGGTTGCTTCCAACTCTGCCTAACACCTTGGGCCATAAAAACTAAAGCATGATTAGCTATTTTGTCTGACGTGGCTCCATCACCGTAATCCTCCAATCCTTCAGTAATTCCAGCTGAACTGTTGTACTCAATATGCTCTCGAATTGACATTTCATCAAACATAACAGTAGCTAAACAATCCAATTCGTGCTGCTTACTTAGGCATTTTTCAAGATGTTCAAATATGTTAGTCTTAATACCAGGTTTAAACATAATATTGGAAAGTAAAGTTTGAAGGGTGCGAATTGATGGAAGAGCTATATAGCGACGTAGAAGAAAGTAGCACTTTGAGCTACATTTGTAAAGTGATAAAGCAATAACCTTCTCATCATTTGTCCATCTCCTTCCTTTAGGGGCCCTTTTCACGMAACGTATTTGTGAGAGGAGCAGAGTAATGATAGTCACTGGCATATCATCGAATATTGTTTTTATTAATGGCGATTCATCCTTAAGGATGTCTTTCAATTGCTGTGATCTTTTTTTACACTGGTTTTTGAGCTTCCTTATGTGGTCTTGTTTTTGTCTGACAATTTTCATTAATTGTTTTTTTCGTGGTGTTATTTTCTCATCAAATAACCCTTCCACTTTAGTAAACAATCTTCTTCTAACTCCACTGGACGAAGACAACTCTGACGAATAAGACGGCTGCACTGTTTGTTCTGTTGTGGATGGCAATGATGCTTGAACACTAGGCTCACAAACTGTTAATGAACTCGTGCACACAGGACAATCAGAGATATGAAGTGGAGTTGAAGAAGCACAAGGTCTATCAGGGGCTGAAGATGGTCCAGGAACTGGTTCATCGATAAATGACATTGGTGGTTGTATATCAGAACCTATAAACATGAACAATGATTTATTAGGCAAAATAATATAAACATCAGGAMCGGCCACACAAACCTGCAGCTAATGTTACTGTTCTAAGACKATCGGCCCATGGCTGAAGAGATGGCACTGCTGTCCGGTTGAGTTTTTAACCAGTTGAGTCCATAAAACTGGTAGGCGTGAAGTGCATACTGAAAATCTTTTTGTATTGATCAGCTTCATTCCAGGCCCATGGCATCATATTCATGGCTGTAAGCCAATCAGTTCGTCTATAAAAATTAAAATTTGTGATATAAGCAGGTACTTAATAGATTTGTATGTAAGTAAGATAGGTACACATTATTTAAAAAAAAATAAAACAAAATAATATTTTTTGAACAAGGAAAGATAAAGATGTGCTGCTAATAAATGTTTAATCATTAAACATAAAGTATAGTACTGATTCGAAAATTAGTTGCAAGCGAAGTAGTCTAGACCGTTGTTAAAGTTTTAAATCTAACAAATAATTTGATTTTCTATAATAATTAAACAGTTTATTGATTTATATACCATCAGTTGCAGATTGTGATGATCTTGGCTTACTTTTTCATATATCTATTTTTATTATACCGTTGTCTGAATATTATAATTATATATTATTCAGACAACGATTATACTGCTCAAATAAATGAACATCACTTGAAAAAGCTGTGTAAATTTGATTAATATTATTGTTAAATAATTAAAAAAATTTTAAAGCCACTTTGTCTTTGATCTGATTATAACTACCTCACATTGCCTTTTAGATTTGTTGTTATTCTAACAATGAACTTGTATTTAACCAAGGCAATACATTCGCAGTACATTAATATATGAAATAAAATATTGTTATCAATCTATAAAAAACTTAAGTATTAGGTGTATACCTATGACTCCGCGTTTTTTTACGAATTTTTAACAGCTTGAAACTATATAAATTTATTAACAACGTTTATTAAAAATAATTTCCATCGTTATTGACAACATTTTCCCATAGATTAGGAAGTTTTTGGATTCCATGGCGAAAAAAATTTTCCGGTTTTGAAGCGATCCATTCATTGAGCCATTCTTGGACTTCTTGGCGATTCGTGAAACGCTGCTCTGCCAAACCGTAAGCCATTGAACGGAAAAGATGATAATCCGATGGGGCGATGTCTGGAGAGTACGGCGGGTGCGGTAAGACTTCCCATTTGAGTTCTTCTAAGGTATCTTTGACCGGTTTTGCGACATGCGGCCTTGCGTTATCATGAAGCAGTATGACTTTGTCGTGTCGATCCGCCCATTCTGGCCTCTTTGTTCGCAGTTGATTACGCAGCTGCACTAATTGTTGACCGTAACGATTGGCGGTAACTGTTTCGCCAGGTTGGAGAAGCTCGTAGTACAGTACGCCACGCTGGTCCCACCAAATGCAGAGCAGTACCTTTTTTCCATGAATATTCGGCTTCGCGGTCGATGTTGTCGGCTCACCCGGGCTCACCCAGGATCTTTTCCTCTTTGGATTGTCGAAGTAAACCCATTTTTCATCTCCGGTGACAATGCGATGCAAAAAAGACTTTCTTTGGAAACGTCCAAGCAAGATCTCACACGTTGTTTTTCGTCGTTCTTTGTTCCTTTCCGTCAATTCATAAGGCATCCATTTTCCTTCTTTCAGAATTTTTCCCATAGCGCGAAGACGAAGGGAAAGCGTTTTTCTGCGTGACGTTAAGGGCAGAAGCGAGCTGTTCTTGCGTTTGCGCGGAATCCTCGTCCAACAAAGTCTGCAGTTCTTCATCTTCAAATTTTTTCGGCGGCTTGCCATGCTCCTTATCGTTAAGGTCGAAATCACCCGATTTGAAGCGCTGGAACCATTCTTGACAAGTTCTTATAGACGCGGCATCATTGCCATAAGCTTCAACGAGCATTTGATGAGCGGCGGTGGCGTTCTTCTTGAGGTGAAAAAGGAATAATAAAGCTTCCCGCAAATGACGTTTTTCTGGCACAAAATTGGACATGTTTAAAGCTAAAATTAAAGCGTTATATGAGATTATAAAACAACTATAATATATGTATAGAAAGCTGATAATACAGCGAAAATAATAGAATAAAATTCATTAAATAAAAAATATTTATTGAAAAGAAAATAGAGCCACAAATAAATACGCGGAGTCATAGGTATACACCTAATAAAACAATTTGGTGAAGTTATATAATATTCTTTTAGGTTGAAGATTTAAAAGGTAATCAGAAATAATAACAGTAAAATTTATTCTGTATAAACTACCACAAAAAAAATCATATTGCAGTATTGATTACACCTATATAGGGTATTTTCCTCACAACTTACTGGAACACAAATTAAAAAAAAAACAATAAACGAACCACAAATTGGATATCATAATATTAGAAATGCATAAGTAATCTGCACAATTATTATAGTCAAGAGAAAAGTATAGGTCTATATGCAACAGATACACCTAAGCATATCGAAAAAGCATCACAATCTGCTTGTGACTGAGTAAAAAGTAAAATATACTGTTCTATTAAAAAATTTTATTACTCAGCTTTATAAATTTCATAATAGCATGAAGTGAAACATGTTTTAAGAAATTATAATTCATAATGCAGTTTATTAATAAAGCACTGTATTGAACACATCCTGTATGATTGAAAGACAAAAGTATTTATTTTACTATCATCCGCCACACTTGTGAAGTTAGAAAATATATAACTACCAGGAAGCTGTTACGTTCCATTTGTACACTAGTATAGTAGCAATCAATATTATTACTGGTGCAAGTACTTACCTTTTTTCATTTTTAGGGAGGCTAAATAATTTCACTAATGTGGTTTGAACTCTGCCACAGACAAAACAAAATTGTTTACTCATTGTTCTTTAGTTAAGCAAAATGTCCAAAAAAAAAGTAAATAAGCAATTTAACTCTAGATATTCACAGAAAAACCAAGTTTTCGTCTTTACACACACTCACTTAACACACGTTTAAACGAAAAATACCACCGTGAACGATCCAACACGTTGCAACGTAAATATCGTTATTTTTTATTCTTTTACACTTTAAGTGTATATTTCTTTTAAACACTTATGAAAAGCAAACTGTAATTTAATCTGAGCTTCAGCATGGTCATTTCTTGTTTATCTATTTACTACACTTAAAATTTATGTTTTAACCACTTATTATTAAAAGCAAATCGTAATTTAAACTGAGCGCAGTCTACATTTGTTTTCTTAGGATTTGAATTATTTTCACGAACTTCGTTGACAGCAACGTTGCCAGTAGCAAAAATGAATATTCCACATCGTGACAATAAAATTCTTCAAAGCAAAATAGGTACTATTCCCAAGATATTAATAAATCGCTAAGCTTTAATATTTGTATCTAATTAGGGTAAAATATTAATAACTGTTACTTGAAAAACAAACCACGCTATTCTTGTAGTTCTTGACTTTAACCAGTACGCTCTCTTACTCTATACTACAGAAAACATGTTATTCTAAATTCGATAGTTACGGCCAGAATGTGGCATTTTATTTTACATATATATTGAATATTATTGTTATTTATAACATGTAATAGGAATTCACACTTTTATCCAAGACTAGGTTAAATCTTCAGTATTATGAGGAATTCCCAGTAAATTGGCAGCGCTGATTAAAAGATTATATATATTTAAAAAAGCTGGTGCTGCCATCTATCAATGTAGATTTCATTAAAACCGTGAGGGGCGGAGCCTATTTAGACGTATAAATTTGTAAGGCTAGTTGCAGGGCCGTGATGCCCACTCTCCAATGCAACAGATGTCTTTGTTTATATTATGGTTTTGTCGGAGCGCCGTTCCGTTCGCCAGACCATTTCTGACGCGTTCGCAGTATTATATAAAATCAAACAAAACTTTTAAATAAACAAAACAACTTATTCGGTTAGAACTAATCATAGGTGGAGATTTTACAGTGGCGTGGACCATGGGCGGACTTGGCGCCGACATATATATAAGATGATATATTTTCAAAATAAACATATAGGGCAGGGTACACAAACGCAGATCAATAAGAATGCCTAAAACTCATGGCTTAATCACAAGTTAACACTGCGATTAATTTATGTGTGTTTGTGCAACCAGCGCATTCCATACAAGTAAAATAAAAAAATATTTAAGTAAGCAACATTATTATATTAAACATAAATACATTATGAGTAAATAAATCATATTTACGTAAATACCAATGAACTGGTTGAATGCCATATGATAAATGCCCAATGTGTGAGCATAAACTAATTTTTCAGTTATAATAGTGATGTGCATTAGGGAAGTGCTACTAAATATCTGTCTTGAATAGTTTGTATTACAGTGAGTACGTAAGTATACAAATCGTCTAATGCTATGCATACTCTCTAATTTGCTGTTTTTATTTCATACGCACGATAATGTTCACTAAAAGCTTCTGTATTCTGCTTACTAACAACAAAATAGATTTTGTTGATTTTTTCCACTACAATAATTGATTTAATGATTGCAAACGTTGGATATAAATAATTTGTATCATCTATAAGTAATATTGAATTGTGAGTGTATTTAATTCCTTTTACTTTAATTGAAAGGGTAGCAAAGTAATCTTCTTCACAGTATGAACAAAACAAATCGTAAACGTGAGAAAATTTGAACTTTCATTAAAATTAAAATCTTCTGCACCACACTGAAAAATGTTTTTATATCCATTCCTAGCAAGTGTACGGTAACAAACTGATAACTGATTTTTTAATGCCAAAGTATATAATATATTTACTTTCACTTAAATAATAAGTCGTATTTTCCGCTGTCTGTTTGTAAGTCGTGATAATTATGCACCTTTGCTAAACTTCATCATTGGGAGTCAACAAATAAATGAAACTGGAACCTGGTCAACCCAGCGGAGCGGAGCAAAATTGTAAGGGTAGAAGGATATGAATTTTCGAATAATATCTGAAACTTGAAACGTCGAGGAGTGTTATAATGGTAGCATAACGTCCAGAGATATAATGTAAATGGCTCCACCTGCGCCGCTATGCGGCAACTAGCTGTACTGATTCACTCGGAAGGATTGTAAACCAAAATACCTCGCCCGATATGCCGCCCGGCTAGGTCGTCTCATTTTGTATGCCTGCAGGTGTACAACCATGGAAGTAATAATGCCAATTATCTGAATTAAAGTTAAGTATAATTTTCAAACAGCATCTCGTTTTGGGACCAAGTCCTCTAGTAGGAGTGAAAAAGTTCTTTGCAAAGGAACACATCTCTGAGGCAGACATAATTATGCATTTCTGGAGAAACTGTGACTTAGAAATGCTTGGTGGCCTATTTTTAAACAAGAAATTGAAAAATGTTAGTCTGTTATTAAGGGTTTCGAGGGTAAACATTTTTTTTAGAAATAAAATAGTACAGCATATTACCGAAGTCATATTGACATACACCTTCCCATATATCGTGAATAATATCACAAGATAGATTTTTTGTAAGATGAAAGCTTGGCAACATGTGCCATATACATTTCTCTTTTATTTCGCACTCATTTTTAGCTAAATCAGTTTCGTAATTTTCTGGGGTTCATAGAAATCAAGCTTTTTCTAAAGTACTCAAGCCTGTTTCATTTTTATGGCAGCGACAGAATCTACAATAATAATTTGCACGAAAACATTTTTAATGTCGTTTCCTCGTTTCTATATTTTTTGACAAAGTAAAAATAATTGTAAAAGTTCCCTTTTCATTAATTGGTTTTGGTACTGTTTTTGGCTATTAATTAGCCGAAAGCGCTTTACCATTAATTAATTAAATGGATTTACCTTTGAGTATAATTTTTAAAGAAGACTTAATTATTATAGTAAAACCACTTTGATTTTTAAAGAAATTTTATGCCTGACCTGCAGGGTGTTACAAATTAGTAGGCCATCCCATTAATCATAGATTCCTCGGGTCAAAATAGGGAGATTTTTGCTATGCCATTGTTCATATAAATCTACAATTAATGGGAAAGTCTACTAATTTGTTAACACCCTGTATAAAAACAGCATGTCTGTATTTTTTTTTGTTTCGGGGATATTTACCTTTTTTTCAGCACATTACAAACCAGTGGCGGCTCGTCCGGGTCGGCAGGGTCGGCACTGCCGACCCAGAATTTTGATCAAAGAAATTATGTTTTTTCGTATTTTTATGTATATTTTGTTTTATTATGTTCAGATATCTTGAAACAGTTGGAACGTATTTTTTTCCATTACCATCAAATTAATAATTAGCCAAAATCACATTTTTACGGGTTATCCCGCAAAATTTACGCTACTCGGCAACCGTGGCTGGGCCGTGTATTTGTTCATCTAGGCCCGTGATCCAAGCGCTGGGTCGGCAGACCGCATCGTATAAGGAAGCAATAGCATCCTTTTCCTATGTGCTGAACAAAGACGCAACCCTGCGCGCATATTGAATCCCGAGGCGAAAATCTAGACTCGGCAATGCTTGGTCCGGCAGACAGCATAAAACGTTAAAACGGACTTCATCATTTATTTCAATTATTTCAAGCTTTTTTTTTAATCAACCAATTATAGTTCTGTTTCCTACTGAGTATTGTAATACTAAATAATAATTTGTAAATTATCTGATTGACACCCTTTACATGCTTACAGTTTTTTTATAATTATAATTTAATTTTACGTATATATGTTTTTATAGAAGTTAATAAAGGAGGCCCGGCATTCATAATCGTCGGATACCGAAAATTAATTTTGACATGTACATTGAACAACAATTATATATATAGTTCAATACTGAAATCACGAAAAACTACCCGAATGTTCTACGAAATTTTTCATTTTCCCAAGATTATTGTAAGAGCTATCCTCTTAAATAAACAATTTTAAGCAGATACCTTCAAACATTTAACAGAATTAATTAAATACATGTTATAAATTTAGTCAATCTGAAATCATTGAAGAATTTCACACAAAAAGAAAATAACAAAATAAGTAAGCGCCAATACCCATATAATCGCTTAATGCTGTCTGCCGGACTTCCGAATACATTTTCGGATGGGGTCGGCATATATCGACTTTATCCTTTCCGGTGCAGTACAGGTGCACGCCTAACGTTGAAATTATGTAGCTAGTTGCCAGATTAGGCTATTTGTTACCAAATGAACTATCTTTTTAACTTGCGACGATATGAAAATTTACAGAAGTAGCAAGTAATAAACAACAACAACTACGAGTATATACAAAATTATTTACTAATTTATAAATAAATAAAATTGACTAACTAGAGTGGACCAAAGTTTTTACTGCCGACCCAATAGAATTTGTCACCAGCCGCCACTGTTACAAACGTAACATGTTGAAAAAACATGAAATATTATTAGTGGTGCAAAATATAACAAAGTAGTCTTTTCATTTTACGATATTAAAAGATGTAAAAACATTCATTAAAAAATAAAGTTTGCTACAGCCAAGAGAAAATCAAACAACTTGTACATGTAACATAATTTTATAGCCTGGAAAGCTTGAGTTGGTACTTGATGTAAAATTGTTTTCGACATTAAAAAACAGTAAGAAATTAACTACACAGTACAGTACTACACACCGCAGCACAAGCCGACAATCAGACAACACGCAGGAAATGCCAACGGTGCATGCATGCATGCATGGCTGACTGTGACAGAGCGACTACGCTTGGCTGCTGTCGCATGGTTGACAAATATACTTTACCGTCTATATACACTAAACAAAAAGGGTTACAAAGACTACATTAAAAATATTTTATAGCTATTAAACACCAAACATTTAATAAAAATTCAACTAAATTATGTACACTACTTCTATTTTCACTGTTACCTTGTAGGTAAATTATTTTATTAGATCAACTAGACTTATGTACGCCAGTACTATTTATAATATTCTTCGAGGCGATAAAGTCGTACACAGAACTTTATAAAATACCAGATGCATAAGAGCATAGTTTATTATTGTACAATAATAATTATAATGATAATAATAGTTTATTGACGGTGTATATACCTTGACATTATATATGGAAGCAAATATTATATAAATATACTATTTATAAGTTATAACAACACAGTATACATAATCGATAACAACAATACATATATGAAAGTGAACATTTATAGGGTTTACATTTCTTATTTATTTATAGTCAACAGTCTAGAATCAAAAACATGGTTTCTAACCTGAGTGCAATTAGAACATATACATATTATATATTTTTGATGTAATCGTCAAATTCCCAAAACCTCTCTAACATGCTTTTTAAAGTGTTTTACTGACTTAAAAGCAAATATATCAATGTCTTTGCTGTAATCATTGCATATTTGCAAGATTGTGTTCAGAGATGAATGTTGAGCATAATTGACCTTATTAGGTTCCAAACGGAAAACCGGGATATGTCTGGTGGGATAACAAAGGACATAAAAGTTCAAGGAGGCAAGAAGTTCTGGGGCATCAATTTGATTGTTTACGAGCTTATATATGAAACAT
Source organism: Rhyzopertha dominica (assembly GCA_025024175.1). Lineage (NCBI taxonomy): Eukaryota > Metazoa > Arthropoda > Insecta > Coleoptera > Bostrichidae > Rhyzopertha > Rhyzopertha dominica. The sequence continues at coordinate 16,425,195 of QCXZ01000086.1, read as the reverse complement.
ATCGTGAAATATGTTCGCCTCTTTTCTAAGCTAGGAAGATTAAGGTACACCATGCTTAAGCCAGGATTGAAAGTAATTTGCCTACGAAGCCTCCATCGGATTCTTTTTAAAAACCTTTGCTGAATGGATTCAAGCCTGTCACAGTGAATCTTATAATATGGTGACCAAACTATTGTGTTATATTCCAGAACTGGTCTGACTAAGGAAATGTAAAGGAGTTTTATTGTGTTTATGTTGTTAAACACTTTGCCATATCTTAAAATACACCCCAATGTCCTACTGGCTCGGCTGATGATGTTATTATGATGAGTAACATAGTTTAGTTTACAGTCCATAAGGACTCCCAGATCTTTAACAAAGCTCTGAACAGGGATGACATTTTCATTAATATTATACTGTAGAACTGATGGCTGAATTTTTGATAGCCTGGCATTTATCAACATTTAATGACATGTTGTTATCAGTGCACCACTTATGCAAATGATTTAAATCGATTTGCAATAGATCCATATCATATGCGTCAGATACAACACGATATATTTTCATATCATCAGCAAAAAGGGAATAATGTCTGGTGAAATTCGACCCAATGTCATTGATAAATATCGAGAACAACAGTGGTCCGAGAATAGAGCCCTGAGGAATTCCAGAAGATACATTAATAGTTTGTAAAGGTAGGTTGTGAATTTTCATTTGCTGGGTCCTATCAGTCAGGTAGCTAGCAAACCATGTCAGCAAGGAAGAAAATAGTCCGTAAGCACTTAGTTTTTGCAGAAGGATGGAATGATTGGCCTTATTGAAAGCATTGCTGAAGTCCGTGTATACTGAGTGCACCTCGGATCCTCTACTCAATGAGGTAGTGATAAAATTCACATATAGAAGCAGATTTGCGGCTGTTGAGCGATATTGAAAAAAGACATGCTGCTTAGGAGAGATAATATTTTTAAAATAGGAATAGACTTTGGGAAACACTACACTCTCAAACACCTTGCTGATAGAAGACAATATAGAAATTGGTCAATAGTTTTCTATGCGTGATAGAGAACCAGATTTGTGGACAGGCACTACATATGAGTGTTTCCAAAGATGGGGGAAAACTCCATGTTTTAGAGAAAAAATTAAATATAATGTGGAGAGGGAGAAGTATAGAGGGAGCACAGTTACGGATGGAGATAGGAGGTAGACCGTCGGGACCGGGTCCCTTATTAGCAATAAGTTTGTTGAGTGCTTCTTGAATGTCCTCGATGCTGACACAAATGGAACCCATACTATCACCAAGATTAGCAGAAAAGCTGGATTTAATTTATTCATTGTGATTGTAAACACAAGAAAAGTACTTAGCAAATGAGTTTTTGATATCGTTAATATCGTTGATTTCTGAGTTCAGATATGACATTGAAGGTGGCAAAGAGTTGTTAGAGGATTTTGTGCATATAAATTTCCAAAAGTAAGTAGGCCTTGAAGAGAGTTCAGCTTCAATGTTTTGAATATAGGCATCATAGGATTCTCTTATTTGCCTTTTACATTGAGCACGCAGATTGTGGAAGATCAAATTGTCTTCACATCTACCAGACGACTTGTATGTTTTATGGGCAGCTTTTTTTGATTTGACCAAAGATATACATTCTTTGTTGAACCATTTGGGGTATATGGAGTTAATCTTACACTTTATAGGTACATACTTATCCCTAACAGCTAATAGGATATAGGATTACCTACCTAACATTATTGTCTAACTGTGAGTCATACACCATCCAGGGAATTTTAGTACGCCATGTTACGTTGCCTATATGGGTATAAATCACTACATCTTACAACGTTGCGGTATGTTACTACGCAGTGCTACCAACGATAAAAATTAATATTACCATACCTCGTTGCAAAACAACACTTTAATCTGTTCGTTTCACCAAAACTATTTCTTCTAATAGAAATGTGTGACATGTTGATCTGAGGAATTACGAAATTAAATCAACATTCTGTTGTTATCCGTTCATGCAGCAACTATATTAAATTAAGACAAAAAGTTGTTAAGCGGAAAGGCACATAACTTTTCTTCGAAATGTAATATGTCCTGTTGGATCTAAATGTACTCGTTTTAAAGCAACAGTGTTACAAATCAGATTAATGTAGCTAGAATTTGGAAACAACATTTTATAAAACCTTTCAATTTAACATATGTCTGGAATTAAGTTGAAAGTTTTTATTTTTTGATTAACATTTATGTTTGACATTAAAAATGTTTTAACGAATACATAAATTTTATTTTATCCAACAGTTGAACCAAATTAATATAAAATGACAGCACACATTTTGTTGGTTTAACATTTTCTTTTTTCTCGGTGTGTATTACAAAAATATACTTTTTTATATTTAACAAATTTTTTTTAACACCATTAATGTTGACGAAGTCAAAATTTTGTGTCCTCTTAGGTTTGTTGGTCCAGCCTCACTTAGTTTATCTAAATTATTTTACTCAAATGGAAGAAGTGTTGGTTTTTTTACAGTAGGCAGTTTTTCTGTTTTGTTCGTAATAAAGACAAAATTCTGGTTTTGAATCATTCGGAGTATATAGTTATTCTTGCAACGATTGTAATTTTGTTTATATTAGGCAAACGGCATTGAACATTTAAAACAATATTAGAAATATAAAAATACTGATATTGTGACTACAAATTCTTCGTTAGCAGATCATTTATTGTCCTATAAACACACTGTCACTATAAATAATTTAAATTCTTTACATTTTTGTAACAAATGTTCAAAATAAAATTTCTTAGAAATTTTGGAAGAATACAAAATTATATATAACAGAAATTTGACAATTTTGAATGATATTTGTAATTTTAGTTGTCCTATTATAAATTCTTTATTTGATCATTGCAATCACGTTTGTGTTGCTGGCATGCAGGCTACTTTTTGTGTGTAGTCAAGACTGTTTATGGATAAGTTGGATAAGTTTGGTTTTGTGAAGTTGAATATTTTTAAAAAGTTATAGGACACGTTATCTTCAAAAATTATTAATTCAGTGTGCGCAAAGCCAAGGTCACCAAGTAGATTCATTAGCCACACTCCTTCTCTAGCTGCTTCAGAAACGGAAACATACTCTCTTGTCAATAAAACTGCTATGTACTTTGCTTATAGTAAAAGTAGCCATACAAAAGCAGATTAAGGTACCTAGTTTCATCTAAATCTAAATTCTTTAAATCTCTCTAAATTTATCAGATACCTGCTGGCCAACAGTAATGCAGAAACTAAGAATTAACTCTTTGCTCACACTAATAATCTCAAAAGTAGGATCTAGCTTTAAAAAGGCCCTTGCTGTATTTAAATCATTAGTTTTGATTTTCAACTAATAGACCCATTGTTGTTTAAATTCAGACTGGATTCTCCTTTTGTGGTTTGCACAGTTTCCTTATATTCGTTTTCCCAAACTTTCATTGTCTTAATAGGTAGTCAGTAGATTATGTTTAGGATACATTTAAAAAATCTAATCCGACAATGTGGGTTGACAAATTGGAATGATACTGCTCAATAACAGGTGGACATATTCCATATTCGTTTCCTTTAGATTGGCTCTACAAAAAAGAAAAACATTTAGATATTGCATTTGGACACAATGTTGGTAACATATTGCCATCTAATATTGAAAATAACATCTCAATTAATGCTGCATTGTTGGCCACTTTCTAATTTAATATTGCATATCCAGAGTTGGCCAATTTTGTTCTTCATCTTCTGCTTCTCATCACGTACCAGGTTGGTATTTTCTTTTTGAAAAGTAAGCTTTATTATTGACCTGTAGTAAATGGTGGATGATGAATGTGGCTTGGTCCACACATATTTTTTATATTCACTTCAACCAATATGTGTATATATGTATACATCAGTGTTCGATGCACTTGTGAACATTTGTTTCTATTGGCTATGACTAGAGCTACCATCAAATCCCCACTTACATAATAGCTTTACTTTCCCCCAAGCTTACAGTCCTTACAGTATGGTCAGCAAAAACTTACTTCAGTTCTCCTTATTGCTAGAGGGTGCTGTAGCAGATTTTTGCTTCAAGCACCTTGAGAGGTGGACGATGGCCACCCGCTTTTCACCCCATCCGTAAGTTATTAACATATGTTAGGGGATAAAGAGGCCATAAATTACATCGCAATAAGATAAACAGCCCCCAGTAACAGCAGGGGAGTTTGAGGAAGTGTTTACAGCAATTTCTTACCTGCTAAAGAAAAACCATCGTGGTTTTCTTCAATGCAATTTACATATACAGATTTTAATTTGGATATTTTTATAATTATTTACCGTTTGATCCACCTAACATAGGCGCTCATTACCACATAGCTTCAAAGTCGACAGGTTTTATGAACAGAAATATTATGCAAGATATAATTACATGTTAATAAGTATTATGCTGCTGCAAGCAAAAATAGCTCCCTCAAAGGTATAGCTACATTAGTTTTTAATATGAAGTGCTTTCGTTAAACATTACAGTATTCAAATTCAAATTTTTAGGTACGATCAATCAGGTGTATAATTGTATATGGTATTTCAATTACCGCAGCCAAAAATATTTACAGTACGAAGAACAACACCAATTATGTTGTAACACATTAGTTTTTTGAAAATTTTGAAAATATTTTTTTTTGTTGCAGAACTTGTCTTTTTAAATTAAAATGCACTTAACTTCTTTTTGTGGAATAAAATGCTGTATCATTTAGTTTAAGAAATTGTGCTACAATGACAAAAATTTATATTTAAATATTTCTAATTAGAATTTCAAAACTTTATCTCTCGAAGGAAAATGAAAATTAACAGTCTGCCTCAATAGTTTTCTACAGAATATAATTTTCTGCAGTAAAAAAATTAAACTACGTTATAAAACAGTACAATATGACAATAAGAAATAAATGAGTTTGTGGGTGAAGTGCTATCTTGCCCATTTCGAAAGCAGGCGCTTTCAACTTTCAACAGATGCGTCTTAATATCAATATCAATTTCGTTAACATATGCTTTATTTTTTTCATTGCTCGTTTACCGTACTACCTGTATAATTTGTACTTTAGCAGGCTTTTTAATTTCACAATTAAAAGGTTGAAAAAAGATGTAAAGGTGCATCGCAGAATGGTTTATACCTACTAATAATGTAAAGGTTCTTGGAGAGATTAGGAGGGTAAAAAAAGTAACCCAAACGAAGTTCTTTTGTTGTATGTAACGATGAGACAATAACGATTAAATAAATAATTTAGTAATGTATGTATCAAAAAATATTAACATTTTTATACTTTTAAAATATTTTTAATGCTCATTACTTCTAATTAAAAACAACCTGTTCGCTTTTCCAGCGTAAAATTCAAAGCAATCATTTCATGAAAAACTATGAAACCTGAATGACTCAAAACTAATTTTATTTTTATTATGGATGAAACCATAAAACACTACACCATTGCAGGAGAAGAATTTAGATGAACTAATATTAAATTTTTCAAGAAAATTGTTAACTACAGCAAGTCTATTTGGATCAGTATTCACTTCTGAATTATGCTCTTAAAACTAGAAAATCTTTAGATATTTATGGAAGTGAAAACAACTTCTTAAGATATGCTTTAACGAAGCTTAACTCAAACAGGGCTTAGCATCCGCTTATGTCAAACGAACTTGCTAAAAAACAAAAGTAAAGATTCATTACAAGAAGCTTAACTTAATTTTTTACATAGACTAAGTTGTGCGTCAAGAGACTTTGTATCAATTATATCAAACAGTTATAACTTGAATTAAGTAACTGAAAACTCAAATGAAAAAATAGCTATATGCCATTTTATTCTGCCTAAAGTTTTTTGGCCTACAGTAATGGTTAAACAATTTTACCTATTTTTGGATGGAAAGGAAAAGCGTGGTCTAAGTTGCATGGATTTTAATACGTTTATGTAGGTAAGGAAAATTTAGACGGAAATGCCAACAACAAGCATAGTCATTATATATCATGCGTATAACACCTCGTTGCTTTTTTTTCACATATAAGCTTGCGTTTGTTAGAATTGTCGTCAACATTTTCCCTTATCATTAAAAAATATGTTTGTAAACACAGAATTACGAGTATGATACTTTATTTCCTGCGTTGTTTGATTTATTCTCAAGAATACGTCAAGCAACATTTCAGGTTTCGCTAATATGAAGTAAAATTTACCTTGCCATGCAGTAATACTCAGGCTCTAGTATAACGAGTAGTATCCAGAAATGTATCCGCTAAGGAGAAAGGCAATAAATTCTAATTGCAAGGGTTTATTTTCTTTGTACCCATAAAGTTTACGACAGGTGGGCCACACAAATACCGGCCAGCTCTTCGCTCTTGAGAGTAAAACACATCTGCGGTAGTACCCCCTAACGACAGGGATTTTATGTTAAGAAAAAGAGTCGGTAAGGCCCTAACTGTAATTTGCTCGTTCCATTTCTACTTGTGTCAGCCGTACACTGTTATGTGTCACAGTTCTTGCAAATTAACATCGGTAGAAATTTTATTAAAATGATTTCTCTCAGTAACAAAGCACTTTTTTGCAACATATATTGCCCAAAGACTCACAAAACAATCCTTGTGGACATTATCACCATAGACTAACAATGTATATTTCTATTCTGACAAGTCTAAATCTAAATCCTACTTGATGGGGGTTTAAATGAGAATTTCGATTAAAAGTAGAGTATCTGATAGTCATCTCTGCAGCGAATTTTAACTCATCAGGCCGTCGTTGTTTTATTTTGAATGAAGCTTTGTCAAAATTTGTTTGTGGTTTTCTGCATGCCACTTTTGAAGCAACCAGCAGTGCCTCTTGCCCCAGCCAAACTCCCTCGCGCAGACAAAATTTTTTGTGGTTTCTAGCAGTTTAATCCAATTTTTTATTAAAATTTAAACAGTAGGGTATACTTATATCTCATTGATATTGTTCATTTGACTCTTCAAATTTCTTTCTAAAATGATTTTGTTTGATCAGCTTTTATGTTCTTTTGTTATGGAATTGACTGCCTAAAAAAAAAACCCCGTTAATTAAGTTACAGGCAAACATGTAAGGTAAATAAAAAATTAAAGAGTCTAATAAAAACAAGCAGAAATATTAAAAGAGTACAGACTTATATTCAATTAAAAGTTTACCTACATAAAATCAATATATTTTAATTCTCAGAGTTCAAGGAAAGTATTTTAAAATACTTACCTTGATCTGTAAAATCCATATTATATGATATTTTGTGGATAAAGAATGTGTTTCAGAGTGAAAAGTAATCACAACTTAGAAACAATTGTAACAAATAATAATGCCTAATTTGGCCATTATATTGACTTATTAAACAGAGAAAAAACTGAGATAATAGCATCGAACAGTTGTCTTAAGGCTTGTATATAAATAACAAAAGATAAAAAACTCGCAAGAAAAATTTTGGATTTATTTTTGTCCCTGGGACACTACTTTGTGCACACAATACACTAAGGACATCCACAATGTATTATCACTGATGAAGATGTTTCAATTACTAGTTTTGCAAGAAATATGCCTGCACATATCAATTGCTTGCATTTAGAAGGTTTCGTTCTTCTAAATAAAACTCCTTTTATCTTATGCCAAGCTTTCGGAGACCTCTTGTCTCCTTCTTCTGGGCCTATAATATTCTATTAAAGAACTACAAATAGAGAACAACAAACGGAATTATTCTAAGTTAAACAGCAGTCTTAACATCATATATATATATATATATATATATATATATATATATATATATATATATATATATATATATATATATACTCTTTTAATTGTAATAATAACTGACGGCCTATAATATGAAATCTAGATATGACGAGAAATTTGGAGAGTGCAAGTAGTGAAGTTTTGATCACGAGGTCAATACTATGAATTTGTCTATTGATATGGGCCATTTCTAAAAAAGATGTTGCTTTAAATTTATTTCTTTATCCAAAACTGTTAAATCGTTAAAATTAAATTTATGGTCAAGTTCATAACAATGATTAAATATTACACAGGTTGTTTATTATTTTTTATATCTCTTTTGTGTTCTTTAACTCTGTCAATTAAGTGACCAATATATACTGATTCACAGTTACTACATTTGTTAAATTTTCTATTTCTAACAATAATTTTTTTATTTTGTCGCTACATCTGTGAAATTTTATAATCATTTATCCTCTACATGAATTTTATTAAGTTGTGATAAATGTCATTTATTAAATTTAGTGATATTTCTATTTTTTACTTTAGAACAGATTTTGTTATACCTACTTGTGTCTCGTTTTAAATTCTAAAACTATTTGAGGTGGTAATAATTTTGTTATACAATCATAGAGATTTAATAACTGATTTTCTAAATATTTTAAGTTCGATATAGTGACATCAATTTTTAAATTTAATATTTTAGTTTTAAGTTTATCATTAAGAGGTTTTAAATAATGTTTCTCCTACAACTTTGACAAAATATTGTGTAATTCCCTACATAGAAGGTCTTAGCGACAAAATAACAAAACTATTGTTAGAAATAGAAAATGTTCATGTTTTTTATTACCCTCTTGTAAAAATTCAAAATTATTTTTCACAATTAAAATGTAAAACTCCTATTGAAAATTTAACAAATGTAGTATATTTATGAATCAGTATATATTGGTCAAACTGTGAGACACTTAATTGACAGAGTTAAAGAACACAAAAGAGATATAAAAAATAATAAAACAACCTCTGTAATATTTAATCATTGTTATGAACTTGACCATAAATTTAATTTTAATGATTTAACAGTTTTGGATAAAGAAATAAATTTAAAGAAACGTCTTTTATTAGAAATGGCCCATAACAATAGACAAATTCAAAGTATTAATAAAAGAAGTGACATTCATAATCTTTCCAAAATTTATACCTATCTTCTCCGTTTTAACCCTTATCTGCGGACGTGCCGTCTAACAGACGGCAGCGGAACTAAAAATGCAGCATTTTCAAAATTGGTAACACCTACAATGTTGTTATTTCATATATTCCAAGCCTGATTGGTCTTTAGTGTTTATACCTAATATGGTAAACCAGCGTCTTAAAATACGGGGGTATTCTAGAGATTTAGTTGATGAGTAGTCTCACAGATGGCACATCTGCGTTTACGTCATAAAATTTGTTGGGGAATTGCTGTGGCAAAAAGGCCGGACCTTCAGAATGTGTGTGTATCCTGTGCGTATCTTGAATCCAGATTTTGACTAAACAGCTTCAAATTGGTTCAGTGAAGTAGGAAGTGATGCCAGTGATATTGACGATGTCCTGGATGAAAATTTTGAAGAATCTGATCACGACAGTAACTCTGATTAATCAGCAGGCAGTGATGATAAAAATGAAACGTTAACTATAGTAGATCAGATGGTGAACACCTTTTGTTGTTACTATATAAGCTTTTTAAACATGTACCATGTAATAAATGTATTATTTATTCACATGTATTGAACATACTGCAATTTAGAGCACACTTCAAAATAACTACTGTCATCAACCATTTTATTTTTTTTGTTATCATCTAATTTAACAAATACAATAAGCCAAAGATTAACAAAAAATAATGGTTGCAAATTTTATTTAAAAAATTTTAGGTTCTTTGCCCTAATATATATTTTGCCGTCTCCCAGATGGCACGTCCGCGTTGACGTTAGAAAATCCCACGTTCGACTTAAGGGTTAAACCATTTTCGTGATCATAACTTCCTACTTACACTCTCCAAATTTCTCGTCATATCTAGATTTCATATTATTGGCTGTCAGTTTTTTAATTTTGAAAGATATTTTAATATTTGTCAAGATTGTTTGTAATTATTTATAGTTTGCAATTTTTGGAATTACCTACAATTATTAGAGTTATATTAACTTCATATGTTAAGACTGCTGTTTAACTTAGAATAAATCTGTTTCTATTGTAAGTATTTTTTATATGGTTTGTTCTTCTCTATTTGTAGTTATTTAATAAAATATTATAGGCCCAGAAGGAGGAGACAGAAGATCTCCAAAAGCTTGGCATAAGATAAAGGAGTTTTATTTAGAAGACCGAAACCTAATATATTTAAAAACCATCTATAATCAACGGTCAATAACTGTATAATTCTTTGTTCAAATTGKTGAACTGCATATTCTAAAAATATTAATTTTTGGATTCCTTATTCAATTTTAATGTGACTATAAATAGTAAATGGACCCTACTTTGGAGTATTGTAATTATTTATATGAGTATAATAATGCCTTTTTTAACTCCAAATTCCTTTATTTTTTTAAACTCTAACCGGTTTCGAGGCTTTTAATGCTGCCTCATGGTCAGACTATCGGCTACAGAAGTGGCATAAATCTATATACATTTAAATTTTACAATTAACTTAACTTGCAATAAAACATTGTAATTTTGACGCTATCAGTTTGACATTAATATCACTACCACCTGAATGTTAAACTTTTTTTAAACAAGACTGTTAATCAGAGATGTAGGTTCAAAATTTAGTGTTACAATATGTAAAATATCAACATTGTTATTAATTCGAAAGTGTGGTCAGTATCTAAAAAATGGTTTGCAAACAAAGAATGATTTTGTGCCAATAACCAGATCATAAATGTTCTTTTATTCTTATTTTAAAATTTCTAAAGGTTCTGCCTATATCCCCACAGTTACAGTCTTTGCATCGTAATTTGTACACCCTACATTTATCCATCACTGGTACTATATCTTTATTATTAAACAGAACTTTTGCCAATGTTAAGTTAGGTTTAAAATACATTAATACATTTTCTTTATTTAAAATGTTTTGAATTTTGTTGCTGATGTTACCAAGATAAGAAACTAAAAAATATTTTTTATTAGATTGCGAAACATTCATGTTTGAGAAATTTTTCATGTATTAATTTATTATATAGTTTTATATTCTCTCATAATTTATCAACTGTTTTGGTTTTTATACCATTAATTCTGCTATTTGTTCAGCCTGTATATACACAGTTACAGTGTTTGCAGCGTAATTTGTACACCACACATTTATCCATCATTGCTACTATATCATTATTATTAAATAGAGCTTTTGCCAAAGTTAAGGTAGCTTTAAGAGTAATTAATGTATTTTCAAATACAATAATATAACTTACGTCCAGGAGTCTACCAATAGGAGTCCTTTGTCGCCCATTTCTAGCTGATATATATATTATATGTGGACAGTTGTGAATGCAGTTATATCATGAAGGGTTCAAATATTTACAGAAATAGAATTTTGTTTTATAACAGACAAGTAGACGATATAGGTATTTGGTGAGGTAGTTTAGAAGAATTAAAAATTTTTGTTAACTACCTGAACGCTAACAAATCTAATATTCAGTTTGATTTAGAAATTGAAAGTGAAAACAAAATAATTTTTTGGATATATATCTGTACACACTAGGTCTTTACATCTATGGCAATATAAAATAGCTGTTTTACATAGTAATTTAAATAGCTTATTAAAAGTACCTTTAAATCACACACATATAATAACAACCTAAATATAATAATAATAATAATAATAATAATAGTAATAAAAATAATACATCCTTTATTTAGCACTTTGCTATTTGCCCAAATAACAAATAATCTTACACTTGCAACTTATATCTAATAACAAAAACTGTTACAATATACTAACCTACATATACATATATACAAATTTTTGGACACTCACTAATTTATTTTTAAAGAGTTTAAAAAGACCTACAATTTGACATATAACAACTTAAGGTTGTACCTAAAAAAATAATGAAAATACGAGCCTGGGGAGTTTTAGCTGGCGGACCCTGCATATGTATATAATTAACTGAACACACATATAATTAACAAACTCTAAACACATTAATACATATTCAAGTATTTGTCCTTTAACTGTTTTTTAAAACCAGTAAGGCCTAGGTTTTTAATTGCGTTACACATATTATTATAATTCAATACACTTTTGTGAAATACTGAATTTCTGCCTATTTCATTTTTAACAATACTYAGCGCAAAATTACTTTTATCTCTAGTATTGTACTGATGGTTGTTGTAAACTTCATTAAGAAATTATTTAAATATTTTGGCATTAATCCTAGTTCGATTTTATGAATGAAGACCATCATTTGAAATTTTAAATAATCTAACGCTAAGCCAGCCTAATGTTTTTAACATGTAATTTACCCTGGTATATCTATCACAACTCAGTATCACTCTCATTGCCCTGTTCTGAAGAACCTGTAACCTTTCTAAGTCCCCTCTAGATGCTAAGTACAGAACCGAGTTTGCAAACATGAAGTGAGGCTTAACAGTTTTATTATAAATTGCAATTTTTGTTTTTGTTGTTAAATTATTACCCACCCTTCTTAACACACCAATTTTTTTTTGCTATTTTTTACAAACATTCTCAACATGTTTCGTAATTTTAACTTGTTAACTTAGGAATAACTAAGTATTTAATCTCACTCACAACCTGAAGTTCCCCATCTTCAGTTAGAAACTTACGATTCAGCTCAAGATATTTATCACAGACATTCTTACTTGTAAACAACATTGCTTTCGTTTTTCTTACATTAAGCTTTAATTTATTGAATACTAACCATTTACTGACCTGTCCCATATCGCTGTTTATATCATCTGTTACCTGCTCTATTACTTTCTCCGCTAACATACAACACAGTATGATACGCAAACAGATGATAGTTACACTTTCTAATTGCCTGCCCTAAATCATTAATGCAGATTAATTAATTCATGTAGACCCAGTATACTGCCTTGTGGTACACCAACATCTATTGACATATTGCCTGAAACCACATCGTCACATCTCACCCCGTGTTGCCTATTCACCAAATAATTTTCAATCCAAACAAGAGCCATTCCTTCTATGCTGTATAACCCTTAATTTTTTATAAGCAACGTCTTATCAACTGTCTCAAATGCTCGCTTCAATTGAAGAATAATGAATAAATAAATAATAAAACAAATAACATAAATTAATGGTATAAAGACCAAAACAGTTTATAAATTATGAGAGAATGAAAAACTATACATATAATAAATTAATATATGAAAATTTTCTCAAAAAATGAATGTTTCGCAATCTAATAAAAAATATGTTTCAATTTCTTATCTTGGTAACATTAGCAACAAAATTTAAAAAAATTTAAATAAAGAAAATATATTAATTACTTTTAAACCTACCTTAACTTTGGCAAAAGCTCTGTTTAATAATAAAGATATAATACCAGTGATGGATAAATGTAGGGTGTACAAATTACGATGCAAAGACTGTAACTGTGGATATATAGGCAGAACCTTTAGTAATTTTAAAAACAAGAACAAAAGAACATTTAAAATCTCTGTGATTGGCACAAAATTATTCTTTGTTGCAAACCATCTTTTAGATACGCTGACCAACACTTTAGAAATTAATAACAATGTTGATAGTTTACATGTTGAGCAAAAGGGCCCATTACTAAATTTTTAGAAATTTTGAGACGTAATAAAATTGAATAAATGTCCTGAAGAAATAACACTCATAAAAATAACAGTCTTTTTTAAAAAAGTTTAGCTTACAGGTGGCAGTGACATTAATGTCAAATTGATAGTGTCAAATTGACAATGTTTTATAAGTCAAATTAATTTTAAAACTTAAATATATACAGATTTTTGCCTCTTTTTTAACCGATGATCAGACGATTAGGCTGCATTAAAAGTCTCGAAACCGGTTACTGTTTAAAAAAATAAAGGAACTTGGAGTTGAAAAAGGCATTATTATACTCATATAAATAATATAATGTGACTATTAACCATACATGTGAACTATATTGTTATGTGCCATTTTGTGAAAAATTTGATGTTTGCAGTGGTTAAAAAACAGAATATCTCCGAAGCTAATAAAAATAGAACAGTGTGGTTTTTGCCATCTGATAGAAGATAAAACGTGTAATTTTTTCTGCATGGAGTATTTTATTCTTTATCAGAAGTTTACCATAATGCAAGATATCTCGATTGTTTTAATATAATGTTATAATTATTTTTACATATTTAGATACAGAAATGCATTCCCTTTTATGGTATATAGGGTTGTTCTTGTGTGTCTTACTTACGGTTTTGATAAAACTTTAAAAAATTGCACTTGTTATTTTCAATAGTTATCAAGTTACCATAGCATTTTACAATKGGTGATTGCTGGGACAGATCAATCTGAACCTGAAAAATATTAATAGTAAATACTTGTTTTATATACCATCCTTCAATAGAACATAAATTTAAAAATTTATTTTCTAAATTCAATATAAATCTTGCTTTTGGTGACAATTGAAACTTAAGAAACTTATTAGGCAACACCCTTGATAAAGAAGACCTGTTAAACAAATCTGGAATTTATGAAATTAAACTGTAACTGCTCAAACAGGACATTGGCCAAACAAAACGTATTACAAAATATTAAGATTCGATGAACATATGTACCACGTAAATAATAGAAATGTACTAGCACTACATTATATTGAAACAGATTAAAGATTTAATATAGCCAACATGAAGAACATAAAAACATCAACATGTGCCAACTTGAACCCCTTAGAGGCCATTTACATGAAACGCAATTCTAGCCATCTGTTAAATACGGGTCTCACACCCCTTAAATAACCCACTTATAGCAATAGTAAAGTCAAAAATGTAATATAAGCTAATTCTTTTCCCACACCACACAACTATGTATCTATGTTTACGATATGTCAAAATATCTTTAGTGTTTTTAATTTAGTCATATTTGTTAAGCCACCGAAGAAGGCCGCTTGGCGGTTGAAATGCTGGCATTTGCCTTGCTAACAATAAAAATTGGAAGTAGGATCAAAAATAAGTGTTTTACTATTTATTATTTTAACTTCCAAAAATCTCTACTATTCATTAATAACCTGAAAATATACCATTTGAACAGCCAAAGGTATTACAAATACCAAATGTCTTCTGAAAGAGCAGTTGGTCAGCAAGACTGCATATAGAGATGCAAACGATGTTGCGATACTAGTGTTGTGTCAATGATTCTGATTCAATATCAAGTATTTTTAACAATGATATTTTTTATAGATACTTCAGTGATATAGATACTTTAATGTGGATATCATACTGTTTTCGGTTATTGTAGTAATTTACTAAGGAAAAGTATTGAAACAAATTAGTAAGTTTATTAGAGCTTGCCCAAAATCTTAACGCAGATGAAATAAAATCATTGAGTCATGTTGTCATAGCATGGATGATCTAGCCTCCGTTGTAATAATTTTTCACAACTGCTGGTTTTTAGTATGTTTTATTCTAAATAGAAATCTAAATAATTGTTTTTAGGATCTGCTATAATTTGTTTTTTGTGAAAAGCAAAAATTACCTGCTTACTCAATTTAGAAGTATTTATTGTAATCTTGTAAACATTTTTCAGGTCAAGAATGCCGGACCCCATGACTCATGAGTTTACACTGTTTCTTCAGCTCATTAGAAGGAGGATACTGACTTACCAACCAACACAGATAGACCACTCTAGGTACGAATTAGTGCAAGCTATGTAAGTATGAAACAGAGCACAAGAGTGCAGAGCTTCATCTAACAGGTCCACTTACGAAATAGAACCTCGGGCCAGCACAAGATACTATGGCCTACCTGCAATTAGCCATAGTATGATAACGGTCTGCACTAATGTGCTTTATTTTACATTTCTCAGGTCATTCACTGTAACTGAAAACGCAAGCGCTTCCATTTGCCATTTCAACAGAAACTGAGGTAGCTGACATGCTCATATAAATCTCATTTATTAGCAGTTGAAATTTTTGTTTCTAAAGGAACGCCAAAATTTACCTTGCCATACTTGCTAGCATCACTAGCTGAAACCATCTGACATGTATGACAGTTGTGAAGTGTTTTTTAGACATACCAAATATTGAAATCATAAAAGTATGTATTTACCTTTACTAGATTGACTTACTTACAAAGTAAAACAATTATTTAAGCAATTAGTGGTCAGTAGTGAGGACTGATTTGGAACAGTCATCTAGTGCTCAAGAGGATAAGGAAATAAATATTTTCAGACCGTCCTTATCATAATCTCGTGAAAACGGTTTAGATAAGAAAGGAGACTTGTTATATAATAAGTGGGTAATTATTGAAATAATGTAGAAATACTTTTTAATGAATCATCAAGTTTTAAAGCTTGTTGAAAGAGCTGGTATTCTTCTTAATCATATATTTGGAAGAAAGAAAGTATCTGGTGAAAAAGATGTTCTGTTGACCAAAAGCTCAGCTTATCAATTTATACATAAAATTGTAAAATATTTCATTCAGTACCGAGAACATAACAAATGCCCAAATACACGAAAGAAAACAAAATAAATTGCAGATGGTTTTGAACAAATTAGAGGTTTAAAGGACGTCTTTGGAGCCATTGCCAGCAGTCATATTAACATTAAAAAACCAAACTCAGAATATGCATATGTGTATTATAATTGAAAAGAGAATTTAGTATTTTGCTTCAAGGATTCAATGGAGAACCAGGTTCCATGCATGATGTTTGATTACTTAAGAAATCATCTTTATGCAGTGTGATCAGTTAAGGCTGGACAGCGGCTATATCTTGGAAATTAATCGTGCTACATATTGCAGTAATTTTTTTTAAACAAATGGGACCACATAGATTTCATTTAAAATATTATGAAGTACCTAGCATTTAATATGACATATCAAAGAATCATTTCTTTCTCCAAAAAAATTGCAAAGTAATTTTGGTCTAAAATAAACTCCTTATAATCTATGTTTATTTCTTAATAAATTTTGTTTCAACATTTTTTTTCTAGTTGTTAGGACAATGACAAGACGATTAGAAGTATCAAATCTTTAAAATAGCATAATTCAAGTATGGTATAAGCAAATTCAACAAATTATATAATATAATAATAATATAATCATAAATAACTTATAATTTATTGCAAGTGTGTRACAACGGGAGGTACTAATTATAAAAATTGTATATATGCTCAAATTCTTAAAAAATTCAGATGCATCCCTATAAACTCTTTTGTTGGTTGTTATAACTCATTAATTTAGAGGGGTCCGGACAGGCCTTATTTTTGAATATTTTGTTTATATCTTTGCAGGGTCTACTGAACCGATTTTTAAATATTAGCTTTATTTTAATTGCAAATCTACGAATAATATGAAGAAAACACCCAAGTTTGCATGCTTTTTACGAGGAATATGGGCCACGTTTTTAAATTTTATTCAGTAGTCCCTGCAGTT
>QCXZ01000086.1:16374576-16407774 GCA_025024175.1 Rhyzopertha dominica | reverse complement strand
AGTAGATTGTAATGCAAATATATATTATTATTAATCCGCAGTTTTAGTTCTGACTCGAAAATTTCATTAGCGATTATATCAAAATTGCTGCCGACCATTTGCCAGTAACAGCCTAATCTAGAATCCAGATTATGGGTTTGAACAATGCACTAGTGCAAGGAGTACTTCATGTTTCCATCCATTCATTTAAACAGAATCGGCCTTGTGAGCGCTGTTGCCAAATTGATGTGGCCGCAGCCTTCTTAAAAGTTGCCGTGGTAATACCCAGCTTTGTATTGTATAAATGTTCTCGGTAATGGCTTTTTTGTAGTTTTGGATGTTCTGCTTATAATGTACTATATATGTATTTTTTAGTACCTATTACATACATTTTAGTTTGTTTGTTAATGGCTTTCTGTTTAATGTAAGTATATATTTCATTTGCTCGTTTAGGATGTAAGTATTATAAGTTATACAATAAATTATCGAAATTGCCTAATCTAATGATGAAAGTGCGTCCACCACAGACCCGGCATCATTTACTGCTGCAACAAGGGTCGTTACAATAAACATCCCTGAGGGTTCACAAAATCGCTTAGTTGTGTCCTTAAACTCCGGCTTAAATCCGGAACCAAACTAAGAATATTTGTGACCCTCAGAGATGTTATTGGTAAGTTTCTTTAGCTTACACTTATTACGTAATATTGAACGTTTTTGCAAAATTACAGTAGAGTTGAGCAGGGTTATACTAAATCCAATGCCCGTGTCTCAAACCTGAGATTATTGTTGTCCGTCCGGAAATGTTTATATCCTTATAACAAATCATATGAGGAATGCTGATCTGTTGAATTTACCCTTGTGGAAATTCGCCGCCTTTGACATCATGTCCAGCACCCAACTCGGCTCAATACTAACCCTTCACACCAACCAAGCCGCCTCACCAACGCCGAAAAACATCAGAACAGCAGAAAACAAGAATCTTTGCAATTGTTTGTATTACGACTTCTTTATCTACAGAGTCCACAAACAAGTGGGGCTGCATAGATTCACGTCGCAGAATTGTCTATCTTAGTAGTACTACAGGCATTACAAACAATGCTCTTCCTTCTAACATTTAAAAGATGACTATTGTGATATATTTTTTTAAGGCTACAATAAGCGCTTTGCAAACACTTCGAAATGTGGAGTCAATATAAAGACAGAGGCTTCTAGATGTATCAGATACATTCAGCTTAGAATCAGAAATTTGTATTTCAAAGTTAGTTAGTTTGTCTATACGGACGTATAAGTACAGGGTGTCCCATTTTTATTGTAATTGTAGGGTATCTCGGTAACTATTATTGCTAGAGGGTTGCGGTTTCGACATTACTATATTACTTTTTTGTTCTGACTTCAGCTACACCATCGCGATTTTTTTATCGTCTTTTGTTTTTAAAACCATAGCCAACTCTTGGAAAGTGTAACATTTCTTTAGTTCTCAATATCTGGATTGGCTGTGTAGACACAAAAAAAGCTGTAGAGACATTTTTTATAGATATTTTAATTCTGAATTGAGTGGCATACTCTTTGCATTTTTTTAAATGGAAACCATAGTTGACTTAACTATGGTTGAAAAGAACTATTTTTCTGATCAGAAATGTATACATTGTTAGGTTATATATTTACTAATTTTGGTATTATCCCAATTTTCGTAATAATTTAATAAGATTTTACGCTTTTCAATCAAAATGGATGTAAATGCTGATGATAAACAATTCATAGGTACTTATCTCCAAATAAACAATCATTTTCATTAGTTATGTGTCCTCCTTAGATTATCGATTAAAAAAATGCATGAGCGCTCTTAGAAGTATGTATGTATTCAAATATGGATATATTATTTTTAAAGGACTTAAAATTTTTACTTAATAATATAAATTATATTGTGTGTTTTCTTTATTCCATAGCCTCCTGGATATAAATGTAAAATATGATTATTTGTAAAAAATTTGAATAATTGCAAAATCAGTAAAAATAAACCTAAAGAATGTATGACATTTTTTTAATCAGAAAAATAGGCCTTTTCAACCACGGCAAAAGCCAACTATGGGTTCCACTTTAAAAAATACAAGTTTGTGCTATATCTCAAAAATGCGACCTCCTAAAAAATTACAGGCGTATTGCCACTGGATTCAAAAATAATAATATCTATTAAAAAATGTCTCTATAGTTTTTCTGTATCTACATACCCAAGCGAGAAATTGAGAGCTGGAGAAATGTTACATTTTCCAAAAGTTGGCTATAGCTTTAAACAAAAGACGATACAAAAATGGCAATGGTACAGCTGAATTCAGAACAAAAAAGTAATACAGTAATGTTGACACTGCAACCCTCTAGCATTAATAGTTACCGAGATACCCTACAATTACAACGAAAATGGGACACCCTGTACATAAAAAAGATGTTTAAAAAAAGGTTCATGCCATTAGTTTTCTTTTCCAGAATAGCTTTTAATTTCTGTACTTAGATCTTTAAATACAGGTTACTAAAATTGTTATATAAGCCCCAAATTTTTAAAAATAATTGGGAACTACCTCAATAGATAGCACTTGCCCTTACACATTTCATTTAGAATTCAATGTTAGTTGGAAGTTTACTCTCACATTTATGATCCAGTTTAGATTACATCTTTTTTCGTATTCTACGATAATACGTAGAAATATATTTGAGCACATAGACACCTTAATCAGTAAGTACCTACTACACTCAAAGAGCTGTCTGTGAAATTAGAATTTTCTGATTACACACGAAGCACCTTAAACACACCTTTTTTTTTGCTATACGATATTGTGTTAGCACCTTACAAATAGATAAGTAGGTAACTGAAGAAATTACGTCTGCAATTTTACTGCATGACTGGTGTTATTAAAAAATATTCTTTTGCACCGATGAACGCACAACTCAAACTGCAAATTGTCCCTTAATTTAATAAGGAATTTTCAGAGCAATGGTAAGTATAATAATTGTTCTATAGTTAGTAATTTATCGTTAGAAAGATGTGCCATGAGTATCAAAAACATTTTTTGTAACATGAATCCCAAACTGGGTTTTTTCTTTAGTACAAAGTGGATTGCAGATATTAAAATTATTGTTATACAGGGTGATCCGTTAAGGCTGGACAGCGGCTGTATTTTGGAAATTAATCATGCTAGAATCTTGCAGTAATTGTTTTTTAAACAAATGTGGCCACCCAGACCTCATTCAAATATGATGAAGTACATAATTTTGTCTCTAGGTGGCGCATTTAATATGCGATAGCAAAAAATGGTTTCTTTCTCTAAACAGGGAGGGATAGAAGTTTCAAATCTTCCAAATGGCATAACTCAAGTATGGGTTAACTGAATTTAACGAATGATGGCTAGTTTTAAAGAGAATTGTATGATTTTTAATAAAATCGTAAATAACTTAGAACTTATTGCAACTAGTTGACAATGGGAGGCGTTAATTATTAATATATATAGCATAGTGAGTGTCCAAAAAATATTTACAGATGATATTTCACAAATAAAGTGAATCTTTGTAAATACTTTTTTACCTTACCCTGTATAATAAATAGTGCTTCATAGTTTGATGGAGACTTTTGTCTTCTTTAATTGGTGTCATTACCAAGTATGCCTTATTTTAACTCCTTCTTAGTGAAAAACAAGAAAAACTCATTGTTGCCATGCTCTATTAACTACCTTTATAAATTTAAAGTTATGTTAATTTTAATAATCAATTAATCTAATTAAAGTTAAAATAACACTAAAAAATAAATAAACAACAAATTCTTGTGTACTTATTTAAAAATATTGATCATTTGAAATCCATTGAAAATGAAGATATCTACCTACAAAAATGATTGGATCTGACAGAACCATGGTTATAAAATGACGAGGAACGGTCATGAGCTACTGAGTGACTTAGAAATAATTACCTACCTAATTAGTACATAACCATCAGCTAATTTCAATAAGAATTTGGTATTCTATTTTTTTTATATTGGACACACCAGATAAAAATCGTAATTTATGAGTAAACATATGGCTTTTTTATAATATATCCTAATTTTGTTTCAAGGAAAAAAAATAGCTGAACCAAAGGACGGGCTTACAGTCTTTTTGCTATAACCAAGAAATGAAAAAAGATATCAACCACCGGTTTTCACATTTATCTTGCTTAATTAATGAGCTATAGCAACTAACAAAAGAGTCTAAAGGGTTGCGTTTGATTATTTGAAGAAATTTGAGAAAATATAAACATTTTTATGATTAACACCTCCCATTGTCAAATAGTTGCAATAAATTATAAGTTATTTATGATTATATTGAAAATAATAAAATTCACTTTAAAACTAACCATCATTAGTTAAATTCAGTTAAATCATATTTGAGTTATGCCATTTTGAAGATTTGCAACTTCTTTGCCTCCTGTTGTGGTTCTCACAGCAACTAGAACAAACAAAATTGTTTAAGAAATAAACATAGACTGTAATGAGTTTATTTTAGACCAACATTGTATTGCAATTTTTGGAGAAAGAAACGATTCTTTGATATGTCGTATTAAATGTGCCACTTAGCGACAAAGCTACGTACTTTATAATATTGTAAATGAAATCTGGGTGGCCACATCTGTTTAAAAATTTATTGCAAAAAATTTATCCAGCTTTAACTGATCACCCTGTATACTACAGCTAGTCCAATACTAAAAGAAGTACCTTCAACTTTGTTTATGTTTTAAATAGAGTAAGCTTTGTTATATTTCAATTTTTTAAACTAACTTCACAGCTTTTAAACTATTTTTTTTCGAATGTCATCTCTAGAGATACAGAAAAAGAAAAAAGTAGATAATATAAAATTTAAMGTGCTATGCCTAAATMTCAAKAACACTAAACTTTTTTGTAGATGGGATTTCATTATTATATCTAGATGTTTTGATTTTTTTTTAATTAAGTAATTGACACACTAATTATACGACAAACTCACACTAAATCGATTTATCATTTCATAGTGGCCAAACAAGATGTTGTTGGTAACAAAAATGTATATGGAAATATCTGTTAGTGAWTAGGCTGCGATCGTTTCCTACAATCACTAAAGGATATTATAACACTACTAGATTTTTCTAATCTGAGCATAGCTGGTATAAGGATAACAGACTTACAAGGGCTGTGCAAACGCAAGCAAAAATTTCCTGCAGCCTTTCCAGGGCTAGTGCAAATCGCGTTGTGTTTTTTAAACTTCAGGGTTTTCCCGTTGAACATAGCAAAATTTACATATAACGTAGGTATTTGTATTTTCGAAAGAAATAACACTTTTATAATCATTCTGCTCAGTCCATTTAAAAAACATAAAAAAATAAATGAAGTTGCGGGAGTCGCACTATTTCTGAATTAAATAAAACTTGGTAGATATGTCAGTTTTGATGTCAAAGAAGTAAATCTGCCGTTATTCGACTCTCTTAACATTAGCCATTAAAATTTTTCTATAGGAGATATCATTATTGCATTCATGATCTTATTCGACAACTAGAACAAAGTACAAAGTGCCACTAGAAATATAGACATTCAAACAAACCTTTATTTTCCTTAAGGAAGGGTTTTTATTTTTAATGCAAAAGTCAATAACTAGCTGATGTTACGTTCTGTGCTTTCTTAATTTCAATAATTTTTTGTCATTTTCTGAGTTTGTGAGAAGGCACAGGAAATGTGAATCATTCAAGTTGTGAAAAAGGCAATTATATTTAGAGGATAGATATCCAAACAATCACTGTCGCTGGTTCACACACTTTTCTGTAATAAAAGACCAAACGAGTTTGAATAAACACACTTTATTTCGTGTTTAACTGTAAAAGTACAAACAAACTCGACAAACAGAACATAACACTGTAATTAATGGTAACGACTTAACTGACTTTTATTAATTTTTATTTATAAGAGATGCACCACACATATCTTTCTAAAATGATCTGTTATTGTTTTTGTCACATCTAGGTTGTGTTTGTCAAAAATATTCGTCTTCCATTATTACCATTATCATTACTCATAGCTTAATAATACTATTGGTAGCATTATTACAACTACAAAACAAATCAAATCTGTATGAGAAATATTAAGTGGTAAAACTCGAAATGGAAATTATATTAAACTAATAGAAGAGGACAACTACTGCACAAAATATTGCGATTAATATAACTATAATACAAAATAATGCAATACCTGACGATTAAAAAAAGCTCACACAATAAGAAAGTTACTAGCAAATGATTTGTTTTTCTTTCTTGTTTTCCAACCGAGTACTGTGTTCTATCAAGCTGCTTGTTGGCTGACAATTTCAAATTTTGGTTTGTGTGTAAATTTGTATAGATTGTATTACTACCCTTATTTCATGTGAAGCATTAAATTATGTACGAATTTTTTAGTGCGATGTTGAAATATTGTATAGCACAAAGATGTATGAAATTTAACCATACGAAAAAGTATTTATCATCGCAACTAGTCTATACACGTAGCACTCTTTATTTTGTTCAATTCGGTAGGAATAAAAGATGACTTGACTCTTATACAATGGGTTCCAGTTCACATCCATCAACACAACTCTGCAGAAATTTAGATCAACCAAATCCACTTACTTTATGGAACATTAAAAGCACCTTAAAAGACGATCTGCCACTTACCATGCATTACTATATTCATTAAAAGTTTGCAGGGATGTATGTTGTCCTCACTTTTTTCCAAGTTATAATCAATCTCCTTCGTTGCAAAAAGTGTTCTATGGCATCTAGTCCACAACTGCTATTAGAAAGTACTAAGCTGAAAAAATTATTTGAGATTAAATATTTTTATAATTTATAATATTGACCATTATTGTATAATCGTAGGATGCTTTATGTAATCAGGGCTTTGGTCACAAACAAATAAAATAATCCTTTTACCTAACTGCCGAGCTTTCGGAACTCTTTGGCTCCTTCAGGGCCTAAAATTTATTATTTTCTTTATTTGTAAAACTTATTTGTACTAATGGATTAACTACATAATAACCAGAAACTAACTAATTAATGGTAACACTTATGGAAAATAACATATGAAAATTAAAAAGACAAATTTGCCAAATTGACAAAACATACAACTAATATAGCTTGATCAATTTCAATGTCATAAAGTATGCAAGGAGGTTCAACGATGGTGGTTATGATTCATTAATTTTTATTATTCTTAATTTTTTATTCCATAAAAAAATCGTGATTTGTAACCACCATCGTGAATCGCCTTGCATACTTCATGTTATCATGTTATAAATACTATTGCATTCAACAAATTAAGTAAAATGTTTCAGAGACTAGTTTATTAATTTTAAATAAAAAATGAACTTCTGTGTGATAAAAACTATTTTGTGCATTTGTAAGGCAAACTTATTATAGGAGGTCCATAAAGGAATGGCGCATACTGTAACCATAATAATAATTTTTTAGGTATTTGGGGGTTCTTGGATCAAAAGATTAAAATATTTTGGTAAATGGAATCAAATTAGTCAAGTTTTACAGAACTTTTGTTGCCTGTTGATAAAGAATGCCTCACGGTAGTGTCTCGGGTCCATTGCTGTTTCTGCTGTATATTAGCAGTATTAACTTATTGGTAAACTGTGACTTAATCCAAAGGGTGGCCAATTAGTACGTTTAGTTTACTCTTTAGGATAGCATTCGCGAAATCTTCAAAAATAGATCTATCACATGAAATTAAAAATACTCCTAATAAATATAAAGCAAAAATTAAACAAGAAAAATGTAAGTATCATCTGAAGAGCCACCTAAAATATGAAGTAGTGAAAGATGACTCTCCATCCTTGGTTGAAAGTCTGTGGTATAGAATTCGTGTACAGGGAACCAGGGTGCTGGGGTTGGGAGTAATTTACAGACCATCCACTGTTCACTACAGCCACTTTGCCGATCTTGAGGAGAGACTGTCATCGCTGGCAGTGGAAACAGATTATTTYATGGTATTGGGGGATTTTAATGTCAACGCATTGGATTTGACATCGCCTGGCTCTGTGTTCCTTAAGACTAGTTGTTTTGTTGAAGACATTAGACAGATCAGGACTGATAATGGCACCCCTTTGAGGGACCATTGCTTGATTGGAAGCCATTTAATATTTAGCAAAGCGCCTGTCATTACTACCCGCTGTCTTTCTAGGAATCTCAGATCAGTAAATGTTGACCTGATCCGCTTCAGTGCTGAGTATTTACCATGGGAAACAGTAATTGAACAAGATAATGTTAACAATAAACTTGGTGTGTTCTGCGAGCTGGTGCGAGGACTTTATGATGAGCATGCTCCTTTGAAATTAAGAGTAGCTCGGAGTCGCCCACCAGGTTGGCTCACCTACAATTTGCGACAAATAATCAATCTAAAAAATAAGGCTTACAAGAGCTATAGGCGTAACGGGTGTGCAGCTAGGTGGAGATACTATATTGCTCTAAGAAATTATGTTACGACGGATGTGAAGGCGGAAAAGGCTGCATATGCTAGGTGGTTGCAGACAGGATGTAGAGGCGATCAGAGGTTGTGGACCGGGCTAGAACAGATTGGAGTACGGAGGAGAGAGGCTACTCCTGTTCTGGAGGAGCTGAAAAACCATGAAGCTATAAATCATTTCTTTACTTCAACCCCAGAGGCACCACATGTGGATAATACAGAGATTATTAACTATTACAACACACATAAATTAAAGAATTTTGAAGGCTCCTTGCAGCTTGTGACTGGAAGATATCCTGAAATCGCTTAGATCAATTAGGACAAATGCTATTGGATGCGATGGCATATCAATCCATATGCTGTTCCTGGTGGAGCACTACTGTGTGAGGCCGTTAACGGACATCATAAACTCATCAATCACACAAAATACCTTTCCCACTGAATGGAAAAAGTCCCTCATTKCCCCAATTCCTAAAAATAGAAACCTGTGTCACCATAAGGAGTTACGGCCTATAAGTCTGCTGCCAGTGGCGTCGAAGATTCTTGAGAGAGTGGTCCTGCAGCAGGTTCTCTCTTTTGTAGCACGAGAGAGGTTGCTTCCGACTTTCCAGTCTGGTTTTCAAGAGTTCTACAGCACATCCACCGCACTATTAACTGTCACTGATGATGTCCTGCGTTCATGAGATTCTGGTGACTCCACTGTATTGGTGCTCCTGGACTTTTCCAGGGCCTTTGACACCATCGACCATCACATCCTACTGGCTAAGCTGGGTTACTTGGGCTTCTCATCGGACACTGTTCAGTGGTTTCGTGGCTATCTTGGCGGTCGGGTCCAGAAAGTTAAATTGTCGGGTGTTGATGTTTGTGAGTCAGGGTTTGCGGAGGTCTTGTCGGGGGTGCTTCAGGGATCCATTTTGGGACCTCTTCTGTTCTGTTTGTATATCAGTGACCTATCTATTTGTGTTCCTGGAGTTAAGCTTCATCACTATGCTGATGATACTCAGCTGTATGCTCCTGTCAATGGGGGTAACGTCTTGGAGGTAGTAAATAGTTTAAATAAGAGTCTTCAGGCCCTACAGGCCTGGTGCACGAAACAGGCTTTGATGTTGTGGGCCCCCTTTCGGTTCGTGATATCGTCTGTGATTTTATCAAATTAAGTATTAATAACTGTGATATTCCTTTAAGTACACATTCTAAAGACTTAGGCATAATCATAGATGAGTCTTAGCTTTACCAATCATGCCACGTTAGTATGTCAGAAATGTTACCTTGCTTTGCATAGACTTCACAGTACTAGAGATTTACTTCCAACAGGAATCAAAGTTCGACTTTGTGAATCATTAATCTTTCCCACAATAGACTATGGCTTGTCTGTGTATTTCTCCAGTTTAAATGGCGCAGATGTGTACAGACTCCAAAAGATACAAAATGCCTGCATAAGGCATTGCTTCAAACTACGTAGGAGTGAGCATGTACCTGAGCAAAAGTCTGTGGCTCAACATAAAAAACAGATTCAAGTACAATTTTCTGTGTGAAGTTCACAAAATATTATTCAATAAAATGCCATTGCCACTGTTTTCAAAAATTGAACTTATGTCAGAAATTCACTCTTTTAATACAAGAAATCATAACGCCATAGTCACTCCTAAACATACAACTGAGAAATTTAAGACCTTCTTCATGTACCTGACTACTATCCTTGTGTATACATATTATAGTGTGCTCACCTTATGGGACTTATCACGGACACCTATTTTGCTAATTTATCTCTGTCTGGTGGCGGTACGTAGCGTCAAACATCGGAACTGCTACATGGCATTAAATGCGGTAAATCGGAGCTTTGAATTTCGTTAAAGGGGAATATCAGACTGTACCCCTTCCATCAAACGACTGCATTTAGGCGGACTGGACCAGGAAGCGCGGGCGGAGGGAACGGGGATCAAACAATTTCTAATAACGGCGTGATATCCGTGCACCTGCACAAGCTATAGAAGACAAGACGAGCATTTTTCAGCTTTCGCGACTCCGCGCACTTTGGCATGCAAATTGCAAAGCTCCGCAACGCAGTATCTCTTAATAAACTTGTATATTAAAAAACCGCATCATACAAACATCAGCAATTTATCGACAAATGTAAAATAGTAATAATCTGAAAACGCAGAGATAATAGATAAAGCTGCATTTTTTTACTGTATATTGAACATGCGTGGTATTATATGATAGCTATATCGTCCATAAAGACTCATTATTATTAATAAATCGATTAACTATTACATTTAAATCAACCGTTTAAGAATATAGCGATCTAATAAAACTCGTTTAAAGTGACGTATTATTTGCAGGCACACTCATTCCATTTTGCCGTTCTGTTTGGGAACAATCCTAAATTGTAAGAGATATAATGTGCTTTGTCAAGGGTGAGAAATTTGTAACAAGTACGTAACTAAAAATGTTTCTGTTTTAAAACAATGAAATATGTCTACTTTTAAAATTTTACATGAATTACAGTAATTGTAAGTAAAGTTCATTTTAGTCCATGGCTGAACGAGCTAAGCTTCAAAAGAAAAAAATAGTGTGTACGTATTTAAGGATAATTAACAAGTAAACAAATGCCAAATATACAATAATTCATTTATTAAAAGTGTCAATAGTTTATGTCTAGTTCTTACAGAAATATATACGCCATATATATACAACTTGTAAAGGTTGCTACAACAATGCATACGAAAAAAACATCTTTTTGCGTAAATAAGATATTAAAACACTTAATACATAAATTATTTAAACTTAGAAAGCTATAAGTACGTATATTTACACTATTAATTCATTCGTGTTTCAATATCCTTAATTTAGGATTTGGTTTAGCTATCTTACTAACATCATCTGCCTGTCGGCTTATACGTCTAACTTCGGAAGATAACACCGCTTCAGTAAATATATCAATGAGGGATTTTCTGTGTTTCCCACATTCAGTATCATCTATTACAAAATTTTCCTTTAAGATACTACTTACGTTCCGGCTAATGTATTTGCACAAACGTAATTTCAAAAATTTTTTGTAAAATACATGTTTAAACCTTCTAGAAAAAAACTTAAAGCATAAAGTAATTATACTTATCATTAAATCCGATGGTGCACGCAGACCTACAGATTCAGGGCGTTTATTTTCATACATTCGATAAACTATCAATATATCATTCATGTTCTCTAAATTTTTATTTGCCTTCACATACATGTTTTCACACGCATCACACATATTCCTGTCATACATTTTTTTAGCTATGTATCCTGCAAAGTACACTTGGGAACATATTTCCAATTTCGTTTTTACGGATATTTCTTCTGCCGATTCGGAAGATGTGTAATCTGAAGATGAGATAACGGGATCGTCTTCTGTTTCAGTTTGGGATTGCAACTTTGACCTGATAAAAATATGGTAATCAGAGGGCTCTAAAAATATATCGTCATCGGGTTCGCAGTTAGCTTGTCCTGGAGGAGTCATTAAATTGTTAATGGTAATTGACCTGAGTGCAGTACGAAACATCCGAACTGTGGGGTTTCGCGAATATCCGCCCTTTTGTCTTATTATCGAAAATAGATTTTCAAGAACGTCTTGATTTAATCTTGATGTTAATAAATACACTCTATCATTTTTATGTTTTTCCACTTCATACAGCTCAAGAATAGCGTTAATTGTTGTTACAAAACCGTCAAAACATGGTGGTCGTGTTATTTTCCCCCCTTTGTCAATTTTCTTAATACTCTTAAACAATTCGAGTGCTTTTGTTAACGTTTCTTGAACAACCACACTTTTTTCGGACAGTGCGCATCGGTACGGATTGCTGTTGAATAACGTGCGACTATTTAAGCAATCAAATAAATTATTTACGAAATATATAAATTCGGCAGTGTTTAAAGCAGTATTGCTGCGGAGTTCGCCTGTTTTTACAGCTGTATTGATAGCTGCACTTACTGTTCGACTAAAAACTTGGGCAGCAAGCTTTACAGACAATTTTTGAAAAGGATTAGGTTGTAAATGTGTTGCAGTTATTTTCAATAAAGTTCTTGCTCCCCCTTTAGACTTCCGATCTATGTTATAAGTTCTACGTATATCACTAAATTTTATTAATTTATTTTCAACAAGATAATCCCCGTTAAGCAAATTGTTCCTTAAACTTTTTAACAAATGTGGCACGTCAGCAATCACAAAATATTTCATTCCTTTATAGGTAAAATGCGGTTCGTTGGCGTGTACACCCAAATCTTTAAGAATGCTTCTGTTGTTTGTACCTTGGTCGCAAACAATAACTCGAGTTACTAATCCTGTGCTGCGAATTTCTCTTAAAATTAAAAGCAGAATATCTTTTAACCTCTCTTTTTTAGTTGCTGTACTTGAAATAAAGTATGACACTGGCAATTTCCAATTACAAAATAACCCCCTTATCATAAACACAAGTACTTCCTTTCCGTACAATGATGTTCGGCCGTAAGGACCGAAATCCTCGAAACCTTCAACACAGTCTAACAATTTCGAATATTCCAACCTTTTTTGTATCGCCATTTCGTCGAAACACAGTACGCATTGTTTTTCGGTATCTGTCATAGTATTTGCCTTTAGCCTAAGTTGTAACAAAAGCTGCTTATTTATGCCTGGTAAAAATTTAGAAACCCCAAGCCAACGCCTAATTGTAGATAAACCTGGTAATAATATATTTTGATTTAGTATAAATCTATAAGCAGATGGAGATTTATAGTACAATCCTAGAGCTAACTGTTTTTCATCGTTTAGCCAACGCCCTCGTTTAGCATGAAATAACTGCATTTTTACAAGTGTTCTTGATTGCTTAGAAGAAAAGTTTGTTGATGATAGTAAATTAAAAGCTGTCGAATTTGATTTGACAAAGGATAATTTTCGCTTTAGTTCTGAAACCTGCTTGACTGATTTGCGTATTTTTCTTCGATCCTCTTGATGAACAGTTTTCAACCTAGCTTTTCGCGGCGTATCACTGCTGCTTACTTGAAACAAACCTTTTCGCTTTTTTGGAGTAGGTAAATCTGTTACTTCCATAAGCCATGTCTTAGTTGCTGGGCTTATAAGTTCTTCTGCTGGAGGACTGGGAGTAATATTTCTACTTCTTTTAGGGGAATCAAACTGCTTGCTAGTAGATGGTTGTGGAAGTTCGCCTGGAGTAGAAGAGTAGCTTCTTCACTGTACGGTTTGGTAATGCGTTTTTAATCAGTCGTTTGCCGTCTGCAGTAAACGCATCGGAGCGGAAATGGTCTTCACACAAGTATCTGCCACGTAGGATTTCGGGTGAAAGACTTATCAGCATTGGGTTACCTGTTAATRCAATTGCATTTATTTATACTTCGCATGKTGAATATGCGGCATGTATTTTCTTTCAGCATTTGTATCGTAATAATATAGCGACTAACTTCGTCTAGAGAAATTATTAGTGCAGTTTAATACTGTTCAGAAACGACTTAGTAAAGTAAAAATACACAAAATTCATTTGGTTGACTTTTTCCTTTGTCATAAATCATTTTTTCATAAATTTATCAGAATGGTTTATTAAAATGAACTAACATTAGAAAACAATCAAATTAAAGAACATTGAGGTAATTTAAACAAATTTGAAAATGTAGCTGTTTAATAACCTTTTTTCGCATTTGAATGACACTTTATTTAAGCAGTTGATAATTACTTCAATCTAAATAAGTACTTAACTAAAATCATTCGAAATAAAAATCTAATATTCACATTGTCAGATGTCCGATATATTTGCAAATACCTATTCGTTTAGTTTCCACAAACTTCCCAGCTTTAACATGTAATATATACACATAATAAACTGTACTTACCCGAGTTTGTTATCCATTTCCTTGATCGCGATATGTCTTTAGCAGGAAAGCGAAACATTTTTAATCCTGGATATTGTCGCGTCGTCTTCCCACACATGTAATATTAACACTTGTGCCCAGACATAACGAAGAAACAGAACGAAAATTACACTCGAGTGAAAGGGAATAACAGAATCACTTAAAGCCCCGTACGTTATGAATGGAATATTGTAAAATAAACAAAAGTTCAAAACTATTTAACATGAATGTTCAAGCACACTTTACATAGGCAGCAGCAAATTACTTTACGAGAACTTCACAAAGTAAAGATTCGAACAAGAATGTTCGCTTGAATCCAAAACAACCCCTCAGATATACCATAAAATACAAATAAACTATAAAATCGTCATAACACTAGCCATGTGGTCCATAGGCCCATAACCGGCGCTTGCGGGTGCCAGGCGGGCCGAAGTGTTTTGAGTGTGCAACAAGTGCGGTCGCGATTATTTTCTTCATAGTCATCCCCAAAATTTTCCCAATAAGTTCAACTGGTTTAGTACAATTTTTAATAGATGAGTTGTTACACACATACGTAACTTTTTTTGTCTTTTTCAAAATAACTAGTTAAATTATATCTCAGATTGGGATTGGTGGTACATTAAGACATTTTAACACAACTGCGATTTAATAATTATGCGGTCAAATTTTCTCAGCATTAATTTCCTGCCTCTAATGACAGTTTTTGTGCGAAAAATAAAGATTTAGATAAATAAATGTAGTCTATATAGTAGATATAATAAGTTTGGACCACTTTCAACAGAAACAATATATTAAAATGACAACCAGATAAGATTGAACGACTGAGCAGTAATAAAAGGGTTACTAAACGTAAAAAAACAAACAACACTTCACAGTTAAGCCACACGTATACTAATCATCTGAAGTTACAAATTTTTTTTTGCCACTGAATCCATCATTACTAGTTCTTCCTAATTCGCAGGTAGACTGGGCTTTGAGCAATTGCGACATTTGTTAAACATCTGCTATTCCTTCATGGTTCGTTCGAAAATCTAAATGCAACTACGATTTTTGTTGATACCAACTGAACCATAATGATTAGTATTGTGTATTTCTTTGATGCAATATTTAACCTACATTGTCCGCGTAAAAACACAAGGAAAAGATCATCTTCAAATTCATTTAAGTCAAGTAAGAACAATCATTGATGTGCAGCAGAGTTTTTGGAAGTTATTAAGTACTGATAATAAAATGATTGTCTATAATCCTCATTCCAAATTTATGTTTGGCAAAGCGAAATGCCAACATTTCAACCGTTACACGGTTTTCTTTAACAAAAACCACTCGAACATAACCTAGGTATGTAGTAAATAATTACACAGTGGTGTTTGACGTGGGAAATAATTTATTTATATTACATTTTTTGTTTTGTAGGGTTTCTAAACTCTTGAGATAAGTGGGTTATTTTGGGTCGTGAGATTTGTGTTTAGCAGGTGATTTAAGGTTTCATCTAAACAGCCTCTAAGGGTTTAAGGAATTTAAGTTGGCGCGTGTTGATAGTTTTATATTTTTGACGATCGTTATGTTAAATATGTGATCTCTGTCAATACTTTTGCAGCAGTATTGGCGATTTTTCTCCATTTTGATTGTTTACGTAGTAGATATGCTCTTTCAGTCTAATACTAACATTACATTTTGTTTGACCAATGTACACTTTTTTAGACAGTTATTTAACATGCCTTCTTTATCCAGTCAAAGGCAAGATTAATATTAAGTTTAGAAAATAAAATTTGAAATTAGCGGTTTGTTTTAAGTGTGCAATATAGTTTCTCTTTCAGACCTCACAGATCTCACGCTCCCAAATAGCTCACTTATCACAACAAAATAGCTTAAAATGTAATATGAACAAATTCTTCCCCACACTGTATCTATACTACATGTTATGTTTGACTGACACTTATTGTTTTGATTTATTTATTACTCATTATACAACACACATCAATACCAGATCCAGTTATTCTTATTTGTTTCTTTGCCCAAAACCGTATCTCATTTACTACAGCATAGTCGATGAAATAAACATATTGTAACCTGATCTACCCTCACACGACCTATCTTCATCTTCGGGAATCTCGCTTGCAAGACTAGTTATATTTTTATTGCTTGTTCGATTGTTTTTCGCAGTATCGCGCAGACCGTTTGTTAAAGCATAAATATAATCTTAATTTGAACTGCTGAGGTTGAGTAAACGGAATATAATACGATCTGTTTTTTTTGTCTATTAGACAAAGACCCATGAATAGGTAGTCAATAAATCGAAGGAGGAATATGTTTATAAACATTCGTTTTACGGGATGTTCCGCGTTGCTCGTCGAAAGCTGTGTTGGCAGTTTGCAATTTGCATTTACACGAAGATATACGAAGCTTACATGTTCATACTATGAATTAAAAAATGATCTGCAAGACGACTGCGTCGCTGCATAAGATATAAGGTTTTGTTTTTAATACGTATTGTAACAGATTTGTATGAATATACTATTTATGATTGCAACTCGTACTCTGCGCTCACATAACAATAGCATCATTTGGCAACGTCGGCATGTCGGCAAAAAAAAAAAAAAGTTTTGTAGTGGGGGACATGAGGGGTACTCCAGATGCCGGTAAAGTCAATTACTTCTATTTTACAAAGCCGTTACAGC
Source organism: Rhyzopertha dominica (assembly GCA_025024175.1). Taxonomy (NCBI): domain Eukaryota; kingdom Metazoa; phylum Arthropoda; class Insecta; order Coleoptera; family Bostrichidae; genus Rhyzopertha; species Rhyzopertha dominica. The sequence continues at coordinate 16,390,749 of QCXZ01000086.1, read as the reverse complement.
GCCATCAAACGTCTGCCCCCAGAAACACTGGTATTTCGCCCCCAAAATCTGTCCGCTTTTTCGCAATGTAGGTGAGCACACTATAATATGTATACACAAGGCTACTATGTACAATACACTCCCCAGTAATATTAGGAACATGTCATTAAGCACCTTTAGAGTCCGTCTTAAACAACATCTATTACTAGAACAAGCAAATTAATATATTACTGTTATTCTTTTATTTTGGTTTTGCTTATTTTATGTATGGGAAACAAATGTAAAACGGCATTGCTAAATTTGTTGTCCTTTTTTTGCTACACGCAGAAATAAATATTATTATTATTATCACGAAGAACTAGTATAGCAGAAGATTTGAAAAAGCAACTGCCAAAAAGTAGAATAAATGCAGTAAAACTAGTAACTGAGAAATTTAATAAMCAACACAGCGTGMTTCTCACGCCAACTAATGAAAATGAAGTACACACMATTATAGGTGGMAMGTCTAATAGTACAGCAGATGATATTTGGGGAGTCAGTAACGTTGATAATAAATAAATGTTTTGAAACAGGACAATTTCCTTTAAAATTAAAATCATCCAGAGTGATTCTAGCACATAAAAAAGGAAACCAAAATAAACTGGGTAACTATAGACCTATTACCATAGTGCCCACTATTTCAAAACCGACTGAATTTACTTTTTGCTAGCGACTTACCAATTACTTTGAAAAAAGCTTTTATTCACAGAGTATCAGTATGGGTTTCGCAAACAGCATTCCACAAAACATGCTATCACAAAGATGGTCATGGAAATTGTTCAGACTTTTGAGAATCGATGCACGATGTGATCTATTGAAAGCGTTTGGCTGCATAGACCATTCAGTACTGACTGGCAACCTGTGGGCCTATGGGGTTCTAGGTGTTGCCTTGGAATTTGTCTAAAGCTATCTGCACAATAGAATACGGGTGGTGGATTATAACGGTACATTGTCATCACCATTAGTGACAAATATTGGTATACCACTGGGATCTGTGCTGGGTCCAATTCTGTACATTATTTATGCTAATGATCTGCCTTACTACACGGATCTTACAACTATCCAGTATGCCGATGACACCAGTTTTTTTAGACCCCACAATAATCCAGATCTACTCAGAAGTGAGATGTTGAGAACATAGTTAAAAAGTCAAGTGAATGGTTTACAGCAAACAAGTTAACACTGAATGAAAATAAAGCAGTGCACATCAATTTTACATTAAAGAACATTCAAAATGCAATAGAAAGTGAAAACAAAACAATAAAGTTCTTGGAGATATGCCTAGATAGAAATCTAACATTTACAGAACATATACAACAATTAAATTCGAAATTGGCAAGCATAACCTACCTTTTAAGGAAATTAACACCAACAACCTTAATAGAGGTCAGAAGATTGGCCTATATGGGACGTTTCCAGAGCCAGCTCATGTATGGCATATTACTGCGGGGCAATGCAACACAATGGTTGACAGTTTTTCAAATTACAAAAGCAAGCATTTAGAGCAATTGCTGAAGCAAGGCCCTTAGACAGCTGTAGACCTCATTTTAAAAGATTAATAATTCTTACTACTCCTGCATTATATATCAAAGAATGAATGCTATATATAAAACATAACCAACACGATTATTGCCTTCATCGAGAGCAACATAACTACGAAACCAGATATAATTATAAGATTGTAATGCCACAGTACCGTTTGACATTGTCACATAGAGGTTTTCTTGTGAAGGCAATCCAGTTGTATAATCACCTACCTGCAGAAATAAAAGAATTAAGCTACCCGATAGAGATGTGTAACTCAGGAGTGAGCTGCATCGAAGAGCTGACTCTTTCAAAAGAGCTGTTGAGGCAGCTCACTTATTTCAGTAGATGCAGCTCTCCGGCTCAGCACTGAACTGAACTGAATTGCCGAGCTGGCTGACAACGTGACAACTGAACGCAGCTATCGTTCATTGATACGACTCCGGCGAGCTGTGTTCTATCCGTCCTTTTTCCCAACATGTTAAATAGGTACACAGGTACATAGTTACAAAATCTATGTAAACGACATGAGCCAGGTAATTAATAACTGAAAGTCGACGTTTTAACGAACGTAAATATATGGGTTTGCAACAAAGGTAGTATGTAACAAAAAATGAAACATCATTATGCAAACACCTACAAAAACACAACTCTACAATTCACAAAAGTATATCAAAATATTATTTTTTCCACTTTGTTGCTGAACAGACGAGGGAGTTATCAAGTTTACTTCCGGTTTTAATTTTAAATTTGATAATTTGGCTTGTCCAACAAAAACAAATACGTAAATCCAGACTTTAAGTACATGTCGGTTACGAGAGATCTAGATCAAATAGAGACTGATAGAGAGCTCTTTTGAGCCGACTCACTGAGTCAGCTCAGTTCAAAGAAGCAGATGCAGTGAACTGACTCACTGAAAAGAATCGAAATGCCCACCTCTACTACCCTAGATTTAAAACAGCCATACATACTTTACTAATAGATCTGTGTCCTTACCACGTAAATGAATTTTTACTTTCGTAGACCAATCTTTCTTTTTTCTTTTTTTGACGATGCTAAGACATGTACAATTTTGTCAATAAGCAAATAAAGCATTATTATTCTTATTATTATTATTGTTATTGTTAAAGTTAGGGAAAAAAGTTAAGACATAAAATGTTCCTGATAGAAAGGTACATAACCTAAAATTATACAGACATATACAGGGTGTGCCATTTACTTGGTACAACACATTATTCTGATTTTTTTAATGGAACACCCTATATATTATTGCATTTTTTATTTCTACATCAAATTCTAAGGTGACTTTATTAAGTATACAGGATAGGCCATTTTGGCATTATTAGGCTTTCGGAAATAAATAATATTTCTAAAATGAAAAAAGATGGAGAGATGGGGTTTTCACAGTTTTATAGGGCAGATCTAATACTATCTCACAAGGTAAAGTTTTGATTAATTTTTCTTAACAATTGTGAAGTCATAGTGCCTTTAATTTAGATAAATTCGAACACAGCTAACTTGATTTTTTAAATTTTTACGTCATCAAATGCATCTTCTAATTTCCTTTCATTTGATATAAGGGTGCATCTAGGTGTTATTAATACTTTTTGAGAAATTTGGAAAAAACTGGCTTTTTACTGTTTCTGCTAATATCAAGTTAGCTGTGCTTATTCATCTTCAACAATTTTGTCAGACAATAAAGAGTAGCTACTGGTTTTAGTAAAACATATCACGTTGTGCCGCATTACTTTTTCATTTTTAACAATACCTATAAAATTTTATTACTTTCTTTAATTATCCATTGTTGTTTATGTTGTTTTTATTTTCAAATTAATTCATTATGGTTTGAAAAGTTACATTTTATTTTACTCTGAAAATATTGTTAATACAACATACACAAAAATAGAAAAACACTAAAGCAAACGTTCAGTTATTTCCTCCCGCATTAATATACAATAATTATAATCTCTCTGCAAATTTCACTAAAGGCAACTCTAATTTCGTTCTTCATGTCATCAGATGAAGTCTGCGGAGCTCGGTATACTTGATTTTTAACGTAACCCCATAKAAAAAATCCATTTTTGTAATATTTGGAGACCGTGGTGGGCAAGGAATTGGCCCTCCTCTTCCTATCCATCTTTGTTGAAATACCATATTCAAATGATCACGGACTTTTATATCATAGTGAGCAGGGGCGCCATCTTGAAATAACCACATACTTTGACGATAATTGAGCGGAACTTCTTCCAATAGCMCTGGTAGGCAATTACGTAACAAATCCAAATACCTGTCTCCATTTACTGAGGTCTCAAAAAAATATGGACCTATTACAAAATTTCCCACAGTGCCTTCCCATACATTCAAAGACCATTTAACTTGGCTATGCGTAAGCATTTGATGTAGATTCTCGGAAGAATAATAGTGAAAATTTCGCCTATTAACACAACCGTTTCTGTGGAACGTTGCTTCGTCGGCAAATAAAATTCCGCAATTCTTTCCAGAGACCAGAGACAAAATCTTAATCTCAAAATATGGTCAAAATKTTATTATTTTCATTTAATTCTTGGTGTGATATGAATACATTCTGTGTCTTTTTAATATTTTCTGAACAGAAGTTCAGCCTATTTCCAAGTCTCTACTAAGCTGGCGTGAACTTACATGCGGATCTTCTTGTATGGCAAGAAGGTCACGTAATTCATTTTCCTCATTCTTTTATTAGTTCGTTTTTCTGGTAGATAACTTTGCCGGTTTGGTCAAAGCATTGCATCAGTTTTTCAAATGCACATTTTGATGGTTGCCTTTTATCTGGGTGCCCTGTACAGTCTTGTCACCAGTAAACAATTTTTGTCAATTGACCCAAGTATGTAAATCATGTCGGTCATTTCTTCAAGTGAAAAATTCATATTCAGTAGATTGCAAGTAACACAAGAAAATGCGTAAAATGTTTAGTGTCAGAACACAACACAAATATTGGTTTTCCATGGCCGACTTGAGTAAAATTAGACGAATTGCAACAACTTTCAAAATAATGCGATTAAGAAAAAAATAATTAAATTTTATATGGTTTAAAATAAAAACGATAGTATGTAGTGTGGCACAGACTGATGTTATGTACTTTGATTCCAGTACTCTTTATTGTATAACAAAATAGTTAAAGATGAATAACCATAGCTAGCTTGATATTCACAGAAACAGTAAAAAAACAGTTTTTTACAAATTTCTCAAAAAGTATTAATAACACCTATAGGCACCCTTATATCAGCTGAAAGGAAATTAGCCGATGCATTTAATGACGTAAAAATAAATATACCATTCTATTAAAAAAAATTAAGTTAGCCATGTTCGAATTTATCTAAATTGAATGCACTATGTTTTCACAATTGTTAAGAAAAAATAATCAAGCTTTATCTTGTGAAATAGTATTAGATCTACCCTATAAAACTGTGAAACCCTGTCTCTCCATCTTTTTAGTTTTACAAATATTATTTATTTTCGAGAGCCCTGCAAACGTCATTTTTTTCACAAAATGCCAAATAACGCCAAAATGGCCTAACCTAGACGACGTGTACTCAATAAAGTCACCTTAGAATTTGATGTAGAAACCAAAAATGCAATAATATATGGCGTGCTCCATTTAAAAAATCACAGTAACAGTAAAGTGCTATACCAAGCAAATGGGACACCCTGTATATGTCTGGGTAATTTTAGGTTATGTAGCTTTTTACCAGGAAGATTTTAAGTATTAACTTTTTTCTCTAACTTTAACAATAAACAAGTTATTTTACTTTATCGCACTAATTGGCCACCCTATATACCTATGCTGACAATATTATGATGGCATGTGCTGGCACATCTTTAAACAGTACAGCTAAATGTCCTTTATCACACATTCTTTCAAGTTGTGACTTATTTGCAAGTAAATAAGACTAAATTAAATAAACAAAAAATGAATGATTAAGTAAAAAGGAAGTAATTAATAAATTAAAGTGAATACCACACAACATATACCTATATATGCTTACAATAAATTTAAATGATTTACTTTTTTAATTTAGTTATACTTGTTAAATCATATTATTTATTCATTTCATACACAAGGTGATCAGTTAAGGCTGGAAAGTGGCTGTATCTTGGAAATTAATCATGTTAGAATCTTGCGGTAAAATTTTTTTAGACAAATGTGGCCACCCTGATTGGATATAAAATATTATGAAGTACGTAACTTTGCCGTTAGGTGTGCTTTTAATATGACATATCAAAAAATCATCTCTTTCTCCAAAAAGTTACAAAATAATGTGGGTCTAAAATAAATTCATTATAATCTGTTTATTTCTTAATAAATTTTGTTTGAACATTTTTTTCTAGTTGCTATGACAACAACAGGAGGGAGAAAGTTTCAATGCATGATGGCTTGCTTTAAAGTGAATTTTATGGCTTTCAACATAATCATAAATAACTTATAATTTATTGCAACTGTTTGACAATAGGCAATACTAACTACGAAAATGCTATATTTGCTCAAATATATTTAAAAAATCAAACACAACCCTATAGACCTTTTTTTTTAGTTGTTATAGCTCATTAATCAAGCAAGATAAATTTGAAAACTGGAGGTTGATATTTTTCTTCGTTTCTTATTGGTTATGGTAAAAAAACTGTGAACCCGTGTTTTGGGTCGGCTATTTTTTCCTTGAAATGAAATTAAATTATATTTAACCTTCGGATGCCGGAGGGGGGTACAAATGTACCCCAAATATTGTGTTTTCTGCGTATTTTCTGCATTTTGCTTAGTACTGTCTGGTGCTGCCAAGTAATCCTCTGTTTAACCTTAATTTATCATTAAATATACCAAACAATATTTTTTTCTAATTTGTTTTTACATAAATTAAGTAATAATTAACTGGGGTACATATTGTACCCCCTTCGTCGTCCGTGTGACATTTTTCATTAGTTGGAAATCGAAGCAGATAACGCAATTTAAGACAACATAACCTCAGTTCGAATTGCACCGACTTGTGCCGATTGATTTGCGGGGCCGACCGACCGTTGCAGAAAGTCTTACACGCTAAACACACGTGTTTTACACATGTTTGTGGTTTTAGTTAGTTTTATTCGAAGAGCGTAGTGAGGGGAGAGTGTCACATGACCGAAATTCCGACTGACCGCTGTACCGCCGGACCGAAATTTCATTTCACCACAATCTCAGTTGACCGAAAGTTATCCCCACTCCTGAGAGCAAGGACCTCAGATCACGGGTACCAGTTCAACGAAAAACCGCTCTTCCGAATATAACCCCCACTATTTCTTGTACGCAGAACTAATTAGTATCGGTTATGCTCGGGTATGCAGGGCAGGATTGAATAATAATATGCCAGTAGTACCAGTGGCGTTACAATTTATTTCCTACCCAGCTTTCGTATTTTTACAATTACAACTACTAAGAGTTTTAATATCTTGGTGCTCTCGTGACAGTAATTTAAATGTTAGATGGGTAATTAAAGCCTATTATTGTGAATTATATTTGATCTGTGCTACTTCCAAATCAGGACAGAATATAACAATAACTACCATTTATTAAATGGCATGAACGAAATTATTAAGTTTTTCAACTGGTTGAATGGTGACGTCATCATGAGTTTTGTTTTTAATGACAACCTCATTTTTTTACTGTGGGTATAAAAAATTATAGGTACTGTACTTGATGATTGTTTCTAAAAATAGGATTATTTACACTACTGGGGAACGTGGTGGTTGCTCGGGGTGTCATTTCGAAAACTCATGATGGCGACAGTTAACAATTACGTTAACTTTTGTTTGTTCAAATTAGGAAAGGACCAACTTTCGTCACCAATTTATTGTCGAGTTACGCTATACGTCTAGTTGGTTCTAATCGCGACGGTGTAGCTGTAGCATAGATGTCCAGTATTGCGACATACTAGACATCTCGACAATAAACTGATGACGAAAATTGGTTCATTCCTGATTTGAATAGTAACTAGGTAATAGGTATATAGGTACACATTTTATATCAACCTGTCGCTTTATGTAATTAAATAGAGAAATAAACAAAATAGGAATCGTAAATACTGGCGAATTAGCAGCATATTTTAATATGAACAGCAGTGGTGTTATACCTATAGGTAATAGATACAGATTCCCAGTTTGATGCAGTCTATAAAGAAGGCTACCAAACTTATGTTTAAATAGACGTATTTGGATCCCCATATAGGACTGGTCTGGAGAATGTACACACGGTTTCAAAATTAATTCAATGTCTGCATATAAACAGCGGCCTAAAACATTACTGTGAACTCAACAAATATTGTTCAGTTTTTGCATACCGGACGGTATACCGATCCACATGATCATTACTGTACATTTAAAAAAAAAATAACGCTGTAATTAGCTTACTGGGGACGATTTAAGTTGGTGACCGTTTTATTACGCACCGTACGTGTTCTAAACTACAGTCAATTCAATTATATTTACAGATAGCTACTTTTATAGTGAGAAATTTGAATATACTATTCATCGTAACGACTTTTTTCGACGACCTATTGTTAGGAATAATTTGTAAAACAAATCTCTCTCTGTATATACCTATACAATTATGTGTTGTTACTCAGAATCCTGTTTTCTTTACATGTCATATTTTTCCACGAGTAAGGTAAGACTAAAATGAAGCTAATTACTTGTACCCTCATCAGTGTGTTCTGAACAAGTAAAAATATCAAATTTAATATAACTTCTTATTATAATTAATGTAAGATTTTTGGTGACATGTGAAAATATGCCCATTACTCTTTGGTAAAGTAAAAAGTGTTGAATCATGAACTTGTATTAAAAATGCAGTTTGTAATATGTATGTATACCTATATATTGACATGAGTTTGTGTTTATCATTTCCCCTAAGCAGTGGAATATGTCAAAGTTCACGTTTTGCTGGATGTTTTATTAAAGTCAGAAAATATGTCAATATTAAATTGTATCCGTTCCACCAATTAGCGCCATTATTCATCTTCCAGTCAGCTTTCGGAATGGATAGGTCAGTCGTAAACGTTTTATTTGTAGATGCGAAATCACCTGCTGTTTCAAACATTAAGACCAGACTCGAGACTAAGTAAACTAGCATAGTAATTAATATGGCGATAATGGTTGTATAATTTAAAGGAATGTATAATGATCATTTTCTAAGATGTGTCACGAGGTCTTCGTTAAATATCCGAACTTTTGATACTGCATATGACCTATTATTTATCACATTGGAAATATGAGTTCAAATAATTTTGTACTAGGTATAGTAGTACCCTTTGCGTAGCAAACTTTCAAGAACCTTATTTACCAACATGTTACGTGTAGGCAGTAACAATAAAACACACAAAAAAGTAAATCCTCATATGCAATGATTGTTCAATATGGATAAACAATAGAATCATTTGTGACTGCATTTGTTACCTACATTCAGATAAGATTAAAATGACAAATGTTGTGTTAACTGTGTGGAAATACGAATATGTAAGTCGATGAATATTGAAAAAAGGGACATAGTTTTTTAAAATACAACCAATTTCACGACTTGCACAATGTACTATTTAGGTAACGCTACTCAAACTACAAAACTTGCTAAAATTTATGATGCTTTCGCCTATATGTTCTCTGCTGACGGGTTCATTCACGTTGATTTATTTATCTGGGACATTATATAACGGTTGGATATTATAAGATGTCACTCTAAAATTAATAAAAGATGTGCATGTATTAAATGCATTTGCTGTTGGTACATGTAAAAGGCCTCTTCAAATTTCTGCATGCGTAAATTTTAAGTGCATTGGCAAATGTACCTCCTATGAAGTACTCGAAAATTAAAACAAAAAACAGATTTTGTAAAGAGCGCATTTTTGTGCTTAATTAAATTTACAGGCGCTAACCGGAGCTGCCTTGTTTGACGTTTGTGAAATAACATTTATACAATTATAGTGTTGTATATTTTATCTTATTGAAGTAAGTAATACACATTTTTAGGCAATTTTCAATTTTTTGTTAGAATAATTTAATTTGTTCATAATTTTCATAATCATAAAATGTTTGGTAAATTGTAACGTGTTAATATTCGTGACAACAGTGGCTTGTCTTGTTTACTTAATTATGATATGTACTGCGAACAAGTTCATTTTATTAAACCTGCTTTGGTTTTCCATCGTTTTTATAGTGAGAAATTTGCATATAATATCCATTGCGGCGTTTTTTCTCTTAATTTGCCAACATGACAAGCCTAGCAGCAACAAAATACATAATACAGTAAATCCGCATATCAAGTAATTAACCAATATGGATAAACAATAAAATCACTTATGGCTATATTTGTTAGCTACATTCAGATAAGATTAAAATAACGAATGATGTGTTAAGCTTGGAAATATGTAGGCTGATGAATACAGAGAAAAGAACATAGATTTTACAAATAGGTACAATGAATTTTACGACCTCCACAGAGAATTTAGGTACGCTACTCAAACTGCATGGTCTGTTAAAACTTATGATGCTCTCGCCTTTTTTAAGAACTGTTTACGGACGGCTTTATTCAAGTTGATTTATTTGTTACCCAGCCGTCAGGCCGTCACAGTTTTTATGGGACACACTATCACGGCTGAATATTATAGGATATTACTATAAAGTTAATAAAAGATGTGCATTGTATTAAATGCATTTGCTGTCTGTAGATGTAAAAGGCCTCCTTAAATTTTTGTATGTACAAACTTCAAGTGCACTGCCAAACGCAGTTTTCACTTTCCCTTATGTAATCGGCAAACGCTTTTATTTGGGATATTACATACTTGTGCGCTAATTATGTGTTGTACTTACATAAAATTTTGCACTTTTGCAGAGTCATGTTAATAAATATTTATGTCAAATGAGGTTTAATGCGCAATATACCGTGTCTAAAAGACCGCAGCAGGAGCATGATTCTTTAAAATTCTTTAAAAAGTACATAGGTATGTAGGTCCAATTGAACCACGTTACCTTCCTGCACTTTCGCCCTATCCAAAGGTAAAATCTGTAAACACAATCTGAGATACATCCCGATTGGTTCAATAGGTAGTATTACATTTTATTATAGTTCACTCTATTTCTACCATATTTTACGGAATGTGTGCAGTATTATAATTTTCATTTTACCTATACATATTACACAAAGTAATTAATTACCTCCACATCCAAAGGATGTGAAGCATTGTATCGCGAAAAAAAAATTAAAAAAAATTGCATTTCCTCTTTCGCTTTAAAACGGTCGAAAACGCAAAAAAAAAACAAAATTTGAGCAAAAACAAATTTCTTGTCTGTGTATCTGTGGTTTTGTTTGTGGACACGATAACTTTCGAAAAACTTAATATATGAACTTGAAATTTGGCAAACGTATAAATCTCAACTACCCAAAGCGACCTATTGTTTGTGGGGTAAGTAGAGTATCGGGAAGGGGGAAAAATTGGGGGATAACTACCCTTTTTGCAAATTTTTATTTTTTTATATTTTTTTCGTTTTAGTATGTGATTAGTAGTATAACTGCGATTATTATTCGTTCTTATAAATTTTCGGTGCAGCAAACTGTTTAGAAGATATTAGCAAAAAAGCGTCACTTAAAGAAAACGGTTTTTCCTAAATATCTCCCGAATATATTTAATACATTGAAAAAATGAAAATGCCATCAGATAGGAAATAAAATTTCTCACAAAAAGTGTCTTAGAAAATTTATTCAGAATTTTGACATTCTCGAAATATTTCCAAAAAAACCTATTTTGGTCCCTGCTCGTACGATTTTTTTTTAATTTTGGTATTATATAGAACACAAACTCTGATCAGAAAGCACTCTTGTAATTTTTTGTTAAGTTAATAATTTTCGAGTTATTTGGAAAAAATCGATTTTGAAATTTATATATTTTTGCTAATATCACAAGGACTTTGTCTTAGAAAAAATGTGTAGGGAGACAAAAATTTGATTACTAATCGTATAGTATTAGAAACACTAAAAAGTAAATGTCATTTTGACAATTGGAAATAAAATGCAAAATAATCGCAAACCAATATCGTGAATGTAAGTAAGTAGCGGGACGTTTTAATTCCAATATTATAAAATTGTTGTATTTTCGGGAATCATCTAATGTTTGGCTATAATTGTAACTTGTTAATATTTGTAATAAGTTTCTTTTCTTTTTACTTAATTATATAGACTGCAAACAAATTCATTTTAGTATACTTCGTTTTTCGGTCGTTTCCAGGGGTAGACGCACAGCGGCACCGTGTAGCTCCCAGATCTGCGAGATGCTTCCCTATCCTCTTTTAATATACTTGTAAAACCTAGTTGTAATTTTTTTGCCTAAAACTGGAGTTTTATAATCTAGTAAATATTAATAACAGTTTGATGCCGTATTTCTAATTTCATGATTGACTTTCAATCCTCCATTTTGCTTGTGAAACAAATTGTTAAATATAAAATATTTATTTTCCATTTTGGAATCATGTTTATCAAAAATTCAAGCTGAAAATCTTGTTACTTTAAAGGAAAAATCGAATTACACTGACGCATTATTTGGGTAAGGTATGTAGACAATTTTTGCTCTTTGGACAGACACTGCTGTCACTTCGATATATTGCTAAATTACTTATGTCTTATTATTTTATTATTTACAAGAGACCTGCCCATTAAGGCGTAATAATTTCAGCGTGTTCAAACCAATCGTCGAAAGTTAGATACATACTTGAATTGAAAGAAAGCTTAATGGGAAGACTATCGTTCAGGTGTACTCCTTAAGCAAGAAAGGCTCGATAACGAATTAGGAATTATAAATCACACCGCGATTAACAAAGGAATATTCTGAATTCAGTAATCGTATATAAAAAAATAGAGAATATGTTACAAATGACTTGCACAAATCATGGGTAAAGTCAGTAGTGTGAACATTTGACAAACACGCAAAATATACTACAATAATATTTGTTTAACTATAGCACTGGAACTCCGCATTTAGAAAAGAAGCAAATCGCGCATTAGACTGATGGCTTTAGTACAGGTTTTTTACTGTTGCAAATGGCCTTATGCATAATCAAAACTATTGTCAAGTTAATCCACTAATATAGTGAAATAGGTACAAATAAAATTAATATGCTTTCAAGTCATCTAGTAAGTAATTTTAAGCATATTTCACATTGACGCACCATTTAAAGTGCTTTTTTTAATTTTGCTTTTAACATGTACAATTTTTATTTTCTATATTGAGTAAAAAGTGCAAATTTTCTAAACGCGTTTTCGTCGGAAATATTTGAAAAATATTAAAATCAAATAGTTATATACTTTAGGCAAATTTAACTAATTATAACTAGAAAAAATAAATACTTTTCACGGTTTTTAAATTAGTTTCCATTGAACTGACTTCCATGTTAGTTCTGCAAATAGAAACAAACAAATTTTGAAATCAATAAAAACGGTATAATAATCTTTAAAAAATTAAATATACAGAAACAGTAGTCTTAATTATGGTGGTGAGACCCTTTTTCTGCTTGCATTACGATAAATACTTTATTTACTCTACAAATTTTACTAAACAATACGCAATTTTTATACTTTATAAATTTGCAAAAACTGAATAACCTTGCCACCGCACAAAAATTAAATTTGATAATTTAACACATTGCTTTCAAAAAATTGTTTACTAAAAATTATTTTGTAAATGATTCCATCTAGCAAGCTGTTTATTGATATACTCGAGTTTTAACAGATGGTCTGCCCTTTTAAGAACGGAACTGCTGCAAAAAGACCGCACTCCAAATAAAGGTTTTATTGCTGGGCCTTCTCGGAATCACTGACTTGAATGCAATAAATATGCGAGAAAACATATGTCCATTTCGAAAGGCACTAATCACGTACAGGCTTTTCACAATTTAGAGGGACAATTAATCGTAGTTGCGTTTTAAGCGTTMGCTGGTACCTATTAGAAATAATTTTCGTGATTTATTTGGTATCCATATCTTCAATTTATCAATTTGTCTGAGACAATATCAGAAAAAATATGTTATTGCACAATTATCAACGTTGATTAACGTCAAATAACTTTATTGGGTGATGTATTCGATCATCCTGTAATTCTCATAAGAAAAAGAAATTTCTTTCTTTTACTTGAAAAAAGTTGCATTTCAATATTCGTAACCGGTACCTATTAAAAACTGAAGTCGCCAGAAAACGTAGAGATGTAATACACCTTTCTAAGGGCCACCTTAATATCAAAACAGTGTATAGTAAGAATTCGTTTGCTCAGCTAAGCATTTGTAGGTGTAGGTAGTAGCTTATTAGTTCCTTTTCCTAGCATGTAGATATGTTAATTTTATAAATATATACGGCGCTAGCGGTTTAGACTATATTGTACCCGCATAATATTGTAGTATTGGTACCGTTGATATTGAAAGTGCGAGTTAATGCAAATTTGATATAAAAGATATTGTCAGGTATAACACATTCACAATATAACTAGTAAAAAGTATGATTTAAAATGTAAGTGAATTATTGCTTTCATTACTCCATAGTGTAGAAATTTCTTCATTTAAAGTTTCTGATTTGATAAATAGCTACATACTTAAGCAGAGAACACGTTTTCTTCTGTCAACTCAAAAAAAGTTTAGAATTCAAGGTAGGTATATAGCAGGTTACATACATACTTTTCTACTTTGTTGGCAAATGCAGTATTTGTTCAACGTCCTCATACATATTTGAACAACAATGTAACAAACCACTAAAATAGTACAATAAGTTGTAAAACAGCTACTCATATTACGGCACGCTCAAATAATATGCTACTTTCGTTACTTTCGTATATTTCTTATAACTATAAGCACGATTCTTACAACGACTTCAAATATCGAAGTAGGTTATACCTATAATGAAAAATAAAATAAAAGGTTTGACTTGACATAAATCTTTTCTACAATTCAACTTTAACGGTAAAGTGGTACCACTTGCAGAAAAGGTATTATTTATTGCTCCCGCACTGATATGTGCTTCACATTCACTAAAACCCTGAAATTTAGGGAACACAAAATCATAAATCCGAAAGAATCTATAGCATCCTAACTAACTACGCCTATGGCAGAAGAAAAACGCAGAACAATTACCGAAAAGAAAGACTTCCTAATATAGCTTACGCAAGAAAAAGATAGTGGGGGTCTAGAATTCGGCCCAACGGCGGGTATTCTGGATGAAATCGGGACCGGTAATATTATAATGTATCTCAAAGGAGCGGGGATAGCTTTCGGTCATGTGGTATTGCGGTGACATGAAATTTCGCTCAGGTGGTACGGCGGTCAAATGGTATTTCGGTCAGGAGCTACGCACTCGTAGTGAGATTATTGCTCTAGTTTTTTTGTAAGCCGGTGTTGCAATATGTCGCGGAAAAGGAGGTTGGATTTATCTGAAGAGTCAGATCGTGTTATTGCCTTACAATGGCTAGATGKAAGTGATGAGGGTGAGAATGTTATAGAAACAGATTCTGAGTGTTCAGAGTCAGAAGACATCGTAGAAACGCAAGATATCGATCCTGAGATTTTTGAGGTGTACTATTTTTATATGTACTTTATTGAAATTTTACATAATTATATATCTTGTTTTTAGACCGATGCCGAAGAAAATAATGAAGCTAATGATGATGATCCTGTATATGTATCGTAAAATGGATCGGTCTGGAGCAAAAAAGCACCTAGACCTGCACGAACGGAAACGCAAAATATAATAAGAAAAAGCCAGGACTTACTTCCACATCACAAAACATTTCCTCCCTATCTGACTGCTTCAAATTGTTTATTGACGACGAAATAGTTCAAATTATTGTTGAGTGCACTAATCAAAAAGCTCAAGAATATTACGAATGCAACGGTAAGGACCCCAAAAAATCACCGTCAATGGCAGCCTGTAGACTCTGTTGAATGTATGCCGCATTTGGTATTCTGATCATAGCTGGGGCACTAAAGGCAAACAGAGACCTATTCACTTCCTTTGGACAAAAAAGTCACTTTTTAGCAGGCCAGTATTTCCTGCATCAATGGCACGTGACAGATTTGTCAGTATTTTACGTTTCATACGATTCGATGATCTTACAACGAGAAACAATCGCAGAAAGTTGGAATAAGTCTGCTTTTAGAAATGTGTTTTGAAAAGTTTGTAGGGCACTGCAAAGAACACTATATACCCAACGACACACTTACAATTGACGAGCAACTTAGTAGCTTTTAGAGGAAAGTGTCCTTTTCCGAGTGTATATGAAATCGAAGCCCGCTAAATACGGAATCAAAAATTTGGGCTCTTGTAGACAATGATTCAACTTATGCTCTAAATCTTCAAGTATATACGGGAAAGGTAGGAAATAAACCTGAAAAAGATCAGGGAAAAAGAGTTGTTCTCGATCTAGTTAAAAGACCTTGAAGGTGGTTACGGAATAACAACGGACAACTTTTTTACCAGTTTCCTCTAGCTAACGAACTTTGGACAGAAAGCTAACCCTATGTGGAACCATGAGGAAGAACAAACAGGATATTCCTCCAGTTCTTCTACCACATCATTCAAAAGCAGAAAAATCTTCAGTTTTGCATTTC